>CP097504.1:17544203-18234203 GCA_023547065.1 Musa troglodytarum
AATCTACAAGTCTTCTGACAGCAGCCAAACCACCTAAGCATGCAGTGGACAAGGTTGGAAGCACAAATTGCTTCAAATTAGTGTCAGATGGAAATCAATTGTGCACCCCAGCAAGGCTTCTGCATCAAATCCATGTGCAATTGCATATCCAACTCTTCAAAAGGCATCATGTGTTAATTGAAACAGGAAATGGCACGATCATCACTGCTAGCACTACTCTTTAGTGCAAAAAAGGTTGGAAACAAATTATGGTAACATAATTAGAATGAAAGAAAATCATATGGACAAGACCAATAAACAAAGATATGATTCTTACCAACTCAGTATCAATGCATCTAATTAAACACCTCGTGATGCATACTGGAACCCTCTTCTTGTTTCTACAATGTTGTGACTGCAGAATGACATCACGATCATCAAACGAACAGCATTCAGTCACCAACAGGGCTCAACAGCACCATCAACATTCATCATCACCATCAACATCACCATCAACATTCATCATCACCATCAACATCAATAATGAAGAACAAAGATCATCGGCCAGAACATCATCAGCAAGGAAACATCCTTCTGATATCATCTCGTCAAATGCCACATCAGCACTTTTCACGAACAGATAACTAGAAAATGCACAACGCGGTCTATCATAAGTTGAAGATTATCAAAAGGATATAGGTCCAGAAGAAAAGGGAAGAAAACAGAGTATCATGTTCCATAACAAACAAAGCACTCCAGAACTAAAGCTGCATGTCTCAAAAACTAGTTTAATACCAATAACTAGCCATTTAAAAGCTAAGATTAAGTCTAGTAAAGCACACATATTCAACCTTAACAGGAGTCCACCGAATCCAAAGTTAGATAGCAACGGTAATACACATCCTCCAATGCATAAGCAGCATGTTAATCCTGTAAGATAGCAGTTACAATTAACAATATAGCAATACAGCATCCAACAAAAGAAAGTGAAGAAACTATGCAATTATAACCTCATTTAAGCTGCGAGAAGATGGACTCCGGGAACCTGCACGGCGAGCCAGGGGTGATGCACTTTTTGAAGGTGGGGAACGTTCACCATGGCTACCTTTCTCAGGGCTTGAAGGAGGTGTTCGGCGGGGTGTCGGGCTCCTTTCAGGACTACGGCTATGCCTAGCAGGTGAGGCACTGCCCACAAGAACAAGTTACTTCGGTCTGCACGATAAAATAGCACTCAACTGGCAGGTCCAATATGTTACCTGTCATACGAGACACTTCGACTCCTTCGATCATCTCTACCACGGCCTCTAGAGTAATCAGGGCTTGCACTGCGGCTGCGGTGGTGATAATCCCTTTCTCGATCATTGTACCTGTCACTCTCGTACCTACCTCTGCTTCTACTACGACTTCGCCTCCTATAATCCCTGTCTCGGTAACTGTCTCTGTACCTGGTAAAGAATCACAATGAAAAAAGAAAATCTTAAAAGACCAGGAAGCATCTGAAGCATCAATCGGATGCTAAGCAAGGTTGGGAAACTCAGTGCTTTCACTTGGTCATTTGAACACGTTTCATGGTTTTTAAGAACCAAGTAACCAAAAGGAACCAACTCAAGCACCCAAAAAAATCTCTTAAATGTATGAGTTTTATAAATCACCCATGTGATTTTTAAACTTAGTCAAGCCAGTATTAATCAGTCCAATCCAGCCTATTTTCTTGGACTTAGGTGCAACTTAACCAGCAGAGTTAGTCCAATGCATATAAATTTTAATCCAGGCAAGATCTTACCTTGTGGCTTGTTTCAAGTTGCTTGAACAAAGCAGAAAATTCATTCAAATTTGTGAGTCCTGTTCATACGAATTGTAAATACATCTGGTATGTTTGGTCCAGGAAGTATTTTGAAACTTGTCACTGATGAAAAACATCAAAGAAGAATTGAAAGAGTTGACTCTTTTTCTCTTTTGATTCCTATTGATGTTTTGCCATGTCTATGCCATGGTGGTTCATGCTATGTAGCCTTGGTTAGTGCAAAATAGTAGTGGTTTTTATTTTCTGTTTTGCTTTCAAGTGCTGATGCTTCTTTATGTTCCATAGTTGTCTTCTTGTTTGACTATAGAATGATACATTAACCTCCAGTATTTCAATATGATACTTGTAACTTTGCACTAACCAAGGCTACATATGTCATAGCAATATTACAAAATAGTAGTGGTTTTTATTTCAGTTTTTGGTACTTGTGTTCCTTTAAAGAAAAAAAATCTTCATTCGCCCAAGCAAACCTTGGCTAAAATTTGCGAAGAGAGAAAATTTGATATAGAACTCAACAGGACTTGATGAATCATCCATTGATAGTCAAAACCAAATATTGCAATTTTGCTTGGATTGGTTCATGCAGACCAGGTCCCTTTTTTTAAACCCACGGCTTAAGGTTTAACGCTTACGGTTTAATGTTTAACACTAACATCAATTCTAAAGGGGTGGACCAAGCCTTTTTTTTTTCTTAAACCCCACGACATAGATGTCGTCTTTTTAAACCATGTTTAATGTCAAGTGCTCAGGGTTGTCACAGAACACAATGCCTGATGCCTCTCGCATGCACCAGAGGCCTACTTACGCATGGCCCATCACTGGTGGGCCTTCCAACACCAACAGATACAAATGGACAGATCCCAGAAAAGTCATTTTTTTCCACAAGGAGCCGTACCTGGGTCGAGGGCTACGGCTTCTTGACTTGCCCCTTGTCTTTGGAATTACCTCAACAATTCTTCCTTTATGACTGCAGTAGAAGACAAACATGATCACATGCAACTATTATGATTTACACAGTATAAACATAATATAACAAACTACAGAAAAGCAGATGCAGTATAGATATAATGTTGCACTCTAAAGAAAGTTGTGTCAAGATTAATCAAACCACAAGTTTACAAAAATAAAAGAAAAAACAAGACACGACAATCGAAGCAGACATCACTGACATTATTACTTCTATACATTGTGAGGATAGTCAGGACAGACTCCCAAATTCTCCAATCAACCAGCCACCTCAGGGACAGCATTCACGGTGAAACAAAAACAGCTTAAACAACAGAGAAAGGCCCCAAAACACATTACCAAGCATAGGTGAACATAAGGAGTTCTAGGTAATTTAGAATATTCACCCATGTCTATTGGAAATTACACCTCTAAGAAGCACTACTTCAGTTTGAACACAAGTAAAAACCTTTAGAATACTGCTAAATATTATTCTATTAAGCTAAGAAACTTTATTGTACAAAGAAGAATATAATGGCTAAGCATGCCTCTAGGTTTACAAGGAGTTGTATATATAGGGTAACCAAGACCCTCATTCATTGTTATAGAACTTATTCCAATTATTTACAAAATTCTTCACATTACCATGGAGTATGTCTTACAGAAGTCCCTGTCTAAAATAAATTGTCTGCTTCTATACATAGAAGTTTACCATAAATAAAAATTAGTGTTAAACTATTCAAAGAAACGTAATTTCAATGCACCAAATCCCCAATCCAAACAACAGAAGTTGTATCATCCCAACTATCTATTTGGAATCAACTATGAAAATTTACCATCCATTGAACTCTGCAAATGCCACTATCGCTAATCAAATTACGAGCAAATAAATCTCAATTTATTGTTTCTCATAAGGTTTCCTTAGGTTTCTCATATACCTCGTCCATCACTAATACTAATCAACTCATTTTGTCTAACCAAGACATTTATAGGTTTCTTGAATGATTTTGCATCAGTTTACCATAACCTCAAACATTCATCCCAACATTCTCATCTCGACTAGGCTAGCTTTTATATTAAGTGAAGGAACAACAAGTCAGATCGAATGCTTGTGCTGATTTAGACACAAGCCATTTGTATAAATAAATGAGATCAGAAGAGAATTTAAGCTAATTTCTCTCACATATCAATGAAAAGGGAACAAATTTAACTCCTCAACTGGAGATTTAATCGGGCATTTTCTGTTACATTAAAAAAGAAGATAAGAGCATATGTAAAGTATTAGGGAAACCTCGTACCATCTTCACCACTTTAAAATCATGCCAAACCAACTTCTAAATGCTCTCTTACCCCTTTTTTGATAGATATATTTCCAAGCAAAAAGCACTCTGTTTGTAATAACTCAACTTATACTGTATGAAGTTTTACATAATTAACCCAATTAGATAATCACTAACTCTAGTAGCACAACTACCACATACCGCAACCTCATAATAATCATTGCAGTAACAACGGCCAAATATAGCCAACAGTGATCTTAAAGGAGGACTCTAGTACCACAACTACCGCATACCACAACACCATAATAATCACTGTGGTAACAGCGACCAAATGCAGCCACCAGTGGTCCAAAAGGAGGCCACTAAGACCACTATGAACATTTTAAAAGAGAAGCAAATTCCAGGTTCCATAGTGAATTAACTCGGCAATTGGGTTTATGAGGGTGAAAGTAAGCCAATTTAGGCTGATATGTAGAATAAATCTACCATGAAAGTTCAAATGATTTGGGTTGGATTTACTATGTTACTTAATACATATTAACTTAAAAAGAATTTAGTGTGCTTTTTAATTATGATATCCTAAGTTCTGCATGATCATGTTACGTCAATATTTTGGTATAATATTTTCTACATAATTACACATATAGCCCACAAATATAGATATCCAACTATCTCATTTTGTGCAAAACCTATGGCAGAGATTCTAGAAGAAACAACACTTATGGTAAGAATATTCACCAAATTCTAGTATTATAGGTTGTTAATTTATGCTGGTTGCCACTTTGAATTCAAGCAGCTTGGTGCAGCACTCTCTTTCCAGTTTCACCTGAAAGTTGCCACCACTATCTTTAAACTACATCCAACTTGTAACAATGATAACTGAAGAAACCTATTACAACTCTATAGTAAACCAAGAAATTATGACTGTCACAACTGGACTCACTTGGATCTTCATGGTGGAGAAACAATGAAATGTTTTCAGAGAGGAAAACGATCATATTCAAACAACCAACCTAAATAGCTTAACAGACTATGGTAACTACCTCCCAGAGAAGAACATATAGAACATACGCATATTGTTCAATTCTACAAAAACGTCCTTACTCAACTTAGTTCAAATAGTTTCTAAAGTTCACCAATGGTAGGAGAACAAACGTTGTAGCTTGTTCACACAAATTCAACCCAGGTCACAAACAAGACATATTAATAGACTCATGCTTGAGACCTTACAGTGCAAGGATGCATATATAGGAGTGATTTAATTTCTAAAAAATTCTTTTTTGATTTTTATGCAATCTGTAAACCAAATCTAGATCGAATTTAGTTAAAGAGTATTAAAGAATAGACATGTTACATGAAATTTACTGTTTATAGCTTCTCAGAGTCACAGTAATCACTTGCACAGGTAACACGGACAAAAAACCAAACCATCACATATGACACCACACTTTTTTTTACCATTATATTCAAGCAACATGTAGGAACAAAAGTAATGTCATAAGTACACAAGGCAATTAGGTACATCAAAAAAGAAGCAGAAACCCTAAAATTACAATGGGGTAAAAACATTTTAAGTTGTATTTTTCAGATTAAAAAAAGCACAAGAAAGAAGACAATGTTGAGTAAAAAGAAAACGTAGCAGGAAAGCATTCCCAACTTGATCCAATCTGCCATCAGGTTATAGAGTTCTATCTAAAGAAAAATCCACCATAGGACTTCCCCCATTTTAAAGGATTTGGAACTCAAAAAGTAATAAAAATTAATTAAATTAATACGATTTATGGCTTTTGCTAACAAACAAACGAGCAATTATGCACACTTACATTCGTTCAGCATTCGGTCCATATTTTGCAAATTGAACCATAATATTCCGCCCATCCACATTCCTCCCTAAAAGATCAAAAAAATAAAATAGATATCAACATAAATCTCAGATCTTAAGCTATAAAAAAAAACACTCAACGAAATCATCAAGAAGAAGAACAGAAACTTGCCATCGAGCCTTTCAACAGCCTTCTGTGCCTCATCTGCATACTTATACCTCACAAAAGCAAATCCCCGCGATTCTCCACTCCTTCATAAAGCCCAACAAAAAACAGAAACACAGCAAAATTAGCAACAAAATAGTCCAAACTAGCAAACCCAGCAAAGGACAAGCATCGCTCACCTCCGATCCCTTGGAATGAAAACGTCAACCACTTTGCCATACCGATCAAAGAGTGGGAAGAGATCATCCGCCGTGGTTCCTGTGATCCAGAAAACGGACACGTCAGATCTTTACATATATCAAAAGCGACGGGAGAGCGTTCGGAAGCAAAGGGGGGATGTGCTCACGGAAGCTGATGTTGAGGACAAGAAGGGAGTATGTGTCTTTGATGTCCGGCGGCCCCGATCTCCCGAAGTGCGACATGGCCGACGACGACAAGAAGGGGTTGGAGTCTAGGGTTAGGGTTCCCAGGGAGAAGCGAAGGCGTCTCTCGAAGTTCGACAAGGATCGAATTGCCAAGACACGAGTAAGTGGTGGAGAATTTATAGCCCAATACAAACAACGAAAGTTTGATGTGGTGCTGACGCTGCCGATCCGAACCCGTTTGTTCGATCCACTATTACCGATCGGATCTTCTTGAGCAACGCATGGTGGTTCCGGGTCGGATGGAACGAACGGTTCAATTTATCAACAATTAATAATTAAGTGTTATTCACATTTTCATATATAAAATTTTACTGTCATATATCTCATATATATGGTTATGCTGAAATTTAAAATAATATATAGGGTCCTAATGTTAAAAATCTCTGATTAATTATAATTAGATTAATTTTACAATCCTAACAATCTAAGGCTCATTCTATATTCTATATCGTTAGGATCATTATAGAAGGTCTAACAAGGTGATAACTTGTCCTAAAACTACTTACAATATTTTTTATATTGAATTACTTGCTTAAATGAATGCAATTTATAAATTGATAAAAAATCAACAGTTTCCTTTTAAAAACTGTGAATCCATCATAATTTATTTTTGCAAGTAAATCCATCATATTGGGAATAACTAGTTCTGATTTGGTTATTATTATATTTAATTAAATTAGTGCAAAATACATAGTTCAGTTTATGTTGAGAAAATAATAAATTAAAACTTTCTCTAACAAATAAACTCTTTTATTTGGTCTTTGTGTTAATGTTGTTTAAAGCAAATGTATGGATTAAAAAAATCAAATACTGAAAATTCGAATATGTAGATCTTAAATATTTTTGAAAAGTTTTATCTGTATTAATTTCGTGATTTTTAATTCAAAACTTTGAATTGCAAATGATTTATATGGAAATTCTAGCATTCCTTAAGTGATAATTGTAAATTTCAAAATTTTAAAAGAAACTTTCTGAATATGGATTATACCTTAACAAAGCATTCAATATCCTGTGTTTTCTTGAAATCATAAAACTTTTCTGTATTTAGAAACACTTATTTTGAGAAAATAAATTTTGGTAAAAAAGAAAGAAGTTTGAAATTCCATCCGATATTCTCTTTTCAGAATTTTTTTATATTTCAGAAAACAATAGTTATTGTCATTTAAAAAAAAATTCCAACAAAATATTACCCTTTTTTTAAAAAAGGAATTAGATAATTTGAAAATAAAAAATGTTGACATTATTATCATTTAATGCATTGGGTCACAACGGAACACAACACTATATTCTTAGTATAATTTAATAATTGAAAGTTTATTTAGATGAAACTATTAGATTATATGACTCTATCTAATTAAATAAGATATATTATAGATATAATTAGATTTTGATTAGGTTATTAGTTAATAAAAAATTAATTATGATAAGATTCCTTAAAAGATAAGGGAAAGATTCTCCTAATTACTTATTATACACCCTATGTTATTGTCTATAAATAGATAAGACATCCTAGAGATAATAACAATACAACCACAATAATTAAATATGCAGACATGCAAATATGCAAGTACATGAAAGTGTGGATACGTGACATAATTAAGATATTACATATCTTTTCTTATCTCTCATTAATCATATGAACCAATTAATGAGAGATTACAAATCTTCTCCTTGAATATTGGCATCACTATAGATCTCAGATCCAATGATAGTGCACTCGCAAATCAGAGAAAAGATTTTCTGAACAATATCAAAAGGTATACATCATAATCTTTACATCTATTGTTATTTGATTTTAGATATTGTTATTAAAGTCTTTTATTTAATAATGGCATAGTATGGTTTTTATACTAACAATTGATATCAGAGTCATTATTTTAAAATCAAATAATTTAGATCTATTTGTAAACACATTTTGCTTACGAAAAAGTATTAATCAAATTTATAATAGTTCGATCATCCCGACCTACGTCCACTCCTGATTCCTCTTCCCTCGAAGCCATCGGCTTCTACTATCGATCTTCTTTTAATGGATAAAGATCAACTATCATTTTTACAACTCTTCTCATTTTCATAAGCTTAGAAGAGAACTTTACACCTCTTTTTTACAAAAGATTTCACATCTCCTTTGTATAACCTCTAAACTCAAGGAGAAAGAGACTCAACATGTTTTAAGAAAGTTTACAACACTTTTATGCTCAAGAATTTCTGGTCCATTAAGCAAGCATGAGTAGAGTATTTATAGACCCTAAATAGCTTCAAAAATAAAAATAAAAAATTTAAATCTTTAAGATTTTGGGGTATTGGTAGTACCACCGCTAGCATCATGTCACGAACTTAGTTGGTATTGCCTAAGTTATACGGTATTATTGCGTGTCAGTCTGCAAAGGTCAGCCTCCTCGAAATCTCCTACGATCCCTTAGAACTTGCAAAAGAGAAGATGAGACAAAGAAAGTGCTTCACACGGGATCCACAAGCAACTCTTTTAGTAAACACTTTATAGCTAATGTAAATTCCAACCATGGATATCACAAGCTCGGAATGGTTGCACAACAAAGATATAAAATTGGTCAACTACAGACCGAAATGTAGTACAAGTGTCCTCCTGATGTATACTTTATGTACAAGCCGACAATGGTTGTCAAACTCACTCAAATGGGGCATTTAGCCTTTGGCAAG
Source organism: Musa troglodytarum (assembly GCA_023547065.1). Lineage (NCBI taxonomy): Eukaryota > Viridiplantae > Streptophyta > Magnoliopsida > Zingiberales > Musaceae > Musa > Musa troglodytarum. Next base: position 17,553,304 of record CP097504.1, read on the forward strand.
CCCTTTACAAGCTTTACAATTTAGAACAAACCAAAAAGGACATAGACACGTATAAACATTACATTGAAGAAGTTGTTTACAATTTATCCGTGATATTCTCCCCCACTTATTCCTTCAACATCCTCGTCGAAGTCATCATTGACGCTACAACTCCTTACCTTTGTTAGATCTTCAATCTTTTGCTCCTGTAGCGATGTGCCCCTTGAGTCCCAGTTGTTCTCTGCTTATTGCTGTTGAGTCATCGAACTTTAATCCACCATGCTGCTTCAACTTACTAATAACTCTGACTTTGGTATGGGGTTGGCAGAGTTGTGCTGATCCTTACTGGTTCTTGCGGATTCATCTGATGAAGGAAAAGACTTTCTTTGATATGCGTTAGTTTTCAAATTCTTTTTATCTCTTGAACTAGATAGATGCTTGTTGGAGCTTTAACGAGCATCACCTCACAACCTTTAAAGTTTTCAGGTCCTTCCTTCATAAAATTTTCCTATCGAATCTTCTTCCACTTAGTTGTCTCGTCCAAGTAGGTTCGCATCACATCCACTTTCGATTGGCATTCAGTTGAAAAATGAAGCGAATAATCTACTCCTAGTAGCACTGATGGCCATTGGTGAGGACTTGACAACTATTGTCTTCCATTCATCTTTTCGAAGGGTCTTCAAATCTATGCAGAGCTCCTCTGCTAGATAATTAAGAGAGCTGGGGTACTCTGTTTTGCCCATTCTCTTGAGAGTTAAGAAAGCAAAGGTTACTTGACTTCGCCTGCCTCCTCGAGGTTGTACTTCGTGCGTTGAGCTGGTTACTAGACTTTACCTACTCTTAGCTCACACTTCCGAAGCACTTGAAGTGTTTGCAATCTTTACGTTGAGTCAACTACTGTGATTCACCTTCTTAATGCCATTGAACTTCTGGAATGCAAAAAATTATTACTCCAACTCAGAGCAAGTCTCTGATAGATTTGGTCACCTTTGGGATTGTACTACCTTCTCTATTATTTCTACCGCCTACTCTTCTGAGTAGCAAAAGTACAGTACTGTGTATTGCCTACTTCGTTCCTTGGTCCTACACTCCTACATCGACTCGAAGTCCTTCACTTACAGCTCTCTTGATGAGAAGTCCATTGACACCTGATAGGGGTATTAAGTATGACGAGACACCTGGTCTTCGGTCGTACACCCGGATGACGTCATCGCCCCTCCTGCGCCCCATTACGTCCGCGATTTGACCGCCCGACGTCGCTTCTCCTCAGCATCGCCCCAACTACCCGCCCAGTTGACCACGGCACCAACCTGCGAGGTCAGGCTCATACGCCACCTGCAGACAGTCGGAAGCATGCCCTCCGTCCGACCTATTTAAGCCGAACAGTAAGGCGGAGGAGGGCTTTCTCGGACTTTTTCCTTCACGGATCTCTTTTCGTGACCCTTTCTCCACATGAACATCCGAGAGGTGAGTAGACTCGAACACCCCGCAATTCTCTACCGGGAACTCGTGAAGCGGGCCAGCGCGACTTAGGCGTCGGAGGAAGTCGGATGAACGTCAGGCATCCGACCGCCTGCGCGGAGTCCGCGTTCTCGACGTCCGGAGGCGTGCCCGTCCTTCATCCAGTCGATTCGAGGCGGGAGGCGAGGGCCATCGGCGGAGCGGAGCCGTCTGCGGAGCGACCCGGGTTCGATTCGCGGCCGTCTTGGTCACGGTAAAAAGTTGTTTCCCAGATTCCCCTAGCAGTTAGGCGGCTAGAAGGAGGGCCTCTCTGCCGAAGGACTACTGCTCCACCCTTAACAACACATGGGCGAAAGGTCGTTCGGTGGCACCTCGGCGGAGGTCCCGCACCTCCGAACCCGGAGGGACGATCCGCCGCAACTATAGATCGCTCTTGGAATATATTTAGCGAGCCGGGCTCTACCCGCCAAGTCGGGTTCCACCGCTTCCCCACCAGTCACGGTGGAGGCTTTTCAGACCTCTCCCAGAGTCCGGACCACGGCATCTTGTCGGTGTCCTCCCCGCCTACTCGGGGCGCGGAGCGACCCTCCAAAGGAACCTCTTCCCGGCATCATGAGGCGATGCCGCGGTACCATCTTCTCCGACCTCCCGCGGGTTCGGGGCGGAACCGGGCTCTTGAAAACAGGCGTCACTTTGAACTTCGGCGGTGTCTTGAACTTCGGCGGACCTATTTGGGCTCGAATCCGGTCCATCGCCGCAGCGTGGAGGAGGTGCAAAGGGGCGTCGCAAGTCAAAGAAGAAGCGAGAGGAAGTGCCCCAGAGTCCCGTTCGCGGCGACATACGGGAATACCCGGTGCCCTTGAACTCCGTCTCCCCTCCATCGACCTTTATGATGGAGTCGGTGATCGGTGATCACGTCGCGCCGTCCGGGCTCAAATGGCCTATATGGAACCGGGCGCCTTGATGTGCGGCGTTCCCACCGCGTTGAAAGGATCCGCGTACATGATGCGATTACCTTAAAAAGCGGTCGGTGACATCCTTTGAGCAGCTCGCCAAGGACTTGAGCTACGCTTTTTGGCGTTTGCGACCAAAGCCTTGTCGCGCTCCTCACGGGTTTGAAGCAAAGGAGGGCGAACCCCTCTCCGCCGTGCGAAGGTTCACCAGATGCAGGAGTTATCGGATGCTCACCCATCGTTATTGGTGCGAGCATTCATGATGGGTGCGGCCGTCGAGGTTCTCTGGTCCTTGGTGGAGCGACCCCGCGTCCATCGCGGAAATGTTTCAAGGCGAGTCAATGCGTGGCGGCGAGTCACGGATGTCGGGAGGAAGGAAGAGCGGCCAGGGGCCTCCTAATCCATCCGTCGGGAGCGACAACTAGGCGGGAGGCCCACACCAAGAGCGCCGCATGGGCCACCCCGACCCATCTGCGCCCGAGCCGCCACCTCCCCCTTGAAGGCGTCTCGAGCGCAAATATTCCTCCAAATAAAGGCGGGAATGCTCGGGCCGCCCCGGATGAAGGGCGGCGGTGGCGATAGCACGTATTGCGCTTCCATCGGCAAAATGGACATGACGGGCAATGCTACGGTAGGCGACAAATTGAAGGCGATCCGAAGAGGTCACCTCGATCAATACCTCCGGCATCGCGGGCACCATCCTGCGCCGACGGCGGTCGAGCAACACATCGGCGTGATCACCGGGGACCCGCCGGAGGACATAGCGCCGGTCGAAGGGCTTACGCCCGGCCGTTGCGGCCAGGGAATATCACCCTCCTCGAGATCACATTCCCCTCGGGGATATGGGAACAACGAGCATGGCGATCTTGGTGGTGTCGGCCCGAATTGCCAACGCACAGGTTCGATGGATTATGGTCGACACTGGCAGCTCGGCCGACATCCTCTACTTCGAGGCTTTTCTGAAGTTGGGGTTGCCGAAGGAAACCCAGAAGCCTTTGCACTCGGTGCTCACCGGCTTCGCGGCGACTCGATCTCGCCCGCGGTGCGGTAACCCTACCATTGACCCTCGGCGATTCCCGAAGGCCAAAACTCTGTGGTAACTTTTACGGTGGTGACCTCCTCTGCGTACAACGCCATCACAGGCGACCCACCCTCAGCGAGCTAAGGGCCGTTCTATCCACATACCACCGGACGAAGTTCCCCACCGGCGCCGGAGTCGGGGAGGTGCGAGGAGATCCTCGGGAGTCAGACGGTGTTACTTGGCGACCTCCACAGGTAAGAGGAAAAGGCCGGAACCACCCTCGAACCCGCGCGGGGCGCGCCCGACCGAGCATCGGCCGACAAACCCGGCGGTTAATATTCACTGCAAGATGACCGTCCCGATCGGACGGTCGGGATCGGCCGGACCTGGATAATCAGAGCGGGCGCAGCTCATCGACCTCCTCGAGCGCCGATGTCTTCGCTGGGGCGGTGCGCCGACTCGAATCGACTCGAAGTCGCCCAACACCATCTACACATTTCCCGACCGCGCTCGGTGAGGCGAGACCCGGCCTCGGTCCCTCGGCGCCAACAAGGCGTGCGAAGGAAGTTGCGGGCTCTTGGCGTCAGACTTCATTGAGGAAGTCCGGTACCCTCAGTGGCTGTCCAATGTAGTCCTCGTCAAGAAGCCTAATGGAAGCTGGAGGATGTGTGTTGACTACACCGATCTAAATCGTGCCTGCCCGAAGGATTGCTTCCCCCTACCTAGGATCGACCAGGCAGTGCGACTCAAGCCCAGATGCGCTTCTCCTTCATGGGCGCCTACTCCGGTTACAACCAGATCCGGATGGCCCCCGAGGATCGGCAACATACAGCCTTCCACACACCCCAAGGAGCCTACTTCTACAAAGTTATGCCATTCGGGTTAAAGAACGCAGGCGCCACCTACCAAAGGATGGTGAACAAGGTGTTCGCCCGGCAAATAGGGCGAAACATGGAGGTATACGTTGACGATATGATCGTGAAAAGTCGCACAGGGCTGCACACCTCGACGACTTGCGGGAAACCTTCTCTACGCTGAGAAGACACGGGATGCGCCTTAATCCGGCCAAGTGCGTCTTCGGCGTGACATCGGGGAAGTTCCTCGGGTTTATCATACACGAGAGAGGAATTGATGCCAACCCCGAGAAGATCCGAGCTCTCGACATGAGATCTCCGAGTAAAGGAGCTTGATTGCCTTAACGGAAGGATAGCGGCTCTGTCGGTTTCTATCGGTCGGAGATAAGTGCCTTCCTTTCTTCCGGGTCCTCAAGGACCCAAAGAACTTCCAATGGACGGCAGAATGCGAGGAAGCCTTCGCCGGCCTAAAGCAGCACTTATCCGAGCTACCCCGACTTACCTCGGTGGCTGCGCCAGAAAAACTTACCCTCTACAGCGGCATCTCAGCATGCAGTGAGCTCGGTGCTTGTGAAAGAAGCCCCGATGCGCAACACCGATTTACTACACCGACCACGTCTTTGCGTGGGCGGAGCAGCGCTATCCTCCCATTGAAAGGCGGCATTGGCACTTGTTCTAGCGGCTCGGAAGCTCGCCCCTACTTCAAGCCCATACGATTGAGGTATTGGACCGACCAACCCCTGCGTCAAGTTCTTTCTAAGTTTGGCGTGGCGGGCGTCTCTAAAGTGGTCGGTGGAGCTATCCGAGTTCGACCTCTGCTGGCCGAGGAGCGACCATCAAGGCCCGGGCCTTGGCGATTTCATCTCGGAGTTGACACCACCGGAGCGAGGCGTTGAGCAAATCCGAGGCGGATCTGCCGTGGATGGGTCTTCGGCTCGAGGCGGGGCGGACTCGTACGGAGGACCCCGATGGACACGCATTTGGCGTTCCCTCGCCGGTTTCGCGACCACAAACAATGAGGCGAATACGGCGCGTTGGCGAGCCTCCGTTTGGCGGCGAGATGCAACTAGGAGCAATCCACATTCTCACGGATTCCCAACTTGTTCGCGAGCAAGTTGGTGGAAGTGCGGGCGCGGGACTCGACCATGTCGGATCTGACCGAGGTAAAGCCCAAACCTCTAACTTTCCACGCTTCACTCTATCCGGGGTGCGGGTCCCGAGCGGCGGGCGGACCAGCTCGCGAAATTGGCCTCGGGAGCCGATCCGGAGGAACATCCGAGGTCGAAGTGACACACGGTCGGTGGCCATCATGGAGATCGGGGACCGAGTCGACCACCCCACCTCGTGGATTCGGGAAATCTTGAAGTACAAGCGTGAGGATCTGCCGGCGGATGAGGTCAGGCACGGCGGCTCCGCGAACGAGCGTGGTGCTGCGAAATTGGCGGCCGGCTCTACAAAGGTCGTTTTCCCACCCCTACTACGATGCTTAGATCCGATGGCGGAGTGATTCTCGCGAGGTCACGGCGGGATTTGTGGGAGCACATGGGCGGCCAAACTTTGGCCTTCAAAATGCTGCGCCGAGGGCTGTGCGGCCTCTGACGCCAAGGCGCCAAGGCTTTCGTGCGGCGGTGCGACACTGCGGCGCCGGGCCGCGCCGCGGCTCCTGCGGTCCGCTTCGCCTCCATGGATTGCGCTGGCCCTTCGCTCAATGGGAATGGACCTCTTGGGGCGTTCCCCGGCGTCCGACGGCGGAGACATATCATCGTGGGGATAGATTATTTCACTAAGTGGGTGGAAGCCGAGCCACGGCAACCATTACGAGCGGGTCGAGCGGTTCGTATGGAAGAACATCGTGACCCGGTCGGTCGCCCAGCGTTATCATCACGATCGCGGAACCCGGATTCGCGGCACTCGGTTCTCGGAGTTACTGCGCGACTTATCACATCGATTGAGGTTTAGCTCGGTGGCCCACCCGGACCAGCGGGCTCGTGAGGTGACCAGCCGTCTATCCTGGATGGACTTAGGAAAAGGACTTTGGCAGCCCGATCGGGCTGGGTCGGCGAGCTCCCGAACATCCTATGGTCTCTGCGGACTACCCGAAGGCGGCAGGCGAGTCCCCTACGACCTTGCATTCGGCGTGGAAGCGATCCTACCCGAGTTGGTCATCCCAACATTCCGGGTGGAGAACTATGAGGAATCCACCTCGGCCCAGGGAGTTCGGGCTGGCCTAGACCTGCTAGAAGAACGCAGGGCCAACGCGCACGTAAAAATGCTGGCGTACAACAGGAGTGTTGCCCGGAGTTACAACAAGAGGGTGCGCCCTCGACCCCTCGGGATGGGTGACTTAGTCCTACGCAAGGCGGAAGTAAGCGACCCCGCTCACTCAAGGGGCAAGCTTGCACCCAAGTGGGAAGGCCCCTACCGAGTAATCAAAGTAGTCCGGCCGGGAACGTTAGGCTCGCGACTATGGTAGGCAGCAGTTCCGGAGGACTTGGAACGTCCAGAACCTTAAGAAATATTTTGTTTAAGGACAAAACGGAAGTAAGTCAATACCAGACTCAGGCCATTGGAAAGAAGTCGAAGATTGTATTAAGAAGGCAAATTTGTATTACCAAAAGGTTTGGATTACAAAATGGGCCCCTAGTGGGGAAAGAAGTATTACAAAACAAGGGAAGACCCTCCAAAAAGAAGAAAAGAGGTCTTCAGGCCGCAGCTTCGGGAAGGCTGTCGTCGAACGGAACCTCGCCAGGCATGTCGACCCCATGATCTTCGGGGCATGAGACGAAGGGATTCTCCTCGACCATCGAGCCTGGAGGACATGCTCGGAACCGCCAGGGCAACCTTGTACCCATACTCAGACGACACCCGCCCGTCCGGCCCAGCCGAGGAGGAAGCTCTCCGACTTCTTGTAAGCGCCGATCGCCTCCGATCCTTCTCCGGCCGACCGCCTTCCGCGCGGCAAGGGCTTTCGGCGGCCCTCACTCGGCCTCGAGGTCAGCTTGGCGGCACCCAAGCCTCCTTCATCCGGAGGCGGTTCTCCGCCTCTCCGTCCGAGATGCTTCAGCCCGACGCCGAGGCGGCCTCGAGCTCGGCGGTCGACGCGCAACTTCGCGCCCATGTCCGCCGCCTGTTGCTCGGCAAGAAGAATCCGCCTCGGTCCCGACCCGCTGGCCTCCTCGAGCCGCGGCGCAACCTGTTGCGCCGCCTGCACTCATGCACCAAGCGACCAGAGTCATGCACCCGGTCGAGGAGGGCCGTGGTGTAGTGGAGGTTCTGCACGAGGAGAAAGAACGCCGAAAGTGATGAACAGAGCTCAGCCAAGAAGATACACGCGAGACGGTGCTTACCCACAACACCGACTTGGCGGACTTGGCGATCAGCGCTTCCGAGGGGAGGGTGTATAGATCCCGAGCCACGTCGGGATGGAGCGCCCCCCGGAGGTAGCTGGCCGAGGCTCTCCCGATCCACACCTTGTCCCCTGGGATAGACCATGCCATCGGGCCACGAGAGGGTCGCCGGCGACCGAAGGACCTCCTATCACTCGGGAAAGGAACGGCCGATCCTTCCCGACGTGACCAAGACAGTCCTTCATGGCGGAGGACGCTGGCCCTTCCCGGTCCGTCCCTGGCTGGGCCAGACTCTCGGGTGGAGGTTCCCGTCGTTCGACGCCGGCGGCAGTGCACGCGCGGCGTCTGTGTTCACCACGTCCCTGGCCTTGGCTTTTTTCTTGGCGCCCCTCCTCAGCGGTGCGCGGGGAGCCACCCCCCGCCCGCTTAGAGACCGCCGGAGCGCGGAGACGGTCCCCTCGGAGCACCCGAGTCATGGAAGGACCGCAGGTTCACCATCCCTGCAAAGAACAACAGATGTGTCAGAAGCTGGAGTATGGCAGCAATCCTAAAAGAGGCAAGACAACGACGGCCTACCCCGAGAGCACGGACTTAGCCCGGCCTCTACGAGCCACTACTCCGACATATTGCGGATGGCTTGCGAAGAAGGGAGGATTACCTCACCGCCGAGGTGAGCGCCTCGGCATTGAGCAGCATTATCGGCGGTTCTAGACGACCATCGAACCCCAACCCCTCGCCTTTGGCACCGACAAAAAGAAGCGCCTCTTCCACCCTTTGTTATTGGTGGGGCGCCGCTAACCCGAACCCCGGTCGTGCGGCGTGAAGTATCCCCGACCCTTGAAGAGGCGAAAGCAGAGAGGAAGAGGTTGCGGGTCGGGGCGATGTTGGCGTAATGGCATTCCCGTGAAAGCCACCAAATACCGCCAGAGTTGGGAGTTATCCGGGAAGGCGAAATACGCCAGGGGAGATGCAGGATACGGCGATGATTGGGTGCGGGAAGGCGCAGCCGCCTCTAGGGCATCGGCGGTCGGCAAAGCCCTGGGAACCGGTCAAAGCCCGCTTGTCCCGCCAGCGCCAGAGGTTGTATTCTCCGGATGCCGTAGCGCCGCCGGAGAATCCCCACCATACGCTCGTCCAAGATGGAGTCTTGGTCGTGCGGCCACATTATGGCCTCTAACGCACGCGCCGCTTCCGCATCTGAGGAAAGGCTGGAAGGAGGAGATGAAGGAGGAGCGGCGACGCGGGTTGTGACTGAGGGGGAGGAGGAGGAAGAAGCAGAGGAAGAGGAAATGGAAGGAAGACCCATCGTGCACTAACCTATAATGGAAGAAATCGGCTGGAGGAAGTTAAGAGGCACCGGAGCCTAGGGAGAAAACTTGAAGGAAGACGACGGCAGGACAAGAGATGAGAACTCCGCTGATAAAGTGATAGAGAGTCGCGGAGCACGCTATTTATAGAAAGGGAGGGGGGCCTCGACCTTTCGCCTCCCGAGGCAGGCGACAGCATGACACCGCCACATCGCCCAATAGCATCACATCGGGCAGTCGAAGCGCCGGCGTCATATTAATAAAGAAGTGACGTGTCCACCCCCCAGCTAAGAAACTTATCCCGCACGCCAGCGGCTCCTCGATTCCAGCAACCGCACTATCGCGAGCCGTTTTTCGAAGCGACACGGCGGCGGTTCGGTTTTCTAGGTCTTGAGCAGCAGCTCGACCACTGGTATTCTGGGCCTTGAGCGGCGGCTCGGCCACACACATCCCGAACGGCGGTTCGGCCTATACTGGCTTTCTAGGTCTTGATCAGCAGCTCGACCACTGGTATTCTGGGCCTTGAGCGGCGGCTCGGCCACACACATCCCGAACGGCGGTTCGGCGATTCTGGTCTTCTAGGTCTTGAGCAGCAGCTCGACCACTGGTATTCCAGGCCTTGAGTGGCGGCTCGGCCACACACATCCCGAACGGCGGTTTGGCGATACTGGTCTTCTAGGTCTTGAGCGGCAGCTCGACCACTGGTCTTCTGGGCCTTGAGCGGCGGCTCGGCCACACACATCCCGAACGGTGGTTCGGCGATTCTGGTTTTCTAGGTCTTGAGCGGCAGCTCGACCACTGGTCTTCTGGGCCTTGAGCGGCGGCTCGGCCACACACATCCCGAACGGCGGTTCGGCGATACTGGTTTTCTAGGTCTTGAGCGGCAGCTCGACCACTGGTCTTCTGGGCCTTGAGCGGCGGCTCGGCCACACACATCCCGAACGGTGGTTCGGCTATTCTGGTTTCCCAGGCCTTGAGCGGTGTCTCGGCCACATATTCCGAACTGCGGTTCGGCCATCATGGTTTCTCAGGTCGTGTGCGTGACCTCGACCCCTTGCACCAAAACGACGGGTCGGTAAGCAGGGAGGACCTGGCGCGTCTCAACCCCTGACTTCCGGACGTCGGCTTGGCAACGGGAATCGGGCGTCTCCTCGACCCCCTTCATCCCGAACGGCAGTTCGGCCATCATGGTTTCTCAGGTCGTGTGCGTGACCTCGACCCCTTGCACCAAAACGACGGGTCGGTAAGCAGGGAGGACCTGGCGCGTCTCAACCCCTGACTTCCGGACGTCGGCTTGGCAATGGGAATCGGGCGTCTCCTCGACCCCCTTCATCCCGAACGGCAGTTCGGCCATCATGGTTTCTCAGGTCGTGTGCGTGACCTCGACCCCTTGCACCAAAACGACGGGTCGGTAAGCAGGGAGGACCTAGCGCGTCTCAACCCACGACGGGCGTTGGCTTGGCAATGGGAATCGGCGTCTCTCGACCCCTTTATCGAGCAGCGGTTCGGCTATTCAGTATCTGGGCCTGGAGCAGCGGCTCGGCCACACACACATCCCGAACGGCAGTTCGGCTATCATGGTTTTTCAGGTCGTGTGCGTGACCTCGACCCCTTGCACCAAAACGACGGGTCGGTAAGCAGGGAGGACCTAGCGCGTCTCAACCCCTGACTTCCGGACGTCGGCTTGGCGAGGAATCGGCGTCTCTCGACCCCCTTTATCGAACGACGGTTCGGCTATTCGTTTCGCGAGCCTCGGCGGCGGCTCGGCCACACACACACATCCCGAACGGCAGTTCGGCTCTCATGGTTTTTCAGGTCGTGCGTGACCTCGACCCCTAGTACCCAACGGCGGGTGTGCGAGGACTTGGACGTCGCCTGCCCTTACCTCGAGCGGCTGCTCACCCACTGGTTCAACTGGCCTAAGCGCGAGTCTCAACCCCTGATTATCGGACGTCGGCTTGGCAACGGGTATCGGGCGTCTCCTCGACCACCTTTATCCCGAACGGTAGTTGGTACGCATGGTCTTGGCGGCGGCTCGATCGCCGGCATCCTAGGCCTTGAGTGGTGGCTCGGCCTATATCCCGAACGATGGTTGGTGACTATAACTACGGGTCTTGAGGTTCCTCGACCCTTTATCCCGACGGCGGTTGGCTACGAGATCTCGAGCTTCCTCGATCGCCGGTTTCCGGGTCTTGGCGGCGCCTCGACCGTATCCCGCAGCGATTCGGTCCAATTATGACACGACACGGTGGAACCGCGCCGAGATCTCGATCGGCAACGATTCTTCCGAGCAACACCCTCCAAATTGTCCCGCAGGAGTGGCTTTTTGAGGGGGGGGTAGTGATAGGGGTATTAAGTATGACGAGACACCTGGTCTTCGGTCGTACACCCGGATGACGTCATCGCCCCTCTTGCGCCCCATTACGTCCGCGATTTGACCGCCCGACGTCGCTTCTCCTCAGCATCGCCCCAACTATCCGCCCAGTTGACCACGGCACCGACCTGCGAGGTCAGGCTCATATGCCACCTGCAGACAGTCGGAAGCATGCCCTCCGTCCGACCTATTTAAGCCGAACAGGTAAGACAGGGAGGGGGGCTTTTCTCAGGACTTTTTCCTTCCTGGATCTCTTTTCAGGACCCTTTCTTCACATGAGCGATCAGAGGTGAGTAGACTCGAACACCCCGCAATTCTCTGGGAACTCCGTGACGGGCGGCCAAGATCGACTTAGGCGTCGGAGGGTGGGCGAGCATCCGACCCGCCTTGCTGCAGGTCCGGAGCGTGCCGTCGCCTTCATCCGGAGGAGTCGGTCGGGAGGCGGGAGCAGGAGCCATCGATGGGCCCGAACCGTACCGAGACGACCCCCCGGTTTCCGGATTCCGCGCCGTGCGCCCCGGGGTCACGGTAAAAAGTTGTTTCCCCTAACAACACCGGTCTTACAAAGTTCCCTAGCCTTTGCCCTTCAGCCTTGTCATAATATATGGAGTTTGCCACTGCATTCTCCTCCTCCACGGCCCATATCATGACCAAGCGCTCTCCCTCTATGAGAGCAAGAGATCGATGACTCCATGGAAGTCCCGCCTCCACGGTACCATGGCACGGCCATACCCATGGCACTATTATCTGTTGTCTCGCATCTACATTCCTTCTTCGCGATCGGTAGATCTGCCTCTGCGGTACTGTGACACTCTTCTGAGTCCATCTCCATTCTAACCAACGCTCGATTTTGGGTAGCTGAGTCCTTTTAGACTCGTCATTGCTTCCTCACCCTTTTTCAACCACCTGCTTCAACACCTTTGTGTTCTTTGAGTAATTCCACTTGGTCGATGGAAAGATAGACTGCAACTCCCATGTATGGCCTCCGTCATTATATTACAGGGCTTGTACCACTTCTGCTCTCCTTAGCTTCATTGGTCGTAATGTTCACTTGCTCGACCTTATCCTCTGACTTACCGGGCTCCCTTAAGCGAATGTGAGCTCTGAGGCAGTCCAACTCTTCAGCCGCTCTGATCATACCTCTGCATGATCCAGTCCCCCCCAATGGGACTCACTGGTACTTACATTTGAACTTCTTCCTCAATAGTGCACAGCCCCCATAAGCTGATGTCCAAGGCTTCCATTCAATGCAACCTTCGATGCACACACGAAAGACCCACCTTTGTGGTACCATGACATTCACTGCTTAAATCCATAGCTCTTCTTATCGTCGTGTTATTCACTGAAGTGGAGCTCCCAGTCACGCTCCTGATCATACCTCTGCATGATCCAGTCCCCACATGGGACACACCGTATGTGTCGCATTGCCATGAACCATTCCACCATGTTCCGTTGTATCATATCGCCTCCTGGTGATATCTCCTTTATTCTGCTCCCTGTGGTATGAACTCGAACTACGATCTCTCCGTGTGTGGACTCCACCAACACATCGTAGGACCTTTGCCACCTTCGATTCTGTTCACTCCTTTGGCAATTAACCTTTGTCCACCCGCTCTCGGGTTACACTCGGATGAAGCCTAGCTCTAGGATAGTCCATTGCCTAGCAGCTCCTCTGAAGTCCCCTGACTTCGCTAAAATTGATGCACCAATGTCTGGATCCTAGGCCTATGCTCCTCCCAGCACAATCTCCGTTGCACACCGCTTTCCTCATGGCAACTCGAATAGCAACACTATGGCATATTCTTCAAGAGCACCTGTCTCTGCATCCTCTTTCCCTGTGCTAAGGCCTTCTGACACCAACTTCACCTCTACAAGCTGTATCGCCTTAGTTCCTCTGTCTAATGCTCCACCAAGATAAGGTACATGTGTCTCGAAGTTCTCTTTACCTTTGGCACCATGCAAGATGAGTCTGCTCCATCAGAATAAAGAACCCATGGAACGACATGATCCTACTCTTGTCTCTACAAGAGTCCATGTCCTTGACCTCTGTCTAAGAAAAGCTCCAAGCTTTCTCTCCATGTTCTATCTTATATGACAACTCTCTTTATGCGGCTTAGGTACATCGCCAAGTTATCCCCAAGTTGCTCCACTTCTCGATTTGCATTGCATGGGTCAGCCCACCATTCTATGGGTCAGCCCTTTATTGAGTCCGATCTCCCTATCGGCTCTAAGTGTGCCTTCACTTTGTGTTGTCTTGGGTCGCTCCCCTACTTGATCTCGCTATGCGTCCACCAACGCATTGCCACTTACGAGATCATGCAATGACTCCTCGTCACTTGCTTGATCTATCGAGCTTTTGCTAGTTATAGGTGCCCTACAAGCTAGTCACATGAGTGATTACACCTGTAACACGTTGCGTCAATCTCTTTGCTTATAATTATTAGCATTACCTCATATTATCTAGATGTATATTGTGATGTCCTTGGATCTGCGTAATAGGAATTGGATCGTGATGAGATTACGATAATGAGACTGATTCACCTTTAAACACAGACCCTAAATTATCCTAGTCATAGGTTACTCGAGAAGGACATCGAGATAACCGGATAGACTGGTGTGCTGTATACCCATTCATATGATGGAGGTAGCTGGTCTCATAGCTACTCGTGTGGGGACACTAAGGGTATAGTGTAGGTGCTCATTGGAGAATGAGTTCACCGATTGATCCACCTACGGAATGTTGGATGGTTATTGATACCTCACGTCAGACAACGATTCCGTAGTCCCAGTAGTGTATCTGGTCCTTAGACTTGAGACACCAAGGATGTCCTGTATGAGTACTCCACTCTTTGATATCGGACTTATAGGTTTAGAAAGTTCCATATCTAGTACAGCCGGTCATTGGGAGTGGTAGCCAACCTTACGAGGGCTATTGAGTATCAATAGAGGATTATCCGCTCTCGGTATCATGAGAGGAATATCTCATGTGTTCTTGCTCGAACAAATCCTTAGCCAAGGTTATTCGGATTGAGAGAGAAAGAGTTCTCTAGGAGAATCCGACAAGAGCAAGACTCGAGGAGAGACCGTATGGGCCTGACAGCACCATGCCCGGTATAGGGTCTCTGGGATATTAGATGGATGAGAGATTATAGATACATGGTAACTGAGGACAAATAGGTCCAAAGGATTGGATTCTCCTGTATCGTCTGAGGGCCGCGGCGTAGTGGCCTGGTACGTCCGTAGTCGATGAGTTGGGTGAATTATTATAGAGATAATAATTCACTATGTCAGAAGGAGTTCTGACAAGTATAACTCACGGCCAGCTCGATATTAGGCCTAGAGAGTCACACACATATGGTAGGTGTTGTGACGAGTAGAGGTTCGGATATGAGATATCCGTTGAACCCCCTATCTTATTGGATATCCATTAAGCCCCTAAATTATTGGATCCTAAAATGAGATCAAATAATTGCTAATAAGAGATTATTGGGTAGAAACCCACTAATCTAAGAGGCTTGGGTGATTGGATGAAGATCCAATACTCAATAGGGCAAAAAGATCCATTAGGTTTTTAAGGGAGCCTCTATAAATAGGAGAGAACTAAAGCTCTATAGGCTGAGGGTTTTTGGTAGCCACCTCCTATTCGCCTCTCCCTAGAGAGAGAGGTGCATCATCGCAATCCCTACTGTGTGGATACCGCTAGAGAGGAGGATGCTTGACCTCCTTCATCCTCTCCCACAGATCTGTAGGAATTCAGGGATATACGATCTCGTTAGGTATCTTCTTTTACACCTGCAGTTTTGCAGATTTGTTTTTGATGCACCGATCTTCGCATGACGACAGAAACTTTCTATGGGAAATCTAAAGTTTTGTTTTCTGTTCTTCCGCTAAGCATGTGATGTCGCTCCCCTTGTGGATTTCCCAATAGTGGTATCAGAGCTAGGTTTCAATTTTGGGACCTGTGGGTTATGTTTTTGATCTGCTTCTAGCGCGAAGAGCGAGAAAAGGCAGCAATTGTTGCTGCCTACGCTGGCGCTGGGCGCCCGTACCTACGAGCCAGCACCGCTAGGGTGCCGGCGGGTTGCCCGTGGGGTGCCCGCGGGGCAGCACCTGCGGGCGTTGTCCCGTGGGTGGCGCTTGCGTGAGCGGTGCCCACCCGTGGCTGGGGCAGCGCTGGTGGGCGCTGCGCCCGGCTGCTGTGGCCATGCTGCTCGTGATGTCACCGCCGGTTGGGTGGCGGTGGGTGCTCCGCCCTCGGGCAGCGCCGCCGCGCCCTCCTCACAAGGCAAGGCGCGTAGGTGTGGCGCGCAAGGGCGATGAGGTGAGGGATTAGGGTTTTAGGGCAAAAGATAGTTTTGCTCCTCGGAATTTCAAAAATTTCAGATTCTATCCAATTTTGAGAGAATTACTAAAATGCCCCTCAGAATTTTAGAAATTCTAGATTATGTCCTTTGTGATAGAATTACCAAAATACCCCTGGGAATTCAAAAAAATTTCTTTATGTTCCTAATTTTAGAAAATTAAATATGTTAATTAAATAGTTTAATTAATTATTATTCTTTTATCTAGTAGTCTTATAAAGTAACATATACATTTGATGTATGATGTGGACAGATGATCATGGACTTGTGATGTGATGTGTGTACATGTGATTATTATTATTGGGGCCTACGAGCCTCTATTTTTCTCATTTATTGTCGGGCCTATATGCCTGTAATTATGTTGTAATTACATGAGGAGGTGCAGCGATAGCGTGACTCACGAGGTCGAGACGGATGATCCGACGTATAAAGATGTGTTGAGATGCCGACGGATCCGACGAAACAAGATGGACGATCACAGGGCATAAAGATGCGCCGAAGTACACATAGATCTTGATGTGAGTGATTGGGCCCACTGGCTCGGGCTTGATCACATTAGGATATGGTCCATGATCACCTAGTGTGATTGCTCATGTGATGTATGATTAGTTATACACCTACTAGATATGTATATATATTTACATGCGATGTAGATATATATATTAAATACGTATATATGTGACATATTATATTAGGAGACCAAATCAAAAATCCTCTCTATTAATAATATTAAGTCGGTAAACGTGAGGCAATTAGATTGACCCACATAGCCTTCCATCGTTATAGTTAGGAGCCAATTCCCAGTGTAGGTTGAGTTGGTTGAGTCCTTCGAGACTCACCTATATCGCGTCTCGCTATCTTATCTATAATATAGAGATGTCAGAGGTGACATGAGGACATGGTATGCTTGGTCGAGTCCCTCGAGAGTATATCACCTAATCAGACTCATCTGATAATGATGTTAATGACTTAACCGAACATCATGGTTGATCAAGTCCCTCGAGGCCATGGTGGTTCGGAGGTCGAATAGGACGGGAATCACAAGGAGTTGTGATTGGTAAGAGTTGTCTACCTTTACGGGCTTAACGTGATTGGTTGAGTCCCTCAATATTACGTTAAGACGTCGATTGGATCTTGATCCCCACCAGAGATCCGCCAGGGGTCTCCAATTCACATACCGAAGGGTGTTATGTGTCTCGTGAAAAATTAGTGGGAATACATTAAGATAGAAGTCCTTATCTTAATTGTTTAAATTTCTGCAAAGTCTGCATGTTATTTATTTCTGCTACATCTTTTATTTCAGAAAAATATCGCTTTCAAATCCTTTACGTGGCATACTTGATACCAACCGTCTCATTGGTCCAAATTATACGGATTGGCTTCACAATCTGAGAATCGTTCTCACGACGGAGAAAATCGCGTATGTCCTTGATACAGTGATCCCTACGCCCGACGAAGGGGTAAGCGAGGATGAGATCGCTCGTTATGTGAAGTACTTAGATGATTCCACTCTTGCTCAATGTTATATGTTGGCCTCTATGACTACTGAGTTACAGAGACAGCATGAAAATATGGATGCTAATTCCATACTCCTACATCTCCGTAAACTGTTTGAGGAACAGGGAAGAACTCAGCGATATGAGTAATCAAAGAGTCTTTTTCATGCTCGGATGATTGAGGGGACACCGGTTCAGAACCATGTCCTTAAGAAGATTGAGTGGATCGAAAAACTCACAGGTCTAGGAATGGTCTTAGAGGATAACCTGTGTGTGGATCTTGTACTTCAGTCCCTACCAGATTCCTTTTCTCAGTTCATAATGGATTTAATATGAACAAACTTGAGGTGACCCTCCCAGAGCTCCTCAATATGTTGAGAGAAGCAGAGAGCACCATCAAGAAAGAGAAGCCGATTCTCTATACTAGTGAGACCAGAAAAAAAAGGAAGGCTGAGAAGACCCTTAAGAAGGGCAAGGGCAAGGACAAAATGGGTAAGGCAAAGGTTGCCCAGAAAGATCCAACAAAGGACTGTTGAATCTCAGATTTTGATGATAAAATTAATTGGTGAAATATTTGTTCTAATCTATATTGTCAAAGATAAGTGTGCAGGATTAACTACCATGGGTCAGAAACATAAAGTGATTTGCCGAGGTCAAGTTCATCGGGTGTTCAAGAGTTCATCGGAAGTCCGAAGGATCGTCGGAAGTGTTGCCGGAACCAACCAAGATCGAATCAGGGACTTGCCGAAGTTTTCAGAAGTTCATCGCAAAGATCGTTGAAGGTTCACAAAAATTTGCCGAGAAGGTTTGGAAGCTTGTCGAAGACTCGTTGAGTGTGCCATACAAGCTGGGAGCATGCTGGGAATCCGCTGGAAGAAATCCGAGGGAAATATCAGAGGACCGCCGAAGTCTCATCGTAAAGCTCGCTGGAATAAGACTTGAAGAATATCGGTTTAAATAACTGTTAATTATGTTTTAATTTTGTAGTTGGCACGTACTTAGGGCAAGGATTTCGAATTAATCCTGCTCTAAATTGGTAGGGGCCAACCGGGCCCTTACTAGGCTTTTTGGGCCTTGAACAAGGCCCATTCAGCTGAATGGGCCAGGCGGTAGAACCGCCTGTGCCCAGGCGTAGCACACGGCAGCCGTGTCTGGCGGTGCTCTTGCCCAGCCTAAGCGAGTACGCTCGGCACAGTCTGAGGCGGTAGTACACGCTTGCGTAGCACCGCTGCACGCTTATCGGTGAGACGATTTGTGAGCAGTAGCACAGCACACCAAGTTCAAATTTGGAGCCCAAATTTGAAACCATTTTGGATCTATAAAAACCCCCCCTTTTTTCAGCTGAAAGGGCACCCTTTTGAGAGTTAGAATCTTGAGTTAAAGTCTTGAATAGTCTTGAAAAGTCTTATCTCTTACTAAGTGTTTACCTCCTTCTTCTTCTTGTGAAATCTTGTAAGAGTGTGAACCTCTTGTAAAGGGTTGTAAGAGGGGTATTTGGTCCTTCCCCTTCAAAGGATTTACTAGTGGAAGTACGGAGCCTCAGCGTGAAGGCTTCAAGAGTGGATGTAGGTCATTTGACCGAACCACTATACATTATTGTGTTCATGAATATGTGAGTGTTTACATTTCTGAATTATTTCATTACTTAGCTGCAAATCGTTTAGTTCCTTTACTCAAGCTATTTCATTCAAGTTCTCTTTCATCAAATCGAAATCTTCTTACGAACTAGTCTTTATGCGAAATCGACTTCAAAGTTACGTTTTTAATCCGCTGTACTAATTCACCCCCCCCCCTCTTAGTACCTTTTCGATCCTAATAATTGGTATCAGAGCAAGGTTTACTCTCATATTAGTTTAAAACCCAAGAGAGATGGCCTACTCCGGTATGCAAGAGGGTCACTCCATTACTCATCAGCCTATATTTAATGGGTCGGATTATACGTATTGGAAGACTAGTATGAGGATTTTTCTCATTTCTATGAACTTCAAACTTTGAAACATTATTGAAAATGGCTTTGCAAAATCTTCTCTTCCGATGAGTGAGTGGAATGAGTCGGAAAGGAAGATTTTTGCTCTCAATGCAAAGGCTATGAATGCATTATTTTGTGTGCTTGATAAGAATGAGTTTAATCAGGTTTCTATTTGTGAATCGGTATTTGATATTTGGCGCTCTTGAAATCACTCATGAAGGCACTAGCTGAGTGAAAGAGTCCAAAATCAACATTCTTGTGTATTCTTATGAACTTTTTCGGATGAAACCAAATGAGTCCATTGGAGACATGTACACCCGCTTTACGGATGTCATCAATGGACTTAAAGCTCTTGGTAAAGGTTTTTCTAATTTTGAGTTGGTAACTAAAATTTTAAGATCCCTTCCAAAGAGTTGGGATCCAAAGGTTATGGCCATTCAAGAGGCCAAGGATCTTAAAATATTTCCACTTGAAGAACTTATTGGGTCTCTAATAACCTACGAGATGACGTGCCATGCTCATGAAGAGTTTAAGAACCCCCTTCCAAAGAACAGGAGGGATATGACACTTAGAACATAAGAAGACCACTTGAAAGGAACATCAAGTGATGAGGACAGTGACAATGATATTGCACTTTTAACTTGAAAGTTTAAGAAATTTATAAGAAAGAACAAATTTAAAAATGACATAAAAAATAAATTTGAACACAAAAAGAACCAAGTTATTTGTTACGAATGCAAGAAGCCGGGACACTTCAAGAATGAATGCCCTCAAGCCAAGAAGAAGCAATTTAAGAAGAAGAAAGCTTTGAAGGCCACGTGGGATGATTCAAGGGACTCCGAGGTTGAAGAAGCTAGCAACAAAGAGGAGGCTAACTTCACGCTAATGGCATTAGGAGAAGAGGTTAGTGAGTTATTTAATGAAGAGTTATCTTTCGATGAACTTTCTATCGCTTTTCATGAGTTATTTGATGAATGTAGAACTCTTAGTAAGAAGTTCAATTTGCTTAAGAAAGAGCATGCTTTATTACAAAATAAGTTCAATAGTCTCCAAACCCCTTCTCTACCCCCATGCTCTAAGTGTGAACACTTAAAAGCAACAAAAAGGGAGAACTTGCTACTCAAAGAGACCCTAAACAAGTTTAAGGTCGGTAGCAAGGGCTTAGACATGATCCTTGCTAACAAGGGTCACGTCGGAAATAGGAGTGGAATTGGATTTGTGAGTGGATCTCACCAAAATCCCACCACCTTCATTAAAGGACCTATATTGCATGTATAACCCCATTTGAAATGTAATTTTTGTAGTAAAATGGGACATGTTGCTTACAAATGTTCATTCAAGAAATTTAGTCCACAAAAATTGATATGGGTTCCTAAAGGAACCATAAACAACTCAATGTTGAATTACAAATTAAATAGATCAATTTGTAAGGCACCTAAAATCAAATGGGTACCTAAAAATCATTCTCTTTTGTAGACAAACTCACAAGCTAGGAGCAAGAAATGGTATCTTGATAGTAGATGCTCAAGGCACATGACCGGAGATCCATCTCATTTCTCTATGCTCACTAGCAAAGAAGAAGGGTATGTCACCTTCGGAGACAACAACAAGGGTAAAATCATTGGCAAGGGGACCATAGGTAAGAAATCAAGTTTTTCAATTGATGATGTGTTGCTAGTTGATGGTTTAAAACATAATCTTTTAAGCATTAGTCAATTATGCAATAAAGGTTATGTTGTTAGATTTGAATCTAATGTTTGCATTATTGAAAAACCAAACAATGACATATCCATGATTGCTTTAAAACAAAACAATGTCTACACCATAAATATTGATGAATTAAGTAATGAAATGTATTTTTCGGTTTTGAATGATGATGCTTGGCTTTGGCATAGGAGATTAGGCCATGCAAGCATGAAACTAATTTCTAAGATTTCATCTAGAGAGTTAGTTAGAGGTATCCCAAACATGAAATTTGTCAAGGACAAGGTATGTGATGCATGTCAAACTAGGAAAACAAATAAAAACTAGTTTCAAATCAAAAAATCAAATTAGCACCACTAGACCATTACAATTGATCCATTTGGACTTATTTGGACCAATTAACATAACAAGCCTAGGAGGTAGCAAATATGCCTTTGTAATTATGGATGACTATAGTAGATATACTTGGACCTATTTCTTGGCTCACAAAAGTGATTGTTTCAAATGTTTCTCTAAATTTTGTAAACTCACTCAAAATAAAAAAGGTTTTATGATTTCATCAATTCGAAGTGATCACGGAGGTGAATTTCAAAATCATGACTTCCAAAATTTTTGTGAAATAAACGGATATAACCATAACTTCTCTACTCCAAGAAATCCACAATAAAATGGAGTAGTGGAAAGGAAAAATAGAAGTTTGCAAGAAATGGCTAGAACCATATTAAATGAATATAATTTACCAAAATATTTAAAGCCGTGAATACGCTATGTTAGGAATAGAGTCCTAGTGAGACCACCCCTAACTAAAACTCCATATGAATTATGGAATGATAAAAAAAGCCAATGTTTCTTATTTTAAAGTTTTTGGTTGTAAATATTTTATTTTAAATGAAAAGGATGCCTTAGGAAAATTCGATGCAAAATC
Organism: Musa troglodytarum; assembly: GCA_023547065.1. Classification (NCBI taxonomy): domain Eukaryota; kingdom Viridiplantae; phylum Streptophyta; class Magnoliopsida; order Zingiberales; family Musaceae; genus Musa; species Musa troglodytarum. Next base: position 17,575,055 of record CP097504.1, read on the forward strand.
CAATGAAGGCATATTTCTTGGTTATTCTTCCATTTCTAAGGCTTTTCGTGTTTTCAACAAAAGAACCTTAGTTATAGAAGAATCTATTCATGTGGTTTTTAATGAAATTTTTGAATTTAAGAAGAAAGATTTTGATGATGATTTTGGCTTTGATAATTTGAATTTGAATGAACCCTCTCCTCAAAATGACAACTTAGATGCATCTTCTTCCCAAACTTCCTTACCCAAGGAATGGAAGTATGTAGATGCTCATCCCAAGGAGTTAATTATAGGAGATGCATCGAAAGGGGTTCAAACTCGCTCTTCTTTGAAAGATTTTTGTGCCCATGCCACTTTTCTTTCTCAAGTTGAACCAAAATGCATTGATGATGCCTTGAAAGATGATTCTTGGGTTATCGCAATGCAAGAAGAATTGAATCAATTTGAGAGGAATGAGGTATGAAAACTTGTTCCTAGACCTAATAACCACTTAATTATTGGTACTAAGTGGGTCTTTAGAAACAAGCAAGATGAATGTGGTATCGTGGTTAGAAACAAGGCTAGATTAGTGGTCAAAGGTTTTAACCAAGAAGAAGTTATCGATTACAAAGAGACCTTCGCTCCGGTGGCAAGATTAGAAGTCATTAGGATGCTCCTTGCCTATGCTAGTAGTAATGATTTCAAATTATTTCAAATGGATGTCAAAAGTGCATTCTTAAATGGTTTTATTTCTGAAGAAGTGTATGTCGAACAACCACCCAGATTTGAAAATTTTCCTCTCCCTAACCATGTGTTTAAGCTAACTAAGGCTTTATATGGTCTAAAACAAGCCCCTAGGGCTTGGTATGAGAGGCTTAGTTCTTTTTTAATTTCAAATGATTTCACTAAAGGCAAGGTTGATACTACAATGTTTATTAAACATTTTGAAAATAATTTTCTTATTGTTCAAATTTATGTTGATGATATTATTTTTGGTTCTTCTAATAAATCACTATGTGAATCATTTGCCAAGAATATGAGTGATGAATTTGAGATGAGCCTAATGGGAGAACCAAATTTCTTTTTAGGATTACAAATTAAGCAACTAAGTAATGATATATTTCTAAATCAATCAAAGTATATATTAGAATTATTAAAATGATTTAACATGGATGGATCAAAAGACATAAGCACTCCTATGAGCACCTCCACTAAGTTAGATATAGATGAAAAAGGAGAAAGTTTTGATCAAAAAAATATATAGGGGCATGATAGGTTGCTTGCTTTATCTCACTGCAACCAGACCTGACATCATGTTTAGTGTGAGGTTATGTGTAAGATTCCAAGCTAATCCTAAGCTATCTCACTTCAAAGCTGTTAAGAGAATCCTTAGATATCTTAAAGGGACTCCAAATCTTGGATTATAGTATCCAAAATCCGATAACTTTGATTTGAAAGCTTATGCAGATGCGGATTTTGGTGGATGTAAAATAGATATAAAAAGTATATCTGGAACATGCCAATTTTTAGGACATGTACTTGTTTCTTGGACTTCCAAGAAACAAAATTCAGTTGCACTATCTACGGTAGAAGCCGAATACATAGCTACAAGTGCATGCTGTGCATAGGTTATTTGGATGAAAAATACGCTAGAAGACTATGGAATTTATTTAAAGAATATTCCTATAAAATGTGATAACATGAGTGCTATCTGTCAAACTAAAAATCCGATTCAACACTCTCGAACTAAGCACATTGACATTAGGTATCATTTTATACATGATCATGTTAGTAGTAAAGATGTCACCCTTGAATTTATTGATACAAATCATTAATTAGTGGACATTTTTATAAAACCCTTAAATGAGGAACAATTTGATTTTATTAGAAGGGAATTAGGCATATTAAATTGTCCTAATAAATGAGCTTTATTGTATGAGATTTTTCTTTAAAATTTCAGTTTTCGTTAATTTGACTTCCTCTCGGATTTCTTTTTGAAATTTCGGATTTCTTTTTGACATCATCCCATCCTTAAAATCTCTGAAAACAAATTCAGAACAAATTTAAAAAAAAAATATTTTGTGGGGCCAGCGGTAGCACCGCCTGAACCGACGGTAGTACCGCTTGGGTATTCGGCTCCCAGGCGGTAGCACCGCTTGGTTGGTTAGTGATAATCTAACACCCCATATTAAAGGGGGTGTTAGGGTCGACGGTAGAACCGATCGAAAACTCTCCCTTTCATTCTTCTTCCTCCTAAGCTCCTCTAAGCCTTCTCCTCTCCATTCTTCCTCCTCCTAAAGGGCAATCAAAGGCATTTTTGTGATCCAAGCTCCTCACCTCTCTAGGAAACACAAACAAGGTAATAGCTGAAATTTTCTCTTCTACTCACAATTGCTTATCTTTTCCTTATTATTTTCTTTTGTTTGTTCATCATGAATAGATATAGACATGACTCCTAAGAAATCAACAAGAGGGAAAGGGAAAAGGTTGGAAGGAGATTCATTTGACCCAACCCTTTTTAGATCTAATGAGGTAGCCTTAAGATACCCAAATTTTGATTGTAAAACCATACATAAGGGTAAACATGTTGATTTAGGTGAACTAGGAAACCTAGAACCTATTAGATGGTTTGCTAATATAAATACTCTACTTATCTTGCAAATTAATGAACCAATCTACCCTAGGTTGGTTAAGCTATTTTATGCTAACATGATTATTAAAGATGATGTTTTGTTCACCTATGTGTTAGGAACCACAATTTAGATTTCTGATCGTATCATATGAGTTACTTGGAATTGAAGAAACGAATAGAGGATGTTATTTTAGAGGGCAATGGGATATGGATGCAATCGGAGCAACCCACTCCGAAGCCTTAGAAATGATTTTTGCTAATCCTAACCTAGGCATCATCCCTAAAAGCTGCGAGCACTTATTACCTTTTAACTCGAAATTACTTCATCACATTATGATAAGCATTCTACTTCTGAAGTAGTTTCATCCTGATGAAATGAGTATGTTGGAACTGAGTATGATGTATTAGATTATGACTAGATAAAATAACTACTTTGGTTATTTGATTAGACAACATATGATAGAAATTTTCTCTAGAGATTTGATGTTGTCGTATGGTGGGTTGATCATTAGACTCATTTTTGCCCATGACATTTGTGAGTCACCCAACGAGGAAGTAATGAAAGTTGATAGATATAACACAATTAATAGAAGTCTCCTGAAGCGGCTTAGATGCACATTTAGAGATGGCATATGGATTAGGCAACCTAGAAGGGTTGATATAGTTCCTCCACCAGTAGAGCAACCTGAAACACCAATTTTTAGGGGAAATGAATCTCCTCCGCCTAGTCCCGTTGATCCAGCACCGTCTGAGCCAACTCTTGAAGATCTGATCATGCGTGCCTTGAATCAAATCACATCACAACAAACTGAAATTTTGAAGGAAGTGCAACAAATGAACTGCAAAATAGATCACTTGTATAGGCATCTTGGCGTTCCTCCTCCGGAGTAGCTGTTGTTTTCTTTTTAAACACTTGTCCTGTTATGCTTATGACTACTATAGATGATGTTGTGTGTTGTAACTTTCATTTCATCTACTCAGCTTTTACATGAACTTTTTTTCGATTTGATCGTAATTTTGACTTGATACCTTCTTCCTTGTGACTACCATGGATGACACTTTTATATCATTATGACTTGATACCTTCCTCGAATGGTTTCTTTCTCTCTCCATGACAATGAATGGTTTCTTCACCTTCATTATTTTTGTTGATGACAAAGGGGGAGAAAAATGTAAATTGCTATGATGGAGTAATTATTGCTATGTTGGAATAAAATGCTTAAGAACTCTTATTCTTGAGATAAGCTACTTTTTCATTTGATATTATGTCTTGATATTAAAACACTCTTTTGGATATCACTTGATCTTTATCATGTTTGAATTAATATTTCTGGTTATTATAGGTGTAAATACTTTGACATTGTTTAACATACATTGTTTTTAGTATTTATGCCTAAGCTTATTAAGCTTTATGTTGAATGAAATCTATTCGATTTGGCTTAAATTCAAAAGATTGAATTTAAGTGCTTTTTACCTTCTAATGATATGGCATATAGATAAGGGGAGTTGAGTTTAACTCCATCATCAATTGATTGTCATCATAAAAAAGGGAGAGATTGTTGAATCTCGGATTTCGATGATAAAATCAATTGGTGAAATATTTGTTCTAATCTATATTGTCAAAAATAAGTGTGCAGGATTAACTACGATGGGTTAGAAACATAAAGTGATTTGCCGAGATCAAGTTCGTCGGGTGTTCAAGAGTTCATCGGAAGTCCGAAGGATCGTCGGAAGTGTTGCCGGAACCAACCAAGATCGAATCAGGGACTTATCGAAGTTTTCGGAAGTTCATCGCAAAGATCGTTGAAGGTTCACGAAAATTTGCCGAGAAGGTTCGGAAGCTTGTCGAAGACTCGTTGAGCATGCCATACAAGCCGGGAGCATGCTGGGAATCTGTCGGAAGAAATCCGAGGGAAATATCGGAGGACCGCCGAAGTCTCATCATAAAGCTCACCAGAATAAGACTTGAAGAATGTCAGTTTAAATCACGATTAATTATGTTTTAATTTCGTAGTTGGCACGTACTTAGGGCAAGGATTTCGAATTAATCCTGCTCTAAATTGGTAGGGACCAACCAGGCCCTTACTGGGCTTTTTGGGCCTTGAACAAGGCTCATTCAGCAAAGCTGAATAGGCTAGGCAGTAGCACCGCCTGGCAACTATGTGCTGGGCGGTGCTACCGCCCCTGAAGCGTACCAGCTCGACTACGATGTCTGATGGCGATAGTACCGCTGCTCCAAGCGTAGCACGCTTGTGCACTATCGATCGGCGGCGGTGGTATGTAGCCTCGCTACGCAATACTACCGCCGTACCAAGAATTTGATTTCAAATTTGGAGCCCAAATTTGAAACCATTTTGGATTTATAAATACCCCCCCCCCCTTTTCTCAGCTGAAAGGGCACCCTTTTAAGAGTTAGAATCTTGAGTTAAAGTCTTGAATAGTCTTGAAAAGTCTTATCTCTTGCTAAGTATTCACCTCTTTCTTCTTCTTGTGAAATCTTGTAAGAGTGTGAACCTCTTGTAAATGGTTGTAAGAGAGGAATTTGGTCCTTCCCCTTCAAAGGATTTGCTAGTGGAAGTACGGAGCCTCATCGTGAAGGCTTCAAGAGTGGATGTAGGTCATTTGATCGAACCACTATACATCATTATGTTCATGAATGTGTGAGTGTTTACATTTCTGAATTATTTCATTACTTAGCTGCAAATCGTTTAGTTCCTTTACTCAAGCTATTTTATTCAAGTTCTCTTTCGTCAAATCGAAATCTTCTTACGAACTAGTCTTTGTGCGAAATCGACTTCAAAGTTACGTTTTTAATCCGCTGCACTAATTCACCCCCCCCTTAGTGCATTTTTGATCCTAACAAGGACAAAGGCCAGTACTTCCACTACGGCAAAGATGGGTATTGGAAGAGAAACTACAAAGAGTACCTTACAGAGAGGGCGAAACAGAAGCTTCAGGTACATTCATGATCAATCTACATTTGTCAAAATCTTATGATAACACATTGGTATTGGATACCCGGAGTGCTTATCATATCTACAATTTGTTACAGGTTCTAGCAGGACCTAGGAGATTAAATAGAGGTGAGATGGACCTTAAGATGGGAAATGTAGCAAAGGTTGTTGCACTGGCTGTTGGCAAGGTCATCTTACATCTGCCTAGTGGAGCTATTATTGCATTAGATGCATGCTATTATGTTCCTTCTATTATCAAAAATATTATTTTCATTTCATGTTTGACAATTAATAGATATAAATTAGTTTTTGAGAACAATGGTTGTTCAATAATATTAAGATGATGAGATCATCACGAGAGGAACATTGTATAATGGTTTATTTATGATAGATACAGCTCTACATATCATGAGTGTAAGAGTCTTGAAAATGAGAAGTGGAGAACCAGACAGGAAAGAGTATTAAAACCCTTCGATTAGATCGAGAAAGTGAGTACTTGAGTACATAGTTCACCTAGTTCCTCAAAGACCATGAGATTTTAACCTAATGGACACCTCCTTATACACCATAGCTTAATAGTGTATCAGAAAGGAGGAATCGCACACTGTTAGACATGGTATATTCTATGATGTGTTTCACCGACCTACCCATCTCATTCTAGGGATATGTCCTAGAAACCGCAGCTTACCTTCTGAACAGAATTCCAACCAAGTCAGTGATGTCTACTCCATATGAGATATGGAATGGGAAGAAGCCCGATCTTAAGATTGTTAAGATTTGGGGCTATCCCTGCCCATGTCAAAAGACAACCCCGACAAGTTGGAATCCAAGATGGAATAGTGCAAGTTCGTGGGATACTCCAAAGAAACTTGTGGGTATTATTTCTATCACCCTGAGGACCAAAAGGTCTTTGTAGCCAAGAGAGCAGTGTTCCTTGAGAAGGAACACATTCTTGGTGAAGATAGTGGGAGCATAATAGAGTTGAGCGAGGTTGGAGAACCTAGCTCAAGCACCATTCCAGAATCTGTTCAGATACCTAACACACAAGTTCCAACTTTATGTAGGTCCAATAGAGTATCTCATCCTCCTGAGAGATATGTGGGACATATCAGAGAAAAGGATGTTAAGGATATTGATCATCAGACCTACAAGGAGGCTATTATGAGCATAGACTCTGGGAAATGGCAAGAAGTCATGAATTAAGAAATAGATTCCATGTACTCCAACAAGGTTTGGAATCTAGTTGATGCACCCAAGGGTATTATACCCATTGGTTGCAAGTGGATCTTCAAAAAGAATATTGGAGTAGATGGAAAGGTAGAGACCTATAAAGCAATGCTAGTAGCTAAGGGGTATCGTCAAAGGCAAGGTGTTGACTATGACGAAACTTTCTCACCTGTAGCCATGCTAAAATCCATTCAAATTCTATTGGTTTTTGCAGCACACTATGATTATGAGATCTGGTAGATGGATATCAAAATCACATTCCTCAATGGTAACCTTGATGAGGAGGTGTATATGATACAACCTGAAGGATTCGTATCTAAGGATAACCCAGATAAAGTATGCAAATTGCTTAGGTCCATTTATGGATTGAAGCAAGCTTCCCGAAGTTGGAACATAAGATTTGATGAGGCGATCGGATCTTATGACTTCGTTAAGAACGAAGATAAAACTTGTGTGTATAGGAAATTAAGTGGGAGCACTATCACCTTTTTGGTATTATATGTGGATGACATCCTGATCATTGGGAATGATGTAGGAATGCTCTCCACAGTAAAGACTTGATTATCTAGGCACTTCTCTATGAAAGACTTAGGGGAAGCATCCTGCATATTGGGGATACAGATATATAGAAATAGATCCAAGAGGATGCTTGGCTTGTCCCAGTCCAGGTATATAGACACCATTGTTAAAAGGTTTGGCATGAAAAATTCTAAGAGAGGTCTCATACCAATGAGATATGAAATATCACTTTCTAGGAGTATGTCCCCAAAGACTCCTGAAGAAAGGGCACATATGGATATGATGTCATATGCATCAGCGATAGGATCTATCATGTATGCTATGCTATGTACCAGGCCTGATATAGCGCATGCTTTGAGTGTCACAAGCAGATATTAGACATATCCAGGGTTGGAGCACTGGAAAGCAGTAAAATATATCCTTAAGTACTTGAGAAGGACTAAGGATCTTTTATTGGTATATGAAGGTAGTAGCCTCAAAGTTGAGGGCTACATGGACTCGAGCTTCTAGTCCGATGTTGATGATAGCAAGTCTAATTCAAGGTATGTGTTCACCTTGAATGGAGGAGCAGTATGCTGGAAGAATTCCAAGCAAGACACTATTGCTGACTCGACCACAAAGGTGGAATACATTCCTACGGTAGAGGCAGCAAAGGAGGGAGTCTGGATGAAGAAGTTCATCACAGATCTAGGAGTCATCCCGAGTAGCGAGGAGCTGATTCCTTTATATTACGATAAATACGGGACAATTACTCAAATAAGGGAACCCGAGTCTCATCAGAAGTGCTCTGAGGAGGTTCCAACTTATTAGAGAGATCGTGGCCCGAAGAGATGTAGTAATGGAAAGAGTTCCATCTGAAGATAACATTGCAGATCCACTGACAAAGCCATTGACTCAGATTATCTTTGAGCATCATAGAGGTCTGATGGGGATCAGATATGTTGGTGATTGGCTTTAGGTCAAGTGGGAGATTGCTAGTTATAGGTGCTCTACAAGCTAGTCACATGAGTGATTACACTTGTGACACGCTGCGTCAATCTCTTTGCTTATGATTATTGACATTATCTCACATTATCTAGATGTATATTGTGATGTCCTTGGATCTGCGCAATGGGAATTGGATCGTGATGAGATTACAATAATGAGACCGATTCACCTTTAAACACAGACCTTAAATTATCCTGGTCATAGGTTACTCGAGAAGGACATCGAGATAACCGGATAGATTGGTGTGCTGTATACCCGTTCATATGATGGAGGTAGCTGGTCTCATAGCTACTCGTATGGGGACACTAAGGGTACAATGCCGGTGCTCATTGGAGAATGAGTTCACCGATTGATCCGCCTACGGAATGCTGAATGGTTATTGATACCTCACATCAGACAGTGATTCCGTAGTCCTAGTAGTGTATCTGGTCCTTAGACTTGAGACACTAAAGATATCCTATATGAGTACTCCACTCTTTGATACCGAACTTATAGGTTTGAAAAGTTTTATATCTAATACAACCGGTCATTGGGAGTGGTAACCAACCTTACGAGAGCTATTGAGTGTTAATAGAGGATTATCCGCTCTCGGTATCATGAGAGGAATATCTTATGTATTTTTGCTCGAACAAATCCTTGGCCAAGGTTATTCGGATTGAGAGAGAAAGAGTTCTCCGGGAGAATCCGACAAGAGCAAGACTCGAGGAGAGACCGTATGGGCCTGACAGCACCATACCCGGTATAGGGTCTCTGGGATATTAGATGGATGAGAGATTATAGATACATAGTAACTGAGGATAGATAGGTCCAAAGGATTAGATTCCCCTGTATCGTTTGGGGGCCACGGCGTAGTGGCCTAGTACGTCCGCAGTCGATGATTTGGGTGAATTATTATAGAGATAATAATTCACTATGTCAAAAGGAGTTCTGACAAGTATAACTCACGGCCAGCTCGATATTGGGCCTAGAGGGTCACACACATATAGTAGGTGTTGCAACGAGTAGAGGTTCGGATATGAGATATCCGCTGAACCCCCTATCTTATTGATATCCATTAAGCCCCTGAATTATTGGATCCTGAGATGAGATCCAATAATTGCTAATAAGAGATTATTGGGTAAAAACCCACTAATCCAAGAGGCTTGGGTGATTGGATGAAGATCCAATACCCAATAGGGAAAAAAGATTCATTAGGGTTTTAAGGGAGCCTTTATAAATAGGAGGGAACTAAAGCTCTATAGGCTGAGGGTTTTTGGTAGCCACCTCCTATTTGCCTCTCTCCAGAGAGAGAGGTGCATCGTCGCAATCCTTGTTATGTGGATACCGCTAGAGAGGAGGACACTTGACCTTCTTCATCCTCTCCCACAGATCTGCAGGAATTCAGGGATATACGATCTCCCTAGGTATCTTCTTTTACACGTGCAATTTTACAGATTTATTTTTGACGCATCGATCTTCGCACGATAATGAAAAATTTCTATAGGAAATCTGGGGTTTTATTTTCTGTTCTTCCGTTGTGCATGTGATGTCGCTTCCCTTGTGGATTTCCCAACAGCTTTGTCTTGAGGTACTCCTCAATCGGTGTGGTTCATTGCATATGATTCTCCCTTTGGTGATCCGGGACTTATCCCTCCTAGATATCTGCCCCATTGAAGCAACTTCTCTCTTCGTCTCCTTCCCTCTGGATGTTTTGGAGACCACCACCCCCTCGGACCACTCCGCCTTTGCTGAACAAATCGTGCACTATTCTGCCTCCGCAAACGCACCTACTAGATTGTGACTCTTCGCCAATATAGCTCCCACTGCACCCCTCTGGGTTTAGCAACAAACTAAACCTGCTACACACTTCAGCCCTTTACGAAAGTATCCTACACATGCCAAAGAGAAAGTTTCAATGCTCCATGGCTCGACCTTCAGTCGCCTTAGGATGGCCATAGACAGTCCATCGTCCACATGCAAGCCCTTGCATGAGTATCGAATTCCTTGAGTTTGTAGCTCCCTACACCTCTGTGAGCTTTGCACAACTCTTTTGATTGTTGAACAACCCACTCCACCTTGCACGATCTCATCCTTTGCCAAGAGTCTCGCTTGCCTCAAGCACCGTCAAGTTTGGGTGCCAATATCGAGCCACTGCTCGAATTCAGCCATCCCAATCTTTGTACGCTATGCAATTCTTCTTAGCTTATCTATCCTCATGGTGCCTCTTGCACGAAGGGTTGGCCATTCCTTTGAATGCCATCCTCGGATGCCCATTCCTTTGAGTGACTCCTTCCCCTACAACTCCATATCTGTTACCAAATGGTCGTGCATGTTGGCTGCCCTCAACGTAGCCCTGCTAGGTCCCCCACGTTTGCATACTAAGTGTTTCTATGTGTGCTTGTCCCACTCTGATACCATTTGTCATGGACTTAGCTAGTTTTGCCTAAGCCGTGTGGTACCATTGTGTGTTAGTCCGCAAAGGTCAGTTTTCTCGAAATCTCCTACGATCCCTTAGGACCTGCAAAAGAGAAGACAGGACAAAGAAAGCGCTTCACACGGGATCCACAAGCAACCTTTCCAACAAACACTTTATAGCCAATGCAAATTCCAACCATGGATATCACAAGCTCAAAATTGTTACACAACAAAGGTATGAAATTGGTCTACTATAGACCGAAATGTAGTACAAGTGTCCACCTGATGCAAACTTTATGTACAAGCCGACAATGGCTGCCAAACTTACTCAAATGAGGCATTTAGCTTTTGGTAAGCCTTTTACAAGCTTTACAATCTAGAACAAATCGAAAAGGACATAGACACGAATAAGTATTGCACCGAACAAGCCGTTTACAATTTGTCCATGATAGTCAGGTGGTACTACTACTAAACAAAGCTCGAGAATCTGGACTCTAGCGGTATCACCACTGGTCTAAGCGGTACTATTGTCGAGGTTCTCGAAACAGCACAACTCGTGAGCCTAGTAGTGCCACTGCCCAACCCAACCCTAGGTTATTGAATTAGCCTTATGACAAACCCAATTCAACCCTAGTTTAGGCCCAATGGGTTCCTAATTATGTTGGCATGATTGCGCCTTAAAACCAACTTAATTAGACTCTAAACAACTTCAATCAAGATTTAACAACTCTAATTACTATTGAATCTTGAATTTTGATGATAAAACCAATTAATTGTATCTAATATCTAATTTATGTTTTAAGTGATGTAGGACTACCTTCGATCAAGATTAGACAATTGAAGCAGAAATAATCGATGTTGCATCGGAAGAGAACATGTCAGAAGATTGGTCGTTGAGCAAAGGATTGATCAACATATCAGTAGAAGACTTCGGACAAGAGATTCGAACATCAGGACAAGAAGAGCAAAATTATGCCAAGAAGATCAGAGTTGCGAAGGATAACTGTCGATTAGACAATAGGTCGCAAGAGAGGACGATGCGTCGAAGAATCGGATGAAGCGCCGATGGACTAATGACATGCTGGGCAATAAATTTAATTAAAGCTTTGTAATAATTATCTAGATTAGAGTAGGATTAGGTCTAATTGGGTTAAAATTGGGCTAACTCAGTTAGAGGCCAACTGGGCTCGTATCCGGACTGGTTTGGGCTAGACTCATGACCCAAATAGTGTTGTTGAACCCTGTTTGGCGGTGGCACTGTCAGATTGGGCGGTGGAACCACCCAGGGTTTAGTCTCTCAGGTGGTTTGGGTGATGGTACCACCCAGTGTTATGTAGTATAGGTGGTGGTACCGTCAGAATAGGTAGTGGTACTTACCAGTATCAGTGTGACAAGCGGTGGTACCGCCAACACCCTAAAAATTGAGAAGATTCAAATTTGGGCTCCAAATTTGAATCCCCTTGAGGCTTAAAAATATCCATCTTATCTCTGGTTAGAAAATACACTAACTGAAAAAGAAAAGAAGGAAAATTCTGTTATAATAGTATGAAAAATTCTTTCTCTCTAGTTTACGTTTTGGTTAAGTCTAAGAGAGGGGTGAATTCGGTTGTAAGGGCTGTAAAGGGTAACTCTTGAACTTGTTAAAAGGAGAAAAGGGTTGTAAGGGTAGCTAGTCTTCGCTTGTATGAAAGAAAACTGATAGTGAAAGTCGATGGCCTTGACGAAGGAGGAATTAGGAGTGGACATAGGTCGGACGACCAAATCACTATAAATTGGTTTGCCTTTACTTCTTTGCTATTTATCATTCTGCAAACCACTTTATCTACTTCCTTATCACTTTCTTACAATCACTCTCAAGCTAAAGCATTTTTTATATGCTTTCAATCAAAACGATTTTCCATTGTATGAACCAAGCTTTCTGAAATTGAAGTTAACAAATGTTTTAACCACTGCACTAATTCACCCCCCCTCTTAGTGCTAGACTCGATCTTAACAATTGGTATCAGAGCCTTGGTATTTCTTATTTGGATTAACACCTAATCGAAATGACTGTTTTTGGCTTTCAAGAGGGTTTTTTTATCATTCATCCTCCCATGTTCAATGGGACAGACTACATTTATTGAAAAACTTGAATGAGAGTTTTCTTGCTTTATTTGGATTTGAATTTATGGAACACCATTGAAAATGGATTTCAAACACCCTCTAAACCCATGAATGAATGGAATAATTTTGAGAAAAAAATCATTTTTGTTAAATGCAAAGTCTATGAATGCCTTATTTTGTGCGCTGGATAAAAATGAGTTTAATCAGATTTCGATTTGCGAAACTACACATGACATTTAGAACACACTTGAAATCATGTACAAAGGCACAAGTAGAGTTAAAGATTTAAAAATAAATATTTTGATGCACGATTTTGAATTATTTTAAATGAAACCAAGCAAAACTATTAGTGATATGTATACCCGTTTTATGGATGTCATCAGTAGTTTAAAAGCTCTTGGTAAATCTTTTTCAAGTTTTGAACTTATAAATAAGATTTTAAGATCCTTTCCAAAAAGTTGGGATCTAAAATTAACTGCTCTTCAAGAGATAAAAGATTTAAATAATTTTTTATTGGAAGAACACATCAGGTCTTTGATGACCTATGAAATGATATTCATCGGACATGACAAACATGAGAACCACCTTCCAAAGAATAGGAAGATAATTATATTTGGAATGGAAGAAGACCACTTGAGTGATAACTCAAGTGATGATGATGAGAACCTTAAACTTATCACTATAAAATTTAAAGTTTATAAAACAAGAATTAAAGAATAAAAACAAACTTAAAAAGAACAAAATCTCTTGCTATGAATGCAAGAAGTCGGGGGGCTCGAAAGACAAGTATACAAAAGTGAAGAAGAAGAAAGCACGCAAAGAAGAATCGAATACATCCGAAGACGAAGACACGAATTTTGCTTTGATGGCTTTCGACAACAAGGTAAGTAACTCACCCGAAATATTTTTACATTATTATGAAATTACTTGATCTTTTCATGAGTTGCTTAATTTAGTTTGTAGGAAATAAAAATTTAGCAAAAATATATCATGCTTTTCTTTCTAGTGATTTTTGAAAATTAAAATTATGAATGATGATTGCATGTTTTGTGATAATGCTTGTACACCTAACAAGATTAATTCTATGAATATTTATCTTGATTTCCATATCGCTTTTCATAATGCATAATTTTGGCATAAAAACTTGGGCATACTTATATGAAATCATGCTTGATAATGATATAATGAAAATGTTAAATGCATGTGTATCTTGATGATTTTGGTTTTAAAAATGATGCATGTCTTTTATACAAAAACTTAAGCATACTTATATGAGATTAATCATATAAGATGAAACACATAAAAAGGGAAAATGTATTATCATGATAAATTGATTTTTTTTTGTTTGAAGATGATGTATGTTTGATGTGTTATAATTTTGGCCTTGATGATCTCTTTGACAAAATTTACCTTTCAGTCTTGAATGATTAATGCTTATTTTTAGGCATGCTTATAAGAAGTAAATCACTTAAATTGAAACACATAAAAATAGGAATGCATTCTTTTTCCGTAAAATGCTCTCTAAGCTTTTCGATTTTTGAATAAAAGATTAATGAATCCATGCAGATTATCTTTCGTGAATATCTTAAATTATGAAAGAGATTTTGATGATGTAATGATAAGTTTTATGCAAAATCTATTTATCCATTTGAATCTCTAAAAAGTTGATGATTTGATTATTTGAATTGAATGAGTTGAAGTAATGATGGTTTGAATGCACGAATCGATAATTTTGTTATTCCTTTGTTTAATACTCAAAATTTCTTTTTCATGATCTTAATGACTCAATGTTTCTTGAATGAGCTTTATCATAATCATGAACTTGATATCTCGATATTTGATTCTTGAAATTTTTTGATGTGATCTTGATGAAATGTCTTATGCTTGAATCAAGAGCTTTTCTCCTATGTTTCCTCTTATCATTTACTAAAAAGGAGAACTTTCTAAATGTATCATGAATCTTTTGGAATCACAACTTAAATTTCTTATGATTCATGATAAATTGAGAGATATTATGCATAAATCGAGATCTTGTTTTCCTAAGATTTTTTTTTGCTATTTATAGAAGAAGAGACGTATCAAAATGAATCATGATTTGATTTCTCAAAATCGCTAATATTGATATCTTTTATATCATGATTCTTTTATATTTGTTGTATACTAATAGGACTCTAGCAGGGTTGGATCCTACTCAACCAAGTAGTAGCTAATAAAAGTACTGTAAGAGTGTAATAAACCTCACCTAGCCACCTATATCCTATAAAGAAGAGTAGCTAGGATTTACATTTGGGCCTTTGGGCTTTTTAGCTGTCGCCCCCCTTTTACTAGGCCGGTTGACTGAGGTTGAGGGCAAAATGGGTAGTTCACTTAGGAAGCAGCCCTTAAGGCTAGGGTTTGGAGTCCTATATAAGCATGTACCTCCACCTCTTTTAAAGAAGAAAAGATCAATCTATTTTGCAGCCACAAGGCCGACTACTTGGAGGGTGGAACCCCTATAGTGTTCCAATAGTTGATCCTCTTCAAAGATCAATTTACATAGAATTTCTCTGAGGTTCTATCATCTAATATTAGAGCAACGATCTTGCTGCTTTTACTGCCATCCTTGTCACTCACCATCAAATAAACAATTCCCACAATTGCTCTTGACGTCGCCGTCTCCACTGTTATCTTCTGCCATAGATCAAATCAATCTACTGCCGCCACCTCCAATTGCATTAGAGATCTAGTATTCTCCTATCTATTGAATCTCGAATTTTAATGATGAAGTCAATTGATGGGTTATTTGATCTAATCCATATTATTGAGATAAGTGTGCAGGATTAACTACGATAGCTTGAAGATATAAAGTAAATTACCAGAGTCAAGTTGTTGAGAGTTCGAGAATCCACCAGAAGTCCGAAGGATTGTTGGAAGTGCTGTCGGAACTAATTGAGAAAGAATCAGGGACTTGCCGAAGGTTTCGGAAGTTCAACGGAAAGATCGTCAGAGGTTCACGGAGCTCATCGAGAAAGTTCGGAAGCTTGCCCAAGATTCATCAAACTCACCACAAGTCTGGAAGCCTATTGGGAGTCCACCAAAAGAAATCCGAGGGTGCATCGGAAGTCCACCGGAAGTTCACAGGAAAGCTCGTTAGAAGAAAACTTGACATTATCAGTTATTAATTTACTTAGGATTATGTTTTAATTTCATTGTTAGCACATAATTAGGGTAAGGATTAGGTAATAATCTTATTTAACCCTTGTAGGGGCCAATTGGGCCTTATTTGGACTGATTTGGGTCGAAGTTCGGGCTCATTCAGCCTTGCTGGTATAGTTTAGCGGTGGCACCGCCCTAGGTCAGTGGTTGTACTGTAGACTTTAATACCTAGCAGGTGGTGGTACCACCCCAGGTTAGTGGTAGTACCGCTAGTAGTTATTATGATAGAACCCTAGAGGAATTCTATGAAGATTGATCTTTGAGGGGGATCAACCATTGGAATGCTGTAGGGGTTCCACCCTCCAAGTAGCTTGGTGGCTGTAATTGTAGATTGATCTTTCTTATTCCAAAGAGGTGGAGGCTACAAACTTATATAGAGCTCTAAACTCTAGCCCTAGGGGCTGCTTCCTAAATGAATTACCCAATTTACCCTCAACTTTAGCCGACCGGCCCAGTAATAAGGGGGGTGGCGGCTAAGAGGCCCAATAGCCTAAATATCAACCATAGCCTCTCTTCTTTATAAGATAGAGGTGGCTAGGTGGGATTTATTACACGCATAGGGTTTTTATTAGCTGCTACTTGGTTGAGTAGGACCCAACCCTGCTAGGGTCCTATCAATCCCACCCTTTTCCAATCAGCCTTGTCCTCAAGGCTGAGGTTCCATGAATTCAGGGAATTGGGTCTTCAGCTCCTTATATGATTCCCATGTGGTTTCTTCAGGTGGTAAATTATTCCAATACACTAGTACTTCAATAGAGGGACGTCAGCAATGCATGATGATTCTGCGGTCGAGAATGGCTTGCGGTTGGGCTTGGATATATCCATTATTAGTGGTATCGGGTAGTTGAATCTGAGATGACTCGTGTTCTCCCAACTTGGGCTTCAAACATAACACGTGGAAGACAAGGTGAATTTTGGCATCCTCAGGCAATTTAAGTCTGTACGCCACAGCTCCAATACGTTCTGCGATCTGATAAGGCCTATAAAAACGTGGAGATAGCTTCATGGAGGCTCGTGTGTTGATGGATAGTTGCTTGTATGGCTGTAGGCAAAGATAAACCCAGTCTCTTACTAAAAATTCTCTTTCACTTATTCGTGTGTCAGCTTGCTGCTTCATTCTAACTTGAGCGGTAGAGAGATTATCCTTTAGCAGCTGTAGGAGTTTGTCCTTATAAATTAAATCTTGGTCGACCTGATCTACCTTAGTCGAGCCAATTACATACTTTGAAATCACAGGAGCCGGCCGACCATATAATACTTCATATGGGGTACATTTTGTAGATAAATGATATATAGTATTGTACCATCATTCGGCCCAGGGGAGCCATTTTGTCCACTCCTTTGGTCGATCATTGGCAAAACACCGAAGGTATGTATCTAAACACTTGTTCACCACTTCTATTTGCCGTCAGTTTATGGATGATATGCTGTGCTCATCTTGAGTTTGGTGTCCTACAACTGAAATAACTCGGTCCAAAATTTACTAGTGAAGACCCTGTCATGATCACTTACAATGGACCTTGGCATCCCATGCAGTTTAACAATATTTTCTATGAAAATCTGAGCAATACTAACAGTAGTGTAGGGATTTTTCATAGCACAAAAATAAGTATATTTCGTAAGTCGATCAACCACCACAAGGATTGTGCTTTTACCTTTGGTAGGTGGCAGCCCTTCGATGAAGTCCATGGAGATGTCAGTCCACACCGAGTCTGGTATGGGTAGTGGTTGTAGTTTCCCTGGACTCGCCACTGTTTTACCTTTTTGTTGTTGACATACATCACATTATGCTATGTATTCAGAAATAATTTTTTTCATCCCTTTCCAATAAAAGTTTTGCTTCACTCTTTTATAGGTTCTTAAAAATCTAGAGTGCCCTGCTGAAGGTGTGGAGTGCATTTCATGCAGAATAACTTTGATGCAAGGGGAGTTTGGTATAAGCACAATACGACCTTTATAGCGTAGATCCCTCGAATCCCAAGTATAGTGAGCTATTGCGCTTGGATCCTCCTCTAATTTTTTTATGATGTTGCTGGTTTCTGGATCCTTCTTCCATTCCTCCCTAATGCCCTCGAGGAAGCTAGTGGTAGGAAGAGAGATGGCTGAAAATTCAGCTTGCTGAGGGAGTTGTGAGAGTGCATCTACAATAACATTTTTTTCCCTTTTTGTAAATAATTTCATAATCAAATCCTAGAAGTTTGGTTACCCATTTTTGCTGCTCTGGGGATGATATCTTCTGCTCCAAAAAGTACTTAAGGCTTCTATGGTCGGTTTTAATCTGAAATCATCAGCCAATCAAGTAGGGTCTCCACTTTGTTACTGCGTGCACAATGACTAGCATCTCCTTATCATAGATAAACATTTTTTGATGGGAGGGAGATAACGTCTTGCTGGTGTATGTGAGTGGTCGACCATCTTGCATGAGAACGACTCTAATTCTAACTCCAGATGCATCGGCCTCAATGATGAAGGGTTGGTTGAAATCAGATAACGCTAGCACCGGTGTCATTGTCATGGCTGCCTTAAGTCTGTCGAAGGCAGCGAAGGCTTTGTTTGACCATTGGAAGGCATCTTTTTTCAGTAGAGAAGTGAGGGGGGTACTAATCTTCCCATAGTCCTTCATGAATTTTTGGTAGTAGCCCGTTAGTCTAAGGAACCCACGTAGCAATTTCACATTTGTAGGTTTCGGCCAGCCTTGCATTGTTTCAATTTTTGTTGGGTCTACGGCCACTCCTTCTTCTGATATTATATGCCCAAGGTACTCTATTTTTTGTTGGAGAAAGCTGCACTTTGATAGCTTAACAAAAAGAGTATTCTCCTGTAGGATCGTTAGAATAATTCGTAAGTGCTGAAAGTGAGTCTCAAGAGAAGGGCTGTAAATGAGAATATCATCAAAAAATACCAGCACAAATTTGCAAAGAAAGCTCCAAAAAATATCGTTCATAAGACTTTGGAAGGTTGAAGGAGCATTAGTGAGTCCAAAGGACATTACCAAGAATTCATAATGGCCGTTATGAGTGCGGAAAGCAGTTTTTAGGATGTCGCCTTCACATACCCGAATTTGGTGGTAACCGGATCGGAGGTCGAACTTTGTGAAGACTCGAGCTCCTTTTAATTCATCAAGAAGTTTATCCACCATTGGTATTGGGTACTTATCCTTGATGGTGATGTCATTTAAAGCTCGGTAGTCGATGCACATTCGTCAAGTTCCATCTTTCTTATGCACAAGTAGCACCGGTGAGGAGTAGGGGCTATAGCTTAGCCGAATCACCCCTCGAGCATTTCCTTCATGATCTTCGCAAGTGAAACTATTACTGCAAAACCAAGAAATTATTGCCGACTTCTTCATCCTTCCAATTGATGATTATGAGGCTGTGTTGGGTATTGAATGGCTGACGACGCTAGGTGACATCTCTTGGAACTTTTCCAAATTGATTATGAAATTCTATTGCAAAGGCAAACAGGTCACCCTACGCGGGAAGCGCGGAAGCAACGTAACCACCATTTCAACCCAACGAATGGAGAAAGTTTTACACAAGATAAATGGTGGCTTTCTTATGCATCTCCAGCAGTAACCAGAGGGGAAGAAAATAGAAATTAAAGATCAAAATCTCACCCAACTGCTTGTTGAATTTGATGATATTTTTGCTGAACCGCATGGTCTTCCTCCTACTCGGCAATATGACCATCGAATTCCAATCCTTCCGGGCAAACCACCAGCAAACACTTGACCATACCACTATCCTCACCTCTAGAAGGATGAAATTGAGAAGATTGTAAAGAAGATGCTTGAAACAGTGGTGATTCGGCCAAGCTATAGTCCCTATTCCTCACAGGTGCTACTTGTATGCAAGAAGGATGAAACTTGACTGTGCATCGACTACCGAGCTCTAAATGGCATCACTGTCAAGGATAAGTACCCAATGCTAGTGGTGGATAAACTTCTTGATGAGTTAAAAGGAGTTCGAGTCTCTACGAAGTTGGACCTCCAATCCGGTTACCACCAAATTCGAGTATGAATTCTTGGTAATGCCTTTTGGATTTACTAATGCTCTTTCAACCTTCTAAAGTCTTATGAACAATATTTTTTGGAGCTTTCTTCTTAAATTTATGCTAGTATTTTTCGATGATATTCTCATTTACAGCCCTTCTCTTGAGACTCACTTTCAACACTTGTGGTTTGTTCTGACGATCCTTCGGGAGAATACTCTTTTTGTTAAGCTATCAAAGTGCAGCTTTCTCCAACAAAAAGTAGAGTACTTGGGCACCGAATATCAGAAGGAGTGGTGGTAGTCCCAACAAAAATCGAAGCCATGCAGGGCTGGCCGAATCCTACAAATGTGAAATTACTTTGTGGGTTCCTTGGACTAACAAGCTACTACCAAAAATTTGTGAAGGACTATGAGAAGATTAGTGCACCCCTCACTTCTCTACTGAAAAAAGATACATTCCAATGGTTAGATGAAGCCTCCGATGCCTTTGATAAACTTAAGACAACCATGACGATGACGCCCATACTAGCACTACCAGATTTCAGCAGACCCTTTATCATTGAGGCCAACGCTTCTGGAGTTGGAATTGGAGCCGTTCTCATATAAGATGGTCGACCACTCGCATACACTAGCAACACGCTGTCTCCCTCCCATCAAAAAATATTAATCTATGATAAGGAGATGCTCGCTATTATGCACGTAGTAACGAAGTGGAGACCCTACCTGATCGGTCAATGATTTCACATTAAAACCGACCATAGAAGCCTCAAGTACTTTTTGAAACAGAAGATATCATCCCCGGAGTAGCAAAAATAGGTAACCAAACTTCTAATATTTGATTATGAAATTATTTACAAAAAGGGAAAAGAAAATGTTATTGTAAATGCACTCTCATGGCTACCTGAGCAAGCTGAATTTTTAGTCATCTCTCTTCCTACCACCGGCTTCCTCTAGGACATTAGGGAGGAATGGAAGAAGGATCCAGAGACCAGCAACATCATTAAAAAATTACCTGAGGATGCCAAAATCCACCTTGTCTTCCACGTCTCATGCTTGAAGTCCAAGTTGGGAAAACACAAGTCACCCCAAATTCAATTGCCCAACACCACTGATGATAGAGATATTCAAGCCCAACCATAGGCTATCATTGACTGTAGAATCGTGATGCATCGCCGATGTCCCTCTACTGAAGTACTAGTGCATTGAAATAATTTATCACCCGAAGATGCCACATGGGAATAATATGAGGAGTTGAAGACCCGGTTCCCTGAGTTCATAGAACCTCAACCTTGGGGACAAGGCTGATTTGAAGAGGGTAGGCTTGATAGGACCCTAGCAGGGTTGGGTCATACTCAACCAAGTAGCAGCTAATAAAAATCTTATGAGATTATAATAAACCCCACCTAGCCGCCTCTATCCTATAAAGAAGAGTGGCTAGGGTTTACATTTGGGCCTTTATGCTTCTTAACCGTCGCCCCCTTTTACTAGGCCGGTCGGCTAAGGTTGAGGGCAAAATGGATAGTTTACTTAGGAAGCAACCCCTAGGGCTAGGGTTTGGAGTCCTATATAACCATGTAGCCTCCACCTCTTTTAAAGAAGAAAAAATCAATCTACTTTGTAGCTACAAGACCGACTGTTTGGAGGGTGGAACCCCTATAGCGTTCCATGGGTTGATCCCTCTCAAAGATCAATCTACATAGAATTCCTCTAGGGTTCTATCATATACCTTTTGTCATGATTTGTAAATTGATGTAAAAATCTTGCAGCATTGTATTATTCCTTTCCTTTTGACAAATGACAAAGGGAGAGAAAGAATTGTTAGTTTGCACGTTTCATAAGAGAAGAATTGCTAGCTTATGCATTACAAGAGAAAGAAATATTACTAGCTAGAATATTGCAAAGGAATCAAAATTTCTAATTTTCAAAGAAAGGCAAAGCTTGCACTTCTTAAAAGAAAAGAAAGAAATTATAAAGTTGCACATTTTTTTTAACTTATTAGCTTGTATTCTTAAAGTGATGTAAATTTTATAAAATTGCTAGCTCATTACAAACAAAAATTTGCTACCTTGTAAAGGCAAAAGTTAGTTGCACTTCTCAAAAGGGAAGAAACAAAATATGCTAGCTTGAAATATCGCAAAGAGAAGCAAAGTGCTATCTTACCTATTGTAAGTGCAAACTTGCACATCTCAAGAAGTAAGTGATAAATCGCTATACTTGCACATCTTTAAAATTTGCTATGCTTGCATATTGTAAAGTGATGAATTGCTAGCAAAATACTTGTTAGATGCAACTTCTCCTTTTTCTTGATGATAAAGGGGGAGAAGTATGATGATAATTTCATAAATTGTATGATGTATTGAATATTTTGATTTTGCATGATTTATTCAAAATTTTTAAAATTTGAATTTTCTATCAATATGACATATTGATAGGGGGAGTTAAGGTTAACTCCTTTACCAATTGGTTTTCATCATCAAAAAGGGGGAGATTGTTGAATCTTGGATTTTGGTGATGAAACCAATTAATTATGTTTAAGATCTAATTTATATTTTATGTGATGCAAGACTAATTTCAATTAGGATTAGATAATTAAAGTAGAAAGAATCGATGTTGCGCTGGAAGAGAATATGTTAGAAGGTTGGACGTTGAGCGAAGGATCGATCGATGTATTGGCAGAAGGCTTCGGACAAGGGATTCAGGCATTAGGCCAAGAAGAGTAGAATTATACTAAGAGGATCGGAGTTACAAAGGACAACTGTTGATTGATAAATAGGCCGCAAGAGAGGACGATATGCCAAAGAATCGAATGAAGCGCCGATGGACCAATGACTTATCGGGCAACAAATTCGATTAAAGATTTGTAATAATTATCTAGATTGGAGTAGGATTAGGTTTAATTAGGTTAAAATTGGGCCAACTTAATTAGAGTGCAATTGGGCCCATATCCAAACTGGTTTGGGCTAGACTCATGGCCCAAACAATGTTGCTGGACCCTATCTGGTGGTGGCAACGCCAGACTGGGTGGTGGAACCGCCTAGGGTTTAATCTCATAGGTGGTCTCCCAAGTGGTCTCAGCGGTGGTACCACCTAGTATCAAGTAGTCTGGGCAGTGGTATCACTAGACTGGGTGGTGGTATTGGCCAGTGTTAGTGTACCAGGCGATGGTACCACCCAGCACAGGCAGTGGTACCGCCAGCACCCTGAAAACTAGGGTGATTCAAATTTGGTAACTCTACTGTAATAGTGATCCATATTTGAATCCCCTTGAGGCCTATAAAGATCCATCTCATCTCTGGTTAATACACCAATTGAGAAAGAAAAGATGAAAAACTCTGCTATAATAGTGTGAAAAATTCTTCCCCTATAGATTACATTTTAGTTAAATCTAAGAGAGGGGTGAGTTCAGTTGTAAGGGCTATAAATGTTAACTCCTGAACTTATTAAAAAGAGAAGAGAGTTGTAAGGGTAGCTAGTCTTTACCCGGTTGAAAGAAGATTGATAGTAAAAGCCGGTGGTCTCGACGAAGGAGGAATTAGGAGTAGACATAAGTCGATCGACCGAACCATTATAAATTGGGTTGCCTTTACTTCCTTGCTTTTTATCATTCTGCAAACCACTTTATCTACTTCCTCATCACTTTCTTACAATCACTCTCAAGCTAAAGCATTTTTGATACGCTTTCAATTGAAACGATTTTTCATTGTATGAACCAGGTTTTCCGAAATCAAAATTGATGAACGTTTTAACCGCTATACTAATTCATCCCCCCTCTTAGTGCCGGACTTGATCCTAACAATTACAATCATGAAGCCTTCAGCATGCTGTCCTGTATGTCATCTGTTCATTTGGCACTTCGTTCGAACCTCCGATGCATCATCCTTTTCTTCGATGTATTGCCCGATCTATATATTGACCTCCCACAACATCTGATCTCTTTGGTCCAATACCTAATCCTTCTGGCTCGATGTCCGAACTCATGACATGAAGTCCATCCTCTGACACATCCATCAATCCTCCAGTCCGATGTCGAATCTCTGACATGATGCTCTTTGACCCAATATTTAATTCTCCTACTTTAACAATTTACCTTTTGATGGTTCAAGTCCATGATCAAAGTTTCTCCTATGTCACTTATGTGGATCACTACTTGAGAGGAGGATAGTTGACCTCCTTCATCTTCTCCCATAAATCTGTAGGATTTCAAGGATATATGATTTCCTTAGGTAACATATATCTCTTAACATGCGTGGTTTTTCAATTTTGTAAATTTTTGTGCACCAATCTTCACACGACGACAAGAAACTATTTTTTATGAAAATATGAGATTTTTGTTTTTTGTTCTTCCTTTGCACATGTTGTTAAGATTAAGTTCAGCACTAAGAAGAGGGGGGGGGGGGGTGTGTGAATTAGTGTAGTGGTTAAAAACATCAATTTCGGAAAAACCATTTCGATGAAAAGTCTCATTCAATGAAAATATATTTCGACAAAGACGTTTAACTTTGAACACATTCGTAAGTGAGTAGAGAAGAAGTGGAGCAGTTGTAGTTAGGCAAAAATAGAATGCTGCTAAGTAGTAAGGAAGAGAAGTGCACACCAAGGAAAGGACACATTGATTTATAGTGGTTCGATCATCCGACCTACGTTCACTCCCGATACCTCCGCTAATGAGGTCACCGGCTTCCACTATTGATCTTTCTTCAAGGGCAAAGATCAATCACCCCTTTATAAAACTCTTTACAAGTTGCTCACTCTCCTTATACAAGTTTCTAATACTTAGAATTGGTGGAGGTGTAACTCTCAAGGTTACAAGCAATGATTTTACTATAATCTTAGTTCTTTTATTCACTTCTCTATTTTTAATAAGCTGAGAAGTATTGGGTATTTATAGGTTTCAATTGGCTTAAAAAATGGAGCCAAAAAAGGTCTTATCCTAGATTTTCGAGGTATTGGTGGTACCACCACTAGTGGACTTTGACACTGGGTGGTACCACCACCCAATTTGGTGGTACTATTACTAGACAGAGTCCTAGCTACTGAACCTGGGTGGTACCATTGCCTGACAGTTAATAATTATCGATGGTACCATCGTCCAATCTCGACGGTACCACTGCCCAAACACCTGGGAGATTAAGCCCTAGGCGGTTCCACCACCTAATTCTGGCAGTGCCACTACCATTCAGGGTTCAACAACACTATTTAGGTCAAGAGTCCGACCCAAACCAGTCCGGATATGGGCCTAGTTAGCCCTTAACTGAGTTAGTGAGATTATCTCCTAAACCTAACTCTAATTACACCCTAACTATGATAATTAAGACATCTACTAAAGCAAGTAAGTCTGGTAGGTCAAAGGTTCTTCCGATGATCTTCTGGCAGACTTCCGATGGACTCTCAGTGATCTTCTTAGTGAGTTCCGATCTTCTTGGCTAGCTCTAGTGAACTTCCGATGAACTTCTCGGTGAACTTCCAACGTACATTTCGGCAAGCTCCCGATGAACTCTCAACAAATCTTGGCAATACTCCTGACAAACTTTTAGACTCTTGATGAGCTCTCGAACTCCCAATGAATCATTCGATCTTTGACTCCGGCACTATGTTTGCTTTATGCCTTGTTCATTATCGTAGTTAATTCTGCACACTTTTCTCAACATATAGATTAGATCAATAATTTATCAATTGATTTTATCATCAAAATCTGAGATTCAATAATCTCCCCCTTTTTTATGATGACAACCAATTGATGACGGAGCTAACCTTAACTCCCCCTATCTATATGCCATACTTGAGAAAAGATACACTTGAATTCACAACCTTAGAATTCAAGCTTCAATCGATAAGTTTCATCAATATAGACAACATGATACTAAGCTTAATTCTTTATTTCAAAACACGATATCACGTATTTATCATGATACCAAAATTTGTCAACATGATGCCAAAGCATGATAATCATTTTCAAGTCTGATACCAACTTCAAATACAATGTTAAACATGATGCCAATTTCTAAGTTCGATACAAAATTATTAACATGATGATAAACATTCATCATTTGAAGGTACGATACCAACTTTAAATATGATATTAAACATGATACCAATTTCTAAGCATGACATTTATTATTTCAAGTATGATGCTAAGCACGATACAAATTTCAAGTTCGATACCAAGTTATGATGATAGTCATTCATTATTTCAAAGCACGATATCAATTTCAAATACGATACCAAATTGGCATGATACTATGTATATTTCAAGTATGATACATTTCAAGCAATTACGATATAAGCATTTCAAGCAATCACGATATAGGCATTTCAAGCAATCACGATATAACCATTTCAAGTATGATATATCACGATATAAGCATTCATCAATTTGTCATTTTTCTTCCCTTTTGTCATCAACAAAAAGGAAATGGGCAATCATCAATTTGACTTTTCATTTATGAAGAAAATGTACAAACTCTTGCTAGCATTCCTTTGTAGCTTTGAAGTAGGTAAGTTAGAAAAAATGAAAATAAATAAATAAACTAGCATAACTTTGCTAGCTCTTTTCGTTGGATGAGTAGGGCTCTTCTTCGAAAGAAAAGGAGGGACTTCATTTATCAAGAAGAATTTAGCTATCAAAAGTCCATGAATAATACAAGAAAAAGAATCCGTTCAAGTTATCGAAAATTCACCAAACTTCTACTTTCATCAAGAGCTAAAGGACTCATGACATAAAAAATGTGGATAGAAAGGAGAGGTTTATAATCATTGCAAAAGATTCTCACAAGAATCAAGTGTATCATTAAAGTCTATGAATGATACTTGAATCAATAAAATCCATGAATGACACTTTTATTAATAACAAGGGGGGTTTTAAGAGTATCAAAAGTCATCAAGTGATGGAGCAAGGATATGAAATAAAATTCATAAAATAAACTCGATACCAAGATAAGAGGAAGATGATATGAAATAAATTCGATAAAAGCTCCATTTACAAAAAATCAAAAATTTTATGAAAAAGTATATAAGAAACTCATGACTTCGGACAATTTAACATTCTTAATTAGTGCATTACATGAAACTTAAAAGGAAATGCATACCATTATAACATAGAGAATATAGAAAGTGTTAAAAAATGCATTACAATATATAAAGTCATAGTACACAAGAAGTACAACATAGAGTTCTTAAAAATATAAGCTACTCATCGGGTGGTACATCAAGGTGTCTAAACAAGGTATTAAGTTGACGATAAACTTGTCGCACTTTAGTTAAGATCTCATCTTGTCATAATTCAAGTTGAACTTCTCTTGATTCAAGTTGATCTAGTCGAGTCAATATAGGGTCGACAGATGATGAAGGTGCTAGATTTGTCAGTGCTACCTCAAAGGGACTAGTGAGAGGAGATTGATTTCTCCTAAATACAAGTGTTTCATGTTTTGGTTCAGGAGGGGGAAGATCGGTTCTTCTAGGTAGCCTAATCTAAATGTCATTTCTTATTGTACACCTTAATCATCTTAGTAGGTTTCTATTGATTACATTAAATCTATCTACCTTTATGGTTTTCTCATTTGGTGGTATCACAATATCATATGCATGCATTAGCCTAGTGATTAGATGACTGTGTGGAAGCTTTAAATCGTTTATTGATAGATCAACTATGTTTTGTCGTATTAAGTATCCAAAGCAATTTTGATGTCCGACCATGATCCAATACATCGTTTCCAATTCCATTTGATTTATCTCATTATGATGATATTGTTTTAGAAGCAAAATACTTATTATGATAGGATGAAGTACTTTAGAGTTAAAAGGTAGCAAATGTTCATAACTCTTAGGAATGATCGACAAATTCGAGTTTCCAAAAATGATACCTAAAGCTTCAAAGTAAGTGATTCTAACTGACTTCTAAAGTAGTAACCTCTTCTTTTCTCGAAAATTCCTATAAGGTCATAAATTACGCTATCCATAATTGGTATATGATGCCCTAG
Organism: Musa troglodytarum; assembly: GCA_023547065.1. Classification (NCBI taxonomy): domain Eukaryota; kingdom Viridiplantae; phylum Streptophyta; class Magnoliopsida; order Zingiberales; family Musaceae; genus Musa; species Musa troglodytarum. The sequence continues at coordinate 17,602,992 of CP097504.1, forward strand.
GAGGTAAGTTGACACCCTATTATCTTCATCTACATTCAAATTGTTATAAAATAAATGGATAAATCTAGGATAAATTTGTTCACTAATTTACAAAATAGGAAGAATATCTAGGTTAGCAAACCATTGAATAGGCTCCAAATCCCCTAATTCTTTTAGATCTATATATTTTTCATTGTGTACACTCTTAGAATCAAAGAGTATAGGGTTATAGGATTCATCTACTCTCTTCTTCCCCTTATCCCTTGAGGATCTTCTAGGTGCCATAGGTCTACAAGTATTAACAATGAAATAATGAAAGGGACAGAATCATCTTCATGAATTAAGGGAGGGGTTTCAAAGATTACCTTGTAGTGATTCTCCAAAAAAGTTGAGATTGATCCTATAATTTGTGGAGAAGAGAGGCCCTCTTAGTTTTCTAGGGAGATAGTAAGGTGAATGAGAGGTAGGAAGGGTTGGGGGCTGTGTGTGGGGAGTGTTTAGGTCGATTCTATTGTTGGCCCTAAAGTGTGCTTTCATAGGGCAGTCTCGGGCAATGTCATCGCCAACTAGGCGGTGCCACCGCTTAAGAACAGAATGTTCTGGCAGTGCTACCACCAGTTCCAGTGGTGCCACCGTTGGTGCACTCTCTTAGGCATATTTGGAGCTACAAAATTTTTATCTCTTGATCTATTGAGCTTTCTCATTTAACAACTATCTTACAGTGAGGCTAACATTGAATGTTTGACTCAATTATCGAGCGATTAAACAAGTGAAATAATGTCATTTAAATCATTCAAATCCCTTTTTGTTTATCAATTTGAATGAACTTTTTATTTCTTTTGAAAAAGATAACTTATCAAACATTTTCAATAGAGATTCAATCAGACAAAGAGATGTCATGATCAAAAGGTTCATGAATATTTTCTTTAGTCTATTAGGAGGATCAAGGAAGAACGGTTAATGAAAAAGTTGACAATTTGAATATTAAAAAAGGATTTTAGATAAGCATTTTTGAAAATCATGAAAGCTTGAATACCAATATATTATCAGTGGAATTAAGGTCATCATCAAAATCACTTTTCAAGAAATCTAACGAAGAAAATTTAACTAGTATCCTTTAGCCTTGATACTAGTGTGTTCTAGCATCATTATTCAAAACCGAAAGTTAATATTTAAACAATCAACATGTTTCATTCATTAGGCAATCAATGAAATAATCTTTCATTGTTGTTTTAGCTAGTGAGCTTGATTATGAGCATGCATCATCGAGGTACCATTTCTCACTCCTAGCTTGTGATTGTAGACATATCTATAAGAAAAGAGATTTTTTAGGTACCCATTTGATTTTGGGTGCATAAAAAATTGATCTACCTAATTTATCATTTTGCATAGAGTCTTTTACGGTTCCTTTAGGAACCCAAATTAACTTGTGTGGACTATATTTCTTAAATGGACATTTATAAGCATAATGTCTAAGTTTGCAACAAAAGTTGCATTTGATGTGGGGTGAAACAAGTAAGGTAGGACCTTTAACAAAGATGGTTGGCTTTTGGTGAGTGCTACTCAAAAAGTCGATTCCATCTCTTCTATGAACGTGACCCTTATTGCAAGGATCATGTTCAAGGATTTGCTACCAATCTTAAACTTTTCTAGAGTTTTATTTAGTAGTAATTTTTTCTTTTTAAGTGCTTCTAAGTGTTCACACTATTAGAAAATCACGGGGAGTCGGCGTCTCATGCGCAGTGAAAAAAAAAATAAGGCCAGATTTCACATAGTTGTATACTTGGCCATTGTGATGATTAGTGCACTAAAAATCATAAATCTGAAAAATCGCACATATCATGTCAGAAGCGTTACCTGGGTAGATCGTATATCCCTAAATTTTCAGATCCAATAAAGAGGATGAAGAAGCACTAGCGTACTCCTCTCTAGTGATAATCCACACAGCGGACACTGTTGAATCTCGGATTTTGATGATGAAGTCAATTGGTGAAATATTTGTTCTAATCTACTTTGTCGAGATAAGTGTGCAGGAATAACTACGATGGGAAGAAAACATAAAGTGATTTACCGAGGTCAAGTCCGTCGGGGGTTCAAGAGTTCATCGGAAGTCCGAGAGATTTTCGGAAGTGTTGCCGGAACCATCCAAGATCGAATCAGGGACTTGCCGAAGTTTTCGGAAGTTCATCTCAAAGATCGTCAAAGGTTCGCGGAAATTACCGGGAAGATTCGGAAGCTAGCCGAAGACTCGTTGAGCTCATCATACAATTCGGAGTATGCTGGGAGTCCACTGGAAGCAATCCGAGGGAAGCATCGGAAGCCTGCCGGAATCTCGTCGTAAAGCTCGTCGGAAGTTGACTTGAAGAGTGTCGGATCAAATCACGTTGAGTTATGTTTTTAAGTTCGTAGTTTGCACATGAGTAGAGCAAGGATTTAGGAAAAGAAAATCCTGCCTAAATTCAGTGGGGCCAACCGGCCTCATCGCCAAGTTGGGGTTTAAACAGGCCCATTCGGCTGAATGGGCTGTGCTGAACCGCTACCGGGCGGTGGCACCGCCGGGAGCGGTAGCACGCCTCAGATACGCATGACAGCGGTGGAATCCGGCGTGTGGCACCGCCCCCGGGCCACCGCTGTGACCGAGCGTAGCAGCAGCACTTGGGGCGCTTGGTCAGACGCAGACCATCGCTACCTGCACCGGGCACCGCCTGTGTGGACTGTTTCAAATTTGGAGCCCAATTTGAATCCACTTTGGATCTATAAATACCCCCTTTCTCAATGAAAGGGCACCCTTTTGAGTTAGAATCTTAGTCTTGAGCTTTTGAAAAGTCTTGAAAAGTCTTGTTCTTGCTAAGTGTTCACCTTCTTCTTCTTCTTGAGAAATCTTGTACAAGTGTGAACTTCTTGTAAAGGGTTGTAAAGGGGTATTTGGTCCTTCCCCCTCAAAGGATTTGCTAGTGGGAGAGCGGGGCCTCATCGTAAAGGCTTCAAGAGTGGATGTAGGTCATTTGGCCGAACCACTATACATCATTGTGTCCATAAATGTGTGAGTGTTTACATTCTTGAATCATTTCATTACTTGGCTGCAAGTTGTTTAGTTCATAGTTATTTCCTTTACGTAAGCAATTACTTTCAAGTTCTCTTTCGCCAAATCGAAATCTTCCTATGAACTTGTGTTTTTGCAAAATCGGTTTCAAAAGTATGATTTTAATCCGCTGCACTAATTCACCCCCCCCCCCTCTTAGTGCCTTTTAGATCCTTTCAATTGGTATCAGAGCAAGGTTTGCTCTCATATTGGTTTAAAACCCAAGAGAGATGACCTACTCCGGTATGCAAGAGGGTCACTCCATTACTCGTCCGCCTATGTTTAATGGGTCAGATTATACGTATTGGAAGACTCGTATGAGGATTTTTCTCATTTCCATGGACTTCGAACTTTGGAACATTGTTGAAAATGGCTTTGCAAAATCTTCTCTTCCGATGAGTGAGTGGAATGAGTCGAAAAGGAAGATTTTTTTCTCTCAATGCAAAGGCTATGAATGCCTTATTTTGTGCGCTTGATAAGAATGAGTTTAATCGGGTTTCTATTTGTGAATCGGCATTTGATATTTGGCGCACTCTTGAAATCACTCATGAAGGCACTAGCCGAGTGAAAGAGTCCAAAATCAACATTCTTGTGCATTCCTATGAACTTTTGGATGAAACCAAATGAGTCCATTGGAGACATGTACACGCTTTACGGATGTCATCAATGGACTTAAAGCTCTTGGTAAAGGTTTTTCTAATTTTGAATTGGTAACTAAAATTTTAAGATCCCTTCCAAAGAGTTGGGATCCAAAGGTCACGGCCATTCGAGAGGCCAAGGATCTTAAAGTATTTCCACTTGAAGAACTTATTGGATCTCTAATGACCTACGAGATGACGTGCCATGCTCATGAGAACCCCCTTCCAAAGAATAGGAAGGATATGGCACTTAGAACACAAGAAGACCACTTGAAAGGAACATCAAGTTATGAGGACAGTGACATTGACATTGCACTTCTAACTCGAAAGTTTAAGAAATTTATAAGAAAGAACAAATTTAAAAATGACACAAAAAGCAAATTTGAACACAAAAAGGACCAAGTTATTTGCTACGAATGCAAGAAGCCGGGACACTTCAAGAATGAATGCCCTCAAGCCAAGAAGAAGCAATTCAAGAAGAAAAAAGCCTTGAAGGCCACGTGGGATGATTCAAGTGACTCCGAGGTTGAAGAAGCTAGCAACAAAGATAAGGCAAACTTCGCACTAATGGCATTAGGAGAAGAGGTTAGTGAGTTACTTAATGAAGAATTATCTTTCGATGAACTCTCTATGACTTTTCATGAGTTATTTGATGAACGTAGAACTATTAATAAAAAGTTCAATTTACTTAAGAAAGAGCATGCTTTATTACAAAGTAAGTTCAATAGTCTTCAAAACCCTTCTCTACCCCCATGCTCTAAGTGTGAAGACTTAGATGCAACAAAGAGGGAGAAATTGCTACTCAAAGAGACCCTAAACAAGTTTAAGGTCGGTAGCAAGGGCTTGGACATGATTCTTGCTAACAAAGGTCACGTCGGAAATAGAAGTGGAATCTGATTTGAGAGGTTCTCACCAAAATTCCACCACCTTCGTTAAAGGGCCTACATTGCATGTATCACCCCATTTGAAATGTAATTTTTGTGGCAAAATGGGACATGTTGCTTACAAATGTCCATTCAAGAAAATTAATCAACAAAAATTGATATGGGTTCCTAAAGGAACCATAAACAATTCAATGATAAATTACAAAGTAAGTAGATCAATTTGTAAGGCACCCAAAATCAAATGGGTACCTAAAAACTATCCTCTTTTATAGACAAACTCACAAGCTAGGAGCAAGAAATGGTATCTTGATAGTGGATGCTCAAGGTACATGACCGGAGATCCATCTCATTTCTCTATGCTCACTAGCAAAGAAGAAGGATATGTCACCTTCGGAGACAACAAGGGTAAAATCATTGGCAAGGGAACCATAGGTAACAAATCGAGTTTTTCAATTGATGATGTGTTACTAGTTGATGGTTTAAAACATAATCTTTTAAGTATTAGTCAATTATGTGATAAAGGTTATGTTGTTAGATTTGAATCTAATGTTTGCATTATTGAAAAACCCAACAACAACATATCCATGATTGCTTTAAAACAAAACAATGTCTACACCATAAATATTGATAAATTAAGTAATGAAATGTGCTTTTCGGTTTTGAATGATGATGCTTGGCTTTGGCATAGGAGATTAGGCCATGCAAGCATGAAACTAATCTCTAAGATTTCATCTAGAGAATTAGTAAGAGATATCCCAAACACGAAATTTGTTAAGGATAAGGTATGTGATGCATGTCAACTAGGAAAACAAATAAAGACTAGTTTCAAATCAAAAAATCAAATTAGCACCACTAGACCATTGCAATTGATCCATTTGGACTTATTTGGACCAATTGACATAACAAGCCTAGGAGGTAGCAAATATGCCTTTGTAATTGTGGATGACTATAGTAGATACACTTGGACCTATTTCTTGGCTCATAAAAGTGATTGTTTCAAATGTTTCTCTAAATTTTGTAAACTCACTCAAAATGAAAAAGGTTTTATGATTTCATCAATTCGAAGTGATCATGGAGGTGAATTTCAAAATCATGACTTCCAAAATTTTTGTGAAATAAACGGATACAATCATAACTTCTTTACTCCAAGAAATCCACAACAAAATGGAGTAGTGGAAAGGAAAAATAGAAGTTTGCAAGAAATGGCTAGAACCATGTTAAATGAATATAATTTACCAAAATATTTTTGGGCCGAAGCCGTGAATACGGCTTGCTATATTATGAATAGAGTTCTAGTGAGACCATCCCTATCTAAAACTCCATATGAATTATGGAATGATAAAAAACCCAATGTTTCTTATTTTAAAGTTTTTGGTTGTAAATGCTTTATTTTAAATGAAAAGGATGCCTTAGGAAAATTCGATGCAAAATCCAATGAAGGCATATTTCTTGGTTATTCTTCGGTTTCTAAGGCTTTTCGTGTTTTCAACAAAAGAACCTTACTTTTAGATGAATCTATTCATGTGGTTTTTAATGAAATTTCCAAATTTAAGAAGAAAGATTTTGATGATGATTTTGGTCTTGATAATTTGAATTTGAATGAACCCTCTCCTCAAAATGACAACTTGGATGCATCTTCTTCCCAAACTTCCTTACCCAAGGAATGGAAATATATAGATGCTCATCCCAAGGAGTTAATTATAGGAGATGCATCGAAAGGGGTTCAAACTCGCTCTTCTTTCAAAGATTTTTGTTCCCATGCCGCTTTTCTTTCTCAAGTTGAACCAAAATGCATTGTTGATGCCCAGAAAGATGATTCTTGGGTTATCGCAATGCAAGAAGAATTGAATCAATTTGAGAGGAATGAGGTATAGAAGCTTGTTCCTAGACCTAATGACCACTTAGTTATTGGTACTAAGTGGGTCTTTAGAAACAAGCAAGATGAATCTGTATCGTGGTTAGAAACAAGGCTAGACTAGTGGCCAAAGGTTTCAACCAAGAAGAAGGTATCGATTATGAAGAGACCTTCGCTCCGGTAACAAGATTGGAAGCCATTAGGATGCTCCTTGCCTATGCTAGTAGTAAAGATTTCAAATTATTTCAAATGGATGTCAAAAGTGCATTCTTAAATGGTTTTATTTCCGAAGAAGTGTATGTCGAACAACCACGGTTGAAAACTCTCTATTTCCTAACCACGTGTTTAAGCTAACTAAGGCTCTATATGGTCTAAAACAAGCCCCTAGGGCTTGGTATGAGGCTTAATTCTTTTTTAATTTCAAATGATTTCACTAAAGGCAAGGTTGATACTACATTGTTTATTAAACATTTTGAAAATAATTTTCTTATTGTTCAAATTTATGTTGATGATATTATTTTTGGGTCTTGTAATAAATCACTATGTGAATTATTTGCTAAGGATATGAGTGATGAATTTGAGATGAGCCTAATGGGAGAACTAAATTTCTTTTTAGGACTACAAATCAAGCAACTAAGTGATGGTATATTTCTAAATCAATCAAAATACACATTGGAATTGTTAAAATGATTTAACATGGATGGATCAAAAGATATTAGCACTCCTATGAGCACCTCCGCTAAATTAGATATGGATGAAAATGGAGAAAGTTTTGATCAAAAAACTTATAGGGGCATGATAGGTAGCCTGCTTTATCTCACTGCAACCAGACCTGACATCATGTTTAGTGTAGGGCTATGTGCAAGATTCCAAGCTAATCCTAAGCTATCTCACTTGAAAGCTGTCAAGAGGATTCTTAGATATCTTAAAGGGACCCCTAATCTTGGATTATGGTATCCAAAATCTGATAACTTTGATTTGAAAGCTTATGCAGATACGGATTTTGGTGGATGTAAAATAGATAGAAAAAGCACATCTGGAACATGCCAATTTCTAGGACATGCACTTGTTTCTTGGACTTCCAAGAAACAAAATTCGGTTGCACTATCTACGGCAGAAGCTGAATATATAGTTGCAAGTGCATGCTGTGCATAGGTTATCTGGATGAAAAATACACTAGAAGACTATGGAATCTACTTAAAAAACATTCCTATAAAATGTGATAACACGAGTGCTATTTGTCTAACTAAAAATCCGATTCAACACTCTCGAACTAAGCACATTGACATTAGGCATCATTTTATACGTGATCATGTAAGTAGTAGAGATGTCACCCTTGAATTTGTTGATACAAATCATCAATTAGCGGAGATTTCGAAACCTTTAAATGAGGAACAATTTGATTTTATTAGAAGGAATTAGGCATGTTAAACTGTCCAAATACGTAAGCTCTATTTGATGATATCTTTCCTTGAAATTATGGTTTTCATCGATTTGATTCCATACATTTTGATTTTTCTTCTTGGATTTATTTTCATCAAATTCTTTTTGACTTCATCTCATCTCTAAGACCAATTTTTTTAAATAAATAAAAATAATAATGAAATACGGATTTTTGTGCTATCGTAGCACGCTGATCTGGTGGTGGCACTGGGTCGACCCAGGCGGTGGAACCGCTCTTTGATAGTACCAGAACACCCCTTTTATAAGGGGTGAGTTAGGGCCAGCGGTAGAACCGCCCCCCCTAACCTAAGAGACTCTTCCTCACCTCTCTACACTCCTCTAAACCCTCCCAAGCATCATTTCTTCCCTCTAGAAGCCTAAGAAGGAGATCTTACTTTGATTCAAGCTTCCTACATCTCAAAGGAACAATCTAAGGTAAAAACCGAATTATTTCTCTTTCCTTTTCTTGTCTAGTTTAATTCCTTTCTTCAATTGATTATTGATCAATCCTAAATAGAAATGGCTCCTAAAAGAACATCAAGAGACAAAGGAAAAAGGATGGAGGTAGATTCATTTGACCAATCCTTATTTAAATCACAAGAAGCTTCCCTTAGATTTCTGAACATGGTTCTAGACCCATTCATAAGGGAAAATATGTTGATTTGAATCAATTAGGGAGCCTAGAACCTATCATGTGGTTTGCAGACTTAGAGGCCTTACCCATTTTGCAAATTGTTGAACCTGTTTATCCACGCTTAGTTAAATTATTCTATGCTAATTTAACTATGAATGATGATGGCTTGTCAACTTATCTTCTAGGTAATGAGATCCAAATATGTGATAATACTATATGCTCATTAATTGGAATTGTTGAAAAGAGTTAGGGTGTTATTTTAGAGGAAAATGGGATATGGACACGATTGGTGCCACCCACTCTGAAAGCTTTAGAAACTATGTTTGCAAACCCAAATTTAGGTATAATCCCCAAGAGTTGTGAACATTTACTACCTTTTAACTCTAAAATTTTGCATCACATTCTTGTAAGCATTGTCATTCCTAAAGCAGTTTCATCATGATGAGATCAGTTTCGAGTTAGGTACCTTATATTGGATCATGACCGGACAACATTTTTGTTTTGGATACCTAATCCAGCACATGATAGAGGTCCTTTCTAAAGGATCAATGTTACCATATGGAGGTTTAATAACTAAACTATTGCATGCCCATAATATTTGCATTCCACCAAATGAAGAAGCAATACAAGTGGAGATTTAATATCATTGACGTTAAACTACTTAGGCGACTTAGGTGTACATTCGAGCATGGAATAGGGGTTAGACAACCTAGGAGATGTGATATACCTCCCCACCGGTAGACCATCCTGAAACAGTCCTTAGGAAATGAATCTCCTCCTCCTGATCCTTTTATTTGCGGCTACATCGATTGCCATTTTCTGCTCCATCTTCTGACGATCCGATCATGAGAGAGTTAAATGAAGTAAAATTACAGCAAATTGAAATTTTGAAGAAAATACGGAAGATGAACCAAAAGATCGATCACATGTATAGGCATCTTGGCATTCCTCCTGAGGAGTAGCTTGTTGTATTTTCTTTTTGAACGTTGTAAACTTGTGTTGTATGTTGACATATATGTTGTATTATCTTCATTACATCTTGACATATATGTTGTATTATCTTCATTACATCTTCTTGGCCACTGTGAAATGATTTTCGGCTTTCTGATTGATTTCCTTTTCCACATTTGTGATATTTTTCGGCCATCCTTTATTGTTACATATGAATCCCTCGTTTCCTTTTTGTTGATGACAAAGGGGGAGAAATAATATGTGTATTGCCATATGTTGACAGTTATATGCATTTTCCATGCTTTACAAGTTATTGCAAGTTAAAATGCTTATTTAGGTTCTTGATATCATGTTTTTAATTATGTATACTTCATTGATATCTTTGATACCTATTTGACATCTTAATGTCCAACATCGACTTTGTCATCATTAAGTACATCATGAAGTTAAATTTATTGTGTTGAATTCAAAAATTGAATTCAAGCAATTTTTTTATGGCATATAGATAGGGGGAGTTAAGAGTAACTCCATCACCAATTGATTGTCATCATCAAAAAGGGAGAGATTGTTGAATCTCGAATTTTGATGATGAAGTCAATTGGTGAAATATTTGTTCTAATCTACTTTGTCGAGATAAGTGTGCAGGAATAACTACGATGGGAAGAAAACATAAAGTGATTTACCGAGGTCAAGTCCGTCGGGGGTTCAAGAGTTCATCGGAAGTCCGAGAGATTTTCGGAAGTGTTGCCAGAACCATCCAAGATCGAATCAGGGACTTGCCGAAGTTTTCGAAAGTTCATCTCAAAGATCGTCAAACGTTCGCGAAACTTACCGGGAAGATTCGGAAGCTAACTGAAGACTTGTTGAGCTCGCCATACAATCCGAGTATGCCGAGTCCACCGAAGCAATCCGAGGAAGCTCGGAATCTCACCGTAAAGCTCTTGAAGTTGACTTGAAGAGTGTCGGATCAAATCACGTTGAGTTATGTTTTTAAGTTCGTAGTTTGCACATGAGTAGAGCAAGGATTTAGGAAAAGAAAATCCTGCCTAAATTCAGTGGGGCCAACTAGGCCTCTACTGGGCCAAGTTGGGGCTTAAACAGAGCCCATTCGGCTTTGGCTGAATGGGCCAAGCGGTTGAACCGCCTGGATGGAGCGGTAGCACCGCCCTTGTACACAGACAGGCGGTGGAACCGCTTGTCTGGAGCGGGAGCACCGCCCATACACAAGCGGTGGTGGAACACTTTGGGCGGTGGCACCGCCTGTCACTGACGAGTGGTAGCACCGCCGCCGGGCGGTGGTACCGCCCACGTCGATCCAACAGTGACACAGTGTGGCACCGCCTCTGACCACCAGAACCTAAGAACTCCAAATTTGATTTCAAATTTGGAGCCCAATTTGAATCCACTTTGGATCTATAAATACCCCCTTTCTCGGTGAAAGGGCACCCTTTTGAGAGTTAGAATCTTAGTCTTGAGCTTTTGAAAAGTCTTGAAAAGTCTTGTTCTTGCTAAGTGTTCATCTTCTTCTTCTTCTTGAGAAATCTTGTACAAGTGTGAACTTCTTGTAAAGGGTTGTAAAAGGGGTATTTGGTCCTTCCTTCAAAGGATTTGCTAGTGGAAGAGCGAGCCTCATCAGAAAGGCTTCAAGAGTGGATGTAGGTCATTTGACCGAACCACTATACATCATTGTGTCCATAAATGTGTGAGTGTTTACATTCTTGAATCATTTCATTACTTGGCTGTAAGTTGTTTAGTTCATAGTTATTTCCTTTACGTAAGCAATTACTTTCAAGTTCTCTTCGCCAAATCAAATCTTCCTATGAACTTGTGTTTTTGCAAAATCGGTTTCAAAAGTACGATTTTAATCCGCTGCACTAATTCACCCCCTCTTAGTGCCTTTTAGATCCTTTCAATTGGTATCGAGCAAGGTTTGCTCTCATATTGGTTTAAAACCCAAGAGAGATGGCCTACTCCAGATGCAAGAGGGTCACTCCATTACTCGTCCGCCTATGTTTAATGGGTGATTATACGTATTGGAAGACTCGTATGAGGATTTTTCTCATTTCCATGGACTTCAACTTTGGAACATTGTTGAAAATGGCTTTGCAAAATCTTCTCTTCCGAAGGAGAGTGGAATGAGTCGGAGAGGAAGATTTTTGCTCTCAATGCAAAGGCTATGAATGCCTTATTTTGTGCGCTTGATAAGAATGAGTTTAATCGGTTTCTATTTGTGAATCGGCATTTGATATTTGGCGCACTTTGAAATCACTCATGAAGGCACTAGCCGAGTGAAAGAGTCCAAAATCAACATTCTTGTGCATTCCTATGAACTTTTCTGATGAAACCAAATGAGTCCATTGGAGACATGTACACCCGCTTTACGATGTCATCAATGGACTTAAAGCTCTTGGTAAAGGTTTTTCTAATTTTGAATTGGTAACTAAAATTTTAAGATCCCTTCCAAAGAGTTGGGATCCAAAGGTCACGGCCATTCGAGAGGCCAAGGATCTTAAAGTATTTCCACTTGAAGAACTTATTGGATCTCTAATGACCTACGAGATGACGTGCCATGCTCATGAGAACCCCCTTCCAAAGAATAGGAAGGATATGACACTTAGAACACAAGAAGACCACTTGAAAGGAACATCAAGTTATGAGGACAGTGACATTGACATTGCACTTCTAATTCGAAAGTTTAAGAAATTTATAAGAAAGAACAAATTTAAAAATGACACAAAAAGCAAATTTGAACACAAAAAGGACCAAGTTATTTGCTACGAATGCAAGAAGTCGGGACACTTCAAGAATGAATGCCCTCAAGCCAAGAAGAAGCAATTCAAGAAGAAAAAAGCCTTGAAGGCCATGTGGGATGATTCAAGTGACTCCGAGGTTGAAGAAGCTAGCAACAAGGAGGAGGCAAACTTCGCACTAATGGCATTAGGAGAAGAGGTTAGTGAGTTACTTAATGAAGAATTATCTTTCGATGAAATCTCTATGGCTTTTCATGAGTTATTTGATGAATGTAGAACTATTAGTAAGGAGTTCAATTTGCTTAAAAAAGAGCATGCTTTATTACAAAGTAAGTTCAATAGTCTTCAAAACCCTTCTCTACCCCCATGCTCTAAGTGTGAAGACTTAGATGCAACAAAGAGGGAGAACTTGCTACACAAAGAGACCGTAAACAAGTTTAAGGTCGGTAGCAAGGGCTTGGACATGATTCTTGCTAACAAAGGTCACGTCGGAAATAGAAGTGGAATCAGATTTGTGAGAGGTTCTCACCAAAATCCCACCACCTTCGTTAAAGGGCCTACATTGCATGTATCACCCCATTTGAAATGTAATTTTTGTGACAAAACGGAACATGTTGCTTACAAATGTCCATTGAAGAAAATTAATCCACAAAAATTGATATGGGTTCCTAAAGGAACCATAAACAATTCAATGATAAATTACAAAGTAAGTAGATCAATTTGTAAGGCACCCAAAATCAAATGAGTACCTAAAAACCATCCTCTTTTCTAGACAAACTCGCAAGCTAGGAGCAAGAAATGATATCTTGATAGTGGATGCTCAAGGCATATGACCGGAGATCCATCTTATTTCTCTATGCTCACTAGCAAAGAAGAAGGATATGTCACCTTCTGAGACAACAAGGGTAAAATCATTGGCAAGGGAACCATAGGTAACAAATCGAGTTTTTCAATTGATGATGTGTTACTAGTTGATGGTTTAAAACATAATCTTTTAAGTATTAGTCAATTATGTGATAAAGGTTATGTTGTTAGATTTGAATCTAATGTTTGCATTATTGAAAAACCCAACAACAACATATCCATGATTGCTTTAAAACAAAACAATGTCTACACCATAAATATTGATAAATTAAGTAATGAAATGTGCTTTTCGGTTTTGAATGATGATGCTTGGCTTTGGCATAGGAGATTAGGCCATGCAAGCATGAAACTAATCTCTAAGATTTCATCTAGAGAATTAGTAAGAGGTCTCCCAAACACGAAATTTGTTAAGGATAAGGTATGTGATGTATGTCAACTAGGAAAACAAATAAAGACTAGTTTCAAATCAAAAAATCAAATTAGCACCACTAGACCATTGCAATTGATCCATTTGGACTTATTTGGACCAATTGACATAACAAGCCTAGGAGGTAGCAAATATGCCTTTGTAATTGTGGATGACTATAGTAGATACACTTGGACCTATTTCTTGGCTCATAAAAGTGATTGTTTCAAATGTTTCTCTAAATTTTGTAAACTCACTCAAAATGAAAAAGGTTTTATGATTTCATCAATTCGAAGTGATCATGGAGGTGAATTTCAAAATCATGACTTCCAAAATTTTTGTGAAATAAATGGATACAATCATAACTTCTCTACTCCAAGAAATCCACAACAAAATGGAGTAGTGGAAAGGAAAAATAGAAGTTTGCAAGAAATGGCTAGAACCATGTTAAATGAATATAATTTACCAAAATATTTTTGGGCCGAAGCCGTGAATACGACTTGCTATGTTATGAATAGAGTTCTAGTGAGACCATCCCTATCTAAAACTCCATATGAATTATGGAATGATAAAAAACCCAATGTTTCTTATTTTAAAGTTTTGGTTGTAAATGCTTTATTTTAAATGAAAAGGATGCCTTAGGAAAATTTGATGCAAAATCCAATGAAGGCATATTTCTTGGTTATTCTTGGTTTCTAAGGCTTTTGTGTTTTCAACAAAAGAACCTTACTTATAGAAGAATCTATTCATGTGGTTTTTAATGAAATTTCTGAATTTAAGAAGAAAGATTTTGATGATGATTTTGGTCTTGATAATTTGAATTTGAATGAACCCTCTCCTCAAAATGACAACTTGGATGCATCTTCTTCCCAAACTTCTTTACCCAAGGAATGGAAGTATGTAGATGCTCATCCCAAGGAGTTAATTATAGGAGATGCATCGAAAGGGGTTCAAACTTGCTCTTCTTTCAAAGATTTTTGTGCCCATGCCGCTTTTCTTTCTCAAGTTGAACCAAAATGCATTGTTGATGCCCAGAAAGATGATTCTTTGGTTATCACAATGCAAGAAGAATTGAATCAATTTGAGAAGAATGAGGTATAGAAGCTTGTTCCTAGACCTAATGACCACTTAGTTATTGGTACTAAGTGGGTCTTTAGAAATAAGCAAGATGAATACGGTATCGTGGTTAGAAACAAGGCTAGATTAGTGGCCAAAGGTTTCAACCAAGAAGAAGGTATCGATTACGAAGAGGCCTTGGCTCCAATGGCAAGATTGGAAGCCATTAGGATGCTCATTGCCTATGCTAGTAGTAAAGATTTCAAATTATTTCAAATGGATGTCAAAAGTGCATTCTTAAATGGTTTTATTTCCGAAGAAGTGTATGTCGAAAAACCACCGGTTGAAAACTCTCTATTTCCTAACCACGTGTTTAAGCTAACTAAGGCTCTATATGGTCTAAAACAAGCCCCTAGGGCTTGGTATGAAGCTTAGTTCTTTTTTAATTTCAAATGATTTCACTAAAGGCAAGGTTGATACTACATTATTTATTAAACATTTTGAAAATAATTTTCTTATTGTTCAAATTTATGTTGATGATATTATTTTTGGGTCTTGTAATAAATCACTATATGAATTATTTGCTAAGGATATGAGTGATGAATTTGAGATGAGCCTAATGGGAGAACTAAATTTCTTTTTAGGACTACAAATCAAGCAACTAAGTGATGGTATATTTCTAAATCAATCAAAATACACATTGGAATTGTTAAAATGATTTAACATGGATGGATCAAAAGATATTAGCACTCCTATGAGCACCTCCGCTAAATTAGATATGGATGAAAATGGAGAAAGTTTTGATCAAAAAACTTATAGGGGCATGATAGGTAGCCTGCATTATCTCACTTTGCAACCTTGGACACGACATCATGTTTAGTGTAGGGCTATGTGCAAGATTCAAGCTAATCCTAAGCTATCTCACTTGAAAGCTGTCAAGAGGATTCTTAGATATCTTAAAGGGACCCTAATCTTGGATTATGGTATCAAAATCGATAACTTTGATTTGAAAGCTTATGCAGATCACGGATTTTGGTGGATGTATAAAATAGATAGAAAAAGCACATCGGAACATGCCAATTTCTAGGACATGCACTTGTTTCTTGGACTTCAAGAAACAAAATTCGATTGCACTATCTCTGGTAGAAGCTGAATATATAGTTGCAAGTGCATCTTGTGCATGAGGTTATATGGATGAAAAATACACTAGAAGACTATGGAATCTACTTAAAATATTCCTATAAAATGTGATAACACGAGTGCTATTTGTCTAACTAAAAATCCGATTCAACACTCTCGAACTAAGCACATTGACATTAGGCATCATTTTATACGTGATCATGTAAGTAGTAGAGATGTCACCCTTGAATTTGTTGATACAAATCATCAATTAGCAGACATTTTACGAAACCTTTAAATGAGAACAATTTGATTTTATTAGAAGGGAATTAGGCATGTTAAACTGTCCAAATAAGTAAGCTCTATTTGATGATATCTTTCCTTGAAATTATGGTTTTCATCGATTTGATTCCATACATTTTGATTTTTCTTCTTGGATTTATTTTCATCAAATTCTTTTTGACTTCATCCCATCTCTAAGACCAATTTTTTTAAATAAATAAAAAAAAATAATGAAATATGGATTTTGTGCTCTGTGTAGCACCATGGATCTGACGGTGGCACCGCCTGGGTAGTCAGCCCCAGGCGGTGGAACCGCCTGCTGGGGCGGTAGTACCGCCCGAACACCCCTTTTATAAGGGGTGAGTTAGGGCCAGCGGTAGAACCGCCCCCCCTAACCTGAGAGACTCTTCCTCACCTCTCTACACTCCTCTAAACCCTCCCAAGCATCATTTCTTCCCTCTAGAAGCCTAAGAAGGAGATCTTACTTTGATTCAAGCTCCCTACATCTCAAAGGAACAATCTAAGGTAAAAATCGAATTATTTCTCTTTCCTTTTCTTGTCTAGTTTAATTCCTTTCTTCAATTGATTATTGATCTATCTTAAATAGAAATGGCTCCTAAACGAACATCAAGAGACAAAGGAAAAAGGATGGAGGTAGATTCATTTGACCAATTCTTGTTTAAATCATAAGAAGCTTCCCTTAGATTTTCTGAACTTGGTTCTAGACCCATTCATAAAGGAAAATATGTTGATTTGAATCAATTAGGGAGCCTAGAACCTATCATGTGGTTTGCAGACTTAGAGGCCTTACCCATTTTGCAAATTATTGAACTGTTTATCACGCTTAGTTAAATTATTCTATGCTAATTTAACTGTGAATGATGATGGCTTGTCAACTTATCTTCTAGGTAATGAGATCCAAATATGTGATAATACTATATGCTCATTAATTGAAATTGTTGAAAAAGAGTTATGGTGTTATTTTAGAGGAAAATGGGATATGGACACAGTTGGTGCCACCCACTCTGAAGCTTTAGAAACTATGTTTGCAAACCCAAATTTAGGTATAATCCCCAAGAGTTGTGAACATTTACTACCTTTTAACTCTAAAATTTTGCATCACATTCTTGTAAGCATTGTCATTCCTAAACAGTTTCATCATGATGAGATCAGTTTCACTGAGTTAGGTACCTTATATTGGATCATGACCAGACAACATTTTTGTTTTGGATACATAATCCGGAAGCACATGATAGAGGTCCTTTCTAAAGGATCAATGTTACCATATGGAGGTTTAATAACTAAACAATTGCATGCCCATAATATTTGCATTCCACCAAATGAAGAAGCAATACAAGTGGACAGATTTAATATCATTGACGTTAAACTATTTAGGCGACTTAGGTGTACATTCGAGCTTGGAATAGGGGTTAGATAACCTAGGAGATGTGATATACCTCCCCCACCAGTAAACCATCCTGAAACACTAGTCCTTAGGGGAAATGAATCTCCTCCTCATGATCCTTTTGTTGCAGCTACATTAGTGCCATTTTCTGCTCCATCTTCTGACGATCCGAACATGAGGGAGTTAAATGAAGTAAAATTACAGCAAATTAAAATTTTGAAGGAAATGCGGAAGATGAACCAAAAGATCGATCACATGTATAGGCATCTTGGCATTCCTCCTGAGGAGTAGCTTGTTGTATTTTCTTTTTGAACGTTGTAAACTTGTGTTGTATGTTGACATATATATTGTATTATCTTTATTACATCTTGAATATATGTTGTATTATCTTCATTACATCTTCTTGGCCACTGTGAAATGATTTTTGGCTTTTGATTGATTTCCTTTTCCACATTTGTGATATTTTTCGGCCATCCTTTATTGTTACATATGAATCCCTCATTTCCTTTCTGTTGATGACAAAGGGGGAGAAATAATATGTGTATTGTCATATGTTGACAGTTATATGCATTTTCTATGCTTTACAAGTTATTCCAAGTTAAAATTCTTTTTTAGGTTCTTGATAGCATGTTTTTAATTATGTATACTTCAATGATATCTTTGATTCCTGTTTAATATCTTAATGTTCAACATCGACTTTGTCATCATTAAGTACATCATGAAGTTAAATTTATTGTGTTGAATTCAAAAATTGAATTCAAGCAATTTTATGGCATATAGATAGGGAGTTAAGAGTAACTCCATCACCAATTGATTGTCATCATCAAAAGGAGATTGTTGAATCTCGGATTTTGATGATGAAGTCAATTAGTGAAATATTGTTCTAATCTACTTTGTCGAGATAAGTGTGCAGGAATAACTACGATGGGAAGAAAACATAAAGTGATTTACGAGGTCAAGTCCGTCGGGGTTCAAGAGTTCATCGGAAGTCAGAGATTTTGAAGTATGTTGGAACCATCCAAGATCGAATCGAGGACTTGCAAGTTTTGGAAGTTCATCTCAAAGATCGTCAAAGGTTCGCGGAACTTACGGGAAGGATTGGAAGCTAGCGAAGACTCGTTGAGCTCGCCATACAATCCGGAGTATCTTTGGGAGTCCACTTTGGAAGCAATCGAGGAAAGCATCGGAAGCTGCGGAATCTCAGTAAAGCTCGCGGAAGTTGACTTGAAGAGTGTCGGATCAAATCACGTTGAGTTATGTTTTTAAGTTCGTAGTTTGCACATGAGTAGAGCAAGGATTTAGGAAAGAAAATCCTGCCTAAATTCGGTGGGAGCCAGCAGGGCCTCTTGGGCCAAGTTGAGGCTTAAGCGAGGCCCATTCGGCTTTGGTGAATGGGCGGCGGTTGAACACCGCCCGGAGGCGGTGGACCGCACAGGCTGGAGCGGTAGCACCACTGTACCTGCAGAGGCGGTGGAACCGCTGGTTGGAACACCGCTGGCGGTGGGCTGCAGCACGCGCGCTGAGGCGTAGCCAGCACCCCTGTACGATCTGCACCCGGCCGCCCGATAACACCTTGCCCCGACCTACACAAACACACAAATTTGATTTCAAATTTGGAGCCCAATTGAATCCACTTTGGATCTATAAATACCCCCTTTCTCAGTGAAAGGGCACCCTTTTGAGAGTTAGAATCTTAGTCTTGAGCTTTTGAAAAGTCTTGAAAAGTCTTGTTCTTGCTAAGTGTTCACCTTCTTCTTCTTCTTGAGAAATCTTGTACAAGTGTGAACTTCTTGTAAAGGGTTGTAAAAGGGGTATTTGGTCCTTCCCCTTCAAAGGATTTGCTAGTGGAAGAGCGGAGCCTCATCGGAAAGGCTCCAAGAGTGGATGTAGGTCATTTGACCGAACCACTATACATCATTGTGTCCATAAATGTGTGAGTGTTTACATTCTTGAATCATTTCATTACTTGGCTGCAAGTTGTTTAGTTCATAGTTATTTCCTTTACGTAAGCAATTACTTTCAAGTTCTCTTTCGCCAAATCGAAATCTTCCTACGAACTTGTGTTTTTGCAAAATCGATTTCAAAAGTACGATTTTAATCCGCTGCACTAATTCACCCCCCCTCTTAGTGCCTTTTAGATCCTTTCAGACACAACGATGATGCTTCTTAGATCACCATGGGATCTCCCTCTCCCTATACACCATGATGCTACCGAAGCAAAAGAGGAAGAGAGGAGGCTGAGGAGAATAGGAGGGGCGACTACCAAGAGCTATAGCTTGTGAACCAGAGAGTTTCTCCTATTTATAGATGTGCTGGAAGCATATCCTTAATAGATCCTGTTCATACTGGATCTCCATCCAGTTCACATTGGATCTCTATCTAATTCACATTGGATCTTATCCATAGGATCCAAAATAGGGGTTCCACAGATATCTTATATATGCACCTCTACTCATCGCAACATCCACCTAATGTGTGTGCCCACTAGGCCCGATACCGAGCTAGTCGTGAGTCGCTCCAGTCAGAACTCCTTCTGACTCAGAACTCCTTTTGATATAGTGAATTATTATCTTCATAATAATTCACTTGACTCATCGATTATGGTCGTACTAGGCTACTACGCCAAGTCCCCAAATGGTACAGGGGGATCTGATCCATCGGACCTATATGTCCTTAGTTACCATGTATATATAATCCATCATCCATCTATATCCCAAAGACCATATATTGGGCATGGTAGAGTCAGGCCCATACAGAATCCTATATGAGTCTCACTCTAATCGGATTCTCTTGGCGAACTCCTCTTCTCAATCCGAATGACCCTGGCTAGGGATTTTGCTTGAGCAAGCACACGCAGGATATTCATCTCATGATACCGAGAGTGAATGATCCTCTATTGACACACAATTGCCTTTGTATGGTTGGCTACCATCCCCGAAAACCGGCTATACCAGATCTGAAGCTTTCCAAACCTATAAGTCCGACATCAAAGAATGGAGTACTCATACAAGGCATCTTTGGTGTCTCAAGTCTAAGGACCAGACACAGTACTGAGACTACGGAATCGCTGTCTACCATTAGGTATCATTAACCATATAGCATTTTGTAAACGAATCAATCAGTGAACTCATTCTCTAATGAGCACCTGTATTATACCTCTAGTGTTCCCACACAAGTGACTATGAGACTAGTCGCCTCCATCATATAGATGAGTATACAACACACTAGTCTATCTAGTTATCTCGATATCCTCATCGAGTAACCTATGACCAGGATAATTTAGGATCTATGTTTAAAGGTATATCAATCTCATTATCGTAATCTCATCATGATCCGATTCCCATTGCACAGATCCATGGACTTCATAATATTCATCCAGATAATATGAGAAAATACCAGTAATAATATGTGAAGAGATCGACACAGCATATTACAAGTGTCATCACTCATATGATTGATTGACTTGTAGGGCACCTATAACTAACACACACTTGGTGCATGGAGGCGATATATCATGTACACCTGGTTTACAGATGTCGTCAATGGTCTAAAAGCTCTTGGTAAATCTTTTTCAGATTTTGAACTTGTAAATAAGATTTTAAGATCCCTTTTAAAATGGTGGGAACCAAAAGTAACCGCTATACAAGAGATTAAAGATTTAAATAATTTTTCTATTGAAGAATTTATCAGGTCATTAATGATCTATGAAATGAATTTCTTGAAACATGACAAACTTGAGAACCACCTTCCAAAGAATAGGAAGATAATGACACTTCGAACATAAGAATATCATTTGAATGATGACTCAAGTGATGAGGACAATGATGATTATGACATCGAATTTTTAACTATGAAATTTAAAAAGTTCATAAAACATAAACTAAAGAATAACAGTAAACTTGAAAAGAAGAAGAGGCCAAAGAAGAAAAAAGAACTCCAAGAAGAATCAAGTGCATCCGAAGGTGAATGGCAAATTGTTCGACAACAAGTTAAGAAACCCACCCGAAATATTTTTACATTATTATGAAATTTCTTGATTTTTTTCATGAGTTGCTTAATTTAGTTTGTAAGAAATAAAAATTATTTTATAAAAATATATCATGCTAGTGTTTTTGAAAATTAAAATGATACTTGCATGATTTGTGATAATGCTTGTACACCTAATAGAATTAATCCATGTATGTGTATCTTGATGATTTCCGTATGGCTTTTCATTATGCATGATTTTGGCATAAAAACATGGGCATGCTTATATGAAATCTATTGAATCTCGGATTTTGATGATGAAATCAATTGGTGAAATATTTGTTCTAATCTATATTATCAAAGATAAGTATACAGGATTAACTATGATGGGTTAGAAACGTAAAGCGATTTATCGAGGTCAAGTCCATCGGGTGTTCAAGAGTTTATCGGAAGTCTGAAGGATCATCGAAAGTGTTGCCGGAACCAACCGAGATCGAATCAGGGACTTACCGAGGTTTTCGAAAGTTCGCTACAAAGATCGTTGAAGGATTCGCGGAGTTTGTCGAGAAGGTTCGGAAGCTTGCCGAAGACTCGTTGAGTGCGCCATATAAGCCGGGAGCATGCTGGGAATCCGTCGGAAGAAATACGAGGGAAGTATCGGAAGACCGTTGAAGTCTCATCGTAAAGCTCACCGAAATAAGACTTGAAGAATATCGATTCAAATTGCTACTAATTATGTTTCAATTTCGTAGTTGGCACATACTTAGGGCAAGGATTTTGACTTAATCCTGCTCAAATCTGGTAGGGGCCAATCGGGCTCTTACTAGGCCTTTTTGGGCCTTGAACAAGGCCCATTCAGCATTGTTGAATGGGCTAGGCGGTAGAATCGCCTGACAGCTGAATGTTGGGTGGTACTACCGCCCAGCCTGGGGTGGTAGTACTGCCCAGCACCAGTGTATAGTGGCGGTAGTACTGCCTGCGCATTGTCAGTCTGACGACTGACAGGCGGTAGCACTGCCAACACCGGAAAATCCAAATTGATTTCAAATTTAGAACCCAAATTTGAATCCACTTTAGATCTGTAAATACCCCCTTTTTCTCAGCTGAAAGAGCACCCTTTTGAGAATTAGAAATTGAGCTAAAGTCTTACAAAAGTCTTGTTTTCAATAGCTTGTGTTCACCTCCTTCTTTCTCATTGAAAAATCTATAAGAGTGTGAACTTCTTGTAAAAGGGTTGTAAGAGGGGTGTTTGGTCCTTCCCCTTCAAAAGGATTTGCTAGTGGAAGTTGGGAGCCTCATCGGAGAAGGCTTCGGAAGTGGATGTAGGTCACTTTGATCGAACCACTATACATCCTCGCGTTCTTGAATGTGTGAGTGTTTAAATTTCTATTTCATCCTTTTACTTGGCTGCAAACCATTTAGTTTTTCATTACCCTTACTCAAGCTACTTCAACCAAGTCATTTTTCATTGGATCAAATTTTTCATATGAACTAACTATTTTATCGAAATCGGTTTCAAATTTACGGTTTTAATTCGCTGCACTAACTCTTAGTGCCTATCCAATCCTAACAATTGGTATCAGAGCAGGTTCACTCTCATATTTGGTCTGAAACCTAAGAGAGATGGCCTATTCCGGTATGCAAGAGGGTCATTCCATTACACGTCCGCCTATGTTCAATGGGTCAAATTATACGTATTGGAAGACTCATATGAGGATCTTTCTTATTTCTATGGATTTTGAGCTTCGGAATATTGTTGAGAATAGTTTTCAAAAATCTTCTCTTCCGATGAGTGATTGGAATGAATCAGAGAAGAAAGTTTTTGCTTTAAACGCAAAGGCTATGAATGACTTGTTTTGTGCACTAGACAAAAACGAATTTAATCGCGTATCAATTTGTGAATCGGCTTTTGATATTTGACATACTCTTGAGATCACTCATGAAGGCACTAGCCGAGTGAAAGAGTCCAAAATCAATATTCTTGTGCATTCTTATGAACTTTTCCGAATTAAACCAAGTGAGTCCATTGGAGACATGTACACCCGCTTTACGGATGTCATCAATGGACTTAAGGCACTTGGCAAAGGTATTTCTAATTTTGAACTTGTAACTAAGATTTTAAGATCCCTTCCAAAGAGTTGGGATCCAAAAGTTACGGCCATACAAGAGGCCAAGGACCTTAAGACTTTTCCCCTTGAAGAACTTATTGGGTCTCTAATGACCTACGAAATGACGTGTCATGCTTATAAGAGCTCGAGAACCCCCTTCTAAAGAACAGGAAGGATATGACACTAAGAATACAAGAAGACCACTTGAAAGGAATATCAAGTGATGAGGATAGTGAAAATGACATTGCACTCTTAACTCGAAAATTCAAAAAATTCATAAGAAAGAACAAATTTAAAAATGACACAAAAAATATACTTGAACATAAAAAGGACCAAGTTATTTGCTACGAATGCAAGAAGCTGGGACACTTTAAATATGAATACCCCCAAGCCAAGAAGAAGTAACCCAAGAAAAAGAAGACATTGAAGGCTACATAGGATGATTCAAGTGACTCCGAGGTTGAAGAAGCAAGCAACAAAGAGGAGGCTAACTTCGCGCTAATGGCCCTAGGAGAAAAGGTTAGTGAGTTATTTAATGAAGAATTATCTTTCGATGAGCTTTCTATCACTTTTCATGAGTTATTTGATGAATATAGAACTATTAGTAAGAAGTTTAATTTACTAAAGAAAGAGCATGCTTTATTGCAAAATAAGTTCAATAGTCTCCAAACTCCTTCTCTACCCCTATGCTCTAAGTGTGAACACTTAGAAGTAATAAAAAATAAGAATTTGCTACTCAAAGAGACCTTAAACAAGTTTAAGGTCGATAGCAAGGGCTTGGACATGATCCTTGCTAACAAGGGTCACGTGGAAAATAGAAGTGAAATCGGATTTATAAGTGGATCTCACCGAAATCCCACCACTTTCATTAAAGGACCCACATTGCATATATCACCCTATTTGAAATATAATTTTTATGATAAAACTGGACATGTTGTCTACAAATATCCATTCAAGAAAATTAGTCTACATAAATTGATATGGGTTCCTAAAGGAACCATAAACAATTCAATGTTGAATTACAAAATAAATAGATCAATTTGTAAGGCACCCAAAATCAAATGGGTACCTAAAAACCATCCTCTTTTGTAGATAAACTCACAAGCTAGGAGCAAGAGATGGTATCTTGATAGTGGATGCTCAAGGCACATGACTGGAGATCCATCTCATTTCTCTATGCTCATTAGCAAAGAAGAAGGGTATGTCACCTTCAGAGACAACAATAAGGGTAAAATTATTAGCAAGGGAACCATAGGTAACAAATCAAGTTTTTCAATTGATGATGTGTTGCTAGTTGATGATGGTTTAAAACATAATCTTTTAAGCATTAGTCAATTATGTGATAAAGGTTATGTTGTTAGATTTGAATCTAATGTTTGCATTATTGAAAAACCAAACAATGACATATCCATGATTGCTTTAAAACA
The DNA here is from genome assembly GCA_023547065.1 of Musa troglodytarum. Classification (NCBI taxonomy): domain Eukaryota; kingdom Viridiplantae; phylum Streptophyta; class Magnoliopsida; order Zingiberales; family Musaceae; genus Musa; species Musa troglodytarum. The sequence continues at coordinate 17,627,841 of CP097504.1, forward strand.
AAATAATATTTACACCATAAATATTGATGAATTAAGTAATGAAATGTGTTTTTCGGTTTTGAATGATGATGCTTGGCTTTGGCATAGGAGATTAGGCCATGCAAGTATGAAACTAATATCTAAAATTTCATCAAGGAATTCCCAATATGAAGTTTATCAAGGACAAAGTATGTGATGCATGTCAACTAGGAAAACAAATAAAAACTAGCTTCAAACCAAAAAATCAAATTAGCACCACTAGACCATTGCAATTGATCTATTTGGATTTATTTGAACCAATTGACATAACAAGCTTCGGAGGCAGCAAATATGCTTTCATAATTATGGATGACTATAGTAGATACACTTGGACCTATTTCTTGACTCATAAAAGTGATTATTTCAAATGTTTCTCTAAATTTTGTAAACTTACTCAAAATGAAAAAGGTTTTATGATTTTATCAATTCGGCGCGATCACGGTGGTGAATTTTAAAATCATGCCTTCCAAATTTTTTTTGAAATCAACAGATATAACCATAATTTCTCTACTCCAAGGAATCCTCAACAAAATATAGTGGAAAGGAAAAATAAAAATTTACAAAAAATAGCTAGAACCATGTTAAATGAATATAATTTACCAAAATATTTTTGGGCCGAAGCCGTAAACACGGCTTGCTATGTTATGAATAGAGTTCTAGTAAGACCATCCCTATCTAAGACTCCATATGAATTATGGAATAATAAAAAACCCAATGTCTCTTACTTTAAAGTTTTTGGTTGTAAATGCTTTATTTTAAATGAAAAGGATGCCTTAGGAAAATTCGATGCTAAATCCGATGAAGGCATCTTTCTTGGTTACTCTTCTATTTCTAAAGCTTTTTGGGTTTTCAACAAAAGAACTTTAGTTATAGAAGAATCTATTCATGTGGTTTTTAATGAATTTTTTGAATCTAAGAAAAAAGATTTTGATGATGATCTTGGTTTTAATGATTTGAATTTGAATGAACCCTCTCCTCAAAATGATAACTTGGATGTATCTTTTTCCCAAATTTCCTTACCCAAGGAATGAAAGTATGTAGATGCCCATCCCAAGGAGTTAATTATAGGAGATACATCTAAAGGGGTTCAAACTTGTTTTTCATTTAAGAATTTTTGTGCCCATGCCACTTTTTTTTCTCAAGTTGAACCAAAATGCATTGATGATGCCTTGAAAGATGATTCTTGGGTCATCACAATGCAAGAAGAGTTAAATCAATTTGAGAGGAATGAGGTATGGAAGCTTGTTCCTAGACCTAATGACCATTTAGTTATTGGTATTAAATGGGTCTTTAGAAACAAGCAAGATGAATACGGTATTGTGATTAGAAACAAAACTAGATTAGTTACCAAAGGTTTTAACCAAGAAGAAGATATTGATTATGAAGAGACCTTCGCTCCTGTGGCAAGATTAGAAGCCATCAGGATGCTCCTTGCCTATGCTAGTAGTAATGATTTTAAACTATTTCAAATTGATGTCAAAAGTGCTTTTCTAAATGGCTTTATTTCCGAAGAAGTATATGTTGAACAACCACCCAGATTTGAAAATTCTCTGCTTCCTAATCATGTGTTTAAATTAACTAAGGCTCTATATGGACTAAAACAAGCTCCTAGAGCTTGGTATGAAAGGCTTAGCTCCTTTCTTATTTCAAATAATTTTACAAAAGGCAAGGTTGATACTACATTGTTTATCAAACATTTTGAAAATAATTTTCTTATTGTTCAAATTTATGTTGATGACATTATTTTTGGTTCTTCGGATGAATCACTATGTGAATCTTTTGCCAAGTGTATGAGTCATGAATTTGAGATGAGTCTAATGGAAGAATTAACCTTCTTTCTTGGATTACAAATTAAACAACTTAGTAATGGCATATTCCTTAATCAATCCAAATATACATTAGAATTGTTAAAATGATTTAATATGGATGGTTCAAAAGTCATCCACACTCCAATGAGTGCTTTCACCACGTTAGACTTGGATGAAGGTGGAGAAAATTTTGATCAAAAGATATATAGGGGGATGATAGGTAGTTTGCTTTATCTTACCGCAACTAGACCAGATATCATGTATAGCATAGGACTTTGTGCGAGATTTCAAGCTAATCCTAAGTTGTCTTACCTTAAAGCCGTTAAAAGAATTCTTAGATATCTTAAAGGTACCCATATTCTAGGATTATGGTATCCAAAATCTGATAACTTTGATTTAAAAGCCTATGCAGATATGGATTTTGGTGGATATAGAATAGATAGAAAGAGCACATCCAGAACATGCCAATTTTTAGGACATGCACTTGTTTCTTGGACTTCCAAGAAACAAAATTTGGTTGCACTATCTACGGTGAAACCTGAATACGTAGCCGCAAGTGCATGCAGTGCTCAAGTCATTTGGATAAAAAATACACTAGAAGATTATGAAATTTATTTAAATAACATTCTTATAAAATGTGATAATACAAGTGCTATTTGTCTAACCAAAAATCCTATTCAACACTCTAGAACTAAACACATTGACATAAGATATCACTTTATACGAGATCATGTTAATAGTAACGATGTCACTCTTGAATTTATCGATACAAAACATCAATTAGCGGATATCTTTACGAAACATTTAAATAAAGAATAATTTGACTTCATTAGGAGGGAAATAGGTATGTTAAATTATCCTTGTGAATGAGCAGCATTATATATATTTTCTTTCGGCTTTCGTGAATTTTACGAAAACTCGGCTCTCGCGGATTTGCCTCCCTCATTTTAATTCTATATCTCAAGGAGTGATCTATGATTACATCTCATCTCATTTCAACACTAGAAAACAAATTTTTTTATAAAAAAAAAAATTTTGTGGGGCCAATGGTAGCACCGCCAGAACCGACGGTAGTACCGCCTGGGTAGTCGGCTCCCAGGAGGTAGCACCGCCTGGTTGGCGGTAGTACCACCCGAACACCCCCATATTAAAGGGGGTGTTAGGGTCGGTAGTAGAACTGATCGAAACACTCACCCATTTAGCCCTCTTCCTCCTAAACTCCTCTAAACTCTCTCCTCTCCATTTCTTCTTCATCCTAAAGGGCTATCAATGGTTTTTTCTTGATTCAAACTCCTCACCTCCCTAGGAAACTCAAAGAAGGTAAAATCTATAATTTTCTTTTCTCTTCACATTTGATTGTCTTTTCCTTATTGTTTCCTTTTATTTCTTCATCTTGAATAGCTATGGTTCCTAAGAAATCATCAAGAGGCAAAGGGAAAAGGTTGGAAGGAGATTCATTTGACCCAACCCTTTTTAGATCTAATGAGGTAGCCTTAAGATACTCAAATTTTGATTCTAAAGCCATACATAAGGGTAAACATGTTGATCTAAGTGAACTAGGAAACCTAGAACCTATTAGATGGTTTGCTAATCTAAATGCTCTACCTATCTTGCAAATTAATGAACCAATCTACCCTAGGTTGGTTAAGCTATTTTATGCTAACATGAATATTGAAGATGATGTTTTGACTACCTATATGTTAGGAACCACAATTCAGATTTCTGATCGTACCATATGTGAGCTACTTGGAATTGAAGAAAAGAATAGAGGATGTTATTTTAGAGGGCAATGGGATATGGATGTAATTGGAGCAACCCACTCTGAAGCCTTAGAAATGATCTTTGCTAATCCTAACCTAGGCATCATTCCTAAAAGCTATGAGTACTTATTACCTTTTAATTCGAAATTACTTCATCACATCATTATAAGCATTCTACTTCCGAAACAGTTTCACCCTGATGAAATGAGTATGTTAGAACTAAGTACGATATATTGGATCATGACTAGACAAAACAACTGCTTTGGTTATTTGATTAGACAACATATGATAGCAATTTTCTCTAGAGACTCAATATTGTCATATGGTGGGTTGATCACTAGATTCATTTTTGCCCATAACATTTGTGTGTCACCCGACGAGGAGATAATGTAGGTTGATAGATATAACACAATTAATAGAAGTCTCCTGAAGCGACTTAGATGCACCTTTAGAGATGTCATATGAATTAAGTAACCTAGAAGGGTTGATATAGTTCCCCCACCGGTAGAGCGACCTGAAACACCAATTTTTAGGGAAAATGAATCTCCTCCGCCTAGTCCCGTTGATCCAGCACTATCTGAGCCAACTCCTGCTCCATCTACTGACGATCCGATCATGCTTGCTTTAAATCAAATCACCATGCAGCAAGCTGAAATTTTGAAGGAAGTGCAACAAATGAACCGTAAAATAGATCACTTGTATAGGTATTTTGGCGTTCCCCCTCCGGAATAGCTGTTGTTCTCCTTTTAAACACTTGTCTTGTTATGCTTATGACTACTATGGATGATGTTGCATGATGTTATTTTCATCTAATCAGCTTTTGAAATTTTTTTTTTCGGTTCGATCGTAATTTTTGGATGACGCTTTCATATTACTTTATGACTTAATATCCTCCTTGAACGATTTCATGCTCTCTCCATGGCTCAATAATTGATTGGCTTTTGTATTCTCCCTCTCATGACCTGATAAATGAGGTTTTTTCTTTTCTTCTATGAAGTAATGAATGGTTTCTCCACCTCCTTTATTTTTGTTGATGACAAAGGGGGAAAAAATGTAAATTGCTATGATGGAGTAATTGTTGCTATGTTGGAGTATATGCTTAAAGTGAAATATGAATCAATTGTATTGCATCAAATGCTTAAAAATTCTTATTCTTGAGATAAGCTATTTTTTCATTTGATATCATGTCTTAATATTGAAATACTCTTTTGAATATCACTTGATTCTTATCATGTTGGAATTAATATTTCTTGTTATTATAGGTGTAAATACCTTGACATTGTTTAAAATACAAAGTTTTCATATTTATGCCTAAGCTTGTTTATTAAGCTTTAAGTTAAATGAAATCTATCGGATTTGGCTTGAATTCAAAAAATTGAATTTAAGTGCTTTTACCTTCTAATGATATGGCTTATAGATAGGGGGAGTTAAGAGTAACTCCATCATCAATTGATTGTCATCATAAAAAAGGGGGAGATCGTTGAATTTCAGATTTTGATGATGAAATCAATTGGTGAAATATTTATTCTAATCTATATTGTCAAAGATAAGTGTGCAGGATTAACTATGATGGGTTAGAAACATAAAGTGTTTTGCCGAGGTCAAGTCCGTTGGGTGTTCAAGAGTTCATCGGAAGTCCGAAGGATCGTCGGAAGTGTTGCCGGAACCAACCGAGATCGAATCAGGGACTTACCGAGGTTTTCAGAAGTTCACTGCAAAGATCGTCGAAGGATTCGCAGAGTTTGTCAAGAAGGTTTAGAAGCTTGCCGAAGACTCGTTGAGCGCGCCATACAAACTGGGAGCATGCTGGGAATCCGTTGGAAGAAATCCGAGGGAAGTATTGGAAGACCATCGAAGTCTTATCATAAAGCTCGTCGGAATAAGACTTGAAGAATGTCAATTCGAATCGCTGTTAATTATATTTCAATTTCATAGTTGGCATGTACTTAGGGCAAGGATTTCGAATTAATCCTGCTCAAATCTAGTAGGGGCCAACCGGGCTCTTACTAGGCCTTGAACAAGGCCCATTCAGCAAAGAATGGGCCAAGCGGTAGAACCGCCTGACAGTTGAATGCTGGGCGGTACTACCGCCCAGCCTGGGGTGGTAGTACTGCTCAGCACTAGTGTGCAGCGGTGGTAGTACCGCTTGCCTTGGGGAGTAGTACCGCTTGCGCACTATCAGTTTGACGACTGACAGGCGGTAGCACCGCCAGCACCGGGAAATCCAAATTGATTTCAAATTTGGAGCCCAAATTTGAATCCACTTTGGATCTATAAATACCCCCCCTTTCTCAGCTGAAAGGGCACCCTTTTGAGAGTTAGAAATTGAGCTAAAGTCTTGCAAAAATCTTATTTTTAATAGCTTATGTTCACCTCCCTCTTTCTCTTTGAAAAATCTGTAAGAGTATGAACTTCTTGTAAAATGGTTGTAAGAGGGGTGTTTGGTCCTTCTCCTTCAAAAGGATTTGCTAGTAGAAGTTGGGAGCCTCATCGGAGAAGGCTTCGGAAGTGGATGTAGGTCACTTTGACCGAACCACTATATATCCTCGCATTCTTGAATGTGTGAGTGTTTAAATTTCTATTTCATCCTTTTACTTGGTTGCAAACCATTTAGTTTTTCATTACCCTTACTCAAGCTACTTCAACCAAGTCAGTTTTCATTGGATCAAAGTTTTCATACGAACTAACTATTTTATCGAAATCGGTTTCAAACTTACGGTTTTAATTGGCTACACTAATTCACCCCCCCTCTTAGTGCCTATCCGATCCTAACAAAATCATGCTTCATAACGAAAATATTAAATGTATGTGAAGATTTCGATTTTTGACATGATGCTTGGCTTTCGTATGAAAAATTTGAATATGCCTATGTGAGATCAAATTGCAACACATAAAAAGAGGAATATTTTTGTAAAAATTCTCTATCTTTAAAGCTTTAGCGAATTTTTCAAATTAAATGAGTCATCTTGAAAGTGATTGGTTAAATTGAATGAGTTAAAAATGATGAATATTTTGACAATAAATGCTTGTATCATGCTTGATGATTTTACATTTTAAAACTATACATAATGAGTGAATATTATGTTTTGGACTAACATGTTATATATGGTTTTGGTCTTAATTATTTTTATGACAAAATTTTCTTTTAAGACGACGTGATTTTTGGCCTTGATGATCTTTATGATGAAGTTTGCCTTTCGCTCTTGAACATTGATATTTATTTTTATTTAGCATTAAAGGGACATGCTTATAAGAAGCAAATCACATAAATAGAAACACATAAAAACGAAGTGCATTTTCTATCCCCATCTTATCAATTTTTCAATGAATCTATTTATGATATTTTATGAATCTCGTGAATCTCTATGAAAGTAATTTTGATGATGAGTTTAGAGTTAATGAATTGATTTGAATGAGATTTTTTTTTTCAAGCGAATCTTGAACTTTCTTTTGATTTCTTGAATTGAGATATCGTTTATGGGAATCAAAATCTTTTTCCTCTATGATTCCTTCTTTCTACCATTCACTAAAAGAGGAATGCATGTTTCTTGAAAATAAGCTTTGATTTTTTAATAAAAGACAAGTGATAAATTTATACCATTATTGAAAAATCTCTTAAACTATGAAATTGATTTTGATGAATTGAATTTGAATGAGATTTTTCAAAATGATTCATGACTTTTATTTTGAGCTCTTGGAATCACAACTTTATATTTATGAATCATGATCTTTATTTGTCAATACTTAATACTTATGATTCTTTTTGATCTTTGTTCTCCTATGTATCTTCTTGTTATTTGCAAACAAAAAGGGTGAACTTTCTAAATGTATTATGAATTTTTTGGAATTATAACTTAAATTTCTTATGATTCATGATGAATTTAGTGATATTATGCATGAATCGAGAACTTTTCTCCTATGTTTCCTCTTGTCATTTACTAAAAAAGAGAACCTTCTAAATGAATCATGATCTTGATACTTCTAAAAAGAATATTTATGAATCTTGATCTTGATTTTGCTAAAAAGAATATTTATGAACCATGAATGATATCTTTTGGTATTCACGAATTGATCCTTGTTGATTTTTTATATTGATATCCTTCATGACATGATTCCTTTATATGTATGGTTTATATACCTCATAATATGATTGAATTATTGATTTATTCTTTTTTAATGGCTTAAAAATGGATGTAAATAAAATTTTTGTATCATTGTATTCTTTCCTCCATTCTTTCTGACAATGATAAAGGGGGAGAAAAATTACTAGCTTGAAGCAAAAATTTGCTAGCTTGCATACTTCAAAGAGGAAGCAAAAAATTACTAGCTTAATCATTGCAAAGAAATAACTTGCTAGCTTGCACTTCTTAAAAGAGAAGTTGCTATCATGAACACCACCATAAATTGGAAGCTTGCTATCTCAAGAGAAGCAAAGAAGTGCTATCTTGCCTATCTTAAGAAGCGAAAGTGCAAACTTTCACATCTCAAAAAGCAAACTTGAACATCTTTGAAAACTATTAACTTGCTATGCTTAAATATTGAAAAGTATTGTAAATCTAGCTTGTATGTTGTAGAAACTTGTAAATCCTTAAAACTAGCTAGATGCAACTTCTCCTTTTTATTGATGATAAAGGGGGAGAAGTATATTGATGATTTTATGCATTGTATGATGTAATGAATATTTTGAAATATTGCATGATTTTTTTATGATATGTTGCTTGCATTTTTTAAAATCCAAAGGTTCTATCAATATGGCATATTGATAGGGGGAGTTTATCTAAACTTCGGGAGTTTGTCTAAACTCTGGGAGTTTGTCTAAACTCCGTCATCAATTAGTTGTTGTCATAAAAAAAGGAAGAGATTGTTGAATATCAGATTTTGATGATGAAACCAATTAATTGTGATTAATAATCTAATTACTTTTTAAGTGACACAGGACTACTTTAGATCAGGATTAGATAATTGAAGTAGGAAGAATCAACGTTGGGCCGGAGGAGAACATGTTAGATGATTGAATATCGAGTCGGAGGACCGATCAACGTATCGACATAAGGCTTCAAACAAAGGATTCAGGCATTGGGCCAAGAAGATCAGAGTTGCACCAAAGAGATTGGAGTTATGGAGGACAACTACCGATTGGGCAATAAGCCGTAAGAGAGGATGAAGCACCGAAGAACCGGACGAAGCGTCGATAGACTAATGATATACCGGACAACAAAATTGATTCGCTCTGTAATAATTATCTAGATCAGAGTAAGATTATGTATAATTGGGTTGGAAGTGGACCAACTCAATTAGAGGCCAACTAGGCTCAAATCAGGATTGTGTTGTGCTAGATGAAAGGACCAAACAGTGCTCTAGTGTCACATCAAGCGATGGTACCAGTAGGGTTGGCTGTGGAACCGCTTGAAGGCTCAACCTCCAAGGCTGAGTCTGGGCGGTAGTACTGTCTAGTGATAGAAAGCCTGGGCAGTGGTATCGCCCAATACTAGCGGTGGCACTATTAGTACTCGGAAGACCCGGGATGGGATTATTTTTTACTCCAAGTTTGAATCCATTTGGAGCCTATAAATACCTCTCTCATCCCTGGTTAGGATAGGCAAGCACAAAAAGTTTAAAAGTGAGAAAACATTGTAGAAATCCCCTCCTCTAGTCTTTACTTACTTTCGATTTAAAAGAGAGGAGTGAGTACTTGTAAAGGTTCTCTTCAGAGCCTATCAAAAGGAAAGTGCTATAAGGGTGTTTGATCTTTGCCTATTAGAAAGAAGATCATTCACAGAAGCCGGTGACCTCGAATGAAGAGGAATCAGGAGTGGACGTAGGTCTGATCACCGAACTACTATAAATTTTGGTTTGTATTTACTTCTTGCTATTTATCCTTGTTACAAACCTAATAGAATCCCAAAGGAATTCTATGTAGATTGATTTTTGAGGGGGATCAACCCTTGGAACACTATAGGGGTTCCACTCTCTAAGTAGTCGGCCTTGTGGCTACAAAGTATATTGATATTTTCTTATTCCAAAGAGATGGAGGCTACATGCTTATATAGAGCTCCAAACCCTAGCCTTAGGGGCTGCTTCCTAAGTGAACTACCCAATTTGTCCTCAACCTTAGCCGACTGACCCATTAACAAGGGGGTCGACGGCTAAGAAGCCCAAAGACCCAAATGTAAACCCTAGCCTCTCTTCTTTATAGGATAGAGGTGGCTAAGTGGGGTTTATTACACTCTCACAGGGTTTCTATTAGCTGCTACATGGTTAAGTAGGACCTAACCCTACTAGGGTCCTATCAAGCCTGCCATCTTCAAATCAGCCTTGTCCTCAAGGTTGGGGTTCCATGAACTCAGGGAACTGGGTCTTCAGCTCCTCATATGATTCCCATATAGTATCTTCGAGTGGTAAATTAGTCCAATGCACTAGTACTTTAGTAGAGGGACGTCAGCGACGCATCATGATTCTGTGGTCGAGGATGGCTTGTGGTTGGGCTTGAATATTTTCATCATCAGTGGTGTTAGGCAATTGGATCTGGGGTGACTCATGTTCTCCCAACTTGGGCTTCAGGTATAACACGTAGAAGATAGGGTGAATTTTGACATCTTTAGGTAATTTAACTCTGTACGCCACAACTCCAATATGCTCTATGATCTGATAGGGCCCATAAAAACATGGAGATAGTTTTATAGAGGCTCGTGTGTTGATGGAGAGCTGCTTGTATGACTGTAAGCGAAGATAAACCCAATCTCTTATTGAAAATTCTCTTTCGCTTCGTCGTGTGTCGGCTTGCTGTTTCATTCTGGCTTGAGTGGTAGAGAGATTATCCTTTAGTAGTTGTAGGAGTTTATCCCTATCAATTAAATCTTGGTCGACTTGATCTACCTTAGCTGAGCCAATTATATACTTTGGAATCATAGGGGCCGGCCGACCATACAATGCTTCATATGGGGTACATTTTGTAGATGAATGATACATAGTATTATACCACTATTCGGTCTAGGGGAGCCATTTTGTCCACTCTTTCGGTCAGTCACTAGTGAAACACCGAAGGTATGTCTCTAAACACCTGTTCGCCACCTCTGTTTGGTCGTCAATTTGTGGATGATATGCTATGCTCATCTTGAGTTTGGTGCCCTGCAATTAGAATAACTGTCTAAAATTTACCGGTGAAGACCTTGTCACGATCACTTGCAATGGACCTTGGCATCCTATGTAATTTAACAATATTTTCTATGAAAATCTGAGCAATACTAGTAGCAGTGTAGGGATTTCGTACAGCACAAAAATGAGCATATTTTGTAAGGCGATTAACCACCACGAGGATTGTGCTTTTACCTTTGGAAGGTGGTAGCCCTTCGATGAAATCCATAGAGATGTCACTCTACACTGAGTCTGGTATGGGTCGTGGTTGTAGTTTCCTTGGACTCGCCACTGTTTCACCATTTTGCTATTGACATACATCACATTGTGCCACGTATTCAGAAATAAATTTTTTCATCCCTCTCCAATAAAAATTTTGCTTCACTCTTTTGTAGGTTCTCAGAAATCCAAAGTGTCCTACTGAAAGTGTGGAGTGCATTTTGTGCAGAATGACTTTGATGCAAGGGGAGTCGGGTGTAAGCACAATACGACCTTTGTAGTGTAGATCCTTTGAATCCCAGGTATAGTGAGCTATTGCGCCTGGATCCTCCTCTAATTTTTTAATGATGTTGCTGGTCTCTGGGTCCTTCTTCCATTCCTCTCTAATGTCCTCAAGGAAGCCAGTAGTAGAAAGAGAGACGACTGAAAATTTAGCTTGCTCAAGTAGTCGTGAGAGCGCATTTGCAACAATATTTTCTTTCCCTTTTTTGTAAATAATTTCATAATCACATCCTAGAAGTTTGGTTACCTATTTTTGCTGCTCTGGGGATGATATCTTCTACTTCAAAAAGTACTTGAGGCTTCTATGGTCGATTTTAATTTGAAATCATCGATCGATTAGGTAGGGTCTCCACTTTGTTACTACGTGCACAATGACGAGCATCTCCTTATCATAGATAGATATTTTTTGATGGGAGAGAGACAATGACTTGCTGGTGTATGCGAGCGGTCGACCCTCTTGCATGAGAACAGCTCCAATTTTGACTCCAAATGTGTCGACCTCAATGATGAAGGGTCGGCTGAAATCTGATAATGCTAGCACCGGCATCGTCGTCATGGCTACCTTAAGTATATCGAAGGCAGCGGAGGCTTCGTCTGACCATTGAAAGATATCTTTTTTCAGTAGAGAAGTGAGGGGTGCACTGATCTTCCCATAGTTCTTCACAAATTTTCGGTAGTAGCCCGTTAGTCCAAGAAACCCACACAACAATTTCAATTTATAGGTTTCGGCCAGATCTGTATTGCCTCGATTTTTGTTAGGTCTATGCCACTCCTTCTTATGATATTATGTGTCCAAGGTACTCTACTTTTTGCTAGAGAAAGTTGCACTTTAATAGTTTAACAAAAAGAGTATTCTCCCGAAGGATCGTCAGAACAGACCGCAAGTGCTGAAAGTGAGTCTTAAGAGAAGGGCTATAAATGAGAATATCATCAAAAAATACCAGCATGAATTTGCAAAGAAAGCTCTAAAAAATATCGTTCATGAGACTTTAGAAGGTTGAAGGAGCATTAGTGAGTCCAAAAAGCATTACTAAGAATTCATAGTGGCTGTTATGAGTGCGGAAAGCTATTTTTGGAATGTCATCTTCACATACCCGAATTTGGTGGTAACCGGATCGGAGGTCCAACTTCGTGAAGACTCGAGCTCCTCTTAACTCATCAAGAAGTTCATCCACCATTGGTATTGGATACTTATCCTTGACAGTGATGCCATTTAGAGCTTGGTAATCGATGCACATCCGTCAAGTTCCATCATTCTTGCGTACAAGTAGCACCGGTGAGGAATAGGGGCTACAGCTTGGCCGAATCACCCCTGTTTCAAGCATCTCCTTTATGATCTTCTCAATCTCATCCTTCTAGAGGTGAGGATAGCAATATGGCCAAGTGTTCACTGGTGGTTTGCCTAGAAGAATTGGAATTTAGTTGTCATGTTGCCGAGTGGGAGGAAGACCGCACGGTTCGGTAAAAACATCATCAAATTCAGTAAGCAATTGGGCAAGATTTTGATCTTCAATTTCTATTTTCTTCCCCTCTGTTGCTGCTAGAGATGCATCAAAAAGCCACCATTTATCTTGTGCAAAACTTTCTTTATTCGTTGGGTCAAAACAGTAGTTCCGTTGCTTCCATGCTTCCCGCGAAGGGTGACCTGTTTGCCCTTGCAGTAGAATTTCATAATTAATTTGGAAAAGTTTCAAGAGACATCACCTAGAGTTGTCGACTATTTAATGCTAGCACAGCCTCATAATCATCAATTGGTAGGAGGAAGAAATCGACGATAATTTCTTGGTCTTGCAATAATAGTTTCACCTGCGGGCATCTTTGGTCGCACTTTAGGATTCGGCCGTCGGCGACCTTTACGTCAAACTTGCTGCAACCTTCGATGTGGAGCACCATCTGAGCAGCAACCTTACTGTTTAGGAAGTTATTTGTGCTGCCTGTATCGATAAGAATGGTGATCGGTTGTTGTTTGAGAAGGCCTCCAACTTTCATCATTTGCATATTTGAGTAGCCCGCTAATGCGTGTATCATAAAGTCGGTCGATTGTGGCTCCTCTTCCGCATCTTCTTCCTCATGTTCAAGGCTCTCTTTTGGCTGCTCAATGACCTATTCTTCTACTAGTTCGATCACAAGAATTCTCCCCTTTTTACAATGATGCTCATGGCTCCATGGCTCGTCGTAATGCCAACATAACCCCTTTGTAGATCGCTCCCGAAGCTCTTCTCTTGTCAACTTTTTTGGTGTAGGAGCTCAGCTGACAGTAGGGGGGGCTGAGGGCTTCGGTACTACTAGTCAGGGAGCAACCCTAGTTCTCTGGGCTTCGTGATTCAATCGCTCCTCTTGAAGTCGTGCGAAAGAGATGGTTGCCATAAGCATGTACGGCTGTCGCGCTTTAACTTCTCCTCAGATTTTCGACTTCAAGCCCTCAATAAACATTCCCAATAGCTATTTTTCAGACCAATCATGAGTTTGATTAGATAACTATTCAAACCTGGTTTGATACTCCTGAATGGTGGAGGTTTGTCAGATCTTCGCTAGTTGTCCATCGATGTTCTCGTAATCGGTTGGTCCGAAGCGGATCAGTAGTCCTTGTTTGAATTGTCACCATGAGAAGACTCCATGAGTATGTTTAAACTAATCAAACTATTGTATAGCATCCCCTTCAAGATGTATAGCCACAATTTCTACCATAGATGCATCCATGGTTTTGTGGTACCGAAAATATCACTTCGCGCGCGAGATCTAACCAATCGGGTCTCCTTCTTCCCATCTAGGGAAGTCCATTCTTATGCATGGGTAGTAGGGATTGATCATAGATCCTCCCTTCTCTTGAAAGTCATCTCTTCAATCAGAGCTCTCTCCTTGATGTGATTTCTTTGGGCTCGATGGTCGACCCAAACTGAGTTCGGCAAAGAGGGTCCGAATCTTCTCCTCCATCTGCGTCTCGAAGGCTTCGAACTTAGCATTGATTGCCTCTTCAGATGCCATAATATATACCTCCAGATGTGTAATATTAAGATCTCTTTTTTGTTGTTGGGTTAAAAGCATGTATTGTTTGAGGGAAGTGGTGGCCGAAAGGGTTTGTGGATTGGTGGATATAGGCTGCGGTTTAGGCTTGTTTTATGGCTATTTTGGGTATGATTTGGGGCTACGATTTGATGGATTTTTAGACTATGATGGTAGTGGATGAAGGTTAGGAAAGAGGGTTTTAGATTTGTGATAGATGGCAGTAAAGATTTGACAGAATTCAGTGGAAGTTGCTACCGATATGCGCTATCTCGTAAGAGTAGAATTATCGTCGAAGAAATAATGGTTTCTTGATGAAATTTCCAGTGAGAACCCAGAAATTTGAGGAGAGGATTTGATAGTAGAATCTCAGTTTAAATAATAGCAAGGATGATAACTTGGATCAAGAAAATTTTGGCAGCATAAAAGCAAAGAATTCGATGCAAGTTGTGATAGCAGAATTCTCGTTGAAAAATTTCAGCGGTTTGTGACGAAAACTTGCAGCAACACAGTAATGTTTCAGAGATGAATCCTATGATAGATCAATCCCAGATGAAAGCCAAGATGATTTATAAGGTGCTCAAGAAATTTCATTAAAAAAGGATAGCAATAGATCGATTTAAAGGTAGCAATATGTGGCTAAAATTTTCTACAGCAATCTTTCATTCGCAAAGATGATAACTTTTGCAACGAAAGGAATTTGTAGCAAGGGATAGATAGTAAGACCTTTTTTTTTGGTATTTTGAATGGCAAATTGTAGCAACAAAAGGCATTAGTGATAGGAGAATATCAGATCTCTGATGCAATTGGAAGCGACAGCAGTAGATTGATTTGATCTACGACAGAAGATGAAGGTGGAGACGGTGACGTCAAGAGCAATTATGAGAATTGCTTGATTGATGGTGGGTAGCAAGGATGGCAGCAAAAGCAGCAAGATCACTGCTTTGATACCAGATGATAGAACCCCAGAGGAATTCTATGTAGATTGATCTTTGAGGGGGATCAACCCTTGGAATGCTATAGGGGTTCCACCCTCCATGTAGTCGGACTTGTGGCTGTAAAGTAGATTGATATTTTCTTATTCTAAAGAGATGGAGGCTACATGCTTATATAGAGCTCCAAACCCTAGCCCTAACGGTTGCTTCCTAAGTGAACTACCCAGTTTGCCCTCAACCTTAGCCGACCAGCCTAGTAACAAGGGGGGCGGCGGCTAAGAAGCCCAAAGACCCAAATGTAAACCTTAGCCTCTCTTCTTTATAGGATAGAGGCGGCTAGGTGGGGTTTATTATACTTTCATAGGGTTTTTATTAGTTGCTACATGGTTGAGTAGGACCCAACCTTACTAGGGTCCTATCAAAACCTTTTTACTTTACTTGGTTCACTTCCTCATCACTTTCTTACAATCGCTTTCAAGTTAAACATATTTATGATATACTTTCATCGAAACAAATCTTTCATCATATGAAGTTTTTCGAAATCTCACGAATTCAATGTTTTTAACCACTGTAGTAATTCACCCCCCCCCTCTTAGTGTCGGACTTGATCCTAACAGTTGCGATGAATAGAGATTTGGATATGAGATATCTGCCGAAGCCCCTATCTTATTGGATATTCAATAATCACATGAATTATTCGATCCCATGGATGAGATCCAATAAGAGCTAATAAGAGATTAGTGGGTAGAGACCCATTAATCTAAGAGGCTTGGGTAATTAGATGGAGATCCAATACCCAATAGGGTAGGATTCATTAGGGTTAACATGGGGCTTTCTAGTGGCCACTGATAGGATCCTAGTAGGGCTGGGTCCTACTTAACCAAGTAGCCGCTAATAAAAACCCTATGAGATTGTAATAAACCCCACCTAGTCGCTTCTATCCTATAAAGAAGAGTGGCTAGGGTTTATATTTGGGGCCTCAGGGCTTCCTAGCCATCGCCCCCTTTTCTTGGTAGGTCGGCTAGGATTGAGGGCAAAAGGGATGATTTACTTAGGAAACAACCTCTTAGGGCTAGGGTTTGGAGCCCTATATAAGCATGTAGCCTCCACCTCTTTTGAATAAGAAAAGATCAATCTACAAATTCAACCATTTGGCCGACTACCAAGGAAGGTGGAACCCTTATAGCATTCCAAAGGTTGATCCCCCTCAAAGATAAATCTACATAGAATTTCTCTGGGGTTCTATCATCTAGTATCAGAGTAGCGATCTTGCTGTTTTTATTGCCACCCCTACTGCCCACCATCAGCCAAGCAATTCCCATAATTGCTCTTGACGTCGCCGTCTCCACCGTCATCTTCTACCGTAGATCAAATTAGTCTACTGCCGCCACCTCCAATTGCATCAGAGATATAGTATTCTCCTATCACCAATACCTTTTGCTATTGTAATTTTTTATTCAAAATACCAAAAAGAAGTCTTTTATCTATGACTTGTTACGAATTCTTTTTTGTTGTAAAAGTTATCATCTTTACGAACAAAGGATTATTGCAGAAAATTTCAGCCATATATTGTTGCCTTTAAGCTGATCTATTTGCTATTCTTTTTGAACGAAATTTCTTATACACTTCATAGATTATCTTGGCTTTCATTTGTGATTGATCTAATATGGAATTCATCTCTGAAACGTTCTTGTGTTGCTGTAAATTTTCATCGCAAACCATTGGAATTTTTCGATGAGAATTCTGCTATCGCAACTTGCACCAATTTCCTTGCTGTTATGTTGCCAAAATTTCCTTGATCAAATTTGTCATCATTGCTGTTATCTATACCAAGATTTTGCTATCAAATCCCCTCCTTAAATCTCTTGGTTTTTGCTAGAAATTTTATCAAGAAACCATTGTTTCTTCGACGATAATTCTGCTCTTACAAGACAACACCTATTTGCAACAACTTCCATCGATTTCTATCAAAACTTTGCTGCCATCTACCATAGATCTAAAACCCTTTTCCCTTACCTTCATCCATTACCATCATAGCCTTAAAACTCTACCAAACCTCACCCCTAAATCACACCCAAAACAATCACAAAACAAGTCTAAACTGTAGCCTACATCCACCAATCCACCAACCCTTTCGGCCACCACTTCTCTTAACTGATACATGCCTTTAACCTAACAACAAAAGAGAGATCTTAATATTACAAATTTGGAGGCATATACTATGGCATATGGGGAGGCAATCAATGCTAAATTCGAAGCCTTCGAGATGCGAATGGAGGATAAGATTTGGACTCTCTTTACCGAACTCAGTTTGGGCAGACGATCGAGCCCGAAGAAATCACATTAAGGAGAGAGCTCCAACCGAAGAGATGACTTCCAGGAGAGGGGAGGCTCTATGACCGATCTCTACTATCCATACATGAGTGTGGACTTCCCTAGATGGGAAGAAGGAGACCCGATTGGTTAGATCTCACATGCGGAGCAATATTTTCGGTGCCACAAAACTGTGGATGCATCTATGGTGGAAACTACAGCTATACATCTTGAAGGGGATGCCATACAGTAGTTTGATTGGTTTGAACATACTCATGGAGTTCTCTCATGGTGATAATTCAAAGAAGGACTGCTGATTCGCTTCGGACTAACCGATTACGAGAATATTAACAGACAAATAGCAAAGATCTGACAAACCTCCACCATTCAAGAGTATCAAACCAGGTTTGAAAGGTTATCTAATCAAACTCATGATTGGTCTAAAAAATAGCTATTGGGGACCTTTATTAAGTGATTGAAGCCAGAGATACGGGGAGAAGTTAAAGTATGACAACCGTACACGCTTATGGCAGCCATCTCTTTCGCATGACTTCAAGAGGAACGATTGAACCATGAAGTCCAAAGGACCAGGGTCGCTCCCTGACCAGCAATACTATAGCTTAGCTAAGCTCATGCACCAAAAAAGTTGATAAGAGAAGAGCTTTGGGAGCAATCTGCAAAGGGGTTATGTTGGCATTGCGACAAGCCGTGGAGCCACGAGCATCGCTACAAAAAAGGGAGACTTCTTGTGATTGAACCAGTGGAAGAAGAGGTCATTGAACATCTAGAAGAGAGCCTTGAACATGAAAAAGAAAATATGGAAGAAGAGTCACAACCGATCGACTTTATGATACACGCACTAGTCGACTACTCAAATCCGCAAACGATGAAAGTTGAAGGCCTTCTCAAATAACAACTGATCATTGTTCTCATCGACACGAGCAGCACTAATAACTTCCTAAACAGTAAGGTTGCTGCTCAGATGATGCTCTACATCGAAGGTTGCAGCAAGTTTGACATAAAGGTCACAAACGGTCAAATCCTAAAGTGTGACCAAAGATGTCCGCAGGTGAAACTATTACTACAAGATCAAGAAATTATCACTGACTTCTTCCTCCTACCAATTGATGATTACGAGGTCATGCTTGGCATAGAATAGCTAATGACACTAGGTGACATCTTTTGGAACTTTTCCAAATTGATTATGAAATTTTATTGTAAGGGCAAATAAGTCACCCTCTACGGGAAGCATAGAAGTAACGTAACCACTATTTCAACCCAACGAATGGAGAAAGTTTTACACAAGATAAATGGTGGCCTTTTGATGCATCTCTAGCAACAACCAGAGGGGAAGAATATAGAAATTGAAGATCAAAATCTCACCCAATTGCTTGTTGAATTTGCTGACATTTTTGTTGAACCGCGTGGTCTTCCTCCTACTCGGTAATATGACCATCAGATTCCAATTCTTTTAGGCAAACCACTAGTGAACACTCAACCATACTACTATCCTCACCTCCAGAAGGATGAAATTGAAAAGATTATAAAGGAGATGCTTGAAACAGGGGTGATTCGGCCAAGCTGCAGCCCCTATTCCTCACCAATGCTACTTGTACGCAATAAGGATGAAACTTGGCAGATGTACATCAATTACCGAGCTTTAAATGACATTATTATCAAGGACAAGTATCTAATACCAGTAGTGGATGAACTTATTGATGAGTTAAAAGGAGCTTGAGTCTTCACAAAGTTGGATCTCCGATTTGATTACCACCAAATTCAGGTATATGAAGACGACATTCTAAAAATTGCATTCTGCCCACATAAAGGCCATTATGAATTCTTGGTAATGCCTTTTGAACTCACTAATGCTCCTTCAACCTTCCAAAGTCTCATGAACGATATTTTTCAGGGCTTTCTTCACAAATTTGTGTTGGTATTTTTCGATAATATTCTTATTTACAGCCCTTCTCTTGAAACCCACCTTCAGCACTTGTGGTTTATTTTGATGATCCTTTATGAGAATTCTCTTTTTATTAAGCAATCAAAGAGCAGCTTTCTCCAGTAAAAAGTAGAGTGCCTTGGGCATATAATATCAAAAGGAGTGGCGGTAGACCCAACAAAAATTAAAGTAATGCATGGGATGCCAAGGTCCATTATAAGTGATCATAATAGGGTCTTCACCAATAAATTTTAGACTGAGTTATTTCAGTTGCAGGGCACTAAACTCAAGATGAGCATAGCATATCATCTACAAATTGATGATCAAACAGAGGTAGTGAACATGTGTTTAGAGACATACCTTCGGTGTTTTTCCTTATTAAAAGATGTGGACTACAGATATGGACTGCACTATTTTTCTTTATTGAAAGATGTTTTAGAGAGGGCTTTTGATATTAAAATTGTTGATGTAAAAGTGGCGAAGGGTAGCAACTATTACTACCTTATAGGATGGCCAAAGGGTGCTTGCAGCCTTGGCCGAGAGCTCTCAAGAGAGCTCTTGGCCTAGCCACCTACAGTTGACCAAGAGCAACCATGCTGCTCTTGGGCTAAGCAGGGTAGAGCCCCTATAATTTACTAGTTATAAATGCCCTACAAGCTAATCACGTGAGTGATGACACTTGTAACATGCTACATCAATCTCTTTGCTTATGATTATTAATATTTTCTCACATTATCTGGATGTATATTATGATATCCTTGGATCTATGCAATAAGAATCAAATCGTGGTGAGATCATATTAATGAGACCGATTCACCTTTAAACATAAACCCTAAATAATCCCAGTCATAGGTTACTCGAGAGGGATATCAAGATAACCGGACAGACTAGTGTGCTATATATCCATCCATATGATAGAGGTGGCTGGTTTCATCGCTACTCATGTGGGGACACTAAGTATATAGTACAAGTGTTTATTGGAGAATGAGTTCACTGATTGATCCGCTTACGGAATGCTGGATGGTTATTGATACCTCACGCCAGACAGTGATTTCGTAGTCCCAATAGTATATATGGTCCTTAGACTTGAGACACCAAGGATGTCCTATATAAGTACTCCACTCTTTGATACTAGACTTATAGGTTTGGAAGTTCTAGATCTAGTATAGGTGGTTATTAGGAGTGGTAGCCAACCTTATAAGGGTTATTGAGTATCAATAGAGGATCATCCACTCTCGGTATCATGAGAGGAATATCCTATGTGTTCTTGCTCAGACAAAACCCTAGCTAGGGTCATTCGGATTAAGAGAGAAAGAGTTCTCTAGGAATTCGATTTGGGCGAGACTCAAGTGAAAATCGTATGGGTCTGACAGCACCATGCCCAATATACAGTCTTTGAGATATTAGATAGATGAGAGACTATAGGTATATGGTAATTGAGGGCAGATAGATCTAAAGGATTGGATTCCCTTGTATCATCTGGGGATTATAATGTAGTGGCCTAGTACGTCTGTAGTCGATGAGTCAAGTGAATTATTATAGAGATAATAATTTACTGAGTCACAAGGAGTTCTGACAGGTATGACTCACGTCCAGCTTGATATTGGGCCTAGAGGGTCACACACATATGGTAGGTGTTGCGACCAGTAGAGGTTCGAATATGAGATATCTACCGGAGCCCTTATCTTATTGGATATCCAATAAGCCCCTATATTATTGTATCCTAGGATGAGATTCAATAAGAGCTAGATTATTGGGTAGAGATCCATTAATCTAAGAGGCTTGGGTAATTGGATGGAGATCTAATACCCAATAGGGCAGGATCCATTATGATTTACAAGAGGCCTCTATAAATAGGAGAGAACCAAAGGTCCATAGGCTAGGGTTTTTTGATAGCCACCTCCTATTCTCCTCTCCCCAAAGAAGAGCATTTTCGTAGTCTCTACTGTGTGGATCACTGCTAGAGAGGAGGATTCTTGACCTCCTTCATCCTCCCTACAGATCTACAGGAATTCAGGGATATACGATCTCCCTATGTACTTTCTTTTGACACATGCAGTTTTCAGATTTGCAGATTTATTTTACGCATTGATCTTCGCATGATGATAAAACCTTTCATAAAAATCTAGGATATTTTTGTTTTCTATTATTCCACTACGCATGTGATGTTGCCTCTTGGATTTCCTAACAATGGCATCAGAGTAAGGTTGTTCGTGTGAAGATCGGATTTTAAATTACGTGTTGTGATTTAGAATGACTTTAAATTACGTCAAAATTATTTGCGTAAAAGGTGAGGAAGGGCGGCAACTATTGCTACCCTTACTATGCTCACACAGCGGTCGAAAGGTTGCTTGCAGCCTTATTGCCCTTGTAGATGGTAGGGCTGCCATCTGCATGTATGTGGCCAGTGGTGGTTGCTAAGCAGGCAACGCTTACAGGCTGCCTGCGTAGACAGCCTAGCTGCAAGGGGTGAGTGGTGCCTGCTTGCAAGTGGTCTGCTCGCATGGGCAAGGGCGCTGGTAGGCACTGCGCCCGTGACGACAGTGGTGCCTGCAAGCGGCGCCACAGGGGCACCCACCCACGGGCGAGTCGCTTGCCTATAAGCAAGCTACCTACGGGGGCAGTGCCTGCCCGCAACGATGCCACTCGCGGGCGAGTCGCCCACGGTCAAGGGTCAGTGCCACCCATGGGCGAGCCACTCGTGGGCAAGGGCGACGCCCCCCTGCGCTCATGGCCGTCGCCGATAGGGTGGTAGGGTTTTGGGCAAAAGATAATTTTACCCTTAGGAATTTTAGAAATTCTAATTTTGTCTCTTCTAGTCGAATTACCAAAATGCCTTTCATAATTCAAAAAATCTCTTATATATCCTTGATTTCAAAAAAAAATAGTTAATTAAAAGGTTTAATTAACTATTATTATTTATCTAGTAGTCCTATATAATGATATGTATATATGATGTATGATGTGGACAAATGATCATGGATCATGTGATGTGTGCAATGTGATTATTATTATTAGGGCCTGCGAGCCTCTATTTTTCTTGTTTATTTTCGGGCTTGCGTGGTTGTAATTATGTTGTAATTATACAAGGAGGTGCAGCGAGAGCGTGGAAGCGATAGTGGGACTCACGATACCAAAACGGAATCTGACGCATGGAGATACGTTGAGATGCTGATGGAATCGACGAAGCGAGATAGATGATCACAGGGCATGGAGATACGTGGATGCATACATAGATCTTGATATAAGTGATTGGGCTTATTGGCTCGGGCTTAATCATAATAGGATGTGGTCCATGATTATCTAGTGTGATTGCTCATGTGATGTGTGATTGGTTATACATCTACTATATATATATATATATATTTACATACGATGTAGATATATATTAAATATATATGTGTGTGACACGTCATATTAGGAGATCGATTAAAAAATCCCCTCTCTTGATAATATTAAATTAATAAACGTAAGGCAATTAGATTGACCCATATGGCCTTCCATTGTTATAGGTAGGAACTGATTCCCGGTATAGGTTAAGTTGGTCGAGTCCCTCGAGGCTCACCTCTATCATGATTCGCTATCTTATCTATGACATAGAGATGTCATCGGTGACTTGAGAATATGGTATGCTTGGTTGAGTCCCTCAAGGGTATATCATCGAATTAGACTCATCTTATAATGATGGTGATTACTTAATTGAACATCATGGTTGATCGAATCCCTCAAGGCCATAGTGGTTCGGAGGCTGAATAGGACGAGAATCACAAAGAGTTATGATCGGCAAGAGTTGCCTACCTTTTGGGCTTAGTGTGATTGATCGAGTCCCTCAAGGTTACACTAAGATATTGATTGGATCTTGATCCTGTTAGAACCCTCCGCGGATTCTAAGCTTGGGGTTGATCTCTATAGGGGATCGGCCTCCTTGGAACTTTATAGGGGTTCCTTCCTCCAAGTTGCTACACAAAGGCTGCTAAAGGATTGATCTATTCATTGATTTAAGAGGATGAATACATGGTTATTTATAGGGCTTCTAAGCCCCAACTCATAATAGGACTCTTACTCAAGACTCCTACTTCTAACCAACTTCTAATTAGGACTCCTTCTCTAGTAGGATTCCTAATTCTAATAGGACTCTTTCCCTAATAGGACTTCTACTTCTAATAGGACTCTTTTCCTAATTGGACTCCTACTTCTAATAGGACTCTTTTCCTAATAGGACTCCTACTTCTAATAGGACTCTTTTCCTAATAGGACTCCTACTTCTAATAGGACTCTTTTCCTAATAGAACTCCTACTTCTAATAGGATTCTTTCTCTAATAGAACTCCTTTCCTAAGAAGTAACCTAACCCTAACCTAGCCGGCCTCTTCACCTCTTTAATAAGGGTCGGCTAGATAGGATTTACATGAGTGCCCTTATTAATGAAACTAAATTAGGACTCTCATAGCTAGAGTCCTAACAGACCCGCCCTCTTCAAATCAGCCTTGTCCTCGAGGCTGACGTTCCATGAATTCTGGGAATTTGATCTTCAAGTCGTCGTAGTTCTCCCAAGTGGCATCTTCTGCTGGTAGGTTTGGCCGCTGTATTAACACTTCAGTAGCAGGTCGTCGTCGTCGAGTCACGATTCGTCGATCAATAATGGCACTAGGTTGGGTCTGGAGCTCCCCTTGGGTAGTTATATTTGGTAGATGGCTTTGGGCTGTCTCGTGTTGTCCCAACTTGAGCTTCAAACATGATACATGGAAGACTGGATGGATTCGGGAGCTGGTGGGTAAGTCCAATCTGTATGCTACTGCTCCGATGCACTCCAAAATCTGGTAGGGTCCATAGAACCGAGGTGAAAGCTTCATAGACGCTCTGGTTTGGATTGATGTTTGCTTGTATGGCTGGAGCCGTAGGAAGACCCAATCTCCTACTGAAAATTCTCTTTCGCCTCTATGTTGATCATATTGTTGTTTCATCCTTGCTTGTGCTGCAGTGAGATTATCTTTTAGCAACTTCAGCATTTTGTCTCTATCTTGTAGTTCCCTGTCTACTTGTTCTACTTTAGAGGTGCCCAACACATATTTTGGAATTACAGGGGGATCGACCATACATGGCCTTATAGGGAGTACATTTTGTGGAGGAATGATAAGTTGTATTATACCACCACTCGGCCCAAGGAAGCCACTTTGTCCATTCTTTTGGTCGGTCACTGGTGAAGCATCTAAGGTATGTCTCCAAGCACTTGTTCACCACTTCAGTTTGGCCATCGGTTTGTGGGTGATATGCCGTACTCATCTTTAATTTAGTGCCTTACATCTGGAATAACTTTGTCCAAAATTTGCTCATGAAGACCCTATCACGATCACTTACAATAGATCTTGGCATCCTATGTAATTTTACAATATTCTCCATAAAGATTCGAGCAATACTAGAAGCAGTGTAGGGATTACGGATGGCACAAAAGTGAGCTTACTTTGTAAGGCGATCAACCACGATAAAAATTGTACCTTTTCCTTGTGATGAGGAAGCCCTTGATGAAATCCATTGATATATCAGTCCATATTGATTAGGATGGGTAGAGGTTGTAACTTTCCGGGACTTGTCATCCTGTCTCACCTTTGTGTCGTTGACATATATCATTGTGCTACAAATTCCGCAATAATATTTTTCATCCCTATCCAATAAAAATTTTTCTTAATTCTTTTATAGGTTCTAAGGAACCCGGAGTGCCCGGCCATAAGTGTGGAATGCATCTCTTGAAGGATGGTCTTTATGCAAGTAGAATTTGGCACAAGCACAATGCGTCCTTTATATCGCAAGTCCTTTGAGTCCCAACTATAATGAGCCATAGAGCTTGGTGCTTCCTTTAATTTTTTTATGATTTTACTTGTTTCTGGATTATCTTGTCATTCCCTCCTAATATCCTCAAGGAAGTTGCCGGTCGGAAGTGAAATAGCCGAAAATTTAACTTGCTCGAGTAGCCATGAAAGCGCATTTGCAACAACATTATCTTTCCCTTTTTTGTAAGTTATTTCATAATCATATCCAAGAAGCTTTATTACCCATTTTTGCTGCTTAAGTTGTACCAAAAAGCCGCTGCATGCTTTGTGCACAACTTTCTCCATGCGTTGTGTGCAAATTATCGTTACGTCGCCCCCACGTTTCCCGTATAGTATCACCTGTTTCCCCTTGCTGTAAAATTTCATAATTAATTTTAAAAAATTCCAGGAAGTATCACCTAATATCGTCAACCATTCGATGCCAAGCACGGCCTCATAATCATCGAGAGAGAGGAGGAAAAAATCTGCAATTATCTCTTGGTCCTGCAGCAACAGTTTCACCTGTAGGCACTTACGATCACACTTCAAAATTTGTCCATCTGTGAATTTAACATTGAACCTACTGTAATTTTCAATAGGTAAGGCCATCCGGACAGCAACCTTGCTGTTCATAAAATTATTAGTGCTCCCGGTGTCAATAAGAACGGTGATTGGTTGTTGCTTCAGAAATCTTCCCACTTTCATTGTTTGCGGGTTCGCATAACCGGCAAGGGCATGCATCATAATATCAATTGGCTGCTGTTCTTCATCCGTGACCTCTTCCTCATGCTCCTAGACCTTCTCCTCCCTGTCTTCAAGAGGTTCAATCAATAGGAGGTGGCCCCTTTTGCAGCGATGATCTCGGTTCCACGGCTCGTCGCAATGCCAACAAAGACCCTTTGCTGATCGATCACGTAGTTCTTCTCTTGTCAATTTTTTGGGCAGCGAAGGATGGCTGGGAGCAGAAGGGGGTTTATATGTTGAGGTTCTAGGAGTGGTTCCTATCCTCCGAGAATCTTGGTTGAGTCGTTCTTCTTGTATTCGGGCAAAAGAAATCGCAGCCATCACGGTACGGGGCTATCGTGCCTTAACTTCCCCTTTTATCTCTGGCTTGAGTCCTTTGATAAATGTTCCTAACAATTGATGGTCAGTCCAATCATGAGCAAGGTAAGATAGCTTCTCAAACCTGGTTTGGTACTCTTGAATCGTAGAGGTTTGTCGAATCTTTGCGAGTTGGCCGTCGATATTTTCATACTCCGTAGGTCCGAAACGGTTCAGCAGTGCATTCTTAAATTGATTCCATGTCAGAGTCCCATGATTATATTCCAGCCAATTGTACCATTGAATAGCATCTCCTTCAAGGTGGATGACAGCAATCTCCACCATAGCATTATCCAACGTTCGGTAGTAGCGAAAGTAACGTTCTGCGCACGAAATCCACCCCGTTGGGTCTCCTTCTTCCCATCGTGGGAAGTCCACCCTCATACGTGGCTGAAGCACGTCCAAGGGCTATCCCTCCTTCTCTGGGGTCCTTTCTAAATCCTCTCCTTGCTGCAGTTTGGTTGGACTCGATGGTTGTCCAATTCTGAATTCTGCAAACAAAGCGCATAATTTGTCTTCCAAGCGCGATTCAAGCCGTGATTCAATCCGAGATTCCCATGCTTCAAATTTGGCATCAATTGGATCTTGGGAAGCCATAGCATATGTCTGTAGATCAGAGATGCCCTTGTCTTTTTTCTGTTGATGGGTTAATGGCATGGGGTGGTGGAAGGTTCGGACAATAGATCGGTGATCGAAGGGTTCAGCTGTAATGGTTTACTATATTGGGCTGTGGTTTTTGATGCTGTTAGGGTTATGAAACTAGGTTATGATGGCTGCATCTTGAGGCTAGAGGGATGCCCTAAAGACATCTTGGTTTGTGGCAGCAAGGTGGCTAGGGTTTGGTAGGTTACGGAGAAGAAAAAAGGACAAAGGTGCAATACCAGATTTTTCACCAAAAAAATTCCAGCAGTAAGGATGTAATTTTTTCAGAAATTTTCAAAAGAGATTCAAGTAAAACTCAAAGGAGATCTACTGATAAGGAAGAGGTAATACTGTAAAAAATTTCATAGGAAGAAACGACAGCAAAAGGTTTGGCAAAATTGAGAATCACGGAGAGGTATTATAGTAGATTTTTACGTCTAACGTGTAGCAGATTGGACGTAAAAGATAAGTGGTTTTTATTGAGAATTTTTCGACAAAACTAAAGGGAAAACCACTATTAGGAAGTGTCAAAGTCGTCGTAAAAATTCCATAGAGATTTGGATAGAAAAAACACAGTAGCAAGATCAAAAAGGCAGTGCTATGCGGCTGAAATTCTGCAGTGCGACTTTCGTTGTAGAGATGAAAACTTTGTGATGAAAAGTTTATGCAGCAATTATAGGAACGAATTTTTTTGGATTTTTTGAATAAGGATAACTAAATTGCAGCAGCAGTAGGGTAGATAACCAGAACCTATTGCAATTCACGGGAAGATCAAAGGATGATCTACGGTGGTGGAGATGACGGCGGAATTCAGCGATGATCTTCTAAGCAATTGTGGGAATTGCTTTGCGCGGTTGTGGAGGGCTGGTGGATGGTTGTGGAAGGGCAACGAGATTCCAAGAACGCTACTCTGATACCAAGTGGTAGAACCCTCCGCGGATTCTAAGCTTGGGGTTGATCTCTATAGGGGATCGGCCTCCTTGGAACTCTATAGGGGTTCCTTCCTCCAAGTTGCTGCATAAAGGCTGCTAAAGGATTGATCTATTCATTGATTAAAGAGAATGAATACATGGTTATTTATAGGGCTTCTAAGCCCCAACTCCTAATAGGACTCTTACTCAAGACTCCTACTTCTAACCAACTTCTAATTAGGACTCCTTCTCTAGTAGGATTCCTAATTCTAATAGGACTCTTTCCCTAATAGGACTTCTACTTCTAATATGACTCTTTTCCTAATAGGACTCCTACTTCTAATAGGACTTTTTTCCTAATAGGACTCCTACTTCTAATAGGATTCTTTCTCTAATAGGACTCCTTTCCTAAGAAGTAACCTAACCCTAATCTAGCCGGCCTCTTCACCTCTTTAATAAGGGTCGGCTAGATAGGATTTACATGAATGCCCTTATCAATGAAACTAAATTAGGACTCTCATAGCTAGAGTCCTAACAGATCCCCACTAAAAGTCTGCCGGAGACTTCCATTTCACGTGCTGAGGGTGTCGTATGACTCACTAGAAAAATAATAGCACATCAAGATAAAAGTCCATATCTTGATTATTTATATTTTTATAAAATTTACATGTTATTTATTTCTACTACATCTTTATTTTTAGAAAATATCGCCATTAAACCCTCTATATGGCATACTTGATGCCAATAGCCTCACTGGTCAAAACTATGTAGATTGGCTCCGTAACCTGAGAATAGTTCTCATAGTGGAGAAAGTCACGTATGTCCTTGATATAGTGATGCCTATACCCAAAGAAGGGGTAAGCGAGGAAGAGATCGCTCATAATGTAAAGTACACAAATGACTCCATTCTTGCTCAGTGTTACATATTGGGCTCCATGACTCCCAAATTATAGTGACATCATGAAAAGATAGAGCTTAGATCCACACTCTATCTTCGTAAATTGTTTGAGGAATAGAGAATAACTCAATGATATGAGATATCGAAGAGTCTCTTTTATGCCAGGATGACTGAGAGGACACCGGCTCAGAACTATATCCTTAAGATGATTGAATGGATAGAGAAACTCACAGGTCTAGGAATGGTCCTAGAGGATAACTTGTGTGGATCTTATGCTTCAATCCTTACTAGATTCCTATTTATAGTTCTCTATGCTGGTAAGACCAGAAAGAAAAGGAAGATAGAGAAGTCCTTTAAGGGCAAGGGCAAGGGCAAGGGCAGATCGGGTAAAGCAAAGGTTGCTAAGAAGGACCCGATAAAAGATAAAAATTAGTGCTTCCACTACAATAAAGATGGGCATTGGAAGAGGAATTGCAAGGAGTATCTTGCAGAAAAGGTGAAATGGAAGCTTGGAGAAGCTTCAAGAACATTCATGATCAGTCTCTATTTGTCAGACTCATATGATAACACATGGGTATTAGATACCGATAGTACTTATTATATCTGTAATTCATCATAGGTTCTAGCAAGACCTAGGAGATTGATGAGAGATAAGATGAACCTTAAAATAGGCAATAAAGTAAGAGTTGCTGCTATTGCTATTGGTGAGGTCACCTTACATCTACCTAGTGGAGCTACTAATGCATTAGATGCATGCTATTTTGTCCCTCTATTATCAAAAATATTATTTTCATTTCATGTTTGACATTAAATGGTTATAAAATAGTTTATGAGAATAATAGTTGATTTATTAAGGATGATGAGATCATCACATGAGGAACATTGCATAATAGTTTGATTATGCTAGACACTACTCTACACATCATGAATGTAAGTAAGTCTAGGAGGAAACGAGATGAGGTGAATAGTGCATACCTATGATATTATAGGTTAGGTCATATCTATGAGGGAAGAATTCAAAAGTTGTCGATAGATGAATACCTAGATCCATTTGACTATGAGTCATATGCGACTTATGAACCTTGCTTTCATGGAAAGATGACCAACTCTCCATTTAGTAGAACTAAAGAGAGAGCTACTGAGTTATTGGAACTCATACATAGTGATGTATGTGCTCCCATGTTAACTCACACCATTGTTGGTTATTCCTACTTCATTATTTTTACTAATGATTTCTCTAGGTACGGACATATGTACTTGATGAAGTATATATCCGAAGCCTTCAAAAAATTCAGGGAGTATAAGAATGAAGTAGAGGTTCAGATTGGAAAGAGTATCAAGACTCTTCGATCAGTTCAAGGAGGTGAGTACTTCAGTATAAAGTTCACCCAATTCCTCAAGGACCATAGGATTCTGTCCCAATGGTCACCTCCTTATACATCTTAGCTCAATGGTATATCCAAAAGGAGGAATCACACACTGTTAAACATGGTGTAGTCCATGATGAGTTTCGCCGACCTACCCATCTCATTTTGAGGATATGCTTTAGAGTTTGCAGCTTACCTTTTGAATAGAGGTCCAACTAAGTCGGTAGTGTTTACACCATATGAGATATGGAAAGGGAAGCTCGATCTTAAGGTTGTTAAGATTTGGGGCTACCTTGCTCACGTTAAGAGACATAAACCTAATAAGTTGGAATCCAGGATGGAATGGTGCAAGTTCATGGGATACCCCAAAGAAACTTGTGGGTATTATTTCTATCACCCCAAGGACCAAATGGTCTTTGTAGCCAAGAGAGTAGTGTTCCTTGAGAAGGAACATATTCTTGGTGGAGATAGTGGGAGCGTGATAAAGTTGAGTAAGGTTGGAGAACCGAGCTCAAGCATAATTCCATAACTAGGAATCTATTTATGTACCTAGCACACAAGTTCTAACTTTACATAGGTGTGGTAGAGTATCACATCCTCTTGGGAGATATGTGGAACATATTAAAGGAGAGGATGTTGAGAATATTGAGCCTTAGATCTACGGGAAGGCTATTATGAGTATAGACTCCGGGAAGTGGCAATAAGCCATGAATTCAGATATAGATTCCATATACTCCAACAAGGTTTGGAACTTAGTTGATGCACCTGAGGATATTGTACCTATAGGCTATGAGTGGATCTTCAAGAGAAAGATTAGAGTAGATGAAAAGGTAGAGACCTATAAAGCAAGGCTAGTGGTTAAGAGGTATTGTCAAAGCCAAGGTGTTGACTATGATGAAACCTTCTCACCTGTAGCCATGCTAAATCCATCCAAATTGTATTAGCTATTGCAGCACACTATGATTATGAGATCTGGTAAATGGATGTGAAAATCGCATTCCTCAATAGCAATCTCGAGGAGGAGGTGTATATGATACAGTTTAAGGAATTCATATCCAAGGACAGTCCAGATAAGGTGTGCAGGTTGCTTAAGTCCATCTATAGACTAAAGCAAGCTTCCTAAAGTTGGAACATAAGATTTGATGAGGGATCAAATCTTATGACTTTGTTAAGAACGAAGATGAGCCTTGTGTGTACAGGAAGGTAGGTGGGAGCACTATCACCTTTTTGATGTTGTATGTGGATGATATTCTAATTATTGGGAATGATGTAAGAATGCTCTCCATGGTAAAGATTTAGCTATCTAGACACTTTTTCATGAAGGACTTAGGAAAAGCATCCTACATATTGGGGCTTATGATATATAGAGATAGATCCAAGAGGATGCTTGGCTTGTCCTAGTTTAGGTACATAGACACTATTGTCAAAAGATTTGATATAAAAATTCCAAGAGAGATCTCATACTGATGGGACATAGACTATCACTTTCTAGGAATATATCCCTGAAGAATCCTGAAGAAAGGACACACATGGATAGGATACCCTATGCCTTAGCGATAGGGTCTATCATGTATACTATGCTACATACCAAGCCTGATATAGCGTATGCTCTGAGTGTCATGAGCAAGTATCAGGCAGATCCAGGCTTAGAGCATTGGAAAGTAGTAAAGTATATCCTTAAGTATTTAAGAAGGGCTTAGGATCTTTTACTAGTATATGGAGAAAGTAGCCTGAGGATTGAGGATTATACGGACTAGAGCTTCTAATCCGATATCGATGATGACAAGTCTAATTCAGGGTATGTGTTCACCTTGAATAGAGGAGCAGTATGCTAGAAGAGTTTTAAGCAAGATACTACTAATGACTTAACCATAGATGTAGAGTACATTACTGCGACAGAGGCAACAAAGGAGGGAGTTTGGATGAGACAGTTCATCATAAATCTAGGAGTTGTGCCAAGTAACGAGGAGCTGATTCCCTTATATTACGATAACTATGAGGAGATTGCTCAAATGAGAGAACCCGGGTCTTATCAAAAGTATTCTAAGGAGGTTCTAGCTTATTAGAGAGATCGTGGCCCAAAGAGAGATAGCAATACAAAGAGTTCCATCCGAAGATAACATTGTAGATCCATTGATAAAGCCATTGTCTCAGATTGTCTTTGAACATCATAGATGTTTGATGGGGATCAGACACGTAGGTGATTGGCTTTAGGTGAAGTGGAAGATTACTAGTTATAGGTGCCCTAGTGAGTGATGGCACTTGTAACACGCTACGTCAATCTCTTTGCTTATGATTATTGGCATTTTCTCACATTATCTGGATATATATTAGATATCCTTAGATCTGTGTAATGGGAATCGGATCATGATGCGATCATGATAATGAGACCGATTCACCTTTAAACACATACAATAAATAATCCCAATCATAGGTTACTCGAGAGGGACATCGAGATAAATAGACAAACTAGTGTACTGTATACCCATCCATATGATGGAGATGGCTAATCTCATAGCTACTTGTATGGGGACACTAAGAGTATAATACAGGTGCTCATTGGAGAATGAGTTCAGTGATTGATCCGTGTACGGAATCCTGGATGGTTATTGATACCTTACGTCAGACAATAATTCCATAGTCCCTATAGTGTATCTGGTCCTTAGACTTGAGACACCAAGGATGTTCTGTATAAGTACTCTACTCTTTGATACCAGACTTATAGGTTTGGAAGTTCCAAATCTAGTACAACCAGTTATTGGGAGTGGTAGCCAACCTTACGAGGGCTATTGAGTGTCAATAGAGGATTATCCATTCTCGGTATCATGAGAGAAATATCCCATATATTCTTGCTCAGACAAAACCTTGGCTAGGATTATTCAGATTGAGAGAGAAAGAGTTCTCTAGGAGAATCCGATTAGAGCGAGACTCGAGTGGAAACCGTATTGGTTTGATAGCATCATGCCCAATATACGGTCTCTGGGATATTAGATAGATGAGGGACTATAGGTATATGATAACTAAAGATAGATTGGTCTAAAGGATTGGATTCCCCTGTATTGTCTAAGGACTGCGGCGTAGTGGCCTAGTATGTCCGTAGTCGATGAGTCGAGTGAATTATTTTGGAGATAATAATTCACTAAGTCAGAAGGAGTCCTAATAGGTATGACTCATGGCTAACTCGATATTGGGCCTAGAGGGTTACACACATATGGTAGGTGTTGCGATGAGTAAAGGTTCAAATATGAGATATCTGCCGGAGCTCCTATCTTATTAGATATCCAATAAGACCTAGTATTATTAGATCCCATGGATGAGATCCAATAAGAGCTAGATTATTGGGTAAAGACCCATTAATCTAAGAGGCTTGGATAATTGGATGGAGATCCAATACCCAATAGGGCAGGATCCATTAGGTTTTACAAGGGGCCTCTATAAATAGGAGGGTACCAAAGATCCATAGGCTAGGTTTTTTAGTAGCCACCACCTATTCTCCTCTCCTAAAAGAGGAGCATATTCGTAGTCCCTATCGTGTGGATTATCGCTAGAGAGGAGGATGCTTGACCTCCTTTATCCTCTCCATGGATCTGTAGAAATTCAGGGATATACGATCTCCCTAGGTACTTTCTTTTTATACACGTAGTTTTTGGATTCGCAAATTTGTTTTACACATCGATCTTCACACGACGGTAAAACCTTTCATAGAAATCTAAGATATTTTTATTTTCTGTTCTTTCGCTATGCATGTGATATTTTCTCTTAGATTTTCTAACACAACCATGTTTCTTGGCTACAAGGGGTACAAGGAGACCCTAGCGGCCAAGAGGGCAAGTAGGCAGCTAGGTTTCTTGGCCGCCTAAGGCTGCCTTGTAGCTAGTGTTTCATGGCTACATAGGACTCGTTGGTGGCTAGGGTTTCCTAGCCACATAAGGCAGCCCTATGGCGTAGGATTTCTGGCTACTTGGGAGTCCCTAGTAGCTAAGATTTCCTAACCACGTAAGGGACTACCTACCATGTGGAGCACCCTATGTTAGGGTTCTCAAAATACTATAGAATAATTATTAAATAGTTTAATTAATTATTATTATAATTATCTAGTAGTCTTATATAATGATGTGTACATGTAATGTGTGATGTGAACGAATGATCATGGACCATGTGATGTGATATATGTATGTATTATGATTATTATTATTATTATTGAGACCTGCGAGTCTTCATTTTTTCTCATTTATTATTGGGCTTGCATGCCTATGATTATGTTGTAATTATACGAGGAGGTACGACGGGGGCGTAGAGGTGATAGTGGGACCCACGAGGTCAAAATGGACGATTGCGATGTATGGAGACACATCGAGATACTGACGGAACCAACGAAGACGAGATGGATGATCACATAGCGCAGAGATACATCGATGCACACATAGATCGTGATTGGGCCCACTAGCTTGGGCTTGATCATATTATGTTGTGGTTCATGACTATATGGTATGATTGCTCATGTGATGTATGATTGCTTACACACCTACTAGATATGTATATATATTTGTGTGCGATGTAGATATATATTAAATATATATGTGTGTGATATGTCATATTAGGAAACCGAATCAAAATCCTCTCTCTCGATAATATTAAGTCGGTAAACATGAGATAATTAGATTGACTCACATGGCTTTCCATCGTTATAGGAAGAAATCGATTCCCGATATTGGTTGATTTGGTTGAGTCCCTCGAGGCTCACCTATACTCTGATTCAAATTCTTACATATAATATAGAGATGTCACCAGTGACCTGAGGACATGGTATACTTGATTGAGTCCCTTGAGGACATATCATTGAATCAAACTTATCTTGTAACAATGGTGATGAATTAATCGAACGTCATGGTTAGTCGAGTCCTTCGAGGCCATGATGGTTCGGATGCCAAACAGGACGAGAATCACAAAGAGTTGTGATCGGCAAGAGTTGCCTATATTTTTGGGCTTCATATGATTGATCGAGTCCCTCAATGTTACAATAAGATGCCAATTGGATCTCGATCTTTATTAGAGATCCACCGAGGGTCTCCGATTCACATACCAGAGGGAGTTATGTGATTTATGAGAAAATAATGGGAGTTGATTAAGATAGAAGACCATATATTTATTATTTATTTTTTTACAAAATTTACATGTTATTTATTTTAGTTATATTTTTATTTTCAGAAAATGTTATTTTCAAATCCCTTACGTGATATACTTGATGTCAACCATCTCACTGGTCTAAATTACATAGATTGGTTCCACAACCTAAGAATCATTCGTAAAGTGGAGAAAATCACATACGTTCTTGACATAGTGATGCCTACACCCGAGGAAGGGGTAAGCGGGGATGAGAACACTCGCTACATAAAATACATAGATGACTCAACTCTTGTTTAGTGTTATATATTGGGCTCACTCTCGAGTTACAGATGTAGCATGAAAAGATGGATGCCAGATCCATTCTCTTGCATCTTTGTAAATTATTTAAGGAACAAAGAAGAACTTAACAATATGAGATATCCAAGAATCTCTTCTATGCCAAGATGACTAAGAGAATACTAGTTCAGAACCATGTCCTTAAGATGATTTAGTGGATAAAAAAATTCATGGGTCTAGGAATGGTCTTAGAGGATAACCTGTGTGTAGATCTTGTGCTTCAATTCCTACCATATTCCTTTTCTCAATTCATTATGAATTTTAACATGAATAAACTTGAGGTGACTTTTCCTGAGCTCCTCAATATGTTAAGGGAGGTTGAGAGCATGATCAAGAAAGAGAAACCAGTTCTCTATGCTGGTGAGACCAGAAAAAGGTAGGCAGAGAAGTTCCTTAAGAAGGGCAAGGGCAAAATAAGTAAAGTAAAGGTAGCTAAAAAGGACTTGGCAAAAGATAAAAGCCAGTGCTTCCATTACGATAAAGATGGGCATTAGAAGAGGAACTGCATACACTATCTTATAGAGAAGGTGAAATAGAAGCTTGGAGAAACTTTAGGTACATTCATGATCAGTCTTGATTTGTTAGACTCTTATGATAACACATGGGTATTTGATACTGGCAGTGCTTATTATATCTAAAATTCGTTGCAGGTTTTGGCAAGACATAGGAGATTAGCGAGGGTAAGATGGACATCAAGATGGGCAATAGAGCAAAAGCTACTATAGTGGCTGTTGGTGAGATCACTCTACATCTACCTAGTAGAGCTACTATTTCATTGGATGTATATTACTTTGTTCCTTCTATTATCAAAAATATTATTTTTATTTTATGTTTGATAGTTAATGGATATAAATTAGTTTTTGAGAATAATAATTATTTAATAATATTAAATGATAAGATCATCACTAGAGGAACATTGCATAATAGTTTATGTATACTAGACATTGCTCTAGATATCATGAATGTAAGTGTGTCCAAGAGCAAATGAGGTGAAGTGAATAATACATACCTATGGCATTATAGGCTAGGTCACATCCACGAAGGAAGAGTTCAAAAGTTGCTAAAAGATCCATTCAATTTTGAATCATATGCAACTTACGAGCCTTATCTTCATAGAAAGTTAACCAACTCTCCATTTACAGGAATTAGAGAGGGAGCCACTAAGTTGCTGAAACTTTTATATATAGTGATGTATATGGTCTCATGTCAACTCAGGTCATAAGTGGTTACTCTTACTTCATTACTTTCACTGATGATTTCCCTAGGTACGACCATGTGTACTTGATGAAGTACAAGTTCGAGGCCTTTAAGAAATTTAGAAAATATAAGAATGAGGTAGAGAATCAAACTAGAATGAGTATCAAGAATCTTCGAGTAGATCAAGGAGGTGAGTGCTTAAGTATAGAGTTCACTCAGATCCTCAAGGACCATGAGATTCTATCCCAATAGATACCTTCTTATACACCTCAGCTCAATGGTATATCGGAAAGGAGGATTCACACACTGTTAGAAATGATGCAGTTCATGATGAGTTTTGCTGACCTACCTATCTCATTCTGGGGATATGTCTTAGAGTCTACAGCTTACTTTCTAAATAGAGTTCCAATTAAGTCGATAGTATCTATACCATATGAGATATGAAAAGGAAAGAAGTCCAATCTTAAGGTTGTTAAGATTTGGAGCTGCCTGCCAACGTTAAGAGATACAACTTCAATAAGTTAGAATCCAAGACGGAATAGTGCAAGTTCATGGGATATCTCAAGGAAACTTGTTGATGATGATTTTGATTTTGATAGCTTAAATTTGAATAAAACCTCTCCTCAAAATAGCAACTTGGATACATCTTCCCAAATTTCCTTACCTAAGGAATGGAAGTATGTAGATGTCTATTCAAAGGAGCTAATTATAGGAGACACATCAAAACAAGTTCAAATTCATTCTTCTTTTAAGAATTTTTGTGCTAACACTACTTTTCTTTCTCAAATTGAACCAATTGTATTGACGAAGCTTTGAGAGATGATTCTTGGGTTATCATAATGCAAGATGAATTGAACCAATTTAAGAGGAATAAGGTGTGAAAGTCTGTTCCTAGACCTAGTGACCATTTAGTTATAGATACTAAATGGGTTTTTAGAAACAAGCAAGATAAATTCGATATCATGGTTAGAAACAAGGCTTGATTAGTGGCCAAGGGTTTCAACTAAGAAGAAGATATCGATTACGAAGAGACCTTCGCTCCTGTGGCAAGATTAGAAGTCATTAGGATGCTCCTTGCCTATGCTAGTAGTAGTAATTTTAAATTATTTCAAATGGATATCAAAAGTGCTTTCTTAAATGATTTTATTTCTGAAGAAGTGTTTGTTGAACAACCACCCGATTTTGAAAACTCTCTTTTCCTAATCATGTGTTTAAATTGACTAAGGCTCTCTATGGGTTAAAACAACCCCAAGGGCTTGGTATGAGAGACTTAGCTTATTTCTAATTTTAAATAATTTTACTAAAGGCAAGGTCGATACTACATTATTTGTTAAACATCTTGAAAATAATTTTTTATTGTTCAAATTTATGTTGATGACATTATCTTTGGTTCTACTAACGAATCACTATGTGAATCATTTGCCGGGTGTATATAAGTCATGAATTTGAAATGAGTCGTGTGAACTAACCTTCTTTTTAGGATTGTAAATTAAATAACTTAGTGATGGTATATTTCTTAATCAATCTAAATATATATTAGAATTGTTAAAACAATTTAACATGGATGGTTCAAAAGCCATAAACACTCCTATGAGTACTTCCACTAAGTTAGACATGGATGAAAGTGAAAAAAATTTTGATAAAAAAACATATAGGGGAATGATAAGTAGTTTACTTTACCTCACCGCAACTAAATCGGATGTCATGTTTAGTGTAGGACTTTGTGTAAAATTTCAAGCTAGTCCTAAGTTATCTCACCTTAAAGCCATTAAACGAATCCTTAGATATCTTAAAGGAACTCCTAATCTAGGATTATGGTATCCAAAATCCAATGACTTTGATTTAAAAGCCTATGTGGATGCGAATTTTGGCGGATGTAGAATAGATAGAAAAAACACATCCAGAACATGTCAATTTTTAGGACATACACTTGTCTCTTGGACTTCTAAGAAACAAAACTCAGTTGCACTTTATACGGCCGAAGCCGAATACATAGCCGCAAGTGCATATTGTGCACAAGTTGTTTGGATGAAAAATACTTTAGAAGACTATGAAATTCAATTAAAGAATATTTCCAATAAAATGTGATAACACAAGTGCTATTTGTTTAACCAAAAATTTCATTCAACACTCTAGAACTAAGCATATTGACATTAGGCATCATTTTATATGAGATCATATCAATAATAATGATGTTATTCTAGAATTTATTGATACAAAACACCAATTAGCGGACATCTTCACAAAACCTTTAAATGAAAAACAATTTAACTTCATTATAAGAGAATTAGGTATGCTAAATTGTCCTAATACATGAAGATTGTTGGTGTATTTTCCTTTTCCAAAATATTTCAACTTATGTTTTCATGAACTCATCTTGGTATTATCTTTTCGGATTTTGGATGACATCTTTACAATATCATATTTTGAACGGAGCTCTCAATCGTGCAATTGATACGTCTCTTTCTTCGATTATATGATTTTTTGATTGATGAGTTTTAAGTAATATTATGCCCTTTTAATGACTTGGTAAAATTGATTCGATCAATTTTATACTCTTTCTACCTCTATTGACATGAATAAATGGGTTTCTTGATTTATTTTGTCCACACCTTCATATCATTTGAAGCTTAAAAATCTTGTCTTCATGATACATACAACAATGGTCTTCATGTCAATGCAACAATATATATATATCAATATCATGATCTTTGCATAAAGTAGAAGCCCTCAAGTTTTTATACTCTTTTCGGACTTCATTCATGCAAATTTGATAAACTCTTAACTCTTGTGCTAACTTTTACGTCTTGAGCCCTTATGATTTGATTGTTTATCTTCCAACTCATGAATTCTTATGAGAGTGCAAAGTTGAACCTTTTATGATAATGTACTCCATAAATTTGTAATGGAAATGCCAAGTTGAACCTTTAAAGTATGAAAGCATCATCATGACTCTTTGAATTTAGATCATCATCTCTCTTCTTCACGAATTTTTTTTAATAAATTTCATGAGCTCTTGATGAAATGTTTGATGAATATTTTGGCTTCAATGATGTATCTTTTTCACTTTACGATTTTTTGGCTTGAATTTTCAAATTGGCTCTTGAACCTTTCATTTCAATCTTTCTTGAATGAACTCGTATAGAGAATATTATGAGTTTTATCGATTTCATCTCTTTTCTAATTTCATTTGATAGAAACAATTCTTGAATAAATCTTTATTAACTTGAATGATTCAATTCAAGAATTATTATGCAAAATTAACTCTTAATACTGAATTTTTCATGGGATCTTAGAAATCTTTATGAACTTTGGCTCTAATGATCTATCTTATGATTTCATTTGCACCAATTTTCAAAAAGAATGATCAAATTACTTTTTGGAATTCTTTTCTTTTTGCCATTATTATCAAGGCCTATTCTCTTTTTGTTGATGACAAAGAGGGAGAAAAATATAGCAAGATGAATTGATGACTTGATGGAATAATAAATGCTTTGTATGTATCGTATTGATTGATGTATCGCATTGTATCACAATTGCTTTGTATCAAAAATTGATTGCTATCCTTAAAAGCATCGCAATATATCACAATATAAAGCATATCGCAATTGGAATGTATTGCATGCATTGCAAATGGTTCATACATGCTTTACATGTTAATTTTGTAAAATCGTTATCATATCATGTTTAAATTGGTATCTTTTATTGATATGATAAGTTTTCATCTCATTTGATGATGTATCGTAAAATGATATCATGCCTTGTATTTGTGCAATTTTATTTTGACATCATTTGATCCTTGTTTCATTTCAAAATTAAAATTGGTATCATTTGTCGAAGTGATAAATGTCTATCATCATTTGACATTAAACTTGAAAATGAGTGTCATGTCTTGACATCGTTTTCAAAATGTGAAAAATATGAAGTCTTGTATTTATGGATGAAAAGATTATGCTTATTAAGCATGATGATAAGTTCAACAAATGCAATTTATCAATTTCAACTTGAATTCAAGGAGATTGAATTCAAGTATTTCCCTTCTCTACATATAGATAGGGGGAGTTAAGGTTAACTTCATCATCAAGTGGTTGTCAATATCAAAAAGGGAGAGATTGTTGAATCTCAAATTTTGATGATGAAGTCAATTGATAGGTTATTTTGATCTAATCCATATAGAGATAAGTGTGTAGATTAAACTACGATAGCAATGAAGATAAAGCAAATTATCGGAGTCAAGTACGTTGGGGTTCAAGAGTCTGCCGGAAGTCCAAAGTATCATTGGAAATGTTGTCAGAACTAACCGAGAATGAATCGGGGATGTGCCAAAGGTTTTAAAAGTTCATCAGAATAATCGTCGGAGGTTCGCGGAGCTCACTAAGAAGGTTCGGAAGCTTGGCAAAAGATTCATCGAACTTGCCATAGAGTCCAGGTGCCTATAGGGAGTCCATCGAAATTCATCGAAAGCTCACTAGAAGAAAACTCGACATTGCCAGATTAGAATTTGCTTTGAAATATGTTTCAATTTCGTAATTAGCATGGAATTAGGATTAGGATTAGGTGATAATCCTGATTAAACCTAGTAGGGGCTAATTAGGCCTTAATTGGACTGAATTGGATAGAATTCAAGGCCCATTCAGCAATGGTGGACCATATCTGGCGGTGGCACTACCCTAAGAATAGGTTCCCATATGGTTTGGGTGGTGGTACTGCCCTAGGTCAATGGTGGTACCGTTGACAGTTATTACCTATCAATAGCGGTACCGCTTGACAAGCGATGGTACCGCCCCTCTATAGAGCTCGAGAGCCCTATCAAGCAGTAGTACCGCTAGACTGGGTGGTGGTACCTGTTGGGAAATCCAAAGGGTGACATCTCATGCATAGTGGAAGAACAGAAAAACAAAAATCCTGAATTTCCATGAACGGTTCCTTCATCGTGCAAAGATCGGTGCATCAAAAATAAATCCACAAAAACTATGTGTGTAAAAAGAACAATACCAAGGGAGATCGTATATCCCTGAACCTACAGATCTGTAGGACTAGATGAAAAAGGTTAAGCATCATCCTCTCTAGTAGTATCCACATGGTAAGGACTGTAACGATGCTCCTCTCTTGGGAGAGGAGAATAGAAGGTGGCTACCTAGAGAACCCCTAGCCTATGGAGCTTTAGTTCCCTCATATTTATAGAGGCTCCCTGTAAGCCCTAATGGATCTTACCCTATTGGGTATTGGATCTCCATCCAATTACCTAAACCTCTTGAATTAGTGGGTCTCTACCCAATAATCTCTTATTAGCTCTTATTGGATCTCATCTTAGATCCAATAATTCAAGGGCTTAACGGATATCCAGTAAGTTAGGGTCTCCGACGGATATCTCATATCTGAACCTCTACTCGTCGCAATACCTACCATATATGTGTGACCCTCTAGGCCTAACATCGAGCTGGCCGTGAGTCATACTTGTCAGAACTCCTTCTGACTCAGTGAATTATTATCTCTATAATAATTCACCCGACTCATCGACTACAAACGTACTAGGCCACTACACCATAGTCCCCAGATGATACAGGGGAATCCAATCCTTTAGACCTATCTATCCTCAGTTACCATATATCTATAGTCCCTCATCCATCTAATATCCTAGAGACCCTATACCGAGCATGGTGCTATCAGGCCCATACGGTCTCTTCTCGAGTCTCGCTCTTGTTGGATTATCCTAGAGAACTCTTTCTCTCCTAATCTGAATAACCTTGGCTAAGGATTTGTTTAAGTAAGAATACATGAGATATTCCTCTCATGATACCGAGAGCGGATGATCCTCTATTGACATTCAATAGCCCTCGTAAGGTTGGCTACCGATCCCAATAACCGATTGTACTAGATCTGAAACTTCCAAACCTATAAGTCCGGTATTAAAGAGTGGAGTACTCATACAGGACATCTTTGGTGTCTCAACTCTAAGGACCAGATATACTATTGAGACTACAGAATTGGTGTCCGACGTGAGGTATTAATAACCATCCAGCATTCCATAAGCAGATCAATTAGTAAATTCATTCTCCAATGAGCACTTGTACTGTATCCTTAGTGTCTCCACATAAGTAACTATGAGACCAGCCACCTCCATCATATGGACAGGTATATAGCACACCAGTCTATCTGGTTATCTCATGTCCCTCTCGAGTAACCTATGACCGGGATTATTTAGGGTCTATGTTTAAAAGTGAATCGGTCTCATCATCGTGATCTTATCATGATCCGATTCTCATTACACAAATTCAAGGACATCACAATATATGCAACATGCAAGATAAAGTGATAAAATGCCAAATAATAATAAGCAAAAGAAAGAGTGTAGGTCAAGTCACAAGTGTCATCACTCATGTGATTGGCTTGTAGGGCACATATGACTAGCAATCTCCCACTTGACCTAAAGCTAATCACCTACGTGTCTGATCCCCATCAGGCCCCTATGACGCTCAAAGACAATTTGAGACAATAGCCTAGTCAGTGGATTTGCAATGTTATCTTCGGATGGAACTCTTTCCACTACTACATCGCTTCAGGCCATGATCTCTCTAATAAGCTGGAACCTCTTCAGAACACTTCTGATGAGACCCAGATTCCCTTATTTGAGTAATCGCACTGTAGTTATTGTAATATAAGGGAATCAACTCCTCGCTGCTCAAGACGACTCCTAGATCTGTGATGAACTTCATCATATAGACTCTCTCCTTTGCTGTCTCTGTCACAGCAATGTATTCCACCTTTGTGGTCGAGTCAACAGTAGTGTCTTGCTTAGAACTCTTCCAGCATACTACTCCTTCATTCAGGGTGAACATATACCCTAAATTAGACTTACTATCGTCGACATCAGACTGGAAGCTCGAGTCTGTGTAGCCCTCAACCCTAAGGCTACTACCTCCATATACCAATAAAAGATCCTTAGTCCTTCTCAAGTACTTAAAGATGTATTTTACTACTTTCCAGTGCTCCAAGCCTGGATTTGCCTGATACCTGCTCATAACACTCAGAGCATGCACTGTATCAAGCCTGGTACATAGCATAGCAAACATGATAGATCCTATCACTAAGACATATGGTATCCTATCCATGTGTGCCCTTTCTTCAGGAGTCTTTGAGGACATACTCCAAGAAAGTGATATTCCATGTCTCATTGGTATGAGACCTCTCTTGGAATTTTTTATACCAAACCTTTTGACAATGATATCTATGTACCTAGATTGGGACAAGCCAAGCATCCTCTTGGATCTATCTCTATAGATCTGTATCCCCAATACGCAGGATGCTTCCCCTAAGTTCTTCATGGAGAAGTGCCTAGATAGCCAAGCCTTTACTATGGAGAGCATTCCTATATCATTCCCAATGATCAAGATGTCATCCACATATAATACCAAAA
Organism: Musa troglodytarum; assembly: GCA_023547065.1. Classification (NCBI taxonomy): domain Eukaryota; kingdom Viridiplantae; phylum Streptophyta; class Magnoliopsida; order Zingiberales; family Musaceae; genus Musa; species Musa troglodytarum. Next base: position 17,672,057 of record CP097504.1, read on the forward strand.
AGGTGATAGTGCTCCCACTTACCTTCCTGTACACACAAGGCTTATCTTCGTTCTTAACGAAGTCATAAGAATTGATCATCTTATCAAATCTTATATTCTAACTTCGGGAAGCTTGCTTTAGTCTATAGATGGACCTAAGCAACCTATACACCTTATCTAGGTTATCTCTGGACATAAATCCCTCAAGTTGTATCATATACATCTCCTCCTCGAGGTTACCATTGAGGAATGCGATTTTGACGTCCATCTACCAGATCTCATAATCATAGTGTGCTACAATAGCCAATAGAATTCGGATGGATTTTAGTATGGCTACGGGTGAGAAAGTTTTGTCATAGTCAACACCTTACCTTTGACGATACCCCTTAACCACTAGCCTTGCTTTATAGGTCTCTACCTTTCCATCTACTCCGATCTTCTTTTTAAAGATCCACTTGCAGCCAATGGGTACGATACCCTCGGGTGCATCAACTAGGTTCCAAACCTTGTTGGAGTACATAGAATCCATTTCTGAATTCATGACTTCTTCCCATTTTCCATAGTCTATGCTCATAATAGCCTCCTTGTAAATCTGAGGATCAATATCCTCAACATCCTTTCTTTTGATATGTCCCACATATCTCTCAGGAGGATGTGATACTCTACCAGACCTACATAACATTGAAACTTGTGTGCTAGGTACCTGAACAGACTCTACTATAGAATAGTGCTTGAGCTAGGTTCTCCAACCTCGCTCAACTCTATCACGCTCCCACTGTCTCCACCAAGAATGTGTTCCTTCTCAAGGAACACTACTCTCTTGGCTACAAAGACCTTTTAGTCCATAGGATGATAGAAATAATACCCACAAGTTTCCTTGGGGTATCCCACGAACCTGCATCATTCTGTCTTGGATTCCAACTTGTCGGGGTTGTGTCTCTTGACGTGGGCAGGGCAGCCCCAAATTTTAACAACATTAAGATTGGGTTTCTTCCCATTCCATATCTCATATGGAGTAGACACTACTGACTTAGTTAGAATTCTATTCAGAAGGTAAGCTGCGATCTCTAGGGCATATCCCCAGAATGAGATGGATAGGTCGACGAAACTCATCATAGAACGCACCATGTCTAACAGTGTACAATTTCTCCTTTTTGATATATCATTAAGCTACGGTGTATAAAGAGGTGTCCACTAGGATAAAATATCATAGTCTTCGAGGAACTGGGTGAACTCTGTACTCAAGGACTCACCTCCTCGATCTGATCGAAGGGTTTTAATACTCTTTCTAGTTTGATTCTCCACTTCATTCTTATATTCCCTAAATTTCTCAAAAACCTCAGACTTGTACTTCATCAAGTATACATGTCTATATCTTGAGAAATTATCAATGAAAATAATGAAGTAGAAGTAACCACCTATGGCATGAGTCGACATGGGACCACATACATCACTATGTATGAGTTTCAGTAACTCAGTGGCTCTCTCTCCAGTTCTACTAAATGGAGAGTTGGTCATCTTTCCCCGAAGGCAAGGTTCGCAAGTCGCATATCATTCATAGTCAAATGGATCTAGATATTCATTCTTCAGTAACTTTTGAATCCTTCCCTCATAGATGTGACCTAGCCTACAATGCCACAGATATGTATTGTTCACCTCTTCTCGTTTTTTTTAGACTCACTTACACTCATGATATGTGGAGTTGTATCTAGCATAAATAAATCATTATGCAATGTTCCTCTCGTGGTGATTTCATCATCTAATGCTATTGAACAACCATTGTTTTCAAAAACTAATTTATATCTACTAATTGTCAAACATGAAATGGAAATAATATTTTTGATAATAGAAAGAACATAATAGCATGCATCTAATGCAATAATAGCTCCACCAGGCAGATATAAGGTGACCTTGCCAATAGCCACTGTAGTAACCTTTACTCTATTGCTTATCTTAAGGTCCATCTCACCTCTCTTCAATCTCCTAGGTCCTGCCAGAACCTGTAACAAATTCCAGATATGATAAGCACTCCTGGTATCCAATACTCATATGTTATTACAAGATTCTAACAAATGGAGACTAATCATGAATGTACCTGAAGCTTCTCCAAGCTTCTGTTTCGCCCTCTCTACAACGTATTCTTTGCAGTTCCTCTTCCAATGCCCATCTTTGTCGTAGTGGAAGTACTGGCCTTTGTCCTTTATTGGGTCTTTCTTGGCAACCTTTGCCTTACCCATTTTGCTCTTGCCTTTGCCCTTCTTAAGGAACTTCTCAGCCTTCCTTTTCTTTCTGGTCTCACCAACATAGAGAATTGGCTTCTCTTTCTTGATGGTGCTCTTTGCTTTTCTCAACATATTAAGGAGCTCTAGGAGAGTCACCTCAAGTTTGTTCATATTAAAATTCATTAATATCCACACTAGGTTATCCTCTAGAACCATTCCACACTAGGTTATCTAGTAGGGACTAAAGCACAAGATCCACACTAGGTTATCCTCTAGAACCATTCCTAGACCTGTGAGTTTCTCGATCCACTCAATCATCTTAAAGACATGGTTCTGAATCGGTGTCCCCTTAGTCATCCTAGCACGGAAAAGACTCTTTGATATCTCATATCACTGAGTTCTTCCCTGTTCCTCAAACAGTTTATGGAGATGCAGGAGTATGAAATTAGCATCCATATTTCCATGCAGTCTCTATAACTCAGTAGACATAGAGGCCAACATATAACACTGAGCTAGAGTGGAATCATTTATGTACTTCACATAACGAGCGATCTCATCCTCACTTACCCCTTTATCGGGCATAGGGATTACTGTATCAAGGACGTACATAATTTTCTTTACCTTGAGAATGATTCTCAGATTGCGAAGCCAATCCATATAATTTGGACCAGTGAGACGGTTGGCATCAAGTATGCCACGTAAAGGATTTGAAAATGATATTTTTTTAAAATTAGAGATGTAGTAGAAATAAATAACATGCAGACTTTACAAAAATTAAATAGATAAGATAAGGATTTCTATCTTAATGTACTCCTACTAAGTTTTTGCGAGACACACAACACTCTCCGGTATCTGAATCGGAGACCCTCGATAGATCTCTAGTGGGGATCGGGATCCAATCGATATCTTAACGTAACCTTGAGGGACAAGACCAATCATGTTAAACCCGTAAAGGTAGGCAACTCTTGCCAATCACAACTCCTTGTGATTCCCATCCTATTCGGCCTTCGAACCACCATGACCTCGAGGGACTCGACTAACCATGATGTTCAGTTAAGTCATCACCATCGTTATAAGATGAGTCTGATTCGATGATATATCCTCGAGGGACTCGACCAAACATACCATGTCCTTAGGTCACTAGTGACATCTCTATGTTGTAGATAAGATAGCGAATCATGATATAGGTGAGTCTCGAGGGACTCGACCAACTCAACCTACATTGAGAATCAGTTTCTACCTATAAGGATGGAAGGCCACATGGGTCAATCTAATTGTCTCACGTTTACCGACTTAATATTATTGAGAGAGGAATTTTTAATTTAGTCTCCTAATATGGCGTGTCACACACATATATATTTAATATATATCTACATCGCATGCAAATATATATATCTTGTAGGTGTATAAGCAATCACACATTATATGAGTAATCACACTAGATAATCATGGACCATATCCTAATGTGATCAAGCCTGAGCTAGAGGGCCCAATCACTCACATCAAGATCTATGTGTGCAGTGGTGCATCTCCATGCCCTGTGATCATCCATCTTGCTTTGTCGGTTCCGTCGGCATCTCAACGCATCCCTATGCGTCAGATCGTCCGTTTTGACCTCGTGGGTCCTACTATCGCTTCCACACTCCTGCTGTGGTTCCTCATGTAATTACAACATAATTACAGGCACGTAGGCCCGATAATAAATGAGAAAAATAGAGGCTCGCAAGCTCCAATAATAATAATCACATGTACACACACATCACATCATATGGTCCATGATCATTTATCCATATCATACATCACATGTATATATTATTATATAGGACTACTAGATAAATAATAATAGTTAATTAAATATTTTAATTAACTAATATTTTTCTGAAAACAAGGATATACAAGAAATTTTCTAAATTTTGAGGGATATTTTGGTCATTCGACCATAAGGGATAAAATTAAAATTTCATAAATTCTCAGGGGCAAACTTATCTTTTGCCCAAAAACCTTAACCTCTTCCTTCCCTATTGTGTTTGTGGGTACCGCCACCCTGTTGGCGGCAACCACCGCTCATGCCTGCGGGAGCCGCCACAGCAGGCGGCGTTGCCTCCTGGCCCACGGGCTATGGGGTAGCGCTCGCAGCAATCACTGCTCCCACGGGTGTCTTTGCCCGTGGGCACCGTTACCCCTGTGGGTGTTTCTACACGCGAGCGTCGCCGCCCCCACGGGTGTTTCTACCCGCTGGTGCAGCACCCGTAGGCACCGCCCTTATTGGGGCAATTCCCATAGGTGGCACTGCTCCCGTGGGTGCAGCACCTGCAAGCACTGCCCTTGCTGGCGTAGTGGCTGCAAGTGGCACTGCCCTTGTGGACGTCGCCCGACCCTTGTAGGCAGGCAGTAGGCCGCCGGTGCAGGTAGCCTGTAGGTGTTGCCGGCTTGTGGCCCACAACCCGTCGGCTATGGCAAGGCTACAAGCAGCCTTTGGCGGTTCTGCGAGTGCAGCAAGGGCAGCAATAGTTGCTACCCTTCCTAACCACTTTTGTGCTAATGATTTTGATGACAAAATTGTTCTAAATAATAACACATGCAATTTAAGATCCGATCTTCATACGAACAACCTAGCTCTAATGCCACATTGGATAATCCAAGGGGCAACATCTCATGCGCAGTGGAAGAATAGAAAAATAAAAATCCTAGATTTCCATGAAAGGTTCTGTCTTGTGCGAAGATCAGTGGGTCAAAAACAAATCCACGAAAATTTTGTGTAAAAAGAACAATACCTAGGGAGATCATATATCCCTGAATCCCTGCAGATCTATAGGACTAGATGAAGAAGGTCATGCATCCTCCTCTCTAGCGGTATCCACATGGCAAGGACTACAATGATACTCCTCTCTTGGGAGAGGTGAATAGAAGGTGGCTCCCAAGAGAACCCCCAGCCTATGGAGCTTTGGTTCCCTCCTATTTATAGAGGCCCCCTGTAAACACTAATGGATCTTGCCCTATTGGTATTGAATCTCTATCCAATTATCCAAACCTCTTGAATAAGTGGGTCTCTACCTAATAATCTCTTATTAGCTCTTATTGGATCTCATCTTAGGATCTAATAATTTAGGGGCTTAACGGATATCCAATAAGTTAGGGGCTCCAGCGGATATCTCATATCTAAACCTCTACTCGTCACAACACCTACCATATGTGTGTGACCCTGTAGGCCCAATATCGAGCTGGCCGTGAGTTATACTTGTTAAAACTCCTTCTAACTCATTGAATTATTATCTCTATAATAATTCACCCGACTCATCGATTACGAACGTACTATGCCACTACGCCGCAGTCCCCAGATGATACAAGGGAATCCAATCCTTTAGACCTATCTATCCTCAGTTACCATGTATCTATAGTCCTTCATCTATCTAATATCCCAAAGACCCTATACCAAGCATGGTGCTGTCAGGCCCATATGGTCTCTCCTCAAGTCTCACTTTAGTCGGATTCTCCCGGAGAACTCTATCTCTCTTAATTCGAAGAACCTTAGCCAAGGATTTATTTAAGCAAGAATACATGAGATATTCTCTCATGATATCGAGAGCGGATGATCCTCTATTGACACTCAATAGCCCTCGTAAAGTTGGCTATGCTCCCAATAACTAGCTTTACTTGATCTGGAACTTCCAAACATATAAGTTCGGTATCAAAGAGTAGAGTACTCATATAGGACATCCTTGGTGTCTCAAGTTTAAGGATCATATACACTACTGGGACTACGGAATCGTTGTCTGACATGAGGTATCAATAACCATCCAGCATTTCGTAAGCAGATCAATCAGTGAACTCATTCTCCAATGAGCACATGTACTGTATCCTTAGTGACTCCACAAGAGTAGCTATGAGACTAGCCACTTCCATCATATGGATGGGTATATAGCACACCAATCTATCCGGTTATCTCAATGTCCCTCTCGAGTAACCTATGACTTGAATTATTTAGGATCTGTGTTTAAAGGTGAATTGGTCTCATTATCGTGATCTCATCACGATCTAATTCTCATTGCATAGATCCACGGACATCATAATATATGCAACACGCAAGATAAAGTGATAAAATGCCTAAGAATAATAAACAAAAGAAAGAGTGCATGTCAAGTCACAAATATCATCACTCATGTGATTGGCTTGTAGGGCACATATGACTAGCAGTACCACCCAGTACACTGATAGAGCAGGGTCAACTGGCGATGGTACTGCCAGTGCTAGGTGATGGTACCGCTAGTACCCAAAAATCTAGGATGTGACTCTTTTTTGCTCCAATTCTGAAGCTAATTAAGTCTATAAATGCCCCTCACTTCTTAGCTAGCAAAGTACAATTGAGTAGAGATAAAAATTGAGTCAAGGCTATAGCAAAATTACATTCGATAGCTTGAGTATTCACCTCCCAAGTTTTACTTTATCAAAGTTCTATAAGAGTGTGAACCACTTGTAAAAGTTTATAAGAGGGGTGCTTGGTCCTTTCTGTTGAATCTCAGATTTTGATGATGAAACTAATTGAGTGTGATTTGTGGTCTAACTACATTTTGAGTTACGCAGGTCTACTATCGATTAGGATTAGATAGTTGACGCTAGAGGAATTGACGTTGCGCCGGAGGTGATCACGTCAGGATATTGGATGTCGAGCCGGAGGTTCGGTCGACTATCGGTAGGAGGCTTCGTATGTCAGGCATCGGGCCAAGAAGTGCGGAGTTGTGCCATGGATATCGAGGTTGCAGAGGTCAACCATCGATTGGGCAACAAGCCGCTAGAGAGGGCGATGTGCTGAAGGATCGGACGAAGCGTCGACCAATAATGTGCCGGACAACTGAATGTCAATTCGCGTTGTAATAACTATCTAGATCGAAGTAGAGTTTTTGGTGTTTGTCTGTGCAGGAGTAACTACGATAAGGATGAAGACGTAAAGCGAAACAAAGGATCGAAGTCAAGTGTGATGGATCATTGGGAGTTCGAGTGTTCGATGGAAGTCTGAAGATTCGTTGGGAGTGCTGCCGGAACTGGCCGAGAACGAGTAGGGAGCTTGCCGAAGAGTTTTCAGAAGTTCACCGGGAGGTTTGTCGGAAGTTCACGGAGCTTGCCAAGAAAGATCGGAGCTTGCCAAAGAAGCTCGGGAGAACTCGCCAAAATCATCGTGGAGTCCGAGAGCTTGCCGGGAGTCCGCAGGATGGTTTCCGAGGGATCGTCGGAAGACCGCCGGAAGAAGACTTAACTTGTGGACTTTGTAATAGCTTAGGAATGTCTTTAATTTCATAGTTAGCACATCAATTTGGGTTAGGATTAGGGGTTAATCCTTTAACCCAAGTATGGGCCCATTGGGCCTTGTTCGGAACCGGTTTGGGCCAAGTTTTCGGCCCAAACCAAATGTAGATTTGTGCTGGGCGGTGGAGCCCAGCAGCCAATGTGCCCAGCAGCATGTGTGCATGCATGCATGCATGCTGGGCTACGTGCATGCATGTTGGGCGGTTGCACCGCCAGCAGCATGCATGCTGCTACGTGCATGCATACTAGGCGGTAGCATCGCCTAGTAGACCCAGCAACTGCTGGTTGGGGCGGTAGCATCGCCCAGCAGCTGTGTGCTGGGCGGTAGCACCGCCCAGCAGCACCAGTAACTTCTGGCTGGGGCGGTAGCACTGCGCAGCAGCACCAGCAGCATGCATGCATGCTACGTGCATCTTCTTTGTAGCCAGTACTATAGCCCGGCATCAGAACTCGGTACTATAACCCGATCTGGCGGTGTAGCACCACTTGCGGTAGCACCGGTGCTACCGCCTGCTGAAAACCAGGCGGTAAGCACCGCAGGTGTAGCACCGCCTAGGTGTGTCGATCACAGATCGACAGACGAGAAACTCAAATTTTGGCTCCAAGTTTTGGCTCCAAATTTGAGTCCTCTTGAGCTCTATAAATTTCCCTCTTTTGCAGGTTCAAAGTGCAGCAAGAAGAGTGAAAATCTTGAGGGAAAACTCTGCTCAAATAGTGTCAAAAACTTCCCTCTTACTCTTAAGTGTTTTCTTGTTCAAGAGAGGGGTGAGAGCTTTGTAAGGGTTATCTTCTAAGCCCGTCAAAAGAAGAGGTGTTGCAAGGGAGTTCTTCCTCGCCCATTGGAAGGAGGAAAGCTAGTGGAAAGCCGGTGTCCTCAAGCGAAGAGGAATCGGAAGTGGATGTAGGTCGGATGACCGAACCACTATAAAAATCTGGTTTGCATTTACGTTCTTGCTATTTACTTTGCTGCAAACCATTTTTACTTGCTGCCTTATTTACTCAACTTCCTTATCATCTTATTACGTTTGCTTTAAAGTTAAAACACAATCTTTCGGGTTTAAACGAAACGTTGCTTTCATCGTATGAAGTTTCCGAAGCTTGTTTTAAATCGTTGAAAAATCTATCATTTTATCCGCTATACTAATTCACCCCCCCTCTTAGTGCCGCTCGATCCCTAACACTTTCCCTTTAAGAAGAATTGATAATGAAAGTTAGGAACCTCGTCGGAGGAGGTTTCGAAGGTGGACGTAGGTCATTTGACCGAACCACTATATATCACTGCGTACTTCGCTTGATATGTGAGTTTTAACTTGCTATATTTCAAACTTTACTTAGCTATAATCTCTCGATCTCCCCCTCTCTACTTTCTATAGCATTCACTTGAATCACTTTGCTGAAATCTTTTTCATCAGACCGAAATTTCTCTACAGATAACTCTTTCCAAATTTGCTTTCAAAATTATGATTCTAATTCGATATCGATAATAGCAAGTCTAATTTAAGACATGTATTCACCTTGAATGGAGGAACAATATACTAAAAGAGATTCAAGCAAGATACTACTACTGACTCGACCATAAAGGTAGAGTACATTGCTATAGCAGAGACAACAAAGGAAGGAGTCTGGATAAAGAAGTTTATCATAGATCTAGTAGTCGTGTTGGGTAACGTGAAGCCAATTCCCTTATATTATGACAACAACAAGGTAATTATTCAAGCGAAGGAATCCAAGTCTCATCAGAAGTTCAAGCATGTTATAAGGAGGTTCCACTTGATCGGAGAGATTGTGGCTTGAGGAGATATAGCAATGGAAAGAGTTTCATCCAAAGATAACATCGCAGATCTATTGACAAAGCTATTATCTCAAATTGTCTTTGAGCGTCACAGGGGTTTGATGAGGATCAGACATATAGGTGATTGATTTTAGGTCAAGTGAAAGATTGTGATAGAACCCTAGAGGAATTCTATGGAGATTGATCTTTGAGGGGGATCAACCCTTGGAACGCTATAGGGGTTTCACCCTCCAAGTAGCCTAGTAGCTGCAATTCTAGATTGATCTTTCTTATTCCAAAGAGGTGGAGGCTACAAGCTTATATAGAGCTCCAAACCCTAGCCCTAGGGGCTGCTTCCTAAGTGAACTACCCAATTTGCCCTCAACCTTAGCGGGCCGGCCCAGTATTAAAGGGGGCGGTGGCTAAGAAGCCCAAAGACCCAAATATAAACCCTAGCCTCTTTTCTTTATAGGATAGAGGCGGCTAGGTGGGGTTTATTACACTCTCACAGGATTTTTATTAGATGCTACATGGTTGAGTAGGACCTAACCCTGCTAGGGTCCTATCAAGCCTTCCCTCTTCGAATCAGCCTTGTCCTCAAGGCTGGGGTTCCATGAACTCAGGGAACTGGGTCTTCAACTCCTCATATGATTCCCATGTGACATCTTCGAGTGGTAAATTAGTCCAATGTACTAGTACTTCAATAGAGGGACATTGACGACGCATCACGACTCTACGGTCGAGGATGGCTTGTGGTTGGGCAGTTGGATCTGGGGTGTCTCATGTTCTTCCAACTTGGGCTTCAAGCATGACACGTGGAAGACAGGGTGAATTTTGGCATCTTCAGGTAATTTAAGTCTATACGCCACAGCTCCAATACGCTCTATGATCTGATAGGGCCCATAAAAATGTGGAGATAGCTTCATGGAGGCTCGTGTGCTGATGGATAGTTATTTGTATGGCTGTAGGCGAAGATAAACCCAATCTCCTACAAAAAATTCTCTTTCGCTTCTTCGTGTGTCAGCTTGTTGCTTCATTCTAGCTTGAGCGGTAGAGAGATTATCCTTTAGCAGCTGTAGGAGTTTGTCCCTGTCAATTAAATCTTGGTCAACCTGATTTACCTTAGCCGAGCCAATTACATACTTTGGAATCACAAGAGCCGGCCGACCATATAATACTTCATATGGGGTACATTTTGTAGATGAATGATATGTAGTATTGTACCACCATTCGGCCAAGGGGAGTCATTTCGTCCACTCCTTTGGCTGATCACTGGCAAAACACAGAAGGTATGTCTCTAAACACCTGTTCACCACTTCTGTTTGGTAGTCAGTTTGTGGATGATATGCAGTGCTCATCTTAAGTTTGGTGCCCTGCAACTGAAATAACTCGGTTCAAAATTTACTAGTGAAGACCCTATCACGATCACTTACAATGGACCTTGGCATCCCATGCAGTTTAACAATATTTTCTATGAAAATCTGAGCAATACTAACAGCAGTGTAGGGATTTCGTACAACACAAAAATGAGCATATTTTGTAAGTCGATCAACCACCACAAGGATTGTACTTTTACCTTTAGAAGGTGGTAGCCCTTCGATGAAGTTCATGGAGATGTCAGTCCACACTGAGTCAGGTATAGGTAGTGGTTGTAGTTTCCCTGGACTCGCCACTGTTTCACCTTTTTCCTGTTGACATACATCACATTGTGCTACGTATTCAGAAATAATTTTTTTCATCCCTTTCCAATAAAAGTTTTGCTTCACTCTTTTGTAGGTTCTTAGAAATTCAGAGTGCCCTGCTAAAGGTGTGGAGTGCATTTCATGTAGAATGACTTTGATGTAAGGGGAGTTTGGTATAAGCATAATACGACCTTTATAGCGTAGATCCCTCGAATCCCAAGTATAGTGAGCTATTGCGCTTGGATCCTCCTCTAATTTTTTTTATGATGTTGCTGGTTTCTGGATCCTTCTTCCATTACTCCCTAATGCCCTCGAGGAAGCCGGTGGTAGGAAGAGAGATGGCCAAAAATTCAGCTTGTTGAGGGAGCTGTGAGAGTGCATCTGCAACAACGTTTTCTTTCCCCTTTTTGTAAATAATTTTATAATCAAATCCGAGAAGTTTGGTTACCCATTTTTGCTGCTCCAGGGATAATATCTTCTACTCCAAAAAGTACTTAAGGCTTCTATGGTTGGTTTTAATCTGAAATCGTCGGCCAATCAGGTAGGGTCTCCACTTTGTTACTGCGTGCACAATGGCGAGCATCTCCTTATCATAGATAGATATTTTTTGATGAGAGGGAGACAACGCCTTAATAGTGTATGCGAGTGGTCGACCATCTTGCATGAGAACGACTCCAATTCTAACTCCCGATGCAACGGTCTCAATGATGAAGGGTCGGCTGAAATCTGGTAGCGCTAGCACCGGTGTCATCGTCATGGCTGCCTTAAGTCTGTCGAAGGCAACGGAGGCTTTGTTCGACCATAGGAAGGCATCTTTTTTTAAGTAGAGAAGTGAGGGGGGCACTAATCTTCCCATATTCCTTCATGAATTTTTAGTAGTAGCCTGTTAGTCCAAGGAACCCATGCGGCAATTTCACATTTGTAGGTTTCGGCTAGCCTTGCATTGCTTCGATTTTTGTTGGGTCTACGACCACTCCTTCTTCTGATATTATATGCCCAAGGTACTCTACTTTTTGCTGGAGAAAGCTGCACTTTAATAGCTTAACAGAAAGAGTATTCTCCTGAAGGATCGTCAAAACAATTCACAAGTGCTGAAAGTGAGTCTCAAGAGAAGGGCTGTAAATAAGAATATCATAAAAAAATACCAGCACAAATTTGCGAAGAAAGCTCCGAAAAATATTGTTCATGAGACTTTGGAAGGTTGAAAGAGCATTAGTGAGTCCAAAGGGTATTACCAAGAATTTATAATGGCCGTTATGAGTGCGGAAAGCAGTTTTTGGGATGTCGCCTTCATATACCCGAATTTGGTGGTAACCGGATCGAAGGTCCAACTTCGTGAAGACTCAAGCTCCTTTTAATTCATCAAGAAGTTCATCCATCACTGGTATTGGATACTTATCCTTGACGGTGATGTCATTTAGAGCTCGGTAGTCAATGCACATCCGCCAAGTTCCGTCTTTCTTGCACACAAGTAGCACTGGTGAGGAGTAGGGGCTGCAGCTTGGCTGAATCACCCCTGTTTCGAGCATTTCCTTTACGATCTTCTTAATTTTATTTTTCTGGAGGTGAGGATAGTGGTAAGGCCGAGTGTTTTCTGGTGGTTTGCCCAGAAGGATTGGAATTCAGTGGTCATATTGCCGAGTAGAAGGAAGACCGCGCGGTTCAGCAAAAACATCGTCAAATTCAATAAGCAGTTGGGTGATATTTTGATCTTTAATTTCTGTTTTCTCCCCCTCTGGTTGTTGCTGGAGATGTATAAGAAAGCCACCATTTATCTTGTGTAAAACTTTCTCCATTCGTTGGGTTGAAACGGTGGTTACGTTGCTTCCGCGCTTCCCGTGTAGGGTGACCTGTTTGCCTTTACAATAGAATTTCATAATCAATTTAGAAAAGTTCCAAGAGACATCATCTAGTGTCATCAGCCATTCTATGCCTAGCACAACCTCATAATCATCAATTGGTAGGAGGAAGAAGTCGGCAACAATTTCTTGGTCCTGTAGTAATAGTTTCACTTGTGGGCATCTTTGGTCATATTTTAGGATTCGACCGTCGGCGACCTTTACATCGAACTTGCTACAACCTTCAATGTGGAGCGCCATCCGAGCAGCAACCTTACTATTTAGAAAATTATTAGTGCTGCCTGTATCGATGAGAACGGTGATCGGTTGTTGTTTGAGCAGGCCTCCAACTTTCATCGTTTGTGGATTTGAGTAGCCGGCTAGTGCATGTACCATAAAGTCGGTTGATTGTGGCTCTTCTTCTACATCTTCATCCTCATGTTCAAGACTCTCTTCTAACTGTTCATTGATCTCTTCTTCCACTAGTTCAATCATAAGAAGTCTCCTCTTTTTGCAGCGATGCTCGCGGCTCCACGGCTCGTCATAATGCCAACATAACCCCTTGGCAGATCGGTCTTGAAGCTCTTCTCTTGTCAACCATTTTGGTCCAGGAGCTTGGCAGATAGTAGGGGGGGCTGAGGGCTTCGATATTGCTGATTGGGGAGCCACCCTAGTCCTCCGGGCTTCATGGTTCAATCGCTCCTCCTGAAGTCGTGCGAAAGAGATGGCTACCATAAGCGTGTACGGTTGTCGCACTTTAACTTCTCCCCGGATCTTCAGCTTCAAGCCCTTAATAAATGTTCCCAATAACTATTTTTTAGACCAATCATGAGTTTGATTAGATTACCTTTCAAACCTGGTTTGATACTCCTGGATGGTGGAGGTTTGTCTGATCTTTGCTAGTTGTCCATCGATGTTCTCGTAATCGGTTGGTCCGAAACGGATCAGTAGTCCTTCTTTGAATTGTCACCATGAGAGGACTCCATGAGTGTGTTCAAACCAATCAAACCATTGTATGGCATCCCCTTCAAGATGTATAGCTGCAATTTCTACCATAGATCCATCTGCGGTTTTGTGGTACCGAAAATATCGCTCCGCGCGTGAGATCCAACCAATCGGGTCTCCTTCTTCCCATCTAGGGAAGTCCACCCTCATGCGTGGATAGTGGGGATCGGTCATAGAGCCTCCCCTCTCTTAGAGGTCATCTCTTCGATTAGAGCTCTCTCCTTGATGTGATTTCTTTGGGCTCGATGGTCGACCCAAACTAAGTTCGGCGAAGAGAGTTCGAATCTTTTCCTCTATTCGTGCCTCGAAGGCTTCGAATTTAGCATCAATTGCCTCCTCTAATGCCATAGCATATGTCTCCAAATCTGTAATATTAAGATCTCTTTTTTGCTGTTGGGTTAAAGGCATGTATTGGTTGAGAGAAGTGGTGGTTGAAAGGGTTGGTGGATTGGTGAATGTAGGCTACGGTTTAGGCTTGTTTTGTGGCTGTTTTGGGTGCAGTTTGGGGCTGCGGTTTGATGGAGTTTTTGGGATGTGATGGTAGTGGATGAAGGTTAGGAAAGAGGGTTTTAGATCTATGGTAGATTACAGTAAAGATTTGACAAAAATTAGTGGCAATTGCTACCTATATGCGCTGTCTCGTAAGAGCAGAATTGTCGTCGAAGAAATAGTGGTTTCTCGACGAAATTTTCAGTGAAAACTCAGGGGTTTGAGGAGGGGGTTTGATGGTAGAATCTTAGTTTAGATAGCAACAAGGATAACAAATTAGATCAAGAAATTTCAGCAGCAAAGCAGTAAAGAAATCGGTGCAAGTTGCGATAGCAGAATTCTCGTTGAAAAATTTCAGTAGTTTGCGATGAGAGATTACAGCAACACACAAATTTTTTTTGTGATGAATTCTACAATAGATCAATCATGGATGGGAGCCAAGATGATCTATGAGGTGCGCAAAAAATTTTGTTCAAAAAGGATAACAATTAGATTGGTTAAAGGCAGCAACATGCGGCTAAAATTTTTTACAGTGATCCTTCGTTCGCAAAGATGGTAACTTTTGCGACACAAGGAATTCACAGGCAAGGGATCGATAGAAAAACTTCTTTTGATATTTTAGATGAAAAATTATAGCAGCAAAAGGTATTAGTGGTAAAAAATATCAGATCTCTGATGCAATTGGAGGTGGCGACTGTAGATTGAATTGATCAACGTCAAGAGATAACGGTGGAGATGACGACGTCAAGAGCAATTATGGGAATTGCTTGGCTGATGGTGGGCGGCAGGGATGGCAGCAAAAGCAGCAAGATCGCTGCTCTGATACTAGATGATAGAACCCTAGAGGAATTCTATGGAGATTGATCTTTGAGGGGGATCAACCCTTGGAACGCTACAGAGATTCGACCTTCCAAGTAGCCTAGTGGCTGCAATTCTAGATTGATCATTCTTATTCCAAAGAGGTGGAGGCTACAAGCTTATATAGAGCTCCAAACCCTAGCCCTAGGGGCTGCTTCCTAAGTGAACTACCCAATTTGCCCTCAACCTTAGCGGGCCGACCCAGTAACAAGGGAGGCAGCAGCTAAGAAGCCCAAAGACCCAAATATAAACCCTAGCCTCTCTTCTTTATAGGATAGAGGTGTCTAGGTGAGGTTTATTACACTCTCACAGGATTTTTATTAGATGCTACATGGTTGAGTAGGACCCAACCCTGCCAGGGTCCTATCAGATTGCTAGTCATAGGTACCTTACAAGCCAATCATGTGAGTGATGGCATGTGTGGTATGATACACACTCTTTTTGCTTATTATTTATTTGACTTTTTCTCGCTTTATGTTGTCTATTGCATGTATTGTGATGTCTATGGATCTGTGCAGTGAGAATAGAATGATGATAAGATAATGATAATAAGATCGATTCATCTTTAAATATATACTCTAAATAATCTCGATCATAGGTTATTCAAGAGGGACATCGAGATAACCAGACAAGCTAGTGTGCTATATGTTGGGAAATCCAAGGGGCGACATCTCATGCACAGTGAAAGAACAGAAAATAAAAATCCTAGATTTCCATGAAAGGTTCCGTCATTGTGCGAAGATCAGTGTGTCAAAAATAAATTCATAAATTCAAAAACTATGTATATAAAAAGAAAGTACCTAGGGAGATCGTATATCCCTGAGTTCCTGTAGATCTATGGGAGAGGATGAAGGAGGTCAAGCATCCTCCTCTCTAACGGTATCCACACGTTAGAGACTGCAATGATGCTCCTCTCTTGGGAAGAGGAGAACAGGAGGTGGCTACCAAAAAACCTCAGCCTATGGATCTTTGGTTCCCTTCTATTTATAGAGACCCCCTGTAAACCCTAATGGATTCTGCCCTATTGGATATTGGATCTCCATCCAATTACCCAAGCCTCTTAGATTAATGGGTCTTTACCAAATAATCTAGCTCTTATTGGATCTCATCCAAGGGATCCAATAATACATAAGCTTATTGGATATCCAATAAGATAGAGGCTCCGGCGGATATCTTATATCCGAACCTTTACTCGTCGTAACACCTACCATATATGTGTGACTCTCTAGACCCAATATCGAGCTAGTCATGAGTCATACCTATCAAAACTCCTTCTAACTTAATGAATTATTATCTCCATAATAATTCACTCGACTCATCGACTACGGACGTATTAGGCCACTACATCGTAATCCTTAGACGATATAGGGGAATCCAATCCTTTAGACCTATATGCCCTCAGTTACCATGTACCATTAGTCCCTCATCCATCTAATATCCCAAAGATCATATACCGGGTATGGTGTTGTCAGGTCCATATGGTTTCCAATAGAGTCTCGCTCTAATCGAATTCTCCCGGAGAACTCTTTCCCTCTCAATCCGAATGACCCTGGCCAGAGATTTGCCTGAGCAAGAATACATGGGATATTTCTCTCATGATACTGAGAGCGGATGATCCTCTATTGACACTCAATAGCTCTCGTAAGATTGGCTGCCACTCCCAATAACCGACTTGCTAGTCATATGTGCCCTGCAAGTTAATCATATGAGTGATGGCACTTTTGACCTGATATGCACTCTTTCTCTTCGCTTATAATTAAGCATTTTTTCACTTTATCTTGCGTGTTGCATATATTATGATGTTCTTGGATCTGTGCAATAGGAATCGGATCATGATGAGATCACGATAATGAGACCAATTCACCTTTAAACACAGACCCTAAATAATCCTGGTCATAGGTTACTTGAGAGGGACCTCAAGATAACCGGATAGACTGGTGTGCTATATACCCGTCCATATGATGGAGGTGGCTGGTCTCATAACTACTCGTGTGGTGACACTAAGGGTACAATGTAAGTGCTCATTGGGGAATGAGTTCACTGATTGATCTGCCTATGAAATGCTAGATGATTATTGATACCTTACGTTAGACAGTGATTCCATAGTCCTAATAGTGTATCTGGCCCTTAGACTTGAGACACCAAGGATGTCCTGTATGAGTACTCCACTCATTGATACCGGACTTATAGGTTTAGAAAGTTCCAAATCTAGTACAGTCGGTTATTGGGAGTGGTAGCCAACCTTACGAGGGCTATTGAGTGTCAATAGAGGATCATCCACTCTCGGTATCATAAGAGGAATATCCCATGTATTCTTGCTTGAACAAATCCTCGGCCAAGGTTATTCGAGTTGAGAGAGAAAGAGTTCTTTGGGAGAATTCGACAAGAGTAAGACTCGAGGAGAGACCGTATGAGCTTGACAGCACCATGCCCGATATAGGGTCTCTAGGATATTAGTTGGATGAGGGACTATAGATACATGGTAACTGAGGACAGATAGGTCCAAATGATTGGATTCCCCTGTATCGTCTGGGGGCTGCGGCATAGTGGCCTAGTGCGTCCACGATCGATAAGTTGGGTGAATTATTATAGAGATAATAATTCACTAAGTTAAAAGGAGTTCTGACAAGTATGACTCACGGCCAGCTCGATATTGGACCTAGAGGGTTACACACATATGGTAAGTGTTGCGATGAGTAGAGGTTTAGATATGAGATATCCGCTGGAGCCCCTAACTTATTAGATATCTATTAAGCCCCTGAATTATTGGATCCTCAGATGAGATCCAATAACTACTAATAAGAGATTATTGGGTAGAGACCCACTAATCCTAGAGGCTTGAGTAATTGGATGGAGATCCAATACCCAACAGGGCAAGATCCATTAGGGTTTAACAGGGGGCCTCTATAAATAGGAGGGAACCAAAGCTCTATAGGCCGAGGGTTTTCTTTTGGTAGCCACTTATGTTCTCCTCTCCCTAGAGAGGAGCATCGTCACAGTCCTTGTCGTGTAGATACCGCTAGAGAGGAAGATGCTTGACCACCTTCATCCTTCCTATAGATCTGCAGGGATTTAGGGATATATGATCTCCCTAGGTATTTTCTTTTACACATGCAATTTTCACGGATTTGTTTTGACGAACTGATCTTCGCACGACGATGGAACCTTTCTATGAGAAATCTATGGTTTAATTTTTTTTGTTCTTCTGTTACGTATGAGATGTCGCCCCCTGTGGATTTCTCAATAGTGGTATCAGAGCCAGGTTGTTCGTGCAAAGATCGGATCTTAAACTATGTGTGTTATGATTTAGAACAGTTTTTATCGTCAAAAATCATTGACGCAAAAGGCGAGGAAGGGCAGCAACTGTTGTTGCATTCTTAGTGTCCCCACACAAGTGCTATGAGACCAGCCACCTCCATCATATAGATGGGTATACAGCACACCAATCTGTCCGGTTATCTCGATGTTCCTCTTGAGTAACCTATGACCAGGATTATCTAAGGTTTGTGTTTAAAGGTGAATCTATCTCCTTATCGTGATCTCATCATAATCTAATTCTCATTGCACAGATCTAAGGATATCACAATATACATCCAGATAATGTGAGAAAATGCTAATAATCATAAGCAAAGGGATTGACGTAATGTGTTACAAGTGTTATCACTCACGTGATTGGCTTGTAGGACACTTATAACTAGCACTATATATCCATCCATATGATAGAGATGGTTAGTCTTATAGCTACTCACGTGGGGATACTAGAGATATAGTGCAACTGCTCATTAGAGAATGAGTTTACTAATTGATCCGCTCATGAAATGCTGGATGGTTGATGATACCTCATTGTCAGAATAGCGATTCCCTTATTTCAATTATGCATTTAGTCCTTAGATTTAAGATACCAAGGATGTCTTGTATGAGTTCTCCACTCTTTAATACTGGACTTATAGGTCTGGAAGTTTTAGATTTAGCATAGCCGGTCATCGGGAGTGGTAGCCAACTTTATGAGGATAATTGAGTGTTGATAGAGGATCATCTGCTCTCAATGTCATGAAAGAAATATCCTATGTATTCTTGCTCAGGCAAATCCTAGCCAGGGTTATTCGAATTAAGAGAGAAAGAGTTCTTAGGGAGAATCCGATTAAAGCGAGACTCAAGTAGATTTCATATGGGCTTGATAGTACTATGCTCGATATATGATCTTTGGGATATTAGATATATGAGGGACTATAGATATATGGTAATTGAGGACAGATAGGTTTAAAAGATTGGATTCTCTTGTATCGTCTAGGGACTACGGCGTAGTGGCCTAGTACGTTCGTAGCCAATGAGTCGAGTGAATTATTATGGAGATAATAATTCACTAAGCTAGAAGGAGTTTTGATAGGTATGACTCGTGGTTAGCTCGATATTAGGCCTAAAGGATCACACATATATGATCAGTGTTGCGATAAGTAGAGCTTCGAATATAAAATATCCATTGGAGCCCCTATTTTATTAGATATCCAATAAGCCCTTGAATTACTAGATCCTATGGATGAGATCCAATAAGAGCCTATGAGAGATTATTGGGTAAAGATCTAGTAATCTAAGGGGCTTGGATAGTTGGATAGAGATCTAGTACCTAATAGGGTAGGATCTATTAGGGTTAAGTTGATAGGGGACCTTTATAAATAGGAGGGAACTAAAGGGCTATAGGTAAGACCCCTTTTAGTTGCCACCTCCTATTCTCCTCTCCCTTTCTCCTCCTTAGTTACTAGCCCTAGTTTGGGGCTTGTGGACAACAAAAAGGGCCGGCCCCTTCTTGATTGCATGGTGCATGTGAAGTAAAGGTTTGTATAGCGATTTGAGGAGTGTCTTCATAACCCCTATCATGTGGATCACTACTAGAGAAAAGAATAGTTGACCTCTATCATCTCCCATAGATTTGTAGTATTTTAGGGATATACAATCTTCCTAGGTAACACACATGCCTTAATATGTGCGGTTTTTCAGTTTAATGCTTTTTTCAATTTTGTGAGTTTTTTTAGTTTTTTGGGTTTTTGTTAGAACCCTTGCAGATTCTAAGCTTAGAGTTGATCTCTAAAGGGGATCGGCCTCCTTGGAACTCTATAGGGGTTCCTTCCTCCAAGTTGCTGCTCAAATACTACTAAAAGATTAATCTATTCCTTTATGAAAAGAGGATGAATACATGGCTATTTATAGAGCTTCTAAACCCCAACTCCTAATAGGACTTTTACTCAAGACTCCTACTTCTAACCAACTCCTACTTCTAATTAGGACTTCTTCTCTAGTAGGACTTCTAATTCTAATAGGACTCTTTCCCTAATAGGATTTACATGAATGCCCTTATCAATTAGGACTCTCATAGCTAGAGTCTTAACAGACCCGCCTTCTTCAAATTAGCCATATCCTTGAGGCTGACGTTTCTTGAATTCTGAGAATTTAATCTTCAAGTCATCATAGTTCTCCCAAGTGGCATCTTCTGCTTGTAGGTTCGCCCACTGTATTAATACTTCAATAGCAGATTATCATTATCGAGTCATGATCTGTCGATCAATAATGGCACTTGGTTGGGTCTGGAGCTCTCCTTGGGTAGTCATATTTGGTAGATGGCTTTGGGCTATCTTATGTTGTCCCAACTTGAGCTTCAAACATGATACATGGAAGACTGGATGGATTCAGGAGCTGGCGGGTAAGTCCAATCTGTATGCTACTGCTCCAATGCGCTCCAAAACCTGGTATGGTCCATAGAATCGAGGTGAAAGCTTCATAGATGCTCTGGTTTGAATTGATGTTTGCTTGTATGGCTAAAGCCGTAGGAAGACTCAATCTTCTACTGAAAATTCTCTTTCGCCTTTGTGTTGATCATATTACTGTTTCATCCTTGCTTGTGCTGTAGTGAGATTATCTTTTAGCAACTTCAGTATTTTATCTCTGTCCTATAGTTCCCTATCTACTTGTTCTACTTTAGAGGTGCCCAACACATATTTTGGAATTATAGGGGGGGTCGGCCATACATAGCCTCATAGGGAGTATATTTTGTGGATGAATGATAAGTTGTGTTATACCACCACTCGGCCCAGGGAAGCCACTTTGTCCATTCTTTTGGTCGGTTACTGGTGAAGCATCTAAGGTATGTCTCCAAACACCTATTCATCACTTTAGTTTGGTCGTCAGTTTATGGGTGATATGTCATACTCATCTTTAATTTAGTGCCTTGCATCCGGAATAACTTTATCCAAAATTTGCTTGTGAAGACCCTATCACGATCACTTACAATAGATCTCAATATCCCATATAATTTTACAATATTCTCCATAAAGATTCATGCAATACTAGAAATAGCATAGGGATTACGGATGGCACAAAAGTGAGTATACTTTGTAAGGCGATCAACCACGACAAAAATTATACCGTTTCTTTGTGATGAGGGAAGCCCTTCAATGAAATCCATTAATATATGAATCCATATTGATTTTGGAATGGGTAGAGGTTGCAGCTTTCTGGGACTTGTCACTGTCTCACCTTTGTGTCGTTGACATACATCATATTATGCTACAAATTCAACAGTAATATATTTCATCCCTATCCAATAAAAATTTTTCTTAATTCTTTTATAGGTTCTAAGGAACCCGAAATACTCGGTCGTAGGTGTGAAATGCATCTCTTGAAGGATGGTTTTATGCAAGTAGAATTTGGCACAAGCACAATGCATCCCTTAAATCGTAAGTCCTTTGAGTCCCACCTATAATGAGCCATGGAGCTTGGTGCTTCCTCCAATTTTTATAATTTTACTCATTTTTGGATTATCTTGCTATTCTCTCCTAATATCTTCAAGGAAGTCGCTGGTCGAAAGTGAAATAGCAAAAAATTTAGCTTGCTTGGGTTGTCGTGAAAGCGCATCTATAACAACATTATCTTTTCCCTTTTTGTAAGTTATTTTATAATCATATCCAAGAAGCTTTATTACCCATGTTTGTTGCTTAGGGGAAGATATCTTCTGCTCCAAGAAATATTTTAGCTTTTTATGGTCGGTCTTGATTTGAAAGCATTACCCGATCAAGTACGATCTCCATTTGGACACTGCATGCACAATCGCGAGCATCTCCTTGTCATAAATAGTTATCTTGAGATGGGAAGAAGATAATGCCTTACTGGTATAAATGAGGGTTCGGCCATCTTGCATTAGTATAGCACCAATTCTAACTCCGGAGGCATCGGCTTCAATAATAAAAGTCTTGCCGAAGTTGGGTAACACTAGTACGGGCGTTGTTATCATTGCAACTTTAAGTTCATCCAAGGTGGTGATGACTTTGTCCAACCACTGGAAAGTATCTTTTTTCAGCAAGAAAGTAGAGGGTGCACTGATCTTTCCATAGTTTTTCATGAACTTGCGGTAGTAACCTGTTAAACCAAGAAAGTCGCACAGTGATTTTATGTTCCTCGGGGTCGACTAGTTCTGCATTGCTTCAGTTTTGGAGGGGTCCACTACCACCCCTTCCTCTGATATGATATACCCAAGATATTCCACCTTTTGTTGAAGAAAGCCGCACTTCATTTTTTTTGGTAAAAAGAACATGTTCTCATAAAATTATCAAAACAAGTCGTAAGTGCTGAATATGACTTTAAAGAGAAAGACTGTAAATAAGGATATCGTTGAAGAAAACTAGCATAAACTTATGAAGATAACTCCGGAAAATATCATTCATAAGGCTCTGGAAGTTGGAGGGAGCATTGGTGAGACCAAAGGGCATTACCAGAAATTCGGAGTGACTGTTGTGCATTTGAAAGGCAATTTTCTATATGTCTTCTTCGCACACTTGTATTTGATGATACATGGATCGAAGGTCCAGCTTTGTGAAGACTCATGCTTCCTTTAATTCATCAAGCAATTCATCTACTACTAGAATAGGGTACTTGTCCTTGACGATTATGCCGTTGAGAGCTCAGTAATCAACGCACATTCGTCATGTTCCATCTTTCTTTCATACGAGGAGCACCGATGAAGAGTAGGGGCTGCAACTTGGCTGAATAACTCCTGTTTAAAGCATCTCTTTTACAATCCTTTCTATTTCATCTTTCTGGAGATGTGGATACTGATATAGCTGAGTATTTGCTGGAGGATTGCCTGGAAGAATCGGTATATGATGATCATGCCGGCGGTTAGGAGGTAGGCTGTGTGGTTTGTCAAATATATCTGAAAATTCAACAAGCAAGGGAAGTAGGTTTAGATCTTCAAATTTGGTTGGCTCTCTCTTAGATTGCTGCTCAAGTTGTACTAAAAAGTCGCTGCATGCTTTGTGCAAAGCTTTCTCCATTCGTTGTGTGCAAATCATCGTTACGTCGCCCCCACGTTTCCTGCATAATATCATATATTTCCCCTTACTATAAAATTTCATAATTAATTTTAAAAAATTCTAGGAAACATCACCAATTGTCATCAACCATTTAATGCCAAGCACAGCCTCATAATTATCAAGAGGGAGGAGGAAAAAATCTGTAATTATCTCTTGGTCCTGCAGCAACAGTTTCACCCGTGGGCACCTACGATCACACTTCAAAATTCATCCATCTGTGACCTGAACATCAAACCTGCTGCAATTCTCAATAGGTAAGGCCATCCGGATAGCAACCTTGCTGTTCATAAAATTATTAGTTCTCTCTATTGAATCTCGAATTTTGATGATGAAACTAATTGAGTGTGTTTTGTTGTTTAATAGCGTGTTGAGTTACGCAGGTCTACTATCGATCAGGATTAGACAGTTGACACTGGAGGAATTGACGTTGCACCAGAGGTGATCATGTCAGGATATTGGATATCGAGCCGGAGGTTCGATCGACTTTCGACAAGAGGCTTCATACGTTGGGCATCGGGCCAAGAAGAGCGTGTTGCGCCAAGGATATCGGGATTGCGGAGGTCAATCACCGATTGGGCAACGGACCGCAAGAGAGGACGATGTGCCGAAGGATCGGACGAAGCGCCGACCAATGACGTGCCGGGCAACTGAATGTCAATTCGTGTTGTAATAACTGTCTAGATCGAAGTAGAGTGTTTGTTGTTTGTGTGTAGGAGTAACTACGATAAGGATGAAGACGTAAAGCGAAATAAAGGGTCGAAGTCAAGTGCGATGGATCATTGAGAGTTCGAGTGTTCAATGGAAGTCTGAAGATTTGTCGGGAGTGCTGCCAGAACTAGCCGAGAACGAGTAGGGAGCTTGCCGAAGGGATTTCGGAAGTTCGCCGGGAGGTTCGTCGAAAGTTCACGGAGCTTGCCAAGAAAGATCGGAGCTTGCTAAAGAAGCTCGGGGGAACTCGCCAAAATCATCGTGGAGTCCGAGAGCTTGTCGGGAGTCCGCAGGATGGTTTCCGAGGGATCATCGGAAGACCGCCGGAAGTTCGTCAGAAGCTCGTCGGAAGAAGACTTGACTTGCAGACTTTGTAATAGCTTAGGAATGTCTTTAATTTCGTAGTTAGCACATCAATTTGGGTTAGGATTAGGGGTTAATCCTTTAACCCAAGTATGGGCCCATTGGGCCTTGTTCGGAACCAGTTTGGGCCGAGTTTTCGGCCCAAACCAAACGTTGATTTGTGCTGGGCGGTGGCACCGCCCAGCAGCATGCATGCATGCTACGTGCATGGTGCTGTAGCCCGGGTACTGTAGCCAAGCGGTAGCACCGCCTGGTGGCGTAGCACCGCCCATTCGAAGCTAGCGTAGCACCGCTGGCTAGGCGGTAGCACCGCCTGGTGCGGTAGCACCGTGCTATCGCCCGGCGCAGAAAACCAGGCAGAGCACCACCGCAGGGCGGGTGGCACTTGGGTGTGTGTGTCTGCCCAGATCGACTGAGACTCAAATTTTGGCTCCAAATTTGAGTCCTCTTGAGCTCTATAAATTCCTCTTTTGCAGGTTCAAAGTGCAGTAAGAAGAGTGAAAATCTTGAGGGAAAACTCTGCTCAAATAGTGTCAAAAACTTCCCTCTTACTCTTAAGTGTTTTCTTGTTCAAGAGAGGGGTGAGAGCTTTGTAAGGGTTATCTTCTAAGCCCGTCAAAAGAAGAGGTGTTGCAAGGGAGTTCTTCCTCACCCATTGGAAGGAGGAAATCTAGTGGAAAGCCGGTGTCCTCAAGCGAAGAGGAATCGGAAGTGGATGTAGGTCGGATGACCGAACCACTATAAAAATCTGGTTTGCATTTACGTTCTTGCTATTTACTTTGCTGCAAACCATTTTTACTTGCTGTCTTATTTACTTAACTTCCTTATCATCTTATTATGTATGCTTTAACCTTATCATCTTATTATGTATGCTTTAAAGTTAAAACGTAATCTTTCCGAGTTCAAACGAAATGTTGCATTCATTCGTACGAAGTTTCCAAAGCTTGTTTTAAATCACTGAAAATCTATCGTTTTATCCGCTACACTAATTCACCCCCCCCCCTCTTAGTGTCGCTCGATCCCTAACACTCTCAGTGTCAATAAGAACGGTGATCGGTTGTTGCTTCAGAAATCCTCCCACTTTCATTGTTTGCGGGTTCGCGTAACCGGCAAGTGCATGCATCGTAATATCAATTGACTGCTGTTCTTTATCCATGACCTCTTACTCATGCTCCTAGACCTCCTCCTCCATGTCTTCAAGAGGTTCAATCAGTAGGAGGCGGCCCCTTTTGCAGCGATGATCGTGGTTCCACGGCTCGTCGCAATGCCAACAAAGACCCTTTGCTGATCGGTCACGTAGTTCTTCTCTTGTCAATTTTTTTGGCAGCAAAGGATGACTGAGAGTAGAAGGAGGTTTATATGCTAAGGTTCTAGGAGTGGTTCTCATCCTTTGAGCATCTTGGCTGAGCTGTTTTTCTTGTATTCGGGCAAAAGAAATCGCGGCCATCATGGTACGGGGCTGTCGCGCATTTACTTCCCCTTTTATCTCTGGCTTGAGTCCTTCGATGAATGTTCCTAACAATTGATGGTTAGTCCAATCACAAGCAAGGTAGGATAGCTTCTCAAACCTGGTTTGGTACTCTTGAATCGTAGAGGTTTGTCGAATCTTTACGAGTTGGCCATCGATATTTTCATACTCCGTAGGTCCAAAACAATTCAGAAGTGTGTTCTTAAATTGATTTCACGTCAGAGCCCCATGATTATATTCTAGCCAATTGTACCATTGAATAGCATCTCCTTCAAGATTGATGATAGCAATCTCCACCATAGCATTATCCGACGTTCGATAGTAGCGAAAGTAACGTTTGGTGTGCGAAATTCATCCCGTCGGGTCTCCTTCTTCCCATCATGGGAAGTCCACCCTCATGCATGGCTGAAGTATGTCTGAGGGCTGTCCCTCCTTCTCTGAGGTCCTTCTGAATTCTCTCCTTGCTGCAATTTGGTTGGACTCGGTAGTTGTCCAATTTTGAATTCTGCAAACAAAGTGCGCAATTTGTCTTCTAAGCGCGATTCAAGCCGTGATTCAATCTGAGATTCCCATTCTTTAAATTTGATATCAATTGGATCTTGAGAAGCCATAGCATATACTTGTAGATCAGAGATGCCCTTGTCTTTTTTTTGTTGATGGGTTAATGGCATGTGGTGGTGGAAGGTTCGGATAATAGATCGATGATAGAAGGGTTCGACTGCAATGGTTTACTATTTTGGGCTACAGTTTTTGATGCTGTTAGGGTTATAAAACTAGGTTATGATGGCTGAATCTTAAGGCTAGATGGATGCCCTAAAGACATCTTAGTTGGTGGCAGCAAGGTGGCTAGGGTTTGGTAGGTTACGGAGGAGAAAAAGGACAAAGGTGCAGCACCAGAATTTTTGCCGAATAAATTTCAGCAATAAAGATGCAATTTTTTTTCAGAAATTTTCAATAGAGATTCAAGCAAAACTTAAAGGGAATCTACTGGTAAGGAGAGATAATGCTGTTAAAAATTTCGTAGAAAAAAACGACAGCAAGAGATTTGGCAAAATTGAGGATCACGGAGAGGTACTATAGCAAAGTTTTACGTCTAAAGTGCAGCAGCTTGGACATCAAAGATAAGTTATTTATATTAAGAATTTTTCAACAAAACCAAATGGAAAACTACTGTTAGGAAGTGTCAAAGCCATCATAAAAATTTCATAGAGATTTGGATAGAAAAAACACAGTAGTAAATCAAAAAGGTCGTGCTATGCGGCTGAAATTCTGCAGTGCAACTTTCGTTGTAGAGATGAAAACTTTGTGACAAAAAGTTTATGCAGCAATATAGGAACGAATTTTTTTTGGATTTTTTGAATAACGATAACTAAATTGCAACAGCAGTAAGGTAGATAACCAGAACCTATTACAATTCACGAGAAGATCAAAGGATAATCTGCGGTGGTGGAGATGACAGTGAAATTCGGCGATGATCTTCTAAGCAATTATGGAAATTACTTTGGGCAGTTGTGGAGGGCTGATGGATGGCTATGGAAGGGCAGCGAGATACCAAGAATGCTGCTTTGATACCAAGTATTAAAACCCTTACGGATTCTAAACTTGGGGTTGATCTTTATAGGGGATCGGTCTCCTTGGAACTCTATAGGGGTTCTTTCCTCCAAGTTACTGCTCAAAGGCTGCTAAAAGATTGATCTATTCCTTATGAAAAGAGGGTGAATACATAGCTATTTATAGGGCTTCTAAACCTAACTCCTAATAGGACTCTTACTCAAGACTCCTACTTCTAACTAACTCCTACTTCTAATTAGGACTACTTCTCTAGTAGGACTCTTTCCCTAATAGGACTCCTACTTCTAATAGAACTCCTTCTCTAAGAAGCAACCTAACCCTAATCTAGCCGACCTCTTCACCTCTTTAATAGGGGTGGCTAGATAGGATTTACATGAATCCCCTTATCAAGTTGAACTCTCATAACTAGAGTCCTAACACCCCCCCCCCCCTCTCTTAGTGCCGTAATGATCCTAACACATGTCACCAATGGTTTCGCTTAGTTTCATTCTAAATAATTTATAATTATGCACCAAGAGATTAATCTTAGATTTTTTAATTCTATTTGTGTCTTCATGAGTAATTTCAAGTGTGTGCCAAATATTATGTGTCATTTCATAAGTAGAAACACAATTAAACTCATTTTTAAAGTGTTTATAGCTTTTTCATTTAAAGAAAATATTTTCTTCTCTAAATCATTCCATTCATTCATTGGTTTAGAAGATTTTTGAAAGCTAAACTCAACAACATTCCATAGATCAAAATCTATCAAAAGCAAAAAAATCTAAATTTAAGTTTTCCAATACGTGTAGTTTGTCTTATCAAACATAGGAGGATGAGTGATAGAATGACACTCTTGATTGCTAGAAAAAGTCATTTAATCTTTCTTAGGTGTTAAACTAACTAAGAGAACCAAGCTCTAATACCAACTATTAAGATCATAAAGACACTAAGAGGGGGTGAATTAATGCTTTCAAAATAAAGGACCGATTTGAAAATTCATTTGATGAAACCAGAATCGAAAATATGTTTAACTTAGAATATGAGTAAGTATAGTGAGTAATTAAATCAGTAAGCAATAGCAATGAAGAATATAATAAAAAATGCACCTCAGGTTTATAGTGGTTTAGTCATCACGACCTACATCCACTCCCGATTCCTCCTCCCTCGAGGCCACTAGCTTTCAGTAACGATCTTATTTTCATTAGGCGAAGATCATCTATCCTTGTTACAACTCTTTCTCCTTTTCATAGGTTGAGGAGAGAACCTTTACACCTCTCTTTTATAACAAATCTCATAGCTCCCCTAGAATAAACTTTAAACTTTAGGACGATGAGACTCAATGCTTTACAAGAGAGCTTACAACATTTCAATCACAAGTTTTTCTATATTTTTGTTCTTTTCACATAGCAAGCATGAGTAGGGTATTTATAGGCTACAAATAGCTTTAAAAATAGAGCCAAAAATTTAAATCCTTGGGCTTTCGGGATACTAGCGGTACCACCGCCTGCACTAGACGGTACTACCACCTAACAAAACTTGGGAGACTAGGTTATGGCTATGCCACCACTTACTTAAATGGTACCATTACCTTATAGTCTCTGAGACTATGTTCTGGCGGTACCATCATCTAACACTGGGTGGTACCACCACTAACCCTGGCTATACTATTGTTGGGTTTTTTAAAAAAATACATTTAGTACTTTTCAGCTCACAAGTAGCCCCACCACTTGGTCTGGCGGTGTCATCTCCTGACCCAACTTTAGGTCATTAAATTGACCTTCCAATAGGCCCAATTTAGCCTAATTAAGTTAGTCTAGTTATGCCTCAATCAACTTAATTAGACTCTAAACTACTTTCATCAATACTTAATAATTACAATTGTGAAGCATTTTATCTGGCATGTCATTCGGCACTTCATTCTATCTTTTGGAATATTATCTTTTTTATTAACGTATTGTTCGATCTATCGGCATGTTGAACTCCCATAACATTTGATCTTAGAGCAATGCCCGATCCTTCTAGCTCAATGCTCGAACTCATGGCATGAAGTCCATCTTCCAACATATCAACCAATCTTACGGGCCGACATCCAATCTCTAACATGGTGCTCTTTGGCCTATCATGTTATTCTCCTGCTTTACGATTTAAGTACAAGATAAAAAATTCTCCTATATCATTTTCTTGAATGCTTATTAGTCATAAATGTATTAATTAATTTCACCATTAAAATTTAAGATTCAATACTTACAATCACAAGTTTTCATTGTTTCACCAAGTAAGCATGAGTGGGGTATTTATAAACCCCAAATGGCTTAAGAAATAGAGTCCAAAATTTAAATCCTTAGGTTTTCGAGGTACTAGCTATACTACCGCTTGCACCAGGCAGTACTATCACCTACATAAAGCTTGAAAACCTGGGCTCTAGTGGTACTATCACCTGATAGCCTAGGAAACTATGTTTCGATGGTACCATTGCCTGCTTGGGTGATAGCACTATTTGACACTAGGTGGTACTACTATTGACCCTAGCGGTACTACCACCGAGTTTTCTAAAAACATACAATCCATACTCTTTAGCTCATAGGTAGTCCTATCACCTGGCTTAGTGTTACCATCGCTTGGCTCAACTTGTTAGGATCGAGTCTGACACTAAGAGGAAGGAATGAATTAGTGCAACGGTTAAAAATGATGATTTCATAAATTTTTGAAATCTCGGTTCCTAGAATGAAAAGATTCATTTCGATGAAAGTGTATCGGAAAGATGTTTAATTTAAAAGCGATTGTAAGAAGGTGATAAGTGGAGCAAGTAAAATGGTTTATAGCATGAATGAAAAGTGTAAAGTAAATGCAAACCAGATTTTATAGTGGTTCAGTCATCCCAACCTATGTCCACTCCTGATTCCTCTTCACTCAAGGCCATCGGCTTTCACTATGGATCTTCTTTCTAACAAGTGAAAATCAACTACCTTTTCATCACTTTCTCCTTTCGATAGGCTCAGGAGAGAATCTTTACAAGCACTCACTCCTGTCTTTTAAACCGAAAGTAAGTAAAGACTAGAGGGGATTTCTCAAGTGATTTCTACAGTATTTTCTCACTTTTAAACTTTTTGTACTTGTGTATTCTAATTAGGGATGAGAGTGGTATTTATAGGCTCCAAATGGATTTAAACTTGGAGCCAAAACCAATCTCATCCCAGGTCTTCTGGGTGCTGGCAGCACCACCACCACTGTTGGGTAGTACCATCACCTAGGCTTTCTATCACTGGACAATACCACCACCCAGTCTAACAGTACCATCGCTTGACACACTGTGCTGATAGTATACTAGGCAATACCACCACCCTAGTCTAGCGGTGCCACTGACACTGGGCGATACCATTGTCCAGTCCGGTGGTATCACCGCCTATACTCAACCTAGAAGACTGAGCCTTTAGGTGGTTCCACCGCCAATCCTAGTGGTGCCACACCTGAGATGGCACCAAGGCACTGTTTGGGCCTTTCATCCAGCCTAACATAGTCTTGATTCAAACCCAATTGGCCCCTAATTGAGTTGACTCACTTTTAATCCAATTAGACCTAATCTTACTCTGATCTAGATAATTATTACAAAGCGAATCAATTTTATTGTCCGGCATGTCATTGATCTATCGGTGCTTTATCCGGTTCTTTAGCGCATCGTCCTCTCTTGCAACATGTTGCCCAATTGATAGTTGTCCTCCACAACTCCGATCTCCTTGGCGCAACTCTGCTCTTCTTGGCCCGATGCTCGAATCCTTTGTTCGAAGCCTTTTATCGATATGTCGACCGGTCCTCCGGCTCGACGTCCAATCATCTGACATATTCTCCTCCGGCCCAACGTTGATTCTTCCTACTTCAATTGTCTAATCCTGATCGAAGGTAGTCTTGTGTCACTTAAAACGTAGTTAGATCACAAAACACAATCAATTGGTTTCATCATCAAAATCTGAGATTCAACAATCTTCCCCTTTTTTATGATGATAACTAATTGATGACGGGGTTTAGACAAACTCCCGGAGTTTAAACAAACTCTCCTTATCAATATGTCATGTTGATAGAACCTTTAGATTTTAAAAAAAATCTAAATAACATGTCATAAAAAAAATCATGCAATATTTTAAAATATTCAAGACATCATACAATATATGAAATCATCAATATACTTCTCCCTCTTTGTCATTAACAAAAAGGAGAAGTTACATCTAGCTAGTTTTAAGGATATGCAAGTTTCTACAACATACAAGCTAGATTTATAATACTTTACAATATACATGTTCACTAAATCATCATTTTAAGGATGTGCAAGATTGTAAATTTTCAAGTTTACACTTTTTCTTCTTGCGTTTGTAAGCTAGCAATTCTTTGTGATGTTTCAAGATGGCAAGTTCTCTTCTTCTTTTATAAGCTTGGAATTTGTTTTCTTTACGACATGCCATGCTAGCACACTTTTTCTCCCCCTTTGTCATTGTTAAAAGGAAGTGAAGAATATAATGTTGTAATTCATTTCCCTTTTCATCAAATTTTCAAATAATGACAAATGAGGTAACAAAATAAATATTTATATAAATGTTTCAATCATCAAAATTCAAGTTATGATTCATTTTGATATGTCTCTTCTTTTATAAATAGCAAAAAGGAATTTTAGGAAAACAAAGAAGAGATCTCGATTCATGCATAATATCTATCAATTCACCATGAATTATAATAAATTTAAGTTATGATTCCAAAAAATTCATGATATATTTAGAAAGTTCTCCCTTTTAGTAAATGACAAGAAGAAACATAGGAGAAAAATTCTCAATTCAAGCATAAGACATTTCATCAAATCACATATTTTAAAAAAAGTGTCAAATATCGAGTTATCAAGATCATAATTAGATAAATATTCTCTAAAAAAAATTCAAATATATAGTTCCAAGAAATCAAAATCATGATTCATAAAACTCATTCAAATCATCAAATCATCAAAATCACTTTCTAGAGATTCACGAGATTCATAAAATATCATAAATGAATTCTTTAATCTAGATAAGATAGGAAATGCATTTTCTTTTTAAGTGATTCATTTCGTATAAGCATGCCTTTATCCTTTTATGCTAAATCAAATAGAAACATATATCAATATTTAAGACCGATTCACAAGTTTCGTAGTAAAAATCATTAAGACACATTAATCCAAAATACAAGATTTCAAATCATAAAATCAAGCATGATACAAGCATTTTCATTAAATCATCAAAATTATCAAACATGATTTCATAAAGCATCATCAAAATCATTTTAATTCTAATATTCTTTCTTTCATTGTTGTTAGTTATAACAAGATGCTTTCCTTCTTACATGATTCTAGCTTAACGTGAGAAATCAAAAGTCATGCTCAAATTTTTTTTGTCAAAATCGTGCATCATTGTATAAATCCAAAAAATAAGTTTCGTCATAAAAACCATCAAGTCCAAATATAACACAAAGCATCTTCAAACAAAAGATCATGATAGTACATTTTCCATTTTATATGTTTCAATTCATGCAATTATCATGATAATTAATTTTTTGTGTCAAAACCATGCATCTTATTTGAAGCCAAAAATCGATATGGAAAACATACATGGAATTGATCTTATTAGGTGTACAAGCATTAGATCAACATTTTGTTTCTTTATCATAAAACATATGATGAACTTTTTAATTTTTCAAAAACGTTAGAAAGAAAAGCATGATATTTTTTAAAAAATTATTTCCTACAAACCAAATCAAGCAAATTATGAAAAGATCAAGTAATTTCATGATAATGTAAAAATATTTTGGATGAGTTACTTTTCTTATTGTTGAAAGTCGTCAAAGCACAATTCGCGACTTTATCTTCGGATACACTTGATTCTTCTTGGAGTACTTTCTTCTTCTTTGGCATCTTCTTCTTTTTAAGTTCATTGTTCTCATCATCATCACTTGAGTTATCACTCAAGTGGTCTTCTTCCGTTCTAAGTGCAATTATCTTCTTGTTCTTTAGAAGGTGGTTTTCATGTTCATCATATTCTAAGTATGTCATCTCATAGGTCATTAATGACCCGATAAATTCTTCAATAGGAAAATTATTCAAATCTTTAGTCTCTTGTATAGCGGTTACTTTCGAATCCCACTTTTTTGGAAGGGATCTTAGAATCTTATTTACATATTCAAAACTTGAAGAATATTTACCAAGACTTTTCAAACTATTGACGATATCCATGAAACGGGTATATATTTCACCAATAGTTTCGCTTGATGCTATTCAGAAAAGTTCAAAATCATGTATCAAAATATTTACTTTTGAGTCTTTAACTCTACTTGTGCCTTCGTGCATGATTTCAAGTGTGTGCCAAATGTCAAAAGCCGTTTCACAAGTCAAAATCCAATTAAACTCATTTTATCCAATGCACAAAATAAGACATTCATAGCTTTTGCATTTAATAAAAAAGATTTTTTTCTCAAAGTTTATCCATTCATTCATAGGTTTCGAGGGTTATTGAAAATCGTATTCGATAATATTTCATAAATCAAGATTCATAAAAAGCAAGAAAACTCTCATCAGATTTTTCCAATAAGTGTACTCCGTCTCATTGAATATGGAAGGACAAACGATAGAAAAGCCCTCTTGAAATACGAAAAGAGTCATGTCTCTTAGGTATTAATCTAAAATAAAAATATCAAGCTCTAATACTAATTGTTAGGATTGAGTCCGACACCAAGAGGGGGGGCGGTGAATTAGTGCAGTGATTAAAAATAATGATTTCGTAGATTTTTGAAAACCTAGTTTGTACAATAAAAATAATCATTTCGATGAAAGCATATCGAAAAGATATTTAACTTGAAAGCAATTGTAAGAAAGTGATGAGGAAGTCGAGCAAGTAAAGTAAAATGGTTTGCAACATGAATAAAAAGTATAAAGTAAATGCAAACTATATTTTATAGTGGTTCGATCATCCTGACCTACGTCCACTCCCGATTCTTCTTCACTTAAGGCCATCGGCTTTCACTAACGATCTTCTTTCCAATGGGTGAAGATCAACTACTCTTACAACACTTTCTCCTTTTGACAAGCTCATGAGAGAACCTTTACAAGCACTCACTCATCTCTTTTAAACCGAAAGTAAGTAAAGAATATAGGAGGGGATTTCTCAACTGATTTCGATAGTGTTTTCTCACTTTTAAACTTTCTATCTTATGTATTCTAACTAGGGATGAGAGGGATATTTATAGGCTTCAAATAGATTCAAACATAGAGCCAAAATCAACCTCATCCCAGGTCTTCTGGGAGCTAGTGGTACCACCACCCAAGTTTTTTATCACTAGGCAGTACCATCATCTAGTATGACGGTACCACTACCTGGCACACTGTGCTGATAGTGTATCGGGCAGTACCACCACCCTAGTCTAGCGGTATCACCACCCAGGCCACTGACGTTGGGCGGTACCACTACCTAGTCTGGTGGTACCACTGCCCAGACTTAACCTAGAAGACTGAGCCTTCATGTACTTCCACCACCAACCCTAGCGATGCCACTGCCTAACATGGCACTAGGGCATTGTTTGGGCCTTTCATCTGGCCCAACATAGTCTTGATTCGAGCCTAGTTGGCCCCTAATTGAGTTGGCTCACTTCCAACCTAATTAGACCTAATCCTATCCAATTTAGATAATTATTACAAAATGAATCAATTTTGTTGTCCGACATGTCATTGGTCCATCGGTGCTTCATCCGATTTTTCAACGCTTCGTCCTCTCTTACGGCCTATTGCTCAATCGACAGTTATCCTCCGTAACTCCGATCTCTTTGGCGTAACTCCACTCTTTTTGGCTCGATGCCCAAATCCTTTGTCCGAAGCCTTCTACCAATACATTAATCGGTCCTTTGGTTCGACGTCCAATCATTTGACATATTCTCCTCCGGCTCAACATTGATTCTTCCTGCTTTAATTATCTAATCCTGATTGAAGGTAGTCCTACATCACTTAAAATGTAGTTAGATCACAAAACATAATCAGTTGGTTTCATCATCAAAATCTGAGATTCAGGTCACTGAATTAGCCTTCTAATAGGCCGAATAGGCTCCTAATTAAGTTGGCCTGGTTACGCCCCAAAATCAACTCAATTAGACTATAAACAACTTCAATTAAGACTTAATAATTACAATAATAAAGCCTACATTATCTAGCATGTAATTTGCTTATCCGACACTTCGTTTGAACCTCAAGCACATCGTCTTTTTCTTTAGCGTATTACTTAATTCATTACCATATTGACCTCCCACAATATCCGATTTTCTTAATGTAATACCCGATCCTTCTAGTCCGATGCTCAAACTTATGACACAAAATCTATCCTTTGATATCTTTGACCTAACATCCAATCTCTAACATAATACTTTTTGGCCCAACATCTGATTCTTCTGCTTCAATGATTCAAGTCCATGATCAAAGTTTCACTGAATTATCTTTGTTCAAAAACTCATTAATTGATTTTATCAAAATTCAACAATCTTAGGAAAAGATTTTAGAAAGAGATTTTAATAACGAGAGGGAAGGAGGAGAACAAAACTAATAATGATACATAAACTGCCAAAAGCAGCTAAGTGTTGTCCAAAAAACTTACATTCATATTCTTTGTAAGCTTTCTATCATATTTTTATTTAATTATTTTAAGTCTTATAGTTGATGCTTTCACTTTACAAATAATATAGATTTTTTTTTCGATTTTATGCTTGATCTATTTGCAATAGTTTTCTCATTTACTAAAACTTTCATAAGAAGATAGTATCGAGTAAACGGAACATCGAACCAAAACCTTATACAGATCAGATAGTATCATAGTAACAAAATATCAAATATTTGAGGTATGATATATTTATAAATCCTAAAATAAAAAATTTGTACTTAATAAATCCATCAAAAGTATATTAGCAACTTTATACACGTAAACATCCTTAATGTGAAATATTTTTTAAAATATTTACAAAACTTGATAAAATAGTGTTCTCTCATGTTTAATAAAAAATGGATCTTGGATTATTTAATTTATTTGTTTATGACAAGTGCATATATATTTTTATAATCAAATTATTTACGTTGTATGAACTAATAAGCCTTCTAATGATGTATTATTAATTGTTTTCAAGAACTTGTACTTAGACAATTCTCCACAGAATATAATTGGATCTACATGTCCATGGATTCTATGTCATAAGATTGGATGTGTCCAATTCTATCTTTTCAAAGTGCATTATCTTTTTTAAAGCAAGAATCAAGACACTTATTTCCTACTTTGAATTTTTTCAATGTATGTTGTAAAAACACATTTTCCAAGTGATTCTATTATATTATTACTATTAGTTGAATCTTTCAAGTAATTTTTTAATTTTTTATTCATGATTAGTATATTTTTTATTTTTTAAAATATATAAATTTATTGATTTTTGGAATAACTCAATTTTAAGTTTAGGATGACACAATTTTAAGTTTTCACATTTAATGCAATGAATATATTTATCATAAATATTTTTTAGTATATCAAGCTCATTAGCAAGTAAAATATAATTTTTTTAATAAATTATATATTTATTATTTTTAAATTTATCATATAAGTCATGAAATATTTTAATTAATTTATCATACGATAAAAAAGTTTGAAAAATTTTATTACCTCATTATCAAAAATCATAAATACATAATTTGTTATTTTTTCTTTCATAATTTAATATTCTACCTCCACCAACATTCACTTTTAAAATCAACATATATATAATATATATATATATATATATATGTATATACCCGTAAACCGTCGCACGGCGTTCCCGAGGCTTCCAAATCCAAACTATCAATCGATTTTGCACGCATCTTAAAAAGGCCTAACCTAGATATAGACGGCCCTCCGAGGGCCGCCACGCTCCCCAGCGGCGGGGCCTAAGGTCTCCCGACACCCGATCTGGAACAGCGTGTTCACCCAACCGGCCCACGTGCCGTGCCTCAAAAGCCAACCCATCATGCCGCTGCGTGTATCCAAATCCATTCCTCTTCTGCATCCATCACAACACCACCGTCATCTTCGCTTCACTGGGAAAGAGAAGTCCATCCCCCTCGTATTCCCTTTCTTATTCCTCCAACTCTCACATTCTCTTCCGCAGCAAATGCCAGAAGAGGGACGACAGATCCAAACAAGAATGCATCCGCTTTGTTTCTTACATCGTGGGGCATCGTTCCGGATCGTCCTGGCGGCAGCGCTGCTGCTTCTGCTCCGACGACAGAATGGCTGCTGGTGCTACCAATACAAGGTTGGCGATCTCGACTGCTGGGGTGTTCCTCCTCCCTCCAACCTCCTTCTCTACTCCGCCTGGTCTCAGAACCACCACTTCCGCCTCGGCGACTCCCTCCGTAAGCAAAAGACCCTTCACTGGTATCATTCGTCTTCTTCTCTGTCTCCTGGATCTGAATTTTCGTGATGGTTGGGTACGTGGTTCAGTGTTCTTGTACCCGCCGAGCCAGGATTCGGTGATCCAGGTGACGGAGCGCGCGTTCAACAGCTGCAGCCTGGGGGAGCCCGTGCTGAGGCTGAACGACGGTAATTCCCTCTTCAATCTGACTGTGCCGGGGTACTATTACTTCACCAGCGGCGTCGCCGGTCACTGCAAGAAGAACCAGAAGCTGGTCGTCGCCGTCCCCTCTGCCAACGGCACTTTCTTTCCGAGCCCTGCCGCCGACTCCACCGCCCTCCCGGCAGAGTCCCAGCCCTACCCAATCGTATTCGGCCCTACGCCAGCTCAGGGATCCAGCGGCACGCAGGCGGCGGTGGTCGGAGTCTCCGCGGCAGTGGGATCTGTCGCCGCCGCTGTCGTGTTCCTCGGGTTCACTCTCGTGTGAGACGGACCGGAGAAGATGGCATTTTGGAGATTTGGTGCGGAGTAAAAGCCTCTCTTTGTCTTTGTGCCTTCACTTCGTCAATAACGTATTCATTTTGGTGGAAGCCCACGAAGGCTTAATCACTACATTGTCATATGATAAATGAAGTTTAACGGAACTTCGTAATAACGGAGAATTTATTGGGGAAGTTTATTAAGCTATCAATATCTGTGGCATTTAGCTTATTTATGCCTTTGAATTTGAACACAGCAACTGAGAGAAAGCAATTCCACTAAGAGCTGAACTAAAGCCACTTTGTCATTGTCTCGTTTATTTTATGCCACTTTGATTAAATTCTCTTTATTATTATAAAAAATTAAAAAAAATTCACATCTACTCTTTAGATAAAGTATCTATATTTTTTTTTTCTAATTTGCTAGTGCCTTGCAACCGTTGTAACCCAAAAGTCAAAGTTATAACTATCAAAATTATTTCTATTAAAAAAAATCAAGATAAGTGACAATAGATAGGTTCATTTTGGATAGTAACATAGAGATATGAATCTGATCGATAATTCATTCAATATCACATGATCGACACATCAATGGCATATGGTCATCATATAATTAGCATCTCAACATTACATGATTAATATATGACTAACATCTTGACACGAGATTAAATTGAATAGATATTATTATATTTTAGATTTAATCATTATTAAGTCTCAGAGAAGTACACAACTACTCTCATAATTAGTGTTAATCATGAGAGTATTGGTCTTGAGATTTCACTATAAAAAAGCTCCTCAAGTACACTTTTGAAGATCTCTTCCAATACGGTAATTGACATAAGTCAAATAGTTTAACCTTAAAGTTAACTTAAGTATCACAGGAGCATTGTTGAAATGTTCTCGATGTAATTTATAGGATTTAGTATCCTTGAAGTTAAACGGGTGTGGTTTTGGTCTAAATCAACATGAGACTAGTATGGAAGAGAGATCTTGATTGATTCCAAATAAACATTTAGCATGAATAATTAAACTTTGACTTAACAATTTAGTACTAGAAGAAGAGCCTCCGATATATCTTAAAATTTTTTGTTGAATTGTCAAA
This sequence comes from Musa troglodytarum, assembly GCA_023547065.1. NCBI lineage: Eukaryota > Viridiplantae > Streptophyta > Magnoliopsida > Zingiberales > Musaceae > Musa > Musa troglodytarum. The sequence goes on from CP097504.1 coordinate 17,711,658, forward strand.
TTTCATTGGATCGTCCCACTGAATAAGAACTATTGTCTTAGGCCAAACTTCTAGGTCAGGACTCGCTTATACCGGTCCTCCCAAGTGTGATTTGTAGCTGTCAACGCCATTGCAAACCTAGCTTGCAAATCCCAAAATCCTCGGCTTTGTGTCCAACTATTTCAAAATGCACAACAAGAGGTAGCTACCCTGTTTACTCCACTATTTTCTCATGTTACTCCACCAACCCCAGCCCCAAGCATCATGAAAGAGTTTTGACCACCTACTGCTGACACGCTATGGGAGGCATGAGACCACACCAAACTCCTCCACAAGAGCTTGAGCCCAAAGTGTCTCTTGAGCCCTTTCTTGAAGTCGAAGTTCAATTCTTTAAGATGGATGAATGGTTAGGAAAGAGATTAGGCAAGGGAAATAACCAAAATATGAATCATAAATATTATTCCCTTTTATCATACAAGGGTTCAGTTTACCTACACAATCTCTATGATATAAATTTGATCCTTTAGAGCATGTGATAGTAGTCATCTTTCATATGATGCTTTATGGGACGCTTGACTCACTCATATGTCAGACCTTCTTGGCCACTCTGTGAGAGTCAACATGGGAGTAGTTTGCTAACTTACCTTTCAAATTAGTCTCCTCATTCGTGCAAATAGCTAAAGAGTTTCAATTTGATTTTATTAGCTACTAACCCCCAAATAAGCCAAGAACTTCTCTTCTAGTCATATGTCAAGAAGATAGAGAGATATTGGCAAGCTATACGAAGATGTTCTATAATAAAATAAGGATAATATGGACCCAAATCTATATATCCTCATCAACTCTTATATCAGTGACCTCAAACCTTCTAGCTTCTTTTGATTGGTTATTGCAAAACCTCTTGCCACATATTTGGAGTTTCTATAAGAGGCCAATCAACACGTTGTCGTTGAATTCATCATTACTAAAAAAAAAAACTAAATCAGTGAAGCCAATAAAAAAGGAAAGAAGCATGTGATCTAATCATTCTAATCTGCCCTAGAAAGAAAGACCAAAGGAATAGTAAATCCATCATCAACAAGAGTTTACTCCCTTTAACACCTTATATAAGACTACTAGATAAATAATAATAGTTAATTAAAATTTTAATTAACTAATTTTTTTTTTAAATTTGGGGATATATAGGAAATTTTTTAAATTATAAAGGGTATTTTGGTAATTTGGGTAGAAAGGGCATAACTTGAAATTTATGAAATTCTGAGGGATAAAATTATCTTTTGTCCAAAAACCTAATTCCTTCCTCTGCACACTGCGTTGTGACTACTGCTACCTTGCCAAGGGTGACCATTGCGTGTGGGCACATCGCCCATGCCCGCAGGCGTCGCCCGCCCCTTGAAGGCAGGCCGCTTGTAAGTGGGCACGACCCACCCCTTGCGAGTAGGCCGCCTACAAATTGGTGCAGGTGTTGCCTACCCTTGTAGGCAGGCCACCTACGCCCAACGTCGCTATCGGCCACCTGCACTACAAGGGTAGCAACAGTTGCTACCCTTTCTTGCTCTTTTACATCAACAATTTTGACATCAAAAGCTTTTCTAAAACATAATACACGGAGTTTAAAATCTAATTTTCATACGAATAATCTGACTTTAATACCACTATTGAAAAATCTAGAGGCGACATCACATGCGCAACAAAAGAATAGAAAATAAAAATCCTAGATTTCCATGAAAAGGTTTCGTCATCATGCAAAGATTAGTCCACAAAAACCCGCGAAATCAAAAATTACATATATAAGATAGTGCCTAGGTGTTGAATCTCGGATTTTGATGATGAAGTCAATTGATAAATTATTTGATCTAATCTATATTATTAAGAAAAGTGCATAGGATTAACTAAGATAGCCATGAAGACGTAAAGCAAAACGATGTGCCAGAGTCAAGTACGTTTGAATCGTTGGGAGTTCGAGAGTCCACCAGAAGTGCGAAGGGTTGTCGAAAGTGTTGTCAGAATTGGCCAAGAATGAATTAGGGGCTTACTGAAGGGTTGTCGGAAGTTCACCGGAAGGTTCATCGGAAGTTCACAGAAGCTCATTGAGAACGATCGGAGCTTGCCAATGGAGACTCGTCAGAACTCGCCAAGGTCGTCATAAAGTCCGGGAGCCTATCGGAAGTCCACTAGAAGATGTCCAAGGGTTCGTCGGAAGTCCACTGGAAGTTCATTGGAAGCTCACCAAAAGAAGACTTGATGTACCGGTTTATGTTTTTGCTTAGTGTATGTCTTCAATTTCATAGTTAGAATGCAATTAGGGTTAGGATTAGGTGTTAATCCTATAACCTTGGTAGGGGCCAACTGGGCTCGTACATTAACTAGATTGAGCCGGATTCTAGGCCCATTTAGAAGTGTTGAACCCTGTCTAGTGGTGGCATCGCTAGACTAGGGCAGTGGAATCGCCCAGGGTTTAGATTCCTAGAAGCATTGAGCGATGGTACCACCCAGGTCAATGGTGATACCATCGATAGTTATTAACTACCAGACAGTGGTATCGCTTATCAAGCAGTGGTACCGCCCTACAATAGAGCCCAAGGCTCTGCTCTAGCGGTGGTATCACCTAGTGTTAGGGTCAATTGGCGATGGTACCACCAATGACAGGCAATGGTACCACCAGCTCTCAAAAATCTGGGATGTGACCTTTTTTTCTCTAATTTTAAAGCCAATTGAGCTTATAAATACCCCTTACTTCTCAGCTGGCAAAGCACATTGAGAAGTGATAAGAACTAAGTCAAAATTATAACAAAATAGCCTTAAAAAGTTAGAGTATTCACCTTCTGAATTTCCAAGTGTAAAAATTATGTAAAAAGGTGTGAACCACTTGTAAAATTCTATAAAAGGTGTGTTTGATCCTTACCCTTCAAGAAGGATTGATAGTGGAATCTGGTAACCTCATCGGAGGAGGTTTTGGAAGTAGATGTAGGTTAATTGACCGAACCACTATAAAATCATTGCGTTCTTCTCTTGGTGCATATTTACATTTACTGCATTTCTATTTTTACTTAGCTACAATCTTTCAATCTCTCCTCTACTCTCTTTCATATTCACTCGAATCATTCTCTTTGTCAAAATCAATTTCCTCGAACAAAACTTTTCAATGCACAACATGGCGTGTTACATATATTGTGATGTCCTTGGATCTGTGCAATGAGAATTAGATCATGATGAGATCATGATAATGAGGTCGATTCACCTTTAAACACAAACCCTAAATAATCCCGGTCATAGGTTACTTGAGAGGGACATTAACATAACCGGATAGACTGGTGTGCTATATAACCATCCATATGATGGAGGTGGTTGATCTCATAGCTACTTGTGTAGAGACACTAAGGATACAGTACAAGTGCTCATTGAAGAATGAGTTCACTGATTGATTTGCTTACAGAACATTGGATGGTTATTGATAACTCATGTCAGATAGCGATTTCGTAGTCCTAGTAGTGTATCTGGTCCTTAGACTTGAGACACCAAGGATGTCTTGTATGAGTACTCCACTCTTTGATAAACTTATAGGTTTAAAAGTTCCAGATCTAGTACAACTAGTTATTAAGAGTGGTAGCCAACCTTACGAGGGCTATTGAGTGTCAATAGGGGATCATCCACTCTTGGTATTATGAGAGGAATATCCCATGTATTCTTGCTCAAACAAATCCTTAGCCAAGGTTATTTGGATTGAGAGAGAAAGAATTCTTTGGGAGAATCCGATTAGAGCAAGGCTCGAGGAGAGACCGTATGGGCCTAACAACATCATGCTCGGTATAGAGTCTCTAGGATATTAGATAGATGAGGGACTATAGATACATGGTAATTAAGGACATATAGGTCCAAAGAATTGGATTCCCTTTTATCATCTAGGGATTGTGGCATAGTGGCCTAGTACGTTCGTAGTCGATGAGTCGAGTGAATTATTAAGGAGATAATAATTCAATGAGTCAGAAGGAGTTTTAATAGGTATGACTCATGGTCAACTCGATATTGGGCCTAGAGGGTCACACACATATGGTAGATGTCGCGATGAGTAGAGGTTCGGATATGAGATATCCACCGGAGCTCCTAACTTATTGGATATCCATTAAGCCCATGAATTATTGGATCATAAGATGAGATCCAATAAGAGTTAATGAGAGATTATTAGGTAGAAACTCACTAATTCAAGAGGCTTGGGTAATTGGATGAAGATCCAATACCCAATAGGGCAGGATCTATTAAGGTTTACAAGAGGCCTCTATAAATAGGAGAGAACTAAAGGTCCATAGGCTAGGGTTTTTTGGTAGCCACCTTATATTCTCCTCTCCCCAAGAGAGAAGCAACATTGTAGTCCCTACCGTGTGGATTATCACTAGGAAGGAGGACATTTGAACTCCTTCATCCAGTCCTATAGATCTGTAAGGATTCAGGAATATACGATCTCCTTGGGTACTTTCTTTTTACACATGTAGTTTTCAAATTCGCGGATTTATTTTTGACGCACCGATCTTCACATAACAATGGAACCTTTCTATGAAAATCTAAGGTATTTTGTTTTTATGTTCTTCTGATGCGCATGAGATATCGCTCCTTGTATTTCCCAACAGTGGTATCAGAGCCAGCTTGTTCGTGCGAAGATCGGATTTTAAGTGCGTGTGTTATGATTTAGAATAACTTTTGTCATCAAAATTATTGGCGCAAAAGGTGAGGAAGGGTAGCAACTATTGCTGCCCTTACTGTGCTCGCAAAGCGGCCACAGCCAAGGCTACAACAAGCAGTGCCGACAACCTACGAGCTACAGGTAGGCGGCCTGCTCGCAAGGGTCGGCGTCGCCTGCGAGCACTGTGCCCATAGGGGTGGCATCGCCCGCGGGCCAAGAGTCCCCACAAGTGATTGCCTGCGGGCCAGGAGTCGCTCGCAAGGGTGGCGCCCGTGGGGCAGCGCCGCAGGGTCACCCCCTCAAAGGGATGGCATCGTCTGGCCGCCCGTGGGCATGGGCAGTGCACCACCACGCCCAACCATCGCAATGGTTGGAATGCTGCAGAGGAGGGATTAGGGTTTTCGGCCAAAAGACAACTTTTCTCGAAAGAATTTCTAAAATTCTAGTTTTGTTCGTTTTATCGAATGACCAAAATGCCCTTCAGAATTCTAAAAATTCCCTATATATATTTATTTTCAAAAAAAATAGTTAATTAAAATATTTAATTAACTATTATTATTTATCTATAGTCCTATATAATAACATATACATATGATGTATGATGTGGACAAATGTTCATGGATCGTGTGATGTGATGTGTGTACATGTGATTATTATTATTGAAGCTTGCGAGCCTCTATTTTTCTCATTTATTATCGTGCCTATGTGTTTGTAATTATATTGTAATTACACAAAGAGGCACAGTAGGAGCAGGACCCACGAGGTTGAGACAGATGATCCGACGTATAGAGATACGTTGAGATACCAATGGAACCGACAAAGTGAGATGGACGATCACAGGGCATATAGATGTGCTGAGGCACACATAGATCTTGATGTGAGTGATTGGGCCCACTAGCTCGAGCTTGATCATATTAGGATGTGGTCCATGATTATCTGGTATGATTGCTCATGTAATGTGTGATTGGTTATACACCTACTAGATATGTATATATATTTGTAGACGATATAGATATATATTAAATATGTATGTGTATGACACATTATATTAGGAGACTAAATAAAAAAATCCCCTCTATTAATAATATTAAGTCGGTAAACATGAGGTAATTAAATTGACCCACGTGGCCTTCCATCGTTATAAGTAGGAACCAATTCCTGGTATAGGTTGAGTTGGTCGAGTCTCTCGAGATTCACCTATATCGTGATTTGCTATCTTATCTATGACATAGAGATGTCACCGGTGACCTAAGGACATGGTATGATTGGTTAAGTCCCTCGAGGGTATATCATCAAATCAGACTCATCATATAATGACGGTGATGACTTAATTGAACATCATGGTTAGTTGAGTCTCTCGAGACCATAGTGGTTCGGAGGCTAAATAGGATGGGAATCACAAAGAGTTATGTTCAACAAAAGTTGCTTACTTTTATGAGCTTAATGTGATTGATCGAGTCCCTCGAGGTTACGTTAAGACGTCGATTGGATCCCGATCCCCACTAGAGATCCGTTGAGGGTCTCCGATTCATATACCGGAGTGTGTTGTGTGTCTCACGAAAAATTAGTGGGAGTAGAATAAGATAGAAGTCCTTATCTTAACTGTTTAATTTTTACAAAGTCTGTATGTTATTTATTTCTACTACATCTTTAATTTTAGAAAAATATCGCTTTCAAATCCTTAATTTAGCATACTTGATGCCAACCGCCTCACTGGTCCAAATTATACAGATTAGCTTCGTAATTTGAGAATCATTCTCACGGTGGAGAAAATCATGTATGTCCTTGATACAGTGATCCCTATACCCGATGAAGGGGCAAGCGAGGAAGAGATCGATCGTTATGTGAAGTACATAGATGATTCTACTCTTGCTCAGTATTATATATTGGCCTCTATGACTATTAAGTTATAGAGACAGCATAAAAATATGGATGTCAACTCCATACTCCTACATCTCTATAAACTATTTGAAGAACAGAGAAGAATTCAGCGATATGAGATATCGAAGAGTCTTTTCCATGCCAAGATGACTGAGAGGACACTAGTTCAGAACCATGTCCTTAAGATGATTGAGTGGATCAAGAAACTCACAGGTCTAGAAATGATCCTAGAGGATAACCTGTGTATGAATCTTATGCTTTAGTCCCTACCAGATTCTTTTTCTTAATTAATAATAAATTTTAATATGAACAAACTTGAGGTGACTCTCCCAGAGCTCCTCAATATATTGAGAGAAGTAGAGAGTACTATCAAGAAAGAGAAGCCAGTTCTCTATATTGGTGAGTCCAGAAAGAAAAGGAAGACTGAAAAGTCCATTAAGAAGGACAAAGGCAAGGGCAAAATGGGTAAGGCAAATATTGCTAGGAAAGACCCAACAAAGGATAAAGGCTAGTGCTTTCACTACGATAAAGATGGGTAATAGAGCGAAGGTTCCTGTAGTGGCTGTTGGTAAGGTCACCCTACATCTGTCTAGTGGAGCTATTATTGCATTAGACGCATGCTATTATGTTCCTTCTATTATCAAAAATATTATTTCCATTTCATGTTGACAGTTAGTAGATATAAATTAGTTTTTGAGAACAATAGTTGTTTAATAACATTAGATGATGAGATCATCACGAGAGGAACGTTGCATAATGGCTTATTTATGCTAGATACATCTCCACATATCATGAGTGTAAGTGAGTCTAAGAGGAAATGAGAAGAGGTGAATAATGCATATCTGTGACATTGTAGGCTAGATAACATCCATGAGGAAAAGATTCAAAAGTTGTAGAAGAATGGATATCTAGATCCATTCGACTATGAGTCATATACGACTTACGAACCTTAGCTTCGGGGAAAGATGACCAACTCTCCATTTAGTAGAACTAGAGAGAGAGCCACTGAGTTGCTGGAATTTATACATAGTGATGTATGTGGTCCCATGTCGACTCATGCCATAGGTGGTTACTCCTACTTTATTACTTTCATTGATGATTTCTCAAGATACTGATATGTGTACTTGATGAAGTACAAGTTTGATGTTTTTGAGAAATTCAGGGAATATAAGAATGAAATAGAGAACCAAACTGGAAAGAGTATTAAAACCCTTCGATCAGATTGAGGAGGTGAGCACTTGAGTATAGAGTTCACTCAGTTCCTCAAAGACCATGAGATTGTATCCCAATGGACACCTCCTTATACACCACAGCTTAATGGTGTATCAAAAAGGAGGAATCGCACACTGTTAGACATGGTGTGTTCTATGATGAGTTTCACCGACCTATCCATCTCATTCTAGGGATATGCCCTAGAGACCGCAGTTTAACTTCTGAACAGAATTCCAACTATGTCAGTAGTGTCTACCCCATATGGGATATGAAATAGGAAGAAGTTTGATCTTAAGATTGTTAAGATTTGGGGGTGCCCTACCCACGTCAAGAGACATAATCCCGACAAGTTAGAATCCAGGATGGAACAGTGCAAGTTCGTAGGATATCCCAAGGAAACTTGTGGATATTATTTCTATCACCCAAAGGACCAAAAGGTCTTTGTAGCTAAGAGAGTAGTGTTCCTTGAGAAGGAACACATTCTTGGTGGAGATAGTAGGAGCATGATAGAGTTGAGTGAGGTTGGAGAACCTAGCTTAAGCACCATTCCATAGCTAGAATCTGTTCAGGTACCTAGCACATAAGTTCTAACTTTACGTAGGTCCGGTAGAGTATCTCATCCTCCTAAGAGATATGTAGGACATATCAGAAGAGAGGATGTTGAGGATATTGATCCTTAGACCTACGAGGAGGATATTACAAGTATAGACTTCGGGAAATGGCATAAAGCATGAATTCAGAAATGGATTTCATGTACTCCAACAAGATTTGGAACGTAGTTGATGCACCCGAGGGTATCATACCCATTGGCTGTAAGTGGATCTTCATAAAGAAGATTAGAGTAGATAAAAATGTAGAGACCTATAAAGCAAGGCTAATGGCTAAGGAGTATCATCAAAGGCAAGGTGTTGACTATGTCGAAACTTTCTCACCCATAGCTATGCTAAAATCCATTTGAATTCTATTAACTATTGTAACACACTATAATTATGAGATCTGGCATATGGACATCAAAACCGTATTCCTTAATAGTAACCTCAAGGAGGAGGTGTATATGATACAACCTAAGGGATTCGTGTCCAAGGATAGTCCAGATAAGGTATGTAGGTTGATTAGGTCCATCTATGGACTAAAGCAAGCTTCCTAAAGTTGAAACATAAGATTTGATGAGACGATCAGATCTTATGACTTCGTTAAGAACGAAGATGAGCCTTGTGTGTATAGGAAGGTAAGTGGGAGCACTATCACCTTTTTGGTATTGTATGTGGATGACATCATGATCATTGGGAATGATGTAGGAATACTCTCCACAATAAAGGCTTGGCTATCTAGGCACTTCACCATGAAGGACTTAAGGGAAGCATCCTGTGTATTGGGGATACGGATCTATAGAGATAAATATAAGAGGATACTTAGCTTATCCTAGTCCAGGTACATAGACACCATTGTCAAAAGGTTTGACATGAAAAATTCCAAAAGTGGTCTCAAACCAATGAGATATGAAATATCACTTTCTAGGAATATGTCCCCAAAGACTCCTGAAGAAAGGGCACATATGGATAGGATACCATATGCCTCAGTGATAAGATTTATCATGTATGCTATGCTATGTACTAGGCCTAATATAGCATATGCTCTAAGTGTCATGAGCAGATATTAGGCAGATCCAGACTTGGAGCATTGGAAAATAGTAAAGTGTATCCTTAGGTACTTGAGAAGGACTAAGAATCTTTTATTGATATATGAAGAAAGTAGCTTCAGAGTTAAGGGCTACACAAACTCAAGCTTCCAATCCAATGTCGATGATAGCAAGTCTAATTCAGGGCATGTGTTTACCCTGAATGGAGGAGCAATATGTTGGAAGAGTTTCAAGCAAGACATTATTGCTGACTCGACCATAGAGGCGAAATACATTACTACGACAAAGGTAGCAAAAGAGAGAGTCTAGATGAAGTAGTTCATCACAGATTTGGGAGTCATGTCGAGCAACGAGGAGCTGATTCTCTTATATTGCGATAACTATAGGGCGATTGCTCAAATAAGGGAACTCGAGTCTCATCAGAAGTGTTCTAAAGAGGTTCCAGCTTATCAGAGAGATAGTGGAAAGAGTTTCATCCGAAGATAACATTGTAGATCTATTGACCAAGCCATTGTCTCAAATTATCTTTAAGTGTCACAGGGGCCTGATGGGGAACAGACACATAGGTGATTGGCTTTAGGTCAAGTGGGAGATTGCTAGTCATATGTGCCATGCAAGCAAATCACATGAGTAATGACACTTGTGACTTGACATGCACTCTTTCTTTTGTTTATTATTATTAGGCATTTCATCATTTTATCTTACATGTTGCATATATTGTGATGTCCTTGGATCTGTGTAATGGGAATCGGATCATGATGAGATCACGATAATGAGACCGATTCACCTTTAAACACAGACCCTAAATAATCCCGATCATAGGTTACTTGAGAGCGATATCGAGATAACTGGATATGCTAGTGTGCTGTATACCTATCCATATAATGGAGGTGGCTGGTCTCATAGTTACTTATGTGGAAACATTAAGGATACAGTACAAGTGCTCATTGGAGAATGAGTTCACTGATAGATCCTCTTACGGAATACTGGATGGTTATTGATCTCACGTCAGATAACAATTCCGTAGTCTCAGTAGTGTATATGGTCCTTAGACTTGAAACACCAAGGATGTCCTATATGAGTACTTTACTCTTTGATACCAGACTTATAGGTTTGAAAGTTCTAGATCTAGTACAACCGGTTATTAGGAGTGGTAGTAAACCTTACGAGGGCTATTGAGTGTCAATAGAGGATCATCCGCTCTCAGTATCATGAGAGGAATATCCCATGTATTCTTGCTCAAACAAATCCTTGGCTAAGGTTATTCAAATTAAGAGATAAAGAGTTCTCCGAAAGAATTCGATTAAAGCGAGTCTCGAGGAGAGATCGTATGGGCCTGACAGCACCATACCCGATATAGGGTCTCTAAAATATTTGATGGATGAGGGACTATAGATACATGGTAATTAAGGATAAATAGGTCCAAAGGATTGGATTCCCCTGTATCATTTGGGGATTGCGACGTAGTGGCCTAGTACGTCCGTAGTCGATGAGTCGAGTGAATTATTAAGGAGATAATAATTCATTGAGTCAAAAGGAGTTATGACAGGTATAACTCACGGCCAGCTCGATATTGGGCCTAGAGGGTCACACACATATGATAGGTGTCGCGACGAGTAGTGGTTCGGATTTGAGATATCCGCCGAAGCCCCTAACTTATTGGATATCCATTAAGCCCCTAAATTATTGGATCATAAGATGAGATCCAATAAGAGCTAATAAGAGATTATTAGATAGAAACCCTCTAATCTAAGAGGCTTGGGTAATTAGATGAAGATCCAATACCCAATAGGGTAGGATCCATTAGGGTTTACAGGGGGGCCTCTATAAATAGGAGGGAACCAAAGGTCCATAGGCTGGGGTTTTTTAGTAGTCACCTTCTATTCTCCTCTCCCTAAGAGAGGAGTATCATTGCAGTCCCTGCCATATAGATTATCACTAAAGAGGAGGACATTTGAACTCCTTCATCTAGTCCTACAGATATGCAGAGATTTAAGGATATACGATCTCCCTAGGTACTTTCTTTTTACACATGTAGTTTTTAGATTCGTGGATTTGTTTTTGACGCACCAATCTTCGTATAACGACGGAACCTTTCTACAAAAATCTAGGGTGTTTTGTTTTTATATTCTTTTGCTGCGCATGAGATGTCGCCCCTTGTATTTCCCAACATGCTCTTGATCCTAACAGTTAGTATTAGAGTAAGGTTACTCTCATTTTGGTTTAAAACCCAAGAGAGATGATATTTACCAGCATACAAGAGGGCCACTCAATCACACATCCACCTATGTTCAATGGGTTAGATTATATATATTGTAAGACTCGCATGAGAATTATTCTTATTTCTATAAATTTTAAACTTTGGAACATTGTTGTAAATAGCTTCTAAAAGTCTTTTCTTCTAATGAGTAATTAGAATGAGTCAGAGGAGAAGACTTTCACCCTTAATGCAAAGGCTATGAATGTCTTCTTTTGCGCCTTAGACAAATATGAATTTAATTATGTTTCAATTTATGAATCGGCTTTTAATATTTGGCATACTCTTGAAATCACTCACAAAGGTACTAATCGAGTGAAAGAGTCCAAAATCAATCTTTTAGTGCATTCTTACGAGTTATTTCGGATGAAATCAAGTGAGTCTATTAAAGACATGTACACCCGATTTACTGATATCGTCAATAAACTAAAAGCACTTAGGAAAAGTTTTTCTAATTTCGAACTTGTAACTAAAATCTTAAGATCCCTTACAAAAAGTTGGGATCCTAAAGTTACGGCCACTCAAGAGGCCAATGACTTAAATAACTTTTCTTTCGAAGAACTAATTGGGTCATTAATGACCTATGAGATGACTTGTAATGCTCATGATAAGCTTGAGAATTCCCTTCCAAATAACAGGAAGGATATGACATTGAGAATACAAGAAGACCACTTAAAAGAATCTTCAAATAATGAGGACTATGATGACGAACTTGCACTCTTGACATGAAAATTTTAAAAATTTATAAGAAGAAATAAATTTATAAATGACTCTAAAAATAAACTTGAACCCAAGAAAGAACAAGTGATATGCTATGAATGCAAGAAGCTAGGGCATTTCAAAAGCGAATGTCCCCAAGCAAAAGAGAAGTAACTGAAGAAGAAGAAGACTCTAAAGCCAACATGGGATGACTCAAGCAGCTCCGAAGACAAAGAACCAAGCAATAAGGAGGTTACCAACTTTGCCTTAATGGCTATCGGAGAAGAGGTAAGTGATTTATTTAATAAAAATTTAACTTTCAACGAGCTTTCAAATGTTTTTCATGAATTATTTGATGAGTGTAGAATAATTAGTAAAAAGTTTAATTTGTTGAAAAAGGAGCATGCTCTCTTAGTTGATAAATTTGAAAATCTTAAACACAACACTCCTTCTTTACCTCCATGCTCTAAGTGTGAACACTTAGAGGTAATTTAGAAGAAGAACTTGCTACTTAAAGAAACCTTAGATAAATTTAAGGTTGGTAGTGATAGTAGATAAGATTTCCTCCAACTATATGAGGAAATCTCTCTAGTTGTCGAGGGAAATCCTCCCTAATCTCTCTAGTTGTTGAGGGAAATCCTCCCTCTTAACCTGTATAAATAGACCTCCTATTGTATTGATCAAGATATACTTGTACAATTACTTTTCATCTTATCATGGTATCAGAGCCCTTGCATTAAGCAAGAATTTTTTTTCTTTCCGCTGTCCAGCGACAGCGTCAACACTCCTGGCCGCCTCCTCCTCCGGTGCCTCTTATCGATCCGGGCCTCCATCAAGTAGAGGAATGCCTTGCCCATCGCAGCGGACACAAAGATCCGCCCGCGCGTCGTGTTGAACGACAGATCTCCGTATCCAATTGTCATCACCGACTGGTACACGGCGTTCATCCAGTCGAGATTCTCCAGCAGGCGGAGCACCACCGTCCCCACCCCGATAGAGAGCAGGACGGCCCCAACCGCCAGCCCTACCTTCGTGCGGATTCGCATCCACCACATCTGTGAGATCGCCACCCAGCGACCGCAGACCTTCGTGCGGATCCGCATCCGCTGCATCTGCGAGATCGCCACCCAGCGACCGCAGCAAGCCCTCGGCGGCGTCGTCCACTATCGCTGCTAGCCCCTTTTCTCGGCAGAAGCAGAGCACTCTCTGCCTCAACAGCCACAGATAGCCTTGCCAACACCGCCCCAGTAGCTTCCACCAGCAGGTGAGGGGGCAGCGTAGGCAGGCTGCTATCCAGCATCCGGAGGATCCGCGGCCTCCTTCCCCTTCTCCACCACTGCCGCTACTAGTGACCATTGACGCTATCGCTTCTTCAAACCGCCGCAGTGAGCGTGCGGTGTGACGCAAACAGGACAGCGCCACTGATCTCCGCCTTGGCGTTCTCTTCTGACGAGAACGCTCTCTCCCGTCGAACTCCACCGAACGGTGTGATCTGTATCGGTTGAGTCTTCGACGCATTGTATCATCAAATGGCTTCATCATCTACTTCCAATACTCCAGTCATTGTCCCTACAGGGAACAATAGCAGTTCTCAACCTCCAAGCCTCATCACTATCAATGCTACGACACTCATTCCTTTCAAGTTATCCAAAAGCGGAAATTATGCATCTTGGCGTGCCCAATTTTCTAATCTTCTATTTGGATATGACCTTATAGGTTACATCGACGGCTCTTTCCATTGTCGCTGCGATTGCTCAACAGCCCAGGAGGATCTAGTCCAATACCAAATCCAGCTCACAAACTGTGGTTACGTCAAGATTGTCTCATCCTCCAAGCCATTTAAGCCTCCATCGCTAGGTCCGTCGCCCCACTAATATCTTCATGTATGACTGCTGCAGAAGCATGGTCCAAGTTACAAACGACATTGGCAAATCGCTCGCGTACTTGCATGCTCGGACTCTTATCCAATCTGATGAAAGTGAACCAAGAGGGAAGTACTATTACTGATTACTTACAAAATATCAAAGTGATCATCGATGACTTAACTTTGATAGGTCATTTCCTCAGTGAAGAAGAAGTCCTCGTTCATACACTTAATGGCCTAGGAGATGAATACAAAGAATTGACAGTCGCAATTCGAGCACGTGACTCTCCAATATCATTTGAAGAACTTTATGACAAGTTGACCGACTACGAGACATATTTGAAGCGTGACGATAGGCTGCCCAAACCAACTATCACAGCTCAAGTCAGTCATAAATCCAAGAGGAAGAGCAACCAATACAATAAGCACGTCAATCATGGTCCGACAAAGCTGCCTCCTGACCCTATGGGTTCCACACCAAACCCCTCTCATCCACATTATCAACACTTTCATCCTCATCATCAAGGTGATATCCCCTATAATCATTAGCACTTGCGTCCTGACCTCAGCGGCCATCGCCGAAAGTCTGTCGCTCTCTACCTCGACTTCCTACTCCAACACAGTGGCCTTAAGCTAATCTCACAACTACTCCAACGACTAGTCAACCCAATTGGATTGTGGACTCTGGTGCATCACATCACATCACCTCCGATCTTCAGAACTTGTCTGTCCACAACAACTATGGCGGCGATGAGGATGTCATCATCGGTGATGGTAAAGGACTCCCTATCACTCATACTGGTTCTACAATGCTTAATTCACTCACCACAACATTCACACTTGATGATGTTTTGTGTGCACCCCACATCAAAAGAAACCTTATTTCTGTCTCTCAATTCTGTAAGCAAAATAATACCTCCATTGAATTTTTTCTTGACTCCTTTCTTGTCAAGGATTTGAGTACGGGGGCATCCTCAGACCAAGGCCAGAACAAAGACAACATTTATGAGTGGCCATCCGCTTCGCAAACAACCCACCCCACTGTTCACTCCTCAGTTGCTGCTCCAGTTGATGTGTGGCATCGACGTCTTGGTCATCCCTCGTCTCTTATTCAGCAAAAGTTACTTTCCCATTATTCACTTCCTACCTCTACTAGCAACATTTTAACTTATTGTGATGCTTGTCGTAGCAATAAAAGTCATAGACTACCTTTTGGCACATCTTCTATATCTTGTTCTAAACCTTTTGAAATTATTTATACTGATGTTTAGGGTCCTGCCCCAACTCTTTCTTTTGACAAGTTTCATTTTTATGTTATTTTTGTTGACTATTTCACTAAGTATACATGGTTATATCCTCTCCATCATAGATCTGAAGTTTCAATTGTCTTTATCAACTTTTGAAAGTTGGTCGAGAATTTCTTTCAGTCTTCCATTAAAACAGTTTACTCGGATGGCGGAGGTGAATATCAAGCCCTCGCATCCTGTCTTGCAACTTGTGGTATACAACACCTCAAGTCACCTCCTCATACTCCCCAATTAGTTGATTCTGCTGAGCACAAACATCAACATATAGTTGAAACTGGGCTCACACTTCTACATCAGGCCTCATTGCCATCACCTTTTCGGACAGCAGCCTTTCAAACTACTGTCTATCTCATTAATTGTATGCTCACTCTAGTCTTACAATACAAGTCACCATTTGAGAAACTATTCCATAAGCCCCCAAACTTTCACAAACTCAAAGTCTTTGGTTGTCTATGTTATCCGTGGCTACGTCCTTATGCCTCTCATAAACTTACACCACGATCTAAGCCCTGCATTTTTATTGGATACTCTCTTGAATATAATGCTTTTCGATGCTACGAGCCACAATCCCAAAAAGTCTTTCTATCACGTCACGTTATTTTTGTGGAGTCTTCTTTTCCTTTTCAAAATCCTGAGTACTCTACCATGCAAGCTACTCCGACAAACACACATCACTGGAGCATCTCCTCAACCCCATCACATGAACCTCCCACAACACCATCCAATACTAACCCTCCTGCTCAGTACACTCCTCCTATTCAACACCTCCTCCCTGCCCCTCCAATCCCTTCTTCACAAGTTTCTCCTATTAATGAAACAATACTCTCAGCTACATCATCAGGTGCTATTGAAGTCCAATAGACTAGTCCACTTGATCTCGCTGACTCACCACCGACTATGCCAACAACCCAACCTACCACTTCCGTAGCTCCTAGCCATCATATGATAACACGCTCTAAAAGTGGTATTGTTAAACCATGTCAAGTTCTTTATCTATATGCCATCACAAACTCTTCCCTTGAAGCTAGTGAACCAACCATAATTAATCAAGCACAAAAATCTCCACACTGGCGTAAAGCCATGTGTGAAGAATATGATGCTCTTCTTTATAACTCTACATGGACCCTAGTTCCCTCTTCTTATACACAAAACATCATCGGGTGTAAATGGGTCTTTCGAATTAAGCGGAACCCAGATGGATCTATTGCTCGATATAAAGCACGTCTAGTTGCCAAAGGGTTTCATCAACGACCTGGTGTTGACTTCACAGAGACATTCAGCCTTGTCAAACCAACAACAATACGGCTTATCTTGGGCTCGGCTATCTCAAACGGCTGGCATATACGACAATTGGATGTTACCAATGCCTTTTTACAGGGGACTCTAACTGAAGATGTCTTCATGCAGCAACCCCCTGGCTTTGTGCATCCACAATATCCAAGGCATGTCTGCAAGCTACAAAAGGCTATTTATGGACTTCGTCAAGCTCCAAGAGCCTGGTATAATGAACTTGGTACATTTTTAACATCCATGGGTTTTATCAACTCCAAGTCTGATACCTCGTTATTCTGACGACAACAAAATAGAACCACAATATATCTTCTCATATATGTGGATGATATTATTGTTACAAGCAATGATCCCTTGGAGATTCAAACATTCCTAAAGCAATTGGCTGATTGATTCTCCCTCAAAGATCTTGGCACCTTAAGTTACTTTCTAGGACTTGAAGCAACATTTACATCTTCAGGTCTCCTCCTATCACAAAGAAAGTATATTCAAGATCTATTATCCAAAACAAACATGTAGGATGCAAAGGAGGTTACAACTCCCCTCTCTACGAATGAATCACTCAAATTATGTGATGGAAGCCCTGCTTCGGACGCTACTCAATACCGACAAGTACTTGGCTCCTTACAGTATTTAGCTCTCACCTGTCCAGATATCTCATTTGCAGTCAATAAATTATCCTAGTTCATGCACCAGCCATCTACTATGCAGTCAAACGAATTTTACGGTATCTTAAAGGGACCCTTCATCATGGCCTTTTTCTCCGCAAACATGCCTCACTTAATCTCCATGCCTTTGTTGATTCTGATTGGGCGGGCAACTTTGATGATAGAACTTCTACGTCAGGGTATATTGTCTTCCTTGAAGCTAATCCTATTAGTTGGAGTTCTAAGAAGCAAAAGACAATCGCATGATCTACAAGTGAAGCTGAGTACCATGCCATCGCTATTGCTACTACTGAAATCAATTGGGTCACAAATCTCCTTAAGGAACTCAACGTCAACTCTACCCTTCCTCCTACAATATATTGTGATAATATTGGAGCTACCTACTTATGTGCCAATCCAGTGTTCCACTCACGCATGAAACACATCACCATTGACTTCCACTTCGTGCGAGATCAAGTTGTCAAAAATCAACTACGTGTCTCTCATGTACATATGGCTGATCAATTTGCAGATCCACTCACGAAGCCTCTTGCCCGTAAATTATTTTCATTACATCGATCCAAGATTGGCATCCTTGACAGGAGTATCATCTTGCGGGGGCATGATAGTAGATAAGATTTCCTCCAACTATATGAGGAAATCTCTCTAGTTGTTGAGGGAAATCCTCCCTCTTAACTTGTATAAATAGACCTCCTATTGTATTGATCAAGATATACTTGTACAATTACTTTTCATCTTATCAGGTAGCAAATCTTTGGACATGATCCTCGCAAATAAGAGTCACGTTCATAAAAGAAGTGGAATCGGATTTGTGAGTAAATCTCACTGAAATCCAACCACTTTCATTAAAGGACCTACATTGCATGTATCACCTCACATAAAGTGTAACTTTTGTTACAAACCTGGACATGTTGTTTACAAATGTCCATTTAAAAAATTTAGCCCACATAAATTGATATGAGTTCCTAAAGGAATCATAAATATTTCAATGCAAAATGATAAGATGCGTAGATCAATATTTGAGGCACCCAAAGTCAAATAGATACCCAAATATCACCTTATGTAGGCATCTTAACCATCACAAGCTAGGAGCGAGTAACGATACCTCATGATGCATGATCGTTATTAAGCTCACTAGCTCGGGCAATGGAGAAGACCATTGAGTGCAATGCATTGAATGAGACTAAAGCATACTAGCATGATTTTAATGAAAATGTTTGTATTATGCTTGATTTTACAATTTGAAATCCTATGTTTTGGAATGATATGTTTTTGGTCTTGATGATTTTGATGAAACCTTGTTTCAGATCTATATGATGATACTTAGCTTTTGTATGAAAAATTTGAACATTCCTATGAAAGGCCAAACCACTTAAATTGAAATACTTAAAAGAAAATATATTTTCTATTTATTCGAGATCAATGAACTCATTTATTTTGTGAATCTAGTGAACTTCTTGAATGTGATTTTGATGATAAGTTTGGAGTTGATGAATTGAACTAGAATGAGATCTTTCAAAATGATTCATGACTTCTATTTTTAAACTTTTGAAATCATAACTTTATTATGTTAGAATCATATCTTATTGAGCATTGATGGTTTGAATGCATTTGATACTTGAATTTTCTTTTGATCTTGATGATTATTACATCTTCCTTTGATTTTTTTTGTTTGATGAGTCTATTCAAATCAATGAATAGTGAAGGATGAAATTGTCTAACATGTTGATCAAATGCATGACAAATAAATTCAAACAATTCAACATTATAATCTCTACAAGATATAGGAAGAACAATTGATCAAAAGACCAAGGTGTCGCTGTCCTCGAAAATTGCCTAAGTATGGGTGCCAACGGTGGCACTACCAGAACTAGCGGTAACATCACCCAGTTGGCGGTGGCACTGCCCGAGAGCCCCCCTTATATAAAGGGGTTTTAAGGCCGGTGGTAGAACCGACCCTCTCGTTTGCTGTAGCACTTAAGATCTCTTTCCCATCTCTCAATCTTGATCCTTATCCTCTAGAAAACCTAAAAGGGGTCTCTACTTCATCAAGATTTGCATCAACCTTCAAAACTAAGATTTCTACTATGGTGTTCTTTGCACTCCTTCCTTTGAATTAATCTTGTATTGCTGCCTTTTGAAATCATTCTTCCATTATCATCATTTGTAGACAAATGACACCTAGGAGATCATCTAGGGACAAAGGGAAGAGGAAATAATGAGATTCATACGACTCCTCTCTATTTAACTCTAGTGAAAATGCCCTTAGGTATCCTAGTTTTGAATCTAGGAGTGTACACAAGGGTAAATATATTGATCTAGGTGAATTAGGAAACCTATAACCTATATAATGGTTTGCCAACTTAGATGTCTTGCCTAATTTATAAATTAGCGAACTAATATACGCTAGGCTAGTTCATTTGTTTTATATCAACCTAAACGTATATGAAGATGACAATGTATCAATTTATCTTCTAGGGAATCAAATCTCAATTATGGATAATATGATTTGTGACCTAATAGGAATTTTCAAAAAGAGAAGAGGTTATTATTTTAGAGGCTAATGGGATTTAGACGTACTCGGAGTAACCTATTCCAAGACCTTAGGGACCATTTTTGAAAATCCAAACTTATCCATAGTCCCTAAAAGCTATGAGCACCTACTACCTTTTAGCTTTAAGGTTCTCCATCACATCATTATTAGTATCCTAATTCTAAAACAATATCACCACGATGAAGTTAATCAAATGGAGTTAGGTACAATTTATTGGATAATGGTCGGATAAGAAAATTGTTTTTGATACTTAATCCAGCAAAACATGATTGACATATCATCTAAGGACTTAATGCTTCTATATGGGGGGTTAATCACAAGATTATTATATTCATACAACATTAGGATACCACCCAACGAAGAAGGAATAAAAGTAGATAGATACAATGCCATAAATAGAAACCTACTTAAGTGATTAAGGTGCACATTTAGGAATAAAATCTAGACTAGCTGCCTAGAAGGATTGATCCTCCCCCTCCTATAGAAGAACAACCTGAAACACCTATATTTAGGGGTAATGAGTCTCCTCTCCCTGGTCCCTTTGGTGCTGCATCGATAGATCCAGCTCCTATACCTTCATCTTCACACGATCTGATTATCACTCAATTAAATCAACTCAAGTCACAATAAGATGAACTCAAACAACAACAAAATGAGATCCTAAATGAAGTGCGTCAAGTGAATTATAAGATCGATACTTTGTATAGACATTTTGGCATTCCACCCAAGGAATAGTTGTAAAAAATTTTATGTTGACTTTATGTGTCGTAATGGAGCTCATAACTCCCTTTTGTACTCTTTATGCTATTTTAGTATATTTGAAGTTTCATATATGTTGAATTGAATGCTTGAAATCAAGAGTACTCCTCTTCTGGAATTTTTTACAGTATCATCTTTTCAGTTTTCATGACCTTATTTTGATCCCTCACCTACCTTGATATCATCTATTTCTGATTTCATATTATCTTGTGTCATCTTTTCGATTTCGTAGATGGAGCTTTCATTTTTATCTTCCTCTAATATTGGATTAATATTCTTGCTTCATCGATGGATGATTTTTAGTATCATATACATTTGATGGTTCATGTTCAATGACTTTGTGAATTTGATTCTATCGATTTTTTCCTCCCTCAATTTCCATTGGCATGATTGAATGGCTTTCATAATTGACTTTTCACATTTTCATGAGATTTTGATGAAAAATAAAAGTTTGATAAAATCTTGACCAAATTGCTTTCATGGATCACCGAATTCTTCTCTTTATACATATCTTTATATCATGAAAAGAAGAAGCTTCTATGAATGCTCTCCTAAAATCAATTTGAATTTCATTCACTTCTCTAAATGCAAATTTAATGACTTAACTCTTGTGTAAATTTTGTGTCATGAGCTTTTTATGAATTTTTCATGACTTGAATAGGTTGTTTTCCACTTCATGGTTGTTTCATGGAAATGCGGAGTTAGCTATTATCGTTGGTCTCTTTCTATGGCTTGAATTTTCAATCATTTGAACAAATTGCCTCTTGAACTTTTCATGACTTTTAACATCTTGATTTTTCTTGAATACATAGTTTCTATAAAATCTATGCTTAAATGATCTCTTTTCTACCACACAAATTTTATTTGGTGGAAATATGGACTCTTGAAATTTTTATGAATTTTTGCTTTGATGATCTCTCTTTTCTACCTCACGAATCTATGGTATGAATTTTCAATAGAATGAATGAATTACTTTTCGTTATTCTTAAATGAATTCTTCTTGATGGAATCATGGATTTATTCCTTTTGCCACTTTCACAAAAAATTCTATCATAATATTTGGTATCGATGGCCCATTTCCTTTTTGCTGATGATAAAGGGGGAGAAAAATATGGTAAATTGATGACTTGATGGCATGATTTGTATTGATAAATGTAATTTATAAAATGCTTTGTCTGTATCATAAAAGCAAATTGATGACATACTTTGTATCATAAATTGCCATGCTTTGTATCGTAAAATGCTTGGTATCGTCAAAAGCATCGTAAATACTTGAAACATATTGCAATGTATTACAAATGCATGAAATATATTGTATGCATCGCAAATGAATCATGTATGAAAATATTTCTATGATCGTTATCGTATCATGTTTAAATTTGGTATCTTCCCTTGATACGATAATATGGTTTCATTTTTTGAATGATGTATCGTCAATTGATAGCATACCTTGAAATGGTGAATTTTTTATTTGATATCATTTGATTCTTACTAAATTTCAAAATTAAAGTTTGTATCGTTTATTGAGATGATGATTGTCTACCATCATTCAACATTGGACTTGAAAATGGATGTCATGTCTTGACATCATTTTCGTATTATAAAAAATACGAAGTATCATATTTGGGATAAAAAATCATAGTTGTTGAGTATGTCAATAAGTTCGAATGTATGCAACTTATCAGTTTGGGCTTGAATTCAAAGGGTTGAATTCAAGTGTTTCTTTTCTCATATATGGCATATAGATAGGGGGAGTTAAGGTTAACTCCATCATCAATTGATTGTCATCATAAAAAATAGGAAGATTGTTGAATCTCAGATTTCAATAATGAAGTTAATTGATAGATTATTTGATCTAATCTATATTATTGAGAAAAGTGTGTAGGATTAACTATGATTGCAATGTAGACGTAAAGCAAAATGACGTGCCGGAGTCAAGTACTTTTGAATTGTTAGGAGTTTGAGAGTTCACTGGAAGTCTGAAGTATTATCGAAAGTGCTGTCGGAATTGGCCGAGAATGAATCAGGAGCTTACCGAAGGGTTGTTGGAAGTTCGTCGAAAGTTCGCGAAAGCTCACCAAGAAAGATCGGAGCTTGCCAAAGGAGACTCGTTGGAACTCGCCAATATCATCGTAAAGTCCGGGAGCTTGCCAAAAATCTGCCGGAAGATGTCTGAGGGTTCATCGGAAGTCCGTTGGAAGTTTGCTAGAAGTTCACCAGAAGAAGACTTGATGTGTCGGTTTATGTTTTTGCTTAGTGTATGTCTTCAATTTCATAGTTAGCATATAATTAGTATTAGGATTAGGAGTTAATCCTATAACCCTGGTAAGGGCCAACTGGGCTCGTAAATTAACTAGATTGAGCTAGATTCTATGCCCATCTAGAAGTGCTAAACCTTATTTGGTGGTGGCATCGCCAAACTAGGGCAGTGGAACTGCCCAGGGTTCAGATTCCCAAAAGCACTAGGAGGTGGTACCACCCAAGTCAGCGGTGGTGCCGCTTGTCAAGCGGTGGTACTGCCCCACAACAGAGCCCGAGGCTTTGCTCTGGTGGTAGTACCGCTAGACTAGGCGGTGGTATCGCCTAATGTCAGGTCAGGGTCAATTGGTAATGGTACGCTAGTGACAGACGATGGTACTGCCAGCTCCCAGAAATCCAGGATGTAACCTTTTTTTGCCCCAATTTTGAAGCCAATTAAGCCTATAAATACCCCTGACTTCTCAGCTGGCAAAGGACATTGAGAAGTGATAAGAATTAAGTCAAAACTATAGCAAAATAGTTTTGAAAAGTTAGAGTGTTCACCTCCCAAATTCCAAGTACAATTCTATAAAAGGATGTAAGCCACTTGTAAAGTTCTGTAAAAGAGGTGTTTGATCCTTCCCCTTCAAGAAGGATTGATAGTGGAAGCCGGTAACCTCATCGGAGGAGGTTTCGGAAGTGGACGTAGGTCAATTGATCGAACCACTATAAAATCGCTGCGTTCTTCTCTTAGTGCGTATTTACATTTATTGCATTTCTATTTTTACTTAGCTGCAATCTTTCAATCTCTCATTCTCTACTCTCTTTCGTATTCACTCGAATCATTCTCTTTGTCGAAATCGTTTTCATTGGACAAAACTTCTTGACGCACAACATTTTTTAGAATCCATTTAAAATTTCGATTTTTATCTGCTGCACTAATTCACCCCCTCTCTTAGTGTCGCTCTTGATCCTAACACTAGGGAGATCGTATATCCTTGAATTTCTATAGACTCGTGGGAAAGGATGAATGAGGTCAAGCATCATCTTCTCTAGCGGTGATCTACACGGCAAGGGCTATGAAGACCCTCCACAAGGAGGGAGGAGAATAGAAGGTGACAACCATGAAAACCCTAGCCTATGGGCCTTTAGTTCCCTCCTATTTATAGCTGCCCCCTATCAACTTAACCCTAATGGATCTTATCCTATTGGGTATTGAATTTTTATCCAATTACCTAAGTCTCTTAGATTAGTGGGTCTCTACCCAATAATCTCTTATTAGCTCTTATTGGATCTCATCCATGGGATTCAATAATTCGAGGGCTTATTGGATATCCAATAATATAGGGGCTATGGTGGATATGCCATATCCAAATCTCTACTCGTCATAATACCTACCATATGTGTGTATCCCCCTAGGCCCAAAATCGATCCGACCGTGAGTCATACCTGTCAGAACTCCTTTTGATTCAGTGAATTATTATCTTCATAATAATTCATTTGACTTATCGACTACAGACGTACTAGGCCACTACGCCGCAGTCCCTAGACGATATAGAGGAATCCAATCCTTTGGACCTATCTGTCCTCAGTTACCATATATCTATAGTCTCTCATCCATCTAATATCTCAAAAATCATATACCAAGCATGGTGCTGTCAGGCCCATATAGTTTTCACTCGAGTCTCGCTCTAATCAGATTCTTCTGAAGAACTCTTTCTCTCTAAATCTGAATGACACTAGCTAGAGATTTGTTTGAGTAAGAACACATAAGATATTCCTCTCACGATAGCGAGAGTGGATGATCTTCTATTGATACTCAATTGCCTTAATAAGGTTGGCTACCATTCTCAAGAACTAATTGTTCTTGATCCTAACACTAGATATCAGAGCAATAATTATTACTTACTTCATATGTATATTGTTGCATACATCATATACATCATCATAAAATCAAAGTATTAATTATATGCATCATAATTTCAAATCATTAAGGTGCATCATAATTTCAAAACATCAAAGAGTGCAAAACATCAAGGAGTACAAAACATCAAAAAGTACATTCAACTTTGGTATCATTCTCCCGCTTTGTCATAAAAAAAAGGAGAAATATACAAGTTTTTTACTTCCTTTGCAATTTGCAAACTAGCAAATTTTTGCTTTTCTTTGCAATATGCAAACTAAAAATTTTTACTTCTCTTTGCAAGCTACTACTAATCTCTCTCCTCCTTCGTTGTCATAAAAAATAAAAGAAGGATATCATGGATTTTATTGAATCTCAAATTTTGATGATAAAACCAATTGATAATATTTATGATCTAACTGCATTTTGAGTGACGTAGGACTACCTTCGATCAGGAATAAACAATTGAAGCAGGAAGAATCAAACATTGGGCTAGAGGAGAACATATTAGAAGATTGGACGTCGAGCCGAAGGATTGGTCGACATATCGGTAGAAGGCTTCAGATGATGAGTTTAGGCATTAGGCCAAGAAGAGTAGAATTACACCAAGGAGATTAGAGTTACGATGGACAACTGGCCGATTGGGTAATAGACCACAAGAGAGGATGATGCGTCGAAGAATCGGACAAAGCGTCGATAGACTAATGACATGCCAGACAAATTGATTCATGCTTTATAATAATTATCTAGATCGAACTAGGTTTTAAGTCTAATTGAGTTAGAATTGAGCCAACTTAATTAGGGCCAATTAGGCCCAAGTTTGGGATGTGTTGGGCTAAGTGAAAGGCCTAAATAGTGACCCAAGAAGTGGGTAAGGCGGTGGCACCGCTAGAACAGACGGCAGAACCGTCGGTGGCTTAGTCTTCAAGATAGTCTCTGAGACTATGTCAGGCGGTGGTACTACCTAGTGTCAAGCGATGGTACTACTCAGCATTAACAGTGGTATCGCCAGTACTTGGAAGTCCCAAGATGAGACTAGTTTTGGCTCCAAGTTTAATCTATTTAGAACTTATAAATACCCTTCTCATCCCTGATTAGAATATATAAGGCATAGAGAATTTAAAAGTGTGAAAACGCTATGGAAATCATTTGAGAGATCTCCTCTTCTAGTTCTAAGTTTAGAATTCTATTTAGAAAGGAGTGAGTACTTGTAAAGGTTATTCTCCTAAACTTGTGAAAAGGAGAAGAGAGTTGTAAGGGTAGTTAGTCTTCGCCCGTTTGAAAGAAGACTGCTAGTGAAAGTCGGTGGCCTCGACGAAGGAGGAATCGGGAGTAGACGTAGGTCGGATGATCGAACCACTATAAATTGATTTACAATTTTTGTTCTGCTTTTATTTATATTGTAAATTACTTTACTTGCTCTACTTCCTCATCACTCACTTGCAAAAACTTTGAAGTTAGAGCATTTCCGATACGATTTCACCTATAGACTTAATCGTCGAAATATGTTTTAAATTGAACCGCAGTTTTCCAAAATAGAATTATTTTTACTACTATACTAATTCACCCACCCTTCCCCTCTTAGTGTTGAACTTGATCCTAACAATTAGTATTAGAGCCTCGTTATTTTTCGTTTAGATTAACACCCAAGCCAAATGACTCTTTTCGACTTTTAAGAGGGATTTTCTATCGTTCGTCCTCCCATATTCAATAGGACGAACTACACATATTGGAAAACTCGAATGAGAATTTTTTTACTTTTCTTGGATTTAAATTTATAGAATATTATTGAAAATAGATTTCAAAAGTCTTTTCCAATGAACGATTGGAATGATTTGGAGAAGAAGACTTTCTTTTTAAATGCAAAGACTATGAATGTCTTGTTTTGTGCTTTGGGCAAAAACGAGTTCAATCGGATTTTTATTTGTAAAATGGCTTATGACATTTGGTATACACTTGAAATCACATACGAAGGCACTAGTAGAGTCAAAGACTAAAAAATAAATCTTTTGATGCATGATTTTGAACTTTTTCGAATGGCCCCAAGTGAAATTATTGATGACATGTACACCAATTTTACGGATGTCATCAACAGTTTAAAAAGTCTTAATAAATGTTTTTCTAATTTTAAACTTATAAACAAGATTTTAAGATCCCTTCCAAAAAGTTGGAATCTGAAAGTAACCGCTATTCAAGAGGCAAAAGACTTAAATATTTTTTCATTGGAAGAACTCATCAAGTCTTTGATGACCTATGAAATAACACTTATGGGATATGGTGAACTTGAGAATCACCTTCCAAAGAATAGGAAGGGTTTGACACTTCGAACCATTGAAGGCCACTCGAGTGAAAGCTCAAGTGATGATGACATAGAACTTATCACTATAAAATTTAAAAAGTTTATAAAACAATAATTAAAAATTTAAAATAAACCTAATCTGGACACAACCACTTGCTATGAATGCAAAAACCTGGGGCGCTCCAAAGATAAGTTTGCAAAAGTGAAGAAGAAGAAAGCACTCAAGGATGAATCGAGTACATCTGAAGGCAAGGTGACAATTGTGCTTTGACTGCCTTTGACAATGAGGTAAGTGACTCAACCAAAACTCCTTTGCTTTACTATGAAATCACTTGATTCTTTTCATGAGTTGTTTGATTTAGAAATTAAAAAATAATTTATAAAAATATATCATGCTTTTCTTTCTAGTGATTTTTGAAAATAAAAAAAGGGTTATGAATTAGAATTGCATGTTAACATTTTGCACTAAGAAGGAAAATGTCTTATTATATCTAACAATAATAAAAAAAAGATTATGGAATTAAAATGATTTTGAAGATGCCTCATGAAATCATTGCTTGATAATTTTGATGATGTAATGAAAACGTTAAAAGTTTTGGTATCAGTTTGATGATTTGAAGTAATGATGATTTGAAATCTTACATTTTGAAATAATGTATTGAAATAATGTATCTTTTGTTTGAAGATACTTTATGTTTGGTCTTGATGATTTTTTATGACAAAATTTGTCTTTCGTTCTTGAACGTTGATGCTTATTTTTATTTAGCATTAAAGACAACGACATAGTTATAAAAAGTAAATCACATAAATTGAAACATATAAAAAGGAAATATATTTTCTATCTTATTGAGATTAATGAATCAATTTATGTTATTTTATGAATCTCGTGAATCTATGAAAGTGATTTTGATAATTTAATGATAAGTTTTATCCAAGTCTATTTATGTCATTTTGAATATCTAGAAAGTGATTTTGATAATTTTGATGATTCGAATTTGAATGAGTTCTTATCAAAATCATGATCTTGATTCTTTCGAGACTTATAACATGAAATCCTTTATGAATCTAGATTGTTTACCATGATTCTTCCATTTTATCAAAAGAGAATTAACCGTATGATTCATGAATTTTCTTTTGATCTCTCGAAATCACAACTTAATTTTTTTTATGAATCATAATGAATTGAGATTTCTTATGTATGAATCAAGTTATCCTTTTTACTATTTATTATAAAATGAATCATGATTTATATCATTGTTATTTTAGTTCCTAGGTTTAATTTTACAAAAAAAAAGAAATATTTATGAATCATGATCTTGATACCTAATACTTAAGTTTTTCTTTATATCATATCCTTCATGACATGATTTCTTTGGCTTGTATGCATCATGTGATGATTGAAATATTGATTGATGTAAATTTTTAATTGATGTGAAAAGTTGTTGTAAAAAGAAGAAGCTATATCATTATATTATTCCCTTCCTTTTGACAATGATAAAGGGGGAGAAAGACTTGCTATCTTACACTTCACAAAATAAAGCAAAAGTTTGCTAACTTGGATATTTTAAGGAAGCTCAAAAATTTGTTAGCTTGTAAAGACAAAACTTGCTAGCTTACACTTCTCAAAAGAGAAGAACTTGCTATCATGAACATCGCCAAAAAATTGCAGACTTGCAATCTCAAGAGAAGTAAAGTGTTATCTTGCCTATCTTAAGAAGCAAAAGTGTAAAATTTCATATCTTTAAAATTTGCTATGCTTGCATGTTGTAAAGTGATAAATTACTAGTTTTGTTGAATCTTGGATTTTGATGATGAAGTCAATTGATAAGTTATTTGATCTAATCCATATTATTGAGATAAGTGTGCAGTATTAACTATGATAGTAAATGAAGATATAAAGTAAATTGCTAGAGTCAAGTATGTTGGGAGTCCGAGAGTCTGCCGGAAGTCCGAAGTATCATTAGAAGTACTACTGAAGCTAATCGAGAATGAATTAGGGACTTGTCGAAGGTTTTGAAAGTTCATCGAAAAAATTGTTGGAGTTTTACGGAGCTCACTAAGAAAGTTTGGAAGCTTGACAAAAGATTCGTCGAACTCGCCATAAAGTCCAGGAGGCTGTTGGGACTCCCCCGAAAGATATTTGAGGGTGTGTTGAAAGTCCGCTGGAAGTTCGCCGGAAGCTCACTAGAAGAAGACTTGATGTTACCGGATTAGAATTTGCTTAGAATATATTTTTAATTTCATAGTTAGTACATAATTAGTGTTAGGATCAGGTGATAATCTTAATTAACCCTAGAAGGGGCTAATTAGGGCTTAATTAGACTAAATTGAGTCGGATTCAGGGCCCATTTAGTAATGTTGGACCATGTCTGACGGTGGCACTACCAGACTGGGGTGGTGGCACCATCCCGGGAACTAGTTCCTAGATGATCTAGGTGGTGGTACTGCTCTAGGTCATGGTGGTACCACTGATAGTTATTACCTGTCAAGCGATATCGATTGCCCTTCCACAGAGTCCGAGAACCCTGTCAGGTGGTAGTACCGCCAGACTAGGTGGTGGTACCATCCAGTACACTGACAGAGCAGGGTCAACTGGCGGTGGTACTGCTAGTGTTAGGCGGTGATATCGCCAATACCAGAAAATTCGAAATGTGACTCTTTTTGGCTCCAAACCTGAAGCCAATTGAGTCTATAAATACCCCTTACTTCTCAACTAACTAAACACATTGAGAAGTGATAAATATTGAGTCAAAGCTATAGTAAAATTATATTCGATAGATTGAGTGTTCACCTCCTAAGTTTTATTTTGTTAAAGTTCTGTAAGAGTGTGAACCACTTGTAAAAGTTTGTAAGAGGGGTGTTTGGTCCTTCCCCTTGAAGAAGAATTGATAGTGAAAGTTGGAAACCTCGTCGGAGGAGGTTTCAAAAGTGGATGTAGGTCATTTGACCGAACCACTATACATTGCTGTGTACTTCTCTTGATGTATGAGTTTTAACTTGTTACATTTAAAGAAGCTCATCGGAACTCTTCAATATCATCCTGAAGTCCAGGAGCTTAATGGGAGTCTATAGAATGGTGCTTGAGGGTTCGTCAGAAGGCCATCAGAAGTTCACCAAAAGCTCACCGAAGGAAGTCTTGACTTTCTAGACTTTGGATTAGCTTAGAAAATATCTTTAATTTTGTAGTTAGCATATAATTAGGGTTAGGACTGAGTGTTAATCCTATAACCCTAGTAGGGGCCAACTAGGCCTGCATTGGGATTGTGTTGGGATGATGGAAGGCCCAAATAGTGCCCAAGTGCCATGTCAGGCGGTGGCACCGCCAAGGTTGGCGGTGACACCGCTAGAAGGCTCAATCTTCAAGACTGAGTCTGGGCAGTGGTACTGCCCAATACACTGACCATGGTAGTGTGTCATGCATTAGTACCGCCAGACCTGGTGGTGGTACTGCCCAGTGTCAAGGTCAAACTAGCGATGGTACTGCCAGTACCAAGTAAACCCAGGATAGGAAGGTTTTTGGCTCCAAGTTTGAATTAGATTAGAGCCTATAAAAACCCCCTCCCATCCCTGGGTTGAAAAAACAAACACACATACTTTAAAAGTAAGAAAATGCTATTTAAAAGTGAGAAAATGTTGTTCAAATCATTTGTATTCCATAAAAAAAAGGAGTGAAGTGCTTGTAAGGGTTACCTCCTAAGCCCGTCAAAAGGAGAGAGCACTGTAAGAAAGTTCGTCTTCACCCGTTGGAAGGAAAGCAACTAGTAAAAAGCCGATAGCCTCAAGTGAAGAGGAATCGGAAGTGGATGTAGGTCATATGACCGAACCATTATAAACTCGGATTGTATTTACTCTCGCAATTTATATTTCAGCAAATCATCTTCACTTGCTGCTCTATTTCTTCATCTCTAAATTCTTACAAGTTAAATTCGTTTCCGATACACTTTAATCGAAATTGGTTTTCATCGAAACGTGATTTTATCCTATGAAGTTTTCAATATATGAACTTATTTAAATCACAAAAATTTTTTGTTATTAACTACTACATTAATTCACCCCCCCCTCTTAGTGTCACTCTAAATCCCAACAATTGGTATCAGAGCCACATTGTTTCTCTTTCAAATTGACACCTATGAGAAATGGCTCTTCATGGCTCTCAAGAGGGTTGTTCGATCGTTCGTCCTCCATTCTTTAACGGGTCGGATTACACTTATTGGAAAACTTGAATGAGAGTTTTCTTGATTTCTTTGGATTTAAACTTATGGAATATCATTGAAAATGACATTCAACTTCCCTCTAAACCGATGAACGAATGGTCGGACTTAGAGAAAAGATCTTTTCCTTTAAATGCAAAGGCTATGAATGCCTTATTTTGTGCTTTGAATAAAATTGAATTTAATCAGATTTCAACTTACGAAATGACTTTTGATATTTGGTACACACTTGAAATCATGCACGAGGGAACTAGTAGAGTTAAAGACTCGAAAGTAAACCTCTTATTGCAAGATTTTAAGGTTTTTCGAATGACACCAAGTGAGACTATCGGTTACATGTTCTCATATTTCTCAGATGTCATCAATAGTCTAAAAGCTCTTGGTAAATCTTTTTCAAATTTTCATCTCGTAAGTAAAATTTTAAGATCCCTTCCAAAAAGGTAGGATCCAAAAGTAACCGCCATACAAGAAGCTAAAAATTTAAATGACTTACCTCTTGAAGAACTTATTGGGTCTTTAATGACATATGAGATGATATTCTTGACACATAATGAATATGATGAATACATGAACCACCTTCAAAAGAATAGGAAAGATTTGAAATTTTGGACAAATGAAGACCTTGAGTGATAACTCAAGTGATGGTGAATAGGATATTGAACACATAACAATAAATTTTAATAAGTTTATTAAACAAAATGTAAAACTAAAAATGAACTTGAATGGAAGAAGAGACCAAAGAAATGGAAGACACCCAAGAATGAACCAAGTGACAAAATGATGAATTGGGCTTTGAGGGATTTCGACTACGAGGTAAGTAACTCAACTAAAGTTCCCTTAATCTATTTTGAAATTACATGATTTTTTCCATGAGTGCTAAATTTAGATAGTAGGAAATAAAAATTATTTTAAAAATTTTATTATCTTTTTTTAGCACTTTTAAAAAAATTAAAAAATTTGTTCATGAAAATTATATTGTTTCGTGCATGTTATGATTCAAAATTATGAATGATGTATGCAATATTATGGATGATAATGACATGATGTGTGATAATACAATTCCATGCATATGCTTTCCATATCAATTTTTGATTTTAAACATGATACATATCTATGTATGAATTTCTTGAAAGTATTTTGATGATAGATGTTTGTATCATACTTATGATTTAAAATCTTTTATTTTAGATTAATGTGTTTTTGGCTTTGACGAAATTTGTTTCGAATTTATACGATGATGGCTTTCGTATGAAAACTTGAATATACTTATGTGAAACAAATAAAACACATAAAATGGAAAGCTTATGATCATAATAAATTCATGAATCTTGATGATTTTATATTGTTTTTGATTTTAAACAAGATGCATGATCTTTTACACAAAATTAATTGTCATGATAGTCACATATTTCATGATAATGCTTGCACACCAATTAAGCAAGCATATTGATGATTTCGTTTTCATCATGAAACGTTGCTTTTATATAAAAATTTGAACATGCTTATATGAGATCAACCACATAAAATAAAACACATAAAAAATTGAAAATGTGATATCATGATGTTTTATTTTTGATGTGTTTGGTCTTGATAGCTTTATGATGAAACTTATGTCTCACTTTTAAATATTGATACATGTTTTCACAAAAGACTTGAACATGCTCACATGAAATCAATTGTATGAAATTAAAATGCATTTTCTATCCTATTGAGATTAATGAATTTATTTCATGAATCTTGTGAATCTCATGAAAATAATCATAATCAATGTTTTGAAAATAAATGTGTGTATCATGTTTTCGGTGTTAATAATTTCTCTTGAAAGTTGTTTTTTGGATCTATATGAAAAATATGAGCATACTTATATGAAAACAACCAACTTAAAGTGAAACACATAAAAATGAGTGATTCTTATGTTTTGAATTAATGTGTTTTTCATCTTAATCATTTTTATGATAAATTTTTCATATGACATGTTTTTTTTAAAAAAATCTTGATGACGGATTTTGCCTTTAAGTCTTGAATTTTCATGCTTATTTTGATTTAACATAAAAAGACAGACATATTTATATGAAATCAATGCATGAATTGAAATCACTAAAAGAGAAATGCATGGTTCTTGAACATCTCTCTTTCTCTAAAGTTTCTGATTTTTCAATAAAAGACAAGTGATAAATTCATGATATCATGTGAATCACTTGAATTATGAATGAGATTTTGATGATGTGTTAAAGAATCCATTTAAATGAATCATATTTGTCTTGATTTTTCTTGAGCCTTGATGAATTAGAAATGACATGATCACTTTGGCTTGCATGCTTATGAGGTGATTTAAAATTAATTTACTTTATTATGAATCATTGAATTATGATCTTGATACCTCCTAAAAGGAATATTTATGAACCATAAATGATATCTTTTGATCCTTGTTGATCTTTCATAGTGATATCTTTCATGACATGATATGATTGAATCATTGATTTATTCTTTCTATCGTGGCTTAAAAATACATGTAAAGAAAATATGCTAGCATTGGTATCCATGACTTGAATTTGATTGAAACATTGCATGCTTAAATTGATTTTTCTCCTATGTTTCAATACTTCTTTGTATGCTTCATGACTAGATGATTGAAATATTGATATAGACTTTTGATGTATCACTTGTCATGATTAATGCAAATTGCTAGCATTTTGAATCTTAAAAATGATTTTGATTTGATTATGGGTTTCAAGTTGTCAAATTAGTTTGAATGAGATTTTTTATTTCAAGCGAATCATGAACTCTCTCTTGAATTCTTAACTTGAGATTTTTTTTTATGAAAATTAAAATGCTTTCCTCTATGATTGCTTTTTTTTTATTTACCAAAGAGGAAAACAATCCAAGTCTTGATATATCGATAAGTGATACTTGAAACTAGTTTTATGATTCATGATGAATTTAGATCTATCATGCATAAATCAAGTTGTTCCTTTTACTATCAAATGAATCATGACTTGATCTTTGATATTGATATTTCTTTTATCATGATCCGTGGTTGTATAATTCTTTTGCTTTATTAAAAAGATTTGTCAAATGAATCAAGTCATTCTTGATTTTTCTTGATATCATGACATGATTTCTTTATATGGCTTGTATAATGATTGAAATTTTTAGTCATTGACTCCTCCCTTCTTTTCGACAATGACAAAGGGGGAGTTAGCTTACTAGCTTGTGTATCACAAGAGAAAGTGGTAAACATAGCTAGCTAGAACTTGCAAAAAGGTAAAACTTGCACTTCTCAAAATGAGAAGAAAGGAATTGCAAAGTATTATTATTATTTTTAAACTCATGAGCTTGCATATTTAAAATGTTGTAAATTTTACAAAAATTACTAACTCATTGCAAACAAAAAGTTGATAGCTTACAAAGGCAAAACTTAGTTGCAAAAAGAAAAAATGAAAGGGAGCTAGCTTGCATATCGCAAAGTATGCTAGCTTGCTTATCATTATTGCTTGCTTGCTTATAATCAATTTTCCTCATATCATGATTTATTTATGACTCCCTTGGATTCATGACTTGATATAATAAAAATTCATGATACATATTTATTATTTTGTCATGATCAAAGCATTGATGTAAAAGACTATTCGTACTCCACTTCTTTTTGACAATGACAAAGGGGGAGCAAGAATTGCTAGCTTGTACACTTAAATGAAAAAACTTGCTATCATGAACACTATCAACAATTGCAATCTTGCAATCTCAAGAGGAGAAAAATTGCTATGTCAAAAGAAGCAAAAATGCCATTTAAGCATAGCAAGTGTAGGATTGCAAACTTAGAAAATTTGCAATCCTACACTTGCTATGCTTAAATGTTGTATGATGTGAATTGAATATCTAGATTGATAGCTAGTATGTTGGAAAACTTACATATCTTTTAAATTAGCTATGATGCAACTTCTCCGTTTTGTTGATGACAAAGGGGGAGAATTAGATTGATGAGTTCATGCAATATAATATTGATTGAATATTTTATATATATTTGCATGATGTTTTTTATATATAACATGTGAAGAATTTTACTTGGATTTGGAATAATCCAAGGTTTCTATCAATATGACATATTGATAGGAGTTTGGTTAAACTTCGAGAGTTAAGGCTAACTCCAGTTAAGGTTAACTCCATCATCAATTAGTTGTTATTATAAAAAAGGGGAAGATTGTTAAATCTCGGATTTTGATGATGAAACTAATTGATAGTATTTTGTTATCTAACTGTATTTTAAGTGATGCAGGTCTACTCGATCAGGATTAGACAATTGACACAGGATAAATCAACGTTAAGCTGGAGGAAATCACGTCAGGATATTGGACATCGAGCCAGAGGTCCGGTCGACAATCGGTAGAAGGCTTCGGACATCGGACATCGGGCCAAGAAGAGTGGTGTTGCGCTAAGGATATCGAGGTTGCGGAGGTCAACCACTGATTGGGCAACAGGCCATAAGAGAGGATGATGCACTGAAGAACTAGACGAAGCGTCGTCCAATAACGTACTAGGCAATAGGAGGTTGATTCATGTAACTAATTAGATCGAAGTAGAGTTAAGATTTACTTAGTGTGCAGGATTAACTATGATAACGATGAAGGCATAAAGTGAAACAAAGTGCTGAAGTCAAGTACAATGGAATCTTTGGGAGTTTGAGAGTTCGATGGAAGTCCGAAGATTCATCGGGAGTGTTGTCGGAACTAGCCGAGAATGAGTAGGGAGCTTGCTAAAGGGTTTTCGGAAGTTCGTTGGAAGGTTCATCGAAAGTTCATGGAGCTTGTTGAGAAAAATCGAAGTTTGTCGAAGGTGCTCATCGAAACTCGACAAGATCAATCAAGAAGTCCAGAAGCTTGTTGGGAGTCCGTAGAATGGTGTTCGAGGGTTCGTTGGAAGACTGTCAGAAGTTCGTTGGAAGCTCGCCGGAGGAAGATGTGTCAGACTTTGTATTATCTTAGGAAATATCTTTAATATCATTATTAGCACATAATTAGGGTTAGGATTAAGTGTTAATCCTATAACCCTGGTAGGGGCCAATTAGGCCTGCATTGGGGTTGTGTTGGGCCGATGGAAGGTCTAAATAGTGCCCAAGTGCCACGTCAAGCGGTAGCACTGTCAGGGTTGGCGGTGGCACCACCAGTAGGCTCAATCTTCAAGACTAAGTCTGGACGATGGTACCGCTCAGTACACTGACCGTGACAGTGTGTCAGGTGATAGTATAGTCAGACCTGGTGGTGGCACCGCCTAGTATTAGGGTCAAACTAGTGATAGTACCACTAATACCTAGTAAACCCAGGATGGAAAGATTTTTGGCTCCAAGTTTGAATCAGATTGGAACCTATAGAAACCCCTCCCATCTCTGGGTTAAAGAAACAAGCACACATACTTTTAAAGTAAGAAAACATTATTCAAATCACTTTAGAAATATCTCCACTAGTTCTCATTTGTATTCCACTGAAAGAGAGGAGTGAAGTGCTTGTAAGAGTTACCTCCTAAGCCCGTCAAAAGGAGAGAGTGCTGTAAGGGAGTTCGTCTTCGCTCATTGGAAAGAAGACAACTAATAGAAAGTTGGTGGCCTCAAGTGAAGAGAAATCGGGAGTGGATGTAGATCGTATGATCGAACCACTATAAACTTGGTTTGCATTTACTTTCTCACAATTTACATTTCACCAAACCATCTTCACTTGTTGCTCCATTTCTTCATCTCTAAATGCTTGCAAGTTAAATTCATTTCTGATACACTTTAATCGAAATTGGTTTTCATCAAAACGTGATTTTATCCTATGAAGTTTTCAACATACAAACTTGTTTAAATCATATAAAATTTTTGTTATTAACCGCTGCACTAATTCACCCCCTCTCTTAGTGCCGCTCTAGATCCCAACACCCCCTCCCACCCCCTTTTTAGTGTCACTCAGATCCTAACAAGTTTGTATGTTGTAAAACTTATATATCCTTAAAAGTAGCTAGATGAACTTCTCCTTTTTGTTGATGACAAAGGGGGAGAAGTATAATGATAATCATGCATGAACTTTGATGTATTGAAATTATGATTATGCATGCAATTATTATGAATTTTTTAATTCAAAAGTTTTATCAATATAACAATATTGATAGGGAGAGTTAAGGTTAACTCCGCCATCAATTGGTTGTCATCATAAAAAAGAGGGAGATTATTGAATCTCAGATTTTGATGATGAAACCAATTGATAATGTTTATGAACTAACTGTATTTTGAGTGACGCAGGACTACTTTCGATCAAGAATAGACAATTGAAATAAGAAAAATCAAACATTAGGTTGAAGGAGAACATGTCAGAAGATTGGACGTCGAGCCGAAGGATCGGTTGACGTATCGGCAGAAGGCTTCGGATGATGAGTTCGAGCATCAGGCCAAGAAAAGCGAAATTGCACCAAGGAGATTATAGTTGTAGTAGATAACTAGGCAATTCGGTAATATGCCACAAGAGAGGATAAAGTGCCGAAGAATCGGATGAAGCGTTAATGGACCAATGACATGCCGAATAAATTGATTCATGCTGTGTAATAATTATCTAGATCGAAGTAGATTTTAAGTCTAATTGAGTTGGAATTGGGCCAACTCAATTAGGGGCTAATTGGGCTCAAGTTTGGGCTGTGTTGGGCTAAGTGAAAGGCCCAAATAGTGACCCAAAAAGTGGGTCAAGCGGTGGCATTGCCAGAACAAGTAGTGGAATCGTCGGTGGCTCAGTCTTCAAGATAATCTCCGAGATTATGTCAGGTAGTGGTACCGCCAGATTGGGCGATGGTACCACCTAGTGTTAGGCAGTGGTATCGCTAGATTAGGCGATGTTACCACCTAATATCAGAAAGCTTGGGCGGTGGTACCGCTAATACCTGAAAGACTTGGGATGAGACTAGTTTTGGCTCCAAGTTTGAATCTATTTGGAGTCTATAAATACCCATCTCATCTTTGGTTAGAATATACAAGGCACAGAGAACTTAAAAGTATGAAAATGCTATAGAAAACATTTGAAAGATCCCCTCCTCTAGTTCTAAGTTTAGAATTCTGTTTAGAGAGGAGTGAGTGCTTGTAAAGGTTATTCTCCTAAACCTGTAAAAAGGAGAAGAGAGTCGTATGGGTAGTTAGTCTTCACTCATTTAAAAGAAATCTGCTATAGAAAGTCGATGGCCTCGACAAAGGAGAAATCAGGAGTGAACGTAGGTCGGATGACTAAAACACTATAATCAATTTGTAATTTTTGTTCTGCTTTTATTTATATTGTAAATTACTTTACTTGCTCATTGCTCTACTTTCTCATCATTCACCTACAAACACTTTTAAGTTAGAGCATTTTCAATATGATTTCACCAATACATACTTAATCATCGAAATATGTTTTGAATCGAACCGAAGTTTTCCAAAATAAAATCATTTTTATCGCTACACTAATTCACCCCTCCTCTTGCTAGTTATAGGTGCCCTACAAGCCAATCACATGAGTGATAGCACCTGTAACACGCTGCGTCAATCTCTTTGCTTATGATTATTGACATTATCTCATATTATCTAGATGTATATTGTGATGTCTCTAGATCTATGCAATGGGAATCGGATCGTGATGAGATCACGATAATGAGACCGATTCACCTTTAAACACAGACCCTAAATTATCCTGGTCATAGGTTACTCGAGAAGGACATCGAGATAACCAGATAGACTAGTGTGCTGTATACCCGTTCATATGATGGAGGTAGCTAGTCTCATAGCTACTTATGTGGGGACACTAAAGGTACAGTGCAGGTGTTCATTGGCGAATGAGTTCACTGATTGATCTGCTTACAGAATGCTGGATGGTTATTGATACCTCATGTCAGATAACGATTTCATAGTCCCAGTAGTGTATCCGGTCCTTAGACTTGAGACACCAAGGATGTCCTGTATGAGTACTCCACTCTTTGATACTGGACTTATAGGTTTGGAAAGCTCCATATCTAGTACAGCCGGTCATTGGGAGTGGTAGCCAACCTTACGAGGGCTATTGAGTGTCAATAGAGGATCATCCGCTCTCGGTATCATGAGAGGAAAATCCCATGTGTTCTTACTCGAACAAATCCTTGGCCAAGGTTATTCAGATTGAGAGAAAGAGTTCTCCGGGAGAATCCGACAAGAGCAAGACTCGAGGAGAGATCGTATGGGCCTGACAGCACCATGCCCTGTATAGGGTATTTGGGATATTAGATGGATGAGAGATTATAGATACATGGTAACTGAGGATAGATAGGTCCAAATGATTGGATTCCCCTGTATCGTCTGGGGGCCGCGGCGTAGTGGCCTAGTACGTCCGCTATCGATGAGTTAGGTGAATTATTATAGAGATAATAATTCACTAAGTCAGAAGGAGTTCTGACAAGTATGACTCACAGTCAGCTCAATATTGGGCCTAGAGGGTCACAGACATATGGTAGGTGTTGCGACGAGTAGAGGTTCGGATATGAGATATCCGCTGAACCCCATATCTTATTGTATATCCATTAAACCCCTGAATTATTAGATCCGGAGATGAGATCCAATAATTGCTAATAAGAGATTATTGGGTAGAAACCCACTAATCCAAAAGGCTTGGATAATTGGATAAAGATCCAATACCTAATAGGGCAAAAGATCCATTAGGGTTTTTCATGGGGCCTCTATAAATAGGAGGGAACCAGAGTTCTATAGGCTGAGGGTTTTTGGTAGCCACCTCCTATTTGCCTCTCCCCAGAGAGAGAGGTGCAAAGTCGCAATCCCTATTGTGTGGATACCGCTAGAGAGGAGGACACTTGACTTCCTTCATCCTCTTTCACTGATCTGCAGGAATTCAGGGATATACGATCTCCCTAGGTATCTTTCTTTGACACATGCAATTTTCGTGGATTTGTTTTTGACGCACCGATCTTCGCACGATGATGGAAACTTTCTATGGGAAATCTAGGGTTTTGTTTTCTGTTCTTCCGCTGCGCATGTGATGTCGCTCCCCCATGACGGATTTCCCAACAGTGGTATCAGAGCCAGGTTGTTCGTGCGAAGATCGGATCTTAAACTACGTGTGTTGTGTTATGGATATGCTTTTGACGCCAAAATCATTGGCGCAAAAGGGCCAGGAAGGCAGCAACTGTTGGTGCCCTTGTTGCGCTCGTGCAGCGGCCGCAAGGCTGCTTGCAGCCTTGTTGCCTGCACATGCAGCAGCCGTTGGCCGGCGGGCTACTGGGCGCAGGTAGGCTACTGGCCCGGTGGCTGCTGCAGGGCAGCACCCGGTGAGTGCGCGCTGGCTTGCCGTAGGGAGCCGGCAGCGCACCGCAAGGTGCGCCACGCCCGCGCTAGCCCACAGGTATCGCCGCCGCGATCAGCCCGCAAGGGGCAGCGTCGCCCGCGACGCCGCCGCCGGCTGGGTGGCGGCAAGCGCACCGTAGCCGCAAACGCAGCAGGACAGAGGGATTAGGCTTTTTAGGGCAAAAGACGGTTTTGCCCCTCGAATTTTAGAAATTCCAAATTCTATCCCTTTTGTTAGAATTACCAAAATACCCTTCAGAACTTTAGAAATTCCAGATTCTATCCCTTTTGATAGAATTACTAAAATACCCTTATTGGCCAAATTACCAAAATACCCTTATTCAGAAAATTCTCTATATATCCCTGATTTCAGAAAATTAAATATATTAATTAAATAGTTTAATTAACTATTATTTTTTTATCTAGTAGTCCTATAAAATAACATATACATGTGATGTATGATGTGGACAAATGATCATGGACCTGTGATGTGATGTGTGTACATGTGATTATTATTATTGGGGCCTGCGAGCCTTTATTTTTTTCTCATTTATTGTTGGGTCTGCGTACCTGTAATTATGTTATAATTACATGAGGAGGCACAGCGGTAGCGTGACTCATGAGGTCGAGATGGACGATCCGACGTATGGAGATGTGTTGAGATGCCGACGGATCTGACGAAGCGAGATGGACGATCACAGGGCATAGACATGTGCCAAAATACACATAGATCTTGATGTGAGTGATTGGGCCCACTGGCTCGGGCCTGATCACATTAAGATGTGGTCCATGATCATCAGGTGTGATTGCTCATGTGATGTGTGATTAGTTATACACCTACTAGATATGTATATATATATATATATATATATATATATATATATATATATATATATATATATATATATATATATATATATATATATATATATATATATATATATATATATATATATATATATATATATATATATATATATATATATATATATGAAATATGTATGTGTGTGACACATTATGTTAGGAGACCAAATCAAAAATCCTCTCCATTAATAATATTAAGTTGGTAAACGTGAGGCAATTAGATTGACCCACGTGGCCTTCCATCGTTATAGCTAGGAGCCGATTCCCGGTGTAGGTTGAGTTGGTCGAGTCCTTCGAGACTCACTTATATCGCATCTCGCCATCTTATCTATGACATAGAGATGTCAGAGGTGACCTAAGAACATGGTATACTTGGTCGAGTCCCTTGAGAGTATATCACCTAATCAGACTCATCTGGTAATGATTTTAATGACTTAACCAAACATCATGGTTGGTCGAGTCCCTCGAAGCCATGGTAGTTCGGAGGTCGAACAGGACGGGAATCACAAGGAGTTGTGATTGGCAAGAGTTGCCTACCTTTACGGGCTTAACGTGATTGGTCGAGTCCCTCGAGGTTACGTTAAGACGCCGATTGGATCCTGATCTCCACTAGAGATCCGCTGGGGGTCTCCGATTCACATACTAGAGGGTGTTGTGTGTCTCGCGAAAAATTAGTGAGAATATATTAAGATAGAAGTCCTTATCTTAATTGTTTAAATTTCTGCAAAGTCTGCATGTTATTTACTTCTACTACATCTTTAATTTCAGAAAAATATCATTTTCAAATCCTTTACGTGGCATACTTGATGCCAAACCGCCTCACTGGTCCAAATTATATGGATTGGCTTCACAATCTAAGAATCGTTCTCACGGTGGAGAAAATCGCGTATGATCCCTATGCCCGACGAAAGGGCAAGCGAGGAAGAGATCGCTCGTTATGTGAAGTACTTAGATGATTGAGTGGATCGAAAAACTCATAGGTCTAGGAATGATCCTAGAGGATAACCTATGTGTGGATCTTGTACTTCAGTCCCTACCAGATTTCTTTTCTCAGTTCATAATGAATTTTAATATGAACAAACTTGAGGTAACCCTCTTAGAGCTCCTCAATATGTTGAGAGAAACAGAGAGCACCTTCAAGAAAGAGAAACCGGTTCTCTACACTGGTGAGACCAGAAAGAAAAGAAAGACTGAGAAGACCCTTAAGAAGGGCAAGGGCAAAATGGGTAAGGCAAAGGTTGCCAAGATAGACCCAACAAAGGACAAAAGCCAATGCTTCCACTATGGCAAAGATGGGCACTGAAAGAGGAACTGCAAGGAGTACCTTTGCAGAGAAGGCGAAACAGAAGCTTGCAGAAGCTTCAGGTACATTCATGATTAGTCTCCATTTGTCAGAATCTTATGATAACACATGGGTATTAGATACCTAGAGTGCTTATCATATATGCAATTCGTTGCAGGTTCTGGTAAGACCTAGGAGATTAAACAGAGGTGAGATGGACCTTAAGATGGGCAATGGAGCAAAGGTTGCTGCATTGGCTGTTGGCAAGGTCACCTTACATCTGCTTGGTGGAGCTATTATTGCATTAGATGCATGCTATTATGTTCCTTCTATTATCAAAAATATTATTTCCATTTCATGTTTGACAGTTATTAGATATAAATTAATTTTTGAGAACAATGGTTGTTCAATACTATTAGATGATCAGATCATCATTAGAGGAACATTGCATAATGGTTTATTTATGCTAGATACAGCTCCACATATCATGAGTGTAAGTGAGTCTAAGAGAAAACGAGAAGTGGAGAATCAGACATGAAAGAATATTAAAACCCTTCGATCAAATCGATGAGGTGAGTACTTGAGTATAGAGTTCACCTAGTTCCTCAAAGACTATGGGATCTTATCCCAAATGGATACCTCCTTACACGCAGACATTTAATGGTGTGGATGTGTGCGTTTTAATGAGCCATCTCATTCATCGAGATATGTAGACCGCAGGACTACTACCTTCTGAACAGAATTCCAACTAAATCAGTGATGTCTACTCCATATAAGATATGGAATAGGAAGAAGCCCGATCTTAAAGTTATTAAGATTTAGGGCTGCCCTACCCACGTTAAGAGACACAACCATAACAAGTTGGAATCTAGGACGGAATGGTGCAAGTTCGTGGGATACCCTAAGGAAACTTATGGGTATTATTTCTATCACCCTGAGGATCGAAAAGTCTTTGTAGCCAAGAGAGCTGTGTTCCTTGAGAAGGAACACATTCTTGGTGGAGACAGTGGGAGCATGATAGAGTTGAGCGAGGTTGGAGAACCTAGCTCAAGCACCATTCCAGAATCTGTTCAGATACCTAACACACAAGTTCTAACTTTACGTAGGTCAGATAAAGTATCCCATCCTCCTAAGAGATATGTGGGACATATCAGAAGAGAGGATGTTGAGGATATTGATCCTCGAACCTACGAGGAGGCTATTATGAGCATAGACTTCGGGAAATGGCAAGAAGCCATGAATTCAAAAATGGATTCCATGTACTCCAATAAGGTTTGGAACCTAGTTGATGCACCTAAGGGTATTGTACCCATTGGTTGCAAGTGGATCTTCAAAAAGAAGATTAGAGTATATGGAAAGGTAGAGACCTATAAAGCAAGGCTAGTAGCTAAGGAGTATCATCAAAGGCAAAGTGTTGACTATGACG
This sequence comes from Musa troglodytarum, assembly GCA_023547065.1. Taxonomy (NCBI): domain Eukaryota; kingdom Viridiplantae; phylum Streptophyta; class Magnoliopsida; order Zingiberales; family Musaceae; genus Musa; species Musa troglodytarum. The sequence continues at coordinate 17,755,984 of CP097504.1, forward strand.
AAACTTTCTCACCTGTAGCCATGATAAAATCCATTCAAATTCTATTGACTATTGTAGCACACTATGATTATAAGATCTGGCAAATGGATGTCAAAACCGCATTCCTCAATGTTAACCTCGATGAGGAGGTGTATATGATACAACCTGAGGGATTCGTATCCAAGGATAACCCAGATAAGGTGTGCAAGTTGCTTAGGTCCATTTATGGATTAAAGCAAGCTTCCCGAAGTTGGAACATAAGATTTGATGAGGCGATCAGATCTTATGATTTCGTTAAGAATGAAGATGAACCTTGTGTGTACAGGAAATTAAGTGGGAGCACTATCACCTTTTTGGTATTATATGTGGATGACGTCTTGATCATTGGAAATTATGTAGGAATGCTCTCCACAGTAAAGACTTGATTATCTAGGCACTTCTCCATGAAGGACTTAGGGGAAGCATCCTACATATTGGGGATACGGATCTATAGAGATAGATCTAAGAGGATGCATGGCTTGTCCTAGTCCAGGTACATAGACACCATTGTCAAAAGGTTTGGCATGAAAAATTTCAAGAGATGTCTCATACCAATGAGACATCGAATATCACTTTCTAGGAATATGTCCCTAAAGACTCTTAAAGAAAGGGCACACATAGATATGATGCCATATGCATCAGCGATAGGATCTATCATGTATGCTATGTTATGTACCAGGCCTGATATAGCGCATGCTCTGAGTGTCACGAGCAGATATCAGGCAGATCCAGGCTTGGAGCATTGGAAAGCAGTAAAATGTATCCTTAAGTACTTGAGAAGGACTAAGAATCTTTTACTGGTATATGGAGGTAGTAGCCTCAAGGTTGAGGGCTACACGGACTCAAGCTTCCAGTCCAATGTCAATAATAGCAAGTCTAATTCAGGGTATATATTCACCCTGAATGGAGGAGCAGTATGCTGGAAGAGTTCCAAGCAAGACACTACTACTGACTCAGCCACAGAGGCGGAATATATTACTACGGCAGAGGCAGCAAAGGAGGGAGTCTGGATGAAGAAGTTCATCCCAGATCTAGGAGTCATCCCGAGTAGTGAGGAGCTAATTCCTTTATATTACGACAAATACGAGATGATTACTCAAATAAAAGAACCCGGGTCTCATCAGAAGTGTTCTGAGGAGGTTCCAACTTATTAGAGAGATCGTGGCCCGAAGAGATGTAGTAATGGAAAGAGTTCCATCCGAAGATAACATTGCAGATCTACTGATAAAGCCATTGACTCAGATTATCTTTGAGCGTCAAAGAGGTCTGATGGGGATTAGACATGTTGATTAGCTTTAGGTTAAGTGGGAGATTACTAGTTACAGGTGCCATACAAGCCAATCACATGAGTGATAGCACCTGTAACATATTACGTCAATCTCTTTACTTATGATTATTGGCATTATCTCACATTATCTAGATGTATATTGTGATGGCCCTAGATCTGTGCAATGGGAATCGGATCGTGATGAGATCATGATAATGAGACCGATTCACCTTTAAACACAGACCCTAAATTATCCTGGTCATAGGTTACTCGAGAAGGACATCGAGATAACCAGATAGACTAGTGTGCTATATACCCATTCATATGATGGAGGTGGCTGGTCTCATAGCTACTCATGTGGGGACACTAAGGGTACAGTGCAGGTGCTCATTAGAGAACGAGTTCACTGATTGATCCGCCTACGGAATGCTTGATGGTTATTGATAACTCATGTCAGACAGCGATTCCGTAGTCCCAGTAGTGTATCTGATCCTTAGACTTGAGACACTAAGGATGTCCTGTATAAGTACTCAACTCTTTGATACCAGACTTATAGGTTTGGAAAGCTCCATATCTAGTACAACTAGTCATTGGGAGTGGTAGCCAACCTTACGAGGGCTATTGAGTGTCAATAGAGGATCATCCGCTCTCAGTATCATGAGAGAAATATCCCATGTGTTCTTGCTCGAACAAATCCTTGGCCAAGGTTATTCGGATTGAGAGAGAAAGAGTTCTCCGAGAGAATCCGATAAGAGTAAGACTCGAGGAGAGACCGTATGGGCCTGACAGCACCAAGCCCTGTATAGGGTATCTGGGATATTAGATGGATGAGAGATTATCGATACATGGTAACTGAGGATAGATAGGTCCAAAGAATTGGATTCCCTTGTATCGTTTGGGGGCCGCGGCGTAGTGGCCTAGTACATTCGCAGTCAATGAGTTGGGTGAATTATTATAGAGATAATAATTCACTAAGTCAGAAGGAGTTCTGACAAGTATGACTCACAGCCAGCTCGATATTGGGCCTAGAGGGTCACACACATATGGTAGGTGTTGCGACGAGTAGAGGTTCAGATATGAGATATCCGTTGAACCTCATATCTTATTGGATATCCATTAAGCCCCTGAATTATTGGATCCGGAGATAAGATCCAATAATTGCTAATAAGAGATTATTAGGTAGAAACCCACTAATCCAAGAGGCTTGGGTAATTGGATGAAGATCCAATACCCAATAGGGCAAAAGATCCATTAGGGATTTTCAAGGGGCCTCTATAAATAGGAGGGAACCAGAGTTCAGAGGGTCGAGGTTTTTGGTAGCCACCTCCTATTCGCCTCTCCCCAGAGAGAGAGGTGCATCGTTGCAATCCCTACTGTGTGGATACCGCTAGAGAGGAGGACACTTGACTTCCTTCATCCTCTCTCACAGATCTGTAGGAATTCAAGGATATACAATCTCCCTAGGTATCTTCTTTTGCACGTGTAGTTTTTGCGGATTTGTTTTTAATGCACCGATCTTCGCACGATGACAGAAACTTTCCACGGGAAATCTGGGGTTTTGTTTTCTGTTCTTCCGCTGCGCATGTGATGTCACTCCCCCATGACGGATTTCCCAACACCTCTTAGTGTCGAACTTGATCCTAAGAAAGTCAACATCTTTCTAATATGATTTTATCGATAAGGCTTTCATCGTATGAACCGAAAGTTTTTCGAAACGTAAATATTGTTTTTACCACTGCACTAATTCCCCCCCCCCCCCCACCCCCTCTTAGTGTCGTATTGATCCTAACAAATTTATGGTGCTTTCAATGCAAGATATTAATATCAAGGATAAATTCAAATCATTTGATGATGGGGCATATAAGTCATTATTACGAAGGAGTCAAATGAAATAAATAGATCTCAAGTTATAAATATCGAGAAATCAATATCATGATTTGGATAAATTTCCTCTTTAAAAAGAAATCTTAAGTCAAGAATATTGAGAAATCAAGAAAAAGATCATGATTCATTTGAAAAAAAAATCCTCTTTAGTAAATAACAAAGAGAAGAATCAGAAGAGATCAAATAGTAAATAATTTGACTCAAACAAAAGAAATCTCAAGTCATGAATATCAAAAAATCAAGATATTTGATCCATTTGAAAAAAAAATCATGTAAGAAGAATTCATGTGTTTGGAAGATTTAACATGCCTAATTATCTTCTAATAAAATTAAATTATTCCTCACTCAATAGTTTAATAAATACATCCGCTAGTTAATGTTTTATATCAACAAATTCCAAGGATATATTATGATTACTTATATGGTCCTTAATAAAATGATATATAATGTCAATATATTTGGTTTATGAATATTGAATAGGAATTTTTTATAGGCAAATAGTACTAGTATTATCACATTTTATAAGTACATTTTTCAAGCATAGTCCATAGTCTTTTAAAGTATTTTTTATCCAAATTACTTGTGTACAATATACATCTACCACCACATATTCACTCTCGGTTGTAGATAATATAATAGAATTTTGTTTCTTAGAAGATGAAGAAATAAGTGCATGTCCTAGAAATTGACAAGTTCCAACGGTACTTTTTCTATCTATTTTACATCCTACAAAGTTAGACTCGGCATATGCAATCAAATCAAAATTTTTAGATTTTGAATATCATAATCCTAGATTTGGAGTTCCTTTTAAGTATTAAAAAATCTTTTAACTGCTTTATAATGAGATTGTTTAGGATTGGATTGAAATCTAGTACAAAGTCCAATACTAAACATTATATCAGGTCTAGTTATAGCAAGATATAGCAAGCTACCTATCATACTTCTATAAGTCTTCTGATCAAAGCATTCTCCTTCATTGTCCAAATCTAGCTTGATAGAGATGCTCATTTGTGTGTTAATAGCCTTAGCACTATACATATAAATACGTTTTAATAGCCCCAAAGTATATTTCATTTGACTAAGAAAAATTTCATCATTTAGTTGCTTAATTTGTAGTCCTATGAAAAATATCAATTCACCTATTAAACTTATTTCAAATTCTTGGCTCGTACTTTTGAAAAAAAGATTCACACAAAGATTCATTTGTAGAATCAAAAATAATATCTTCAACATAAATTTGAATAATAAAAAAATTATTTTAAATTTTTTTAATAAATAATATGGTATCAACCTTGCCTTTCGAGAAGTTATTTTAATAAAAGAGGAACTAAGCCTCTTATACTAAGCCCTAGAGGATTGCTTCAAACCATAGAGAGTCTTAGATAACTTATAAATATGATTTGGAAAAAGAATATTTTTAAATCTAGGTGGTTGGTCAACATAAACTTCTTCAGAAATAAAACCATTAAGAAAAGTACTTTTAACATTTATTTAAAATAACTTCAAATTTTTAAAACATGAGTAGGCAAGGAGTATCCTTATGGTTTCAAGTCTTGCCATAGGAGCGAAGGTTTCCTCATAGTTTATATCTTCTTCTTGGTCGAAACCTTTAGCCACTAATCTAGCCTTGTTTCGAACCATAATACCTTATTCATCTTGCTTATTCCTAAAGACTCATTTAGTGCTAATTACAAGATGATCACTAGGTCTAGGAATATGCATCCAAACCTTATTTTTCTCAAATTGATTTAATTCTTTATGCATTACAAAAACCCATGAGTTATCTTTAATAGCATCGTCAATGCATTTAGGTTTAATTTGAGACAAAAGGTTATATTTGCATAAAAATTTTTAAATGAAAAACGAGTTTGAACACCTTTTGATATATCTCCAATGATTAGCTCCTTAGAATATGTATCTATATATTTTTATTTCTTGGGTAAGGATTCTTTGGACGTAGATGCATCCAAGTTGCTTGGGAGAGGAGCATTCAAATTCAATGTATCAAATTCAAAATCATTTTTCTTAAATTGGGAGACTTGTTGAAAATAACATAAATATATTCCTTAATAACAAAAGTTTTTTTTATTGAAAACATAATAAGCTTTAGAAATAGAGGAATATCCAAGAAATATGCTTTCATCAGATTTTGTATCAAATTTTTCTGAGGTATCCTTTTCATTTAGAATAAAACATTTGTAACCAAAAATTTTAAAATATAAAATATTGGGTCTTTTATTGCTCTACAATTCATATGGAGTTTTAGATATGAGAGGTCATATGAGAACCTTATTCATAGCATGCTATTTTAACGACTTCGACTTAAAAATATTTGGGTAGACTATGTTCATTTAGTATGGTTCTTGCTATCTCTTGCAAACTCTTTTTTTTTCTCTCAATAACTCTATTTTATTATGAATTTCTTGGAGTAGAGAAATTATGATCATACCCATTTGAATCATAAAATTCTTGAAAATTATGGTTTTTAAATTCACCACCATGATCACTACGAATAGAAGAAATCATAAAACCTTTTTCATTTTTCACTTGTTTGTAAAACTTTATAAAATATTTAAAATAATCACTTTCATATGCCAAGAAGTATGTCCAAGTATATTCTACTATAATAATCGATAATCACAAAAGTATATTTACTACCTCTTAGACTTGTGATATCAATTAGTCTAAATAAATCCATATATATTAATTAAAATGGTCTAGAGATACTCACTTGATTTTTAGGCTTAGAGCTACTCTTTATTTGTTTACCTAGTTGGCATGCATCATAAACTTGATCTTTGATAAATTTGATGCTAGGCATTCTTCTTACGAGTTCTTTAGTTGTGATTTATGAGATTAATTTCATACTAGCATGACTTAATCTCCTAGGCCAAAGCTAAGAATCATCATTTAAAATCAAAAAACAAGTTTATCACAAAAATCATTAAGATCAATAGTATACACATTATTATTCCTTAAAATAACCATAGATTTATTTTTGTGTGGTATCTCTATAATGCAAGTATTAGTTTCAAATTTAAAATAATATTCCTTATCATACAATTAACTAATGCTTAGTAAGTTTTGTTTTAAACCATCTACTAATAGAACATCTTCAATCAAGAGGTTTGATTTGTTACCTATATTTCCTTTGCTAATAATTTTTTCTTTGTTATTGTCTCTAGAGATAACATATTCTTCGTTTTGGCTAGTGAACTTAGACAAATATATTGGATCTCCAGTCATGTGCCTTGAGCATCCACTATGAAGATATCATCTCTTGTTCCTAGCTTTCGATTATAGACATATCTCATTGTTGAAAGCTATTAATACATAGTTTGCCACTTCATCTTCATTGGTTTGCTCTTCATCTTCTGATGCACTTGATTCCAAGTTGCCTTGAGTGATTTCTGTTAGGGATCGAGTGGCACTAAGTGTTGTGAAATCCTTAAGAGGACAGACATCACATGCGTAGTGGAAGAACAGAAAACAAAATCTCAAATTTTTCGTAGAAAGTTTCCATCGTAGTGCGAATATCAGTGCGTCAAAAACAAATCCACAATACTGCACGTGTAAAAGAAGATACCTAGGGAGATCGTATATCCCTGAATTCCTACAGATATGTGGGAGAGGATGAAGGAGGTCAAGCGTCCTCCTCTCTAGCGGTAACCACATAGCAGGGATTACGATTGTGCACCTCTCTCTCTAGGGAGAGGAGAACAGGAGGTGGCTACCAAAAGAAACCCTCAGCCTATAGAGCTTTGGTTCCCTCCTATTTATAGAGGCCCCCTAAAAACCCTAATGGATCTTTTGCCCTATTACGTATTGGATCTCTAACCAATTACTCAAGCCTCTTGGATTAGTGGGTCTCTACCCAATAATCTCTTATTAGCAATTATTGGATATCATCTCAAAATCCAATAATTCAGGGGCTTAATGGATATCTAATAAGATAGGGGGTCCAGCGGATATCTCATATCCGAACCTTTACTCGTCACAACACCTACCATATGTGTGTGACCCTCTAGGCCCAATATCGAGCTAGCCGTGAGTCATACTTGTCAGAACTCCTTCTGACTTAGTGAATTATTATCTCTATAATAATTCACCCAACTCATCGACTACGGACGTACCAGGCCACTACGCCGCGGCCCCCAGACGATACAGGGGAATCCAATCCTTTGGACCTATCTGTCCTCAGTTACCATGTATCTATAGTTCCTCATCCATCCAATATCCTAGAGATCCTATACTGGGCATGGTGCTGTCAAATCCATACAGTCTCTCCTCGAGTCTTGCTCTTGTCGGATTCTCCTAGAGAACTCTTTCTCTCACAATCCGAATAACCTTGGCTAAGGATTTGTTCGAACAAGAACACATGGGATATTCCTCTCATGATACCGAGAGCGGATGATCCTCTATTGACACTCAATAACCCTCGTAAGGTTGGCTACCACTCCCAATAACCGGCTGTACTAGATTTGGAATTTTCCAAACCTATAAGTCCGGTATCAAAAAGAGTGGAGTACTCATACATGACATCCTTGGTGTCTCAAGTCTAAGGACCAGATACACTACTAGGACTACGGAATCGTTGTCTGACGTGAGGTATCAATAACCATCCAGTATTCCGTAGGCGGATCAATCAGTGAACTCATTCCCCAATGAGCACCTGCACTATACTCTTAGTGTCCCTACACTAGTAGCTTTGAGACCAACTACTTTCGTCATATGGACGGGTATACAACACACTAGTCTATCCGGTTATCTCGATGTCCTTCTCGAGTAACCTATGACCAGGATAATTCAGGGTCTGTGTTTAAAGGAGAATCGGTCTCATTATCATGATGTCATCATGATCCGATTCCCATTGCACAGATCCAAGGACATCACAATATATGCAACACGCAAGATAAAATGATAAAATGCCTAATAATAAACAAAGAGAAAAAGTGCATATCAAGTCACAAGTGTCATCACTCATGTGATTGGCTTGCAGGGCACATATGACTAGCACTAAGAGGGGGGGGGTTTGAATTAGTGCAGTGGATAAATATGATAAACTTCGATACTTTTAAAATAACTTCGGAAACTTCATATGTTGAAAGTAACATTTCGTTTGAAACCGTTTCGATTACGTTTTAACTTGAAAGCATACATAAGAAGATGAAGAGGAAGTCAAGTAAGGCAGCAAGATGAAGATGATTTATAGTAAAGTAAGTTATGAGAAAGTAAATGCAAACCGATTTATAGTGGTTCGATCATGCGATCTACGTCCACTCCCGATTCCTCTTCACTTGAGGCCATCGGCTTTTCCACTAGCTATCCTCCTTCCAACGGGTGAGGATGAACTCCCTTATAGTACTTCTCCTTTTGTCGGGCTTAGGAGATAACCCTTACAAGGCCTCTCACCCCTCTCTTAGACTAGAATATACTTAAAACTTAGAGGGAAGATTTTGACATACTTTCAACAGAATTTTTCCTCTCTTTATCTCAGTTCTAGACAACTTTTCATCCATGAATGAGAGAGGTATTTATAGGCCTCAAGAGGATTCAAATTTGGAGTCCAAATTTGAATCACTTTAGTTCTTTCCGGTGCTGGCGGTGCCACCACCTGTCAATGGCGGTTCCATCGCCTGTCAGTTGTCAGACTAATAATGCACAGGGCGGTTCCACCGCCTAAGGCAGCGGTGTCACCGCCCCAGCTTGGGTGATGCCACCACCCAGCTTTCTGCCATTGGGCGGTGCCACCGCCCAGCCTATTTCAGCTCACTGGTTTTAGCCAAAAACTCGGACCAAACCAGTCCAAAATAAGGCCCAATGGGCCCCTACTTGGGTTATAGGATTAACACCTAATCCTAACCCAAATAAATGTGCTAACTACGAAATTAAAGATATTTCCTAAGCTATTACAAAGTTCGATAAGTCGAGACTTCTTTCGATGAGTTTCTGGTGAACTTCCGGCGGTCTTTCGATAAACCCTCGAAAACCATTCTATAGACTCCCGGCAAGCTCTCGGACTTCACGATGATCTTGGCGAGTTTCAACGAGCTTCTTTGGCAAGCTTCGATCTTTCTTGGCAAGCTCCGTGAACTCCCGTCGAACCTTCCGACGAACTTCCGAAAACCCTTCGGCAAGCTCCCTACTCGTTCTCGGCCAATTCTGGCAGCACTCCCAACGAATCTTCGGACTTCGATCGAACTCTTGAACTCCCAACGATCCATCACACTTGACTTTTAATACTTTGGTTTGCTTTACATCTTCATCGTCATCGTAGTTAATCCTGCACACACATAAATAAAACTCTACTTCGATCTAGTCAATTATTACAACACGAATTGACATTCAGTTGCCCGGCATGTCATTAGTCGACGTTTTATCCAATTCTTTGATGCACCATCTTCTCTTGTGGCTTGTTGCCCAATCGACGGTTGGCCTGCACAACCCCGATATCCTTGGCGCAACTCCACTCTTCTTGGCCTAATGCCCAACGTCCGAATCCTCCTGTCAATTGTCGACCGAACCTCCGGCTCGACATCTAATATCCTGACATGATCACTTCCGTCACAACGTCAATTCCTCTAGCCTCAACTATCTAATCTTGATTGAAAGTAGACCTACATCACTCAAAACGCAGTTAGATCATAAAACACAATCAATTAGTTTCATCATCAAAATTTGAGATTCAACAATCTTCCCCTTTTTGATGATGACAACTAATTGATGACTAACGGAGTTAACCATAACTCCCCGGAGTTTAACCAAACTCCCCCTTTCAATATGCCATTGATAGAAACCTTGGATTATCCCAAATCCAAGTAACATTCATTATAATGTTATGAGAATTATCAAACCATCATGCAAATATATAAAATATTCATTACAATGCATGAAGTCATCAATCTACTTCTCCCCCTATGTCATCAACAAAAAGGAGAAGTTGCATCATAGCTAGTTTTCAAGGATATGTAAATTTTACAACACACTAGCTATTAACCAAGATATTCAACATATAATCATGGTAAGATTTTTAAAGATGTCCAAGCATAGCAATTCAACACTTGCTTCTTGTGCAAGTTTGTACTTTGATTTCCTTGTAAAAGATAGGCAAGATAGTAATTTTTTATTCACTTCTTGAGATGTGCAAGTTGCGCTTTCTTTGCTTCCTTTGCGATATGCAAGCAATTTGTGTAAACATTTCATCACTTTAAATATGCAAGCTAAATTTTCATTACAACATACAAACATAGAAGCATGGCAAGTGTAAGATTGTAAACTTTTAAGTTTTGCACTTTGCTCTTGTAGCTGTTAACATAAAAATATAATCGTGAAAGCTTATTTTGATTAGTATAATATGAGTTATATTTATACAGATTAGGAGAGAGAATTTTCCTCAACAACCAGGAGGATTTTCCTCAACAACCAAGGAGGATTTCCCTCAACAAACCAGCGGGATTTCCTCATACAGTTTGAGGAAATCTTATCCGCTATCATGCCCCCACAAGATTGTGCTCCTATCAAGGATACCAATCTTGGATCGATGTAATGAAAATAGTTTACGGGCAAGAGGCTTCATGAGTGAGTCTGCTAGTTGATCAGCCATATGTACATGAGAGACACGTAGTTGATGTCTAACAACTTGAGCTCACACAAAGTGGAAGTCGATGGCGATGTGTTTCATGCGTGAGTGGAATACTTGATTGGCACATAAGTAGGTAGCTCTAATATTATCACAATATATTGTAGGAGGAAGGGTAGAGTTGACGTTGAGTTCCTTAAGGAGATTTGTGACCCAATTGAGTTTAGTAGTAGTTGTAGCGATGGCACGGTATTCAGCTTCAGTCGTAGACCGTGCGATTGTCTTTTGCTTCTTAAAACTCCAACTGATAGGATTAGCTCCAAGGAAAATAATATACCCTAACGTAGAAGTTCTATCATCACCTGCCCAATCAGTATCAACAAAGGCATGGAGATTAAGTGGGGTGTGTTTGCAGAGAAACAGGCCATGATGAACGGTTCCTTTAAGATATCGCAAAATTCATTTGATGGTAGACCAATGCGTAGCAGATGGCTAGTGTATGAATTGAGATAATTTATTGACTGCAAATGAGATATCTGGACGGGTGAGAGCCAAGTACTGTAAGGAGCCAAGTACTTGTCGATATTGAGTAGCATCCAAAGCAGGACTTCCATAACATAATTTGAGTGATTTACTAGTAGAGAGAGGAGTTGTAACTTCTTTTGCATCCTGCATGTTTGTTTTGGATAATAGGTATTGAATATACTTTCTTTGTAATAGGAGAAGACCTGAAGATATAAATGTTGCTTCAATTCCCAGAAAGTAACTTAAGAGTCCAAGATCTTTAAGGGAGAATCGATCAACCAATTATTTTAGGAATGTCTGAATCTCCATGGGATCATTGCCTGTAACAATAATATCATCCACATATACGAGAAGATATATTGTGTGTCTATTTTGTTGTCATAAGAATAACGAGGTATCAGACTTGGAGTTGATGAAACTAGTTGATGTTAGAAATGAGCCAAGTTCAGTATACCAGGCTCTTCGAGCTTGACGAAGTCTATAAATAGCTTTTTGTAATTTGCACACATATCTTGGATACTGATGATGAATGAAGCTAGGGGGTTGCTATATATAGACATCTTCAATTAGAGACCCCTGTAGAAAGGCATTATTAAGATCTAGTTGTCGTAGTTGTCAGCCTTTTGAGATGGCCAAACTTGGAATAAGTCAAATTGTTGTGGGTTTAACAACAGGACTAAAAGTCTCTATGAAGTCAACTCCAAGTCATTGATGAAACCCTTTGGCTTCTAGACGTGCTTTATATCTAGCAACAGATCCGTTTGGATTCCGCTTAATTCGAAAGACCCATTTACACCTGATGATGTTTTGTGTAGGATGAGGGGGTACAAGGGTCCACGTGGAGTTATGGAGGAGGGCATCATATTTTTCACACATGGCTTTACGCCAGTGTGGAGATTTTTGGGCTTGAGTAATTGTGGTAGGTTCATTGATCTCAGAAGAGGATTTTGTAGTAGCATGTAGGTCGAGGACTTGACATGGTTTGAATATACCACTCTTGGAGCGTGTTGTCATTGGATGTTTAGGAGCTGTAGCTTGTGTTGTTGGTATAGGTAGTGGAGAGACATTGACACAAGTTGGAGCAGGCTAAGGTACTTCAGTATCATTGTGTTTAGAAGAGGGTAAAGAATGTTGTGTTTCCGAGGGCATTACGTCAATAGTAGGATAAGCTTGTGAAGAAGAGAGAGGAGAAGAAATAGAGGGAGTGAAAAGTTATTGAACCGGGAGAACAAGAGAGTACAGATCCTAAGGCAAGGGACTGGATGGTGTCATAGGATGTTCATGGGATGGGATTGGAGGGATACTCCAGTGATGTATGTTTGTCGAAATAGCTTACACAGTAGGATATTTGTGAAAAGGAAAAGTAGACTCCACAAAAGTAACATGACGTGATATAAAGACTCTTTGAGTTTGGGGTTTGTAACATCAGAAAGCATTATATTCTAAAGAATATCCTATAAAGGTGCAAGGCTTGGATCGGGGTATTAGTTTGTGTGAAGTATAAGGCCACAGCCATGGATAACATAAACAGCCAAAGACTTTGAGTTTCTGAAGATTTGGAGGCTTGTTGAAAAGTTTTTCAAATGGTGACTGGTATTGTAGGACTGGAGTGAGCATACGATTAATTAGATAGATGGTAGCTTGAAAAGCTGCTGACCAAAAAGTTAGGGGCATAGATGCTTGATATAGAAGGGAGAGACCAGTTTCAACTATATGCCGATGTTTGCATTCAGCAGAACCAACTAATTGGGGAGTATGTGGGGGTGACTTGAGGTGTTATATACCACAAGCTGAGAGACAAGATGTGAGGGCTTGATATTCGCCCGGCCATCAGAGTAAACCATTTTGATTGAAGACTGAAAGAAATTCTCGACCAACTTCCGAAAGTTAGTAAAGATTGTTGAAACATTAGATTTGTGGTGGAGAGGATATAACAATGTGTACTTGGTGAAATAGTCTACAAAAATGACATAAAATCTAAACTTGTCAAAAGAAGGGGTTGGGGTAGGACCCCAAATATCTGCATAAATAATTTCAAACAGTTTAGAGCAAGATATAGAGGATGTTCCAAAGGATAGTCGATGACTTTTATTGCTAAGACAAGTATCACAATGCATATTAATGTTACTGGTTTTAAAAGTAGGAAGAGAATAACGAGAAAATAATTTATGCTGGATAAAGGAGGAGGGGTGGCCAAGACAACGATGCCACACATCAACTGGAGCTACAACGGAAGAGTGAGCAGTAGGCTGGGTAAGTTGTGAAGCTGATGACCACTCATAAATATTGTCTTTATTCTGGCCTTGGACTAAGGATGCCCCCGTGCTCAAATCCTTGACAAGAAAGGAGTCAGGAAAGAATTCAATGGAGGTATTATTCTATTTACAAAATTGAGAAATGGAAATAAGATTTCATGAAATGTGAGGTGCACACAAGACATCATCGAGTATAAATGTTGTTGTAAGTGAATTAAGTGTTGTGGAACCAGTATGAGTAATAGGAACTCTTTTACCATCACCGATGATGATATCTTCATTGCTACCATAGTTATTGTGGATGGACAGGTTCTGAAGATCAGACGTGATGTGATGAGAGGCTCCAGAGTCCATAAGCCAATTAGATTGGCTAGTGGTTGGAGTAGTCATAAGATTCGCTTGAGGCCACCATGATGGAGCAAGGAGTCTGGGTCGAGACCGACATACTTTCGTAAAATGTTTGACTTTATCACATAGCTGGCAGACAACTCGTTGTTGGCTAATGCAATCAGGACACCAGGGCTATTGAGTGTTGAAGTTGACATCTTGAAAGCGATGATGTGGATGAGAGGGGGTTTGCTTGGGACCCATAGGGTCAGGAGGCACTGAGCCAGACTTTTGTTAACTTGCATATTGCACTAGTTGCTTTTCCTTTTGAATTTTTAACTGACCTGAGCTGTGATAGTTGGTTCGGGCAACTTGTCATGGCACTTCAAATATATCTCATAGTCAGTCAACTTGTCATAGAGTTCTTCAAATGATATTGGTGAGTCACGTGCCTAAATTGCTGTTGCTAGTTCTTTGTACTCACCTCCTAGGCCATTAAGAGTATGGACTAGGACTTCTTCATCACTCATGGAATGACCTATCAAAGCCAAGTCAACGATAATAACATTGATATTTTGTAGATAATCAGTAATAGTACTTCCCTCTTATTTTATTTTTATTAGACTGGATAGAAGTTCGAGCATGCGAGTACGTGAGCGATTTGCTAAGGTGGTTTGCAACTTGTACCATGCTTCTGCAACAGTCGTACATGAAGAAATCAGTGGGGCGACGGGCCCAACGACTAAGACTTGAATAGCTTGAAGAATGAGATGATCTTGACGTAGCCATAGCTTGTGAGCTGGATTTGGTACTGGATGGGGTTCTCCTATGATGTTGATCAATGCGGGTGGACAACAAAAAGAGTTGTCGATGTAGCCTAGTAAATCATATCTAAATATGATATTAGAAAATTATGCACGCCACGATGCGTAGTTGTCGCCTTTGGATAACTTGAAGGGAATGAGCGCTGCAGCATTGAAGGCAATAAGACCTATAGGTTGAGAAGTGCTATGGTTCCCTACAAGGATAATAATAGGAGTGTCAGATGTAGATGAGGAAGACATTTTGAGGATACACAATTGAGGGAGTTGTCGACTGTAGACAAGGGGTGGAATAGAGTTGCAACATGGAGCAGTGCTTTTGTCGGAGGCACTGTAGCTATAATTTTGTAGTCGGAGGTGCACAGAGGCAGAGGAGAGAGGATTCTCGATGTCGATTCAGTGGAACTGATCGTTGGATGATCCAATCACTGATCATAGGCAGCGGTAGGAAGCTACAGCGATTCCTGGGTCAACAATGAAGAAAAGAGGCAGATTCCTGAGTCACGCCGAGAGGTTTCTCAGCGCCGGCTCGACAGAATTAGAGAAGGAGAGAAGTATTGACAGCGACGGTCGTTGGCAGCCGATGGAACTCTGAATTCCCTTTGCGTGGCCACCGAGGAGGTGAGCGCAGAGGATGCTACATTCGTCTGGGTTTGCAAGGAGCGAGTGGCAGGAGGTAGAGGGGAAGAAGCTATCGTCGTCCACCAAGGATGTCGCGGTTGCCGAGGAGGAGGAAGCTTGCGAAGATTGTCTACAGTTGCAACTCAAGAGGAGGCAGTGAGCAATACCGCTGGAGAAGGAGTAGAACACCGATCACAGTGGAGGAAAGAAAGACTCCTTAGATGCTGCACCTTTCACCGAGCTTGGAAGATGACATTGATCAATTGCTATCGTCGGATAGTGAGAAAAAGAGCTTGCTCTTAGGCAAGTGGCTCTAATACCATGTTAAAATAAAAATATAATCATGAAAGCTTATTTTGATTAGTATAATATGAGTTATATTTATACAGGTTAGGAGAGAGGATTTCTCTCAACAACCAGGAGGATTTTCCTCAACAACCAGGGAGGATTTCCCTCAATAAACTAGCAGGATTTTCTCATATAGTTTGAGGAAATCTTATCCACTATCAGTAGCATGCTAGCAACTTTTGAAATGTTCATGATGGGATGCTCCTTTATGTCAATGATCGAGCTAGCAAATTTTTCATTTGGTAATAGATGGGATACTCCTTTAAGTCACAACCTAGTAATAAATCTTCTCCCCCTTTGTTTTTGTCAGAAAGAAGAGAGGGCTTAATGGCTAAAAATTTCAATTATTATACAAGCCATATAAAGAAATCATGTCATGAATAATATAATTTTAAGAAAAGTCAAAAAGGACATGATTCATTTGGTAATAGATAGCAAGGCCACTTGATTCATGCATTTAAGCTATCATTACTCATCATGTGTAATTTCAAAAATGTAAAGGTTGTCAACCATGATTCAAAAACATTCATTCTCAAGCTAGGATAAAGAAGAGTAAATCAATGATTCAATCATATCATGTCATAAATTCTAAAAGACATATGAAGTTATTAAGATCATGAATTCATAAAGATTCAAATATTGAGTTTAGAGAAATTAAAATCATGATTCACAAATATTTTCTTTAGCATCACTTTTCAATTCATGATAAAGGGTATACAATCAAGAATCATGATGCATAAAAACATATCATTCTCATAGATCAAGTCATGATTCATTGATTTATCATAAGGCAAATTTCTTTTATATCAATTTTTTAATTATCACATAGGGCATATAAGCCAAAGAATTATTATCATTTCTATATCATGAAAGATATGATATCAAGGCTCATGATTCATTTGATAGTAAAAGCAACAACTTGATTTATGCATGATAGATCTAAATTCATCATGAATCATAAAAATAATTTCAAGTATCACTTATCGTTATATCAAGACTTGAATTGTTTTCCTCTTTTAGTAAATGAGAAAAGAAGCAATCATAGAGGAAAATATTTCAATTTGAATAAAAATCAAGTCAAGAATTTAAGAGATAGTTCACGATTCACAAAAAATCTCATTCAAAATAATTTGACAACTTGAAACTCATAATCAAAACAAAATCATTTTTGAGATTCAAAATACTAGCAATTTGCATTAATCATGACAAGTGATACATCAAAAGTCTACATCAATATTTCAATCATCAAGTCATGAAGCATATAAAGTGGTATTGAAATATGAGAGAAAAGCTCAAATTACACATGTAATGTTTCAACATTCAAAACACATTTTCTCAAGTTGAGTATCAATAAGTCAAGAGAAAATAACTTATGATTCATTTGGATTTCTCTTTAATAACATGGGAGAATCATAGTATAAAGTAAGAGGTCTTGAAAAAATTCAAGTTATCAAGATCTTGATATAAATAAAACCCATTCTAATTCAATTTATCAACTCATAATCAATTCATCGAAATCACTTTTATAATTTATGAGATTCTTAAGATATTATGAAATCATTAATCTCGATAAGATGAGAAAAGCATTACGTGATTCTTTTAACACATTATCAAAATCACATTCAAGAAATTTACGAGATTCACAATATTAACTAGATGAATTCATTACTTGTCTTTTATGAAAAATCGAAAACTTTAGAGATAGACAAATTTCAAGAGTCATGTATTTCCTTTTATGATTTTTTTATTATCTAAGCATGCCTTTGTCTTTATATGCCAACTCAAAATATTCAAAACCGAAAGACAAACTTCATTATCAAAATCATCAAGACAAAAATATAACACATTATGAGATTCAATTTATCATGATAATGTGTTTCATTTTGAAGTTGTTTATTTCAAACAAGTGTGCTCATGTTTCAAAAGATGAGTATCAAATTTTAAAACCAAAAGATGAGTTTGTCATCAAGATATAACAACTTCAAATTCTCATGATATTATAAAATCATTAAGCATGACAACAAACTTTTAATATTTTCATTTCATCATTATCAATAATGATTTCATAAAGTATGTTCAAATATTTTCATGAAAGCCATCATCATACAAATTCGAAATACAAGTTTTATCATTAAAGTCATCAAGATCAAATGCATCAAATATCATGATAGTGCATTTTCTCATCTTTATGAGTTTCAATTTAAGTGACTTGATCTTTCATAAGAATATTCAAATTTTTCATACGAAAATGTCATGCATCATATTTAAAAACGAAAATATCATCAAAATAATTTTAATTCTTTCTTTAATTAGTTATAACAAGATGATTGATGCTCAAATTTTTGCTAAAGTCATTTTATAAATTTCATCATAAAAATGATTAAGACCAATTAATCCAATATAGAGGTTTTTAAATCATAAGCATGATACAAACATCCATTATCAAAAGACTTTAATGAAATCCATACATAGATATGTATCATATTTAAAATTGAAAATCGATATGGAAAAACATACATGGAATTCATCTTTTTAGGTGTTCATGCATTATGTCATCTTAATTGGTCATGAGAATGATTAATCCAAAACACGTTAATCCAAAACATAGAGTTTCAAATCAACATTACTTCAAAAACTCATGCATGATTTAGAATCATCAAGCATCATGTTTAGAAATGAAAAATAAAACATCAAGATACACATGCATGGATTAATCCTAGGCAATATCACAAATCATGCAAGTATCATTTAAAATTTTTACTTTTCAAAAATACTAGAAAGAAAAGCATAATATAATTTTTGAAAATAATTTTTAATTCCTACTAACTAAATTAAGCACTCATGAAAGATATCATGTAATTTCATAATAAGGTAAAAGCATAATGGGTGAGTTACTTACCTCATTGGCAAAAACCGTCAAAGCCTAATTCGTTTCTTTTTTACTTGATTCTTCTTGGCGATCATTCTTCTTCTTCTTTGGTGGCCTCTTCTTTCATTCAAGTTCATTTTTAGTTTTAGATTTTTGTTTAATGTATTTATTAAGATTCATTAAAAATTCAATGTCCTCTTCATTGTCCTCATCACTTGAGTCATCACTCAAGTGGCATTTCATAGTCCAGAGTTCTAAATCTTTCTTATTCTTTAGAAGATGGTTCATATGTTCATCATGTTCAAAATGTTCTAGGAGGCTCTTTTCATATGTCATTAGTGAGCTAATTAGTTCTTCAATAGGTAAATTATTTAAATCTTTAGCCTCTTGTATTGTGATTACTTTAGGATCTCACCTTTTTGGAAGGGATCTTAAAATCTTGTTTATGAGTTCAAAATCCGAAAACTTTTACTAAGACTTTTCAAGCTATTGATGACATCCGTGAAGCGGGTATACATGTCATCGATAGATTCGCTTGGTGTCATTTGGAAGAGCTCAAAATCATGCAATAAGAGTTTTACTTTTGAGTCTTTAACTCTACTAGTTCCCTCGTGCATGATTTCAAGTGTCTGCTAAATATCAAAAGCCATTTCGTACGTAGAAATCTGATTGAACTCATTCTTGTCTAAAGCGCAAAATAAGACATTCATAACTTTTGCATTCAAAGAAAAAGATTTTTTCTCCAAATCCAACCATTCATTCATCGATTTAGAGGGAAGTTGAAAATGATTTTTAATAACATTCCATAAGTTTAAATCGAGAGAAATCAAGAAAACTCTTATTCGAGTTTTCCAATATGTGTAGTCCGAACTGTTAAAGAACGGAGGACAAACAACCGAAAAGCCCATTTGAAAGCCATGAAGAGCCATTTCTTATGGGTATAAATCCGAATGAGAAATAATGTGGCTCTAATACCAATTGTTAGGGATCGAGTGGCACTAAGAGAGGGAGGGGGGGGGGTGAATTAGTGCAGCGGATAAATATGATAAACTTCAGCACTTTTAAAACGACTTCGGAAACTTCCTATGTTGAAAGCAACGTTTTATTTGAAACCATTTCGATTGCATTTTAACTTAAAAGCATACGTAAGAAGATGAAGAGGAAGTCAAGGCAGCAAGATGAAGATGATTTGCAGTAAAGTAAGTTGTGAGAAAGTAAATGCAAACCGATTTATAGTGGTTCTATCATACGACCTACATCCACTCCTGATTCCTCTTCACTTGAGGCCATCAGGTTTTCCACTAGCTATCCTCCTTCCAACGAGCGAAGATGAACTCCCTTACAGCACCTCTCCTTTTGTCGGGCTTAGGAGATAACCCTTATAAGACCTCTCACCCCTCTCTTGGACTACAACACACTTAAAACTTAGAGGGAAGATTTTGACATACTTTCAACAGAATTTTCCCTCTCTTTATCTCAGTTCTAGACACCCTTTCATCCATGAATGAGAGGGGTATTTATAGGCCTTAAGAGGATTCAAATTTAGAGCCCAAATTTGAATCACTTTCGTTCTTCTCAGTGCTGGTGGTGCCACCGCCGCGGTGGCACCACTTATCAGTTGTCAGACTAACAATGCATAGGGCGATTGAACCGCCCAAGGCAGCGGTGCCACCACCCATGCTCTCGGGTGCTGGGTGGTGCCACCGCCCCAGCCTAGGCGATGCCACTACACAGCTTTCGGCCACTGGGCGGTGCCACCGCCCAGCCTATTTCAGCTCACTGGTTTAGGCCAAAAACTCGACCCAAACCGATCCAAAACAAGGCCCAATGGGCCCCTACTTGGGTTATATGATTAACACCTAATCCTAACCCAAATTAACATGCTAGCTATGAAATTAAAGACATTTCCTTAGCTATTACAAAGTTCGATAAGTCAAGACTTCTTTCGGTGAGTTTCTAATGAACTTCCGGCGGTCTTCCAACAAACTCTCGGAAACCATTCTGCAGATTCCCGGCAAGCTCTTGGACTTCACGATAATGTTGGTGAGTTCCAATGAGCTTCTTTGGCAAACTTTAATCTTTCTTGGTAAGCTCCGTGAACTCTCGACAAACCTTCTAGCGAACTTTCGAAAACCCTTCGGCAAGCTCCCTACTCGTTCTTGGCTAGTTCCGATAGCACTCCCAATGAATCTTCGGACTTTCGTCAAACTCTTGAACTCCCAATGATCCATCACACTTGACTTCCAGCACTTTGATTCACTTTACGTCTTCATCGTCATCATAGTTAATCCCGCACACACACAAACAAAACTCTACTTCGATCTAGACAATTATTACAACATGAATTAACATTCAGTTGCCCGGCACGTCATTAGTTGACGCTTCATTCGATTCTTCGGTGCATCGTCCTCTCTTGCGGATTGTTGCCCAATCGATGGTTGACCACCGTAACCCTGATATCCTTGGCGTAACTTCGCTCTTCTTGGCCCGATGCCCGACGTCCAAAACCTCCTGCCGATTGTCGACCAAACCTCCAGCTCGACATCCAATATCTTGACATGATCACTTTCGGCGCAATGTCAATTCCTCCAGCGTCAACTGTCTAATCCTAATCGATAGTAGACCTACGTTACTCAAAACGTAGTTAGATCATAAAACACAATCAATTAGTTTCATCATCAAAATCCGAGATTCAACAATTTCTTCTTTTGTGCGAGTAGCTTCTTCTTTAGTTGTGAACACTCATTTTTGAAGTATCCCAACTTCTTACATTTATAGCAAATGATTGTTTCCTTTTTTAGTTTATTTTTATTCTTAGAGTCTTGTTTTACATGATTTATTTTGTTCCTTTTTATGAACTTTTTAAATTTTCTTATAAGGAGTGTCAAGTCATCATCATCACTTAAGCTTTAACTCGAGTGGTCTTCTTTGGCTCTAAATGAAATATCCGTCTTGTTTTTAGGAAGGTTATTTGTATATTCGTCATGTGCCTTGTAAGCCATTTCATAGGTCATTAATAACCCTATAAGTGTTGAATCTCAGATTTTAATGATTAAATCAATTGATTGTGATTAATAATCTAATTGTATTTTGAGTGACGTAGGACTACTTTCGATCAGGATTAGATAATTGACACAGGAAGAATCGATGTTGCATCAGAGGAGTACATGTTAGAAGATTGGACGTCGAGCGAAGGATCGATCGATGTATCAACAGAAGGCTTTAGACAAAGGATTTAGGCATCGGGCCAAGAAGAGTGGAGTTACACCAAGGAGATTGGAGTTGCGATGGATAACTATCGATTGGGCAACAGGCCACAAGAGAGGACGATGCACCAAAAATCAGACGAAGCGCTGATGGACCAATGACATGTTGGGCAATAAATTTGATTCGCTTTGTAATAATTATCTAGATTGAAGTAAGATTAAATCTAATTGGGTTGAAATTAGACCAACTCAATTAGGAGCCAACTAGGCTCGAACCAGGGCTGTGTTGGGCCAGATGAAAGGCCCAAACATTAACCAAGTGTCATGCGGTGGCACTACTAGGGTGGGCGGTGGAACCGTCTGAAGGCTTAGCCTCCAAGGTTGAGTCTGGGTGGTGGTACCACCAAGACTGGGCGGTGGTTCTGCCTAGTACATTGTCAGCCAAATGTGTCAGGCGGTAGTACCACCAAACTAGGTGGTGGTACCGCCAATACTTAGAAGACCCGAGATAGGATTGATTTTGGCTCCAAATTTAAATCCATTTAGAGCCTATAAATACCTCTCTCATCCTATGTTAGATAACATAAGCATAGAGAACTTAAAACTAACAAAATGCTATAGAAATCATTTGAAAGATCCCCTCCTCTAGTTCTAACTTTAGAATTCTATTTAGAGAGGAGTGAGTACTTGTAAAGGTTTTCTCCTGAGCCTATCAAAAAGAGAAAGTATTATAAGGATAGTTAATCTTCACCCGTTGGAAAAAAGATTATTAGTGGAAGCTGATGGCCTCGAGTGAAAAGGAATCGGGAGTGGACGTAGGTTGGGACGACCAAACCACTATAAAATCTGGTTTGCATTTACTTTACACTTTTCATTTATTTTGTAAACCACTTTACTTGCTGCTCTACTTCCTCATCACCTACAAACATTTTTAAGTTAGAGCTTTTCCGATATGATTTCAACGATACGGCTTTCATAATACGAAACAAGTTTTCTGAAATGAAGTGTACCGGACTCGATTTTAACAATTGATATCAGAAACATGGTATTTCTCATTTGGATTTACACCCAAAAGAAATGGCTCTTTTCGGCTTTCAAGAGGGTTTTTCTATCGTTCGTCCTCCTATGTTTAATGAGACAGACTATACTTATTGGAAAACTCGAATGCTAGTTTTCTTACTTTCTTTGGATTTATATTTATGGAACATCATTGAAAACAAATTTCAAAAACCCTCTAAACCTAGGAATGAATGGAATGAATTTGAAAAAAAAATCGTTTTCATTAAATGCAAAGGCTATGAATGCCTTGTTTTATGCCTTAGATAAAAATAAGTTTAATCAGATTTTTATTTACGAAATGGCTTTTGACATTTGGCACACACTTAAAATCACACACAAAGGCACTAGTAGAGTTAAGGATTCTAAAGTAAACCTTTTGATGCACGATTTTAAACTTTTTTGAATGACACCAAACGAAACTATTAGTGACATGTACACCCATTTCATAGATGTCATCAATAGTTTGAAAAGTCTTGGTAAATATTTTTATAATGTCAAACTTATAAATAAAATTTTAAAATCTCTTCCAAAAAGGTGGCATCCGAAAGTAACAACGATACAAGAGTCTAAAGACTTGAACTATTATTCTCTCGAAGAATTAATCGAATCTTTAATGACCTATGAAATGACTTTTGTTGAACTTAACAAATATGAGAACCACATTCCAAAGAATTGGAAGGTTAATTACCTTAGAATGGAAGAAGACCACTCGAGCGAAAGCTAAGTGATGACCTTGAACTCATAACAATGAAATTTAAAAAGTTTATTAAACAAAAATCAAAGAATAAAAATAAACCTAAAAAGAACACAACCTCTTGCTATGAACGTAAGAAGTCAGAGCTCTCCAAAGACAAGTATACAAAAGTGAAGAAGAAGAAAGCACGCAAAAAAGAATCGAGTATATCCGAAGATGAAGATGCAAATTGTGCTTTGATAGCTTTCAACAACAAAGGTAAGCAACTTAACCAAAACTTCTTTGATTTATTGTGAGATTACTTGATGTTTTTCATGAGTTGTTTGATCTAGTTTGTAGGAAATAAATTTTTTTTAAAAAAAATATCATGCTTTTCTTTCTAGTGTTTTTGAAAAATTAAAATATTAATCATGAAAATTATGTATTTTATGATAAACAAATAAATGTTGATCTAATGCTTATACACTAAATAAGATTAATTTCATGAATATTTATAATTTTTGTATTGGTTTTCGGTTTCAACAAAATGCATGGTTTTTAACACACAAAACCTAATTATCATGATAATTGCATATTTTATGATAATGCTTGCACACCAAATAGGATTAAAAGATAGAAGCAAGTATATTGATGATTTTGAATTACTTTTTGATTTTCAACATGATTCTTGGCTTTTGTATGAAAATTTGAATATGCTTATATGAGATCAATCACATAAAATAAAACATACAAAAATGAGAAAATGTACTATCATGATGAGTCAAATCTTTCGTTTGAAGATTATTTATATTTGATGTGTTTAGTCTTGATGGTTTTTATGATGAAACTTATGTTTCGATTTTAAATGTTGATACATGTTTTCATAAAAGACTTGAGCATGCTCACATATAATCAATCTACGTTGCTCTTAATAAATTTCCCAAATGAAAGATTTTGATGATGATTTTAGATTTATACAATGATGTATTACCTTTGTATGAAAAACTTGAGTATGCCTATATGAAATAAATTGCATGAATTGAAATTACTAAAGGAGGAATGCATGTTTCTTGAAAATCTCTCTATCTCCAAAGTTTTTTATTTTTCAATAAAAGACAAGTGATGAATTCATACCATTATTGATGAATCTCTTGAACTATGAAATTGATTTTGATAATTTGAATTGAAT
This sequence comes from Musa troglodytarum, assembly GCA_023547065.1. NCBI lineage: Eukaryota > Viridiplantae > Streptophyta > Magnoliopsida > Zingiberales > Musaceae > Musa > Musa troglodytarum. The sequence continues at coordinate 17,780,625 of CP097504.1, forward strand.
AAGTTGAAGTAATGATGATTTGAATGCATGAATCGATAATTTTTTGTTCCTTTGTTTGATACTCGAAATTTCTTGATGACTTAATGTTTCTTGAATGAGCTTTATCATAATCATGATTTTGACTTCTTGATACTTGAGATTCTTTTTGTGAATCAAGATCTTTTTACTATTTGCTAAAGAGAAGTTTTATCTATATCGTGATCATAATAACTTGAGGTTTTCAAGATCTCTTACTCCATACTCTCTTATGATTCTCTCATTTAAAAGTAAATCTATCCAAATGCATCATAAGTTGTTTTCTCTTTATTTTCTCATAGTCACAACTTGAGAAAATATGCTTTGATGATTGAAATATTGCAAGTGTAAATTAATTTTTTCTCCTATGTTTCAATATTCCTTTGTAATTGTGATTTATAAACCTCATGACATGATGAAAATTTATGATGTAAATTTATTAACTTGTGTCATGATTAAGCAATTGATACAAAAGAAAAGTTGTATCCTTCCCTTCTTTTTAACAATGATAAAGGGAGAGTTACCTTGCTAGCTTGTGCATCACAAGAGAAAGAAATATTGTTAGCTAGAACATTGCAAAGGATCCAAATTGCTAACTTGCAAAGAAAGGCAAAGCTTGCACTTCTTAAAATAGAAGAAAGAAATTGCAAAGTTGCACATTTTTCTTTAACTTGTTAGCTTGCATGTTTAAAGTGATGTAAATTTTACAAAATTGCTAGCTCATTGCAAACAAAAATTTGCTAACTAAAAAAGGCAAAACTTAGTTGCACTTCTCAAAAGAGAAGAAACAAAAGGTGCTAGCTTGAAATATCACAAAGAGAAGCAAAATGCTATCTTGCCTATCGTAGAAGCAAAAGTGCAAACTTGCACATCTCAAGAAGCAAGTGATAAATTACAATCTTGCATATCTTTAAAACTTGCTATGCTTGTATATTGTAAAGTGATTGCTAACTTGATGTTGTAAAACTTGCATATCTTAAATATTTGCTAGATGCAACTTCTCCTTTTTGTTGATGACAAAGGGGGAGAAGTATATTGATGATTTCATGCATTGTATGATGTATTGAATATTTTGACATATTGCATGATTTTTTTTATAACATGCTACTTGGATTTTTTGAAATCCAAAGGTTTTACCAATATAGCATATTGATAGGAGGAGTTTGTTTAAACTCCGAGAGTTAATGTTAACTCCATCATCAATTGGTTATCATCATCAAAAAGGGAGAGATTGTTGAATCTCGGATTTTGATGATGAAATCAATTAATTGTAATTAATGATCCAACTACGTTTTGAGTGACGTTGGACTATTTTCGATTAAGATTAGATAATTGAAGTAGGAAGAATTGATGTTGCGCTGGAGGAGTACATGTTAGAAGATTGGATGTCGAGCGAAGGATCGATTGACATATCGGCAGAAGGCTTCGAACAAAGGATTTGAACATCAGGCCAAGAAGAGTGGAGTTGCACTAAGGAGATCAAAATTGCAGAGGACAACTACTGATTGAGCAACAACCGCAAGAGAGGATGATGCACTGAAGAATTAGATGAAGCGCCGATGGACTAATGACATGCCGGGCAATAAATTTGATTCACTTTGTAATAATTGTCTAGATCAAAGTAGGATTAAGTCTAATTATGTTAGAATTGGACCAACTCAATTAGGGACCAATTGGGCCTAAATCAGGGCTGTGTTGGGCTAGATGAAAGGCTCAAACATTAACTTGGTGCCACATTAGGCGGTGGCATCACTAGGGTGGGCGATGGAACCGCTTGAAGGCTCAACCTCCAAGGTTAAGTCTAGGCGATGGTATCGCCAGACTAGGGTGATGGTACCGCCCAGTATACTATCAGCCCAATGTGTCAAGTGGTGGTATCACCAGATTGGGCAGTAGTATCATCTAGTGACAGAAAGCCTAGGCGGTGGTACTGCCTAACACTGGCGATGGTGCTGCTAGTACTTGAAAGACTCAGGATGGGATTCGTTTTGGCTCTAAATTTGAATCCATTTGGAGCCTATAAATACCCCTCTTATCCCAGGTTAGATAACACAATCATATTGAACTTAAAAGTGAGAAAACATTGTAGAAATCATTTAAGAGATCCTCTCCTCTAGTTCTAACTTTAGAATTTTGTTTAGATAGAAGTGAGTACTTGTAAATGTTCTCTCCTGAGCTTGTCAAAAGGAGAAAGTGCTGTAAGGGTAGTTAATCTTTGTCTGTTGGAAAGAAGATCATTAGTGGAAGCTAGTGGCCTTGAGTAAAGAGGAATCGGGAGTGGACATAGGTCAGGATGACCAAACGACTATAAAATCTAGTTTGCATTTACTTTACACTTGCATTCATTTTGCAAACCACTTTACTTGTTGCTCTACTTCCTCATCACCTATAAACATTTTTAAGTTAGAGCTTTTCCGATACGATTTCATCGATATGGCTTTCATCATACGAAACGATTTTTCCAAAATGAAGTTTTACGAAATTGACGTAATATTTACTACTGTACTAATTAACCCCCCCTCTTAGTGTCGGACTCAATCCTAACAATAACCTCTTCAAGAGGAAAGTTATTCAAGTCCTTTGCTTCTTGAATTATAGTCACTTTTGAATCCCAACTTTTTGAAAGAGATCTTAAGAATTTATTAACAAGTTTAAGATTAACTTTTACTAAGAGCTTTCAAATCATTGACAATATTCATAAAACAGGTGTACATATCACGATTTCGGTTGGCTTCATTCTAAATAATTCATAATTATGCACTAAGAGATTAATCTTAGATTCTTTAACTCTATTTGCATGAGTCACTTTAAGTGTATGCCAAATATCATATGCCATTTCACAAATAGAAATATGATTAAATTTATTTTTATTTAAAGCACAAAATAAAGTATTCATAACTTTTGCATTTAAAGAAAATATTTTCTTTTCTAAATCATTCCATTCATTTATTGGTTTAAAGGGTTTTTGAAAGGCAAACTCAACAACGTTCCATAGATCAAAATCCATTGAAAGTAAAAAATCTACACTCGAGTTTTCCACTACATATAGTCCATCCTATCAAACATGGGAGGACGAGTGATAGAGTGACCCTTTTGATTATAAAAAAAAACTATTTAATCTCTCTTGGGTATTAAATCAATTGAGAGAACTAGGCTTTGATACCAACTATTATAATCATAATGACACTCATGGGGGGGGAGGGGGTGAATTAGTTCTTTGGAAAAGAAAAAATGATTCAAAAATTTTGTTCGATAAAATTGTATCAAAAGTATGTTTAAACTTAGAGTGCAAGTAATAATAGTGAATAATTAAATCAGTAAGTAATAGTAATAAAAAGTATGAAAGGAAATGCATATCGGATTTATCGTGGTTCAGTCGTCGTAACCTACATCCACTCCTGATTCCTTCTCCCTTGAGGCCACCAGCTTTCACTAACGATCTTCTTTTCAATGGGCGAAGATCAACTACCCTTGTTACAACTTTTTTTTCTTTTCATAGATTTAGAAGAGAACCTTTACAAGTCTCACACCTCCCTAAGAATGAACTCTAAACTTTAAAGAGGAGGAGTGTTAGGACCTTAATAGCACTAAGAGGGGGGGGGTGTGAATTAGTGCTTTCGCAAAATTACATCCATTCAAGAATTTCATTCAATCAAACCCATATTAGAAATGAGTTTAACTTAAAATGTTCGTAAGAGTAGTAAGCAAGTAAATTAGTTTGTAATGTGAATAAAAACCATAAATAGAAATGCAAACTGATTTATAATGGTTTGATTGTTTTGACCTACATCCACTCTTGATTCCTCTTCACTCGAGGCTATCGACTTTCACTACCGATCTTCTTTCAAAAAGCAAAGATCAATGACCCTCTTTACAACTCTTTCTCCTTTTCACAGGCTTAAAAGAGAACCTTCACACCTCTCTTTTACATAAGACCTCACTCCTCTCTTAGAAAACTTCTAACTCTAGGAGGAAGAGACTCACTAACTCAAGAGAGATTATAACTCTTTTTTCTCAAGTATTCTTGCCTCTTTTTTTACTTTTTTTCTTGCTATCTCAAGCAGGAAAGAGTGAGGTATTTATAGACTCCAAATAGCTTCAAAAATAGAGTAAAAAATTTAAATCCCTAGGATTTCGAGGTCCTAGCGATACCACCGCCTATGCTAGGTAGTGTACCATCGCCTGTAGTATTAATTGCTAGCGGTACTACTGCCTAGTCTAAGCGGTACCATCACCTACAAACTGACACTAGGAAGTATCACTATCCAGTCTAGGCAGTACCACTGCCTAACATAGTCTGGGAGATTATATCTTAGAGATTAAGCCTCTAACGGTTCCACCGCTTGGTCTAGCGGTGCCACTACCTAACCTAACTTTTGGGTCATTGAATCAGCCTCCCAATGGGCCCAAATCAGCCCCAACTTAGGTCCAATGATCCCTTAATTGAATTAGCATAGTTACACCCAACACTAACTCAATTAATACCTATACTATCACATCAAGACATAAATACTTTCAAGCATGAATCCAATATTGTCCGGCATGTCAATGGTTCATCGATCGCTTTGTCCAAACCTTCGATGCATCATCCTTTCCTTCGATGTATTGCCCAATCGGTATGTTGACTTCCTATAATATCTGATCTCTTTAGAGTAATGTTCGATCCTTTTGGCCTGATGCCCGAGCTCATGGCACGAAGTCCTTCTACCGGCATATTAACCAATCTTCTGACATAATGCTTTTCGGCCCAACATTTGATTCTTCCTACTTTAATCAATTTTATCTTTCTATAATCGAAGTTAGTCCTATATCACTCAAATGCTCATTAGATCATAACTTCATAAATTGATTTCAACATTAAAATTCAAGATTCAACAAGGAGAACACTCAACACTTTTTAAGAGTTTACAAATTAGAATCACAAGATTTTTTATTCATAATTCTTTTTACCTCAAGCAAGAATAAATGTGGTATTTATAAGCCCCTTCTTGATTATGTAGTGCATGCAGCAAGAAGTTTTGAGTAGTAATTTAAGGAGCGTCGTCGTAGCCCCTACCATGTGGATTATCGCTATAGAAGAGGACATTTGAACTCTTTTATCTAGTCCCACAGTTCTATGGAAATTCAGAGATATACGATCTCCCTAAGTAATTTTCTTATGCGTAGTTTTTCGGTTTCGTAGGTTTTATGCACTAACTTTTGCATAAAGATAAGAACCTCTTTTTCTACAGAATATCTATGATTTTTGTTTCTATTCTTCTACTACACATATGATGTCGTCGCAGATTTCCTAATAGTGGTATCAGAGTTAGGTTGCTCATGCAAAAGATTGGCTTTTAAACTGCGTGTGTTGTATTCAATCGCGTATGAATTATTTTGCACGATTGCTATGAATTTTTTATCATAGATAATCAAATCTGTGTTGCAACTTTTTCTCTATTATGAGGTGTTTTATAGAGGCCTTTTGATGTCAAATATATTGACATAAAATAGGAAGAAAGGGTGGCAACTATTGCTACCCCATAGATTGGCCAAAGGTTGCTTGCAGCCTTAACCGAGAGCCTTTCTTGCCACCCTCGACCTAGATAAAAGCAACAGAAATGAGAGCAATAAGGCTGCGCTCAACTGGTTGCATGGCAGTCCTTATGGCCAGGTTTCCTAGCTGCAAGGGGCATCCTGAGAGACCAGGGTTTCCTGGTCGCAAGGGTTACCCAAGCGGCCAGGACTCTTGGCTGCATGGGGTAAGCTGGCGGCCAAATTTCCTAGCCATCCAAGCCTACCCTACAGCCAGAGTTTCCTGGCTACAAGGAACTCCTTAGTGGCTAGGGTTTCCTAGCCACAAAAGGTAGTCTTATGACCTAAGATTCCTAGCTAAAAGGGAGTCCTTAGTAGCTAAGATTTTCTAGCCATATAAGGGATTTCTTGCCATATGGGGACACCTTATGGTAGGGTACCCCAAAGAGCAGAAAAATAATTAATTAAATAATTTAATTTATTATTATTATGATCTAGTAGTCTTACATGATGATGATGTGTACATGTGATGTATGATGTGGACGAATGATCATAGACCGTGTAATATATATTTACATGTGATTATTATTATTGGGGCCTGTGAGCCTTCATTTTTTTCTCATTTATTGTCAAGCCTGTGTACTTGTGATTAAGTTGTAATTATATGAGGAGGCATGATGGGAGTGTGGAAGTGATAGTGGGACCCACGAGATCAAAATGGATGATCGCGACGCATTTAGATGCATCGAAATGCCAACGGAACCAACAAGGATGAGATGGACAATCACAGGGTATGGAGTTACCCTGCTGCACACATAGATCTTGATGTGAGTGATTAGACCCACTGGCTCAGGCTTGATCATATTAGGATGTGGTCCATGATCATCTAGTGTGATTGCTCATGTGATGTATGATTATATATATACATACTAGATATATATATATTTACATGCGATGTAGATATATATATTAAATATATATATGTGTGACACATCATAGGAGACTAAATCAAAATTCTCTCTCTCTATAATATTAAGCCGGTAAACGTGAGGCAATTAGATTGACCCACGTGGCCTTCCATCGTCATAGGTAGGAACCGATTCCTTGTGTAGGTTAAGTTGGTCGAGTCCCTCGAGACTCACATATATCATGATTCGTTATCTTGCCTATGACATAGAGATGTCACCGATGACCTGAAAACATGGTATTCTTGGTCAAGTCCCTCGAGGGTATATCATCGAATTAGACTCAACTTGTAACGATGGTGATGACTTACCGAACATCATGGCTGATCGAGTCACTCGAGACTATAGTGGTTCGGAGGCTGAATAGAATAGGAATCATAAGGAGTTGTTATTGGTAAGAGTTACCTACCATTATAGGCTTAACGTGATTGGTCGAGTCCCTTGATGTTACTTTAAGACGTCGATTGGATCCCAATCCCCACTAGAGATCTATCGAGGGTCTCTAATTCACATACCGGAGGGAGTTGTGTTTTGCAAGAAAATAGTAGGAGTAGACTAAGATAGAAGTCCTTATCTTAATTATTTTATAAAACCTATATGTTATTTATTTCTACTACATCTTTATTTTCAGAAAAATGTCACTTTCAAATCCTTTACGCGGCATACTTGATGTCAACTGCCTTACTGGTACAAATTATATGGATTAGGTTCATAACCTAAGAATTATTCTCATAAAAGAGAAAATCTCATATATCTTTGATACAGTGATCTCTACGCCCGATGAAGGAGCAAACAATGATGAGATCGTTCACTACGTAAAGTATATAGATGACTCTACTCTCACTTAGTATTACATGTTGGCCTCTATGACTCCTGAGTTATAGAGACAACATGAAAACATGGATGTCAATTCCATACTCCTGCATCTTCGTAAACTGTTTGAGGAACAGGGAAGAACTCAGCGATATGAGATATCGAAAAGTCTCTTCCATGCCAAGATGACTAAGGAGATATCAATTTAGAACCATATCCTTAAGATGATTGAGTGGATAAAAAAAACTCAGATCTAGGAAAAACTATTCTTGGTTTTAATTACTTAACCAAATCAAGTTGAAACATCCATTTTTTTTATGTACAGTTTACTTTTGTATGTTTAAGAGAATGCCCTATTTAGACGTTGCTTAGTTCTTTTTGGGTTAAAGGAAGATTAAGTAGGACGTTGGATCCTAGGCACATGATTCAATCTTCCCTACTCTGATTCTTATTACAAATGCATCTCTGATGGTCTCTATTTGAATAATTAATTTGGTGCATTCCTGCTTCATTTTTACTATAGGCCATTGATAATAGAAAAGTTTAAACATCTCAGTAGTGGATTTATGCACCTGTTACTAATTTTGATAACCTAGTGGACCAGTATTGTACCAACATGCTGCATAGTATACTAACTTATACTTCTCAGTGTTACTAAATAGATACTCTACTGTAAGTTCTGTTACCAATGCTAGTTATAGGTACCCTACAAACCAATCACATGAGTGATAACACCTGTAATATGTTACGTTAATCTTTTTGCTTATGATTATTGATATTTTCTCATATTATCTGGATATATATTGTGATGTCATTGGATTTGTGCAATGGGAATCGAATCATGATGAGATCACAATAATGAGACTGATTCACCTTTAAACATAGACCCTAAATAATCCCGATCATAAGTTACTCAAGAGGGATATTGAGATAATCGGACATACTAGTGTGTTGTATACCTGTCCATATGATAGAGGTGGCTGGTCTTATAGCTACTCGTGTAGGGACACTAAGGGTATGTGTAGGTTCTCATTGGAGAATGAATTTACTGATTGATCCGCTTACGGAATATTGGATGGTTATTGATACCTAACGTTAGATAGCAATTCCGTAGTCCCAATAGTATATCTAGTCCTTATACTTGAGAATCCAAAAATGTCTTGTATGAGTACTCCATTCTTTGACGTTGGACTTACAGGTTTGGAAAGTTCTAAATCTGGTATAGTTGGTTCTCTGAAATGGCAACCAACCTTACGAAGGTAAATGAGTATCAATAGAGGATCATCCACTTTTGGTATTAAGAGAGGAATATCTCATGTGTTCATAGTCAAGCAAATCCCTTGAGGCTATAGTGGTTCGGAGGCCGAACAGGATGAAAATCATAAGGAGTTGTGATCGGCAAGAGTTGCCTACCTTTTGGGCTTAGTATGATTGATCGAGTCCCTCGAGGTTACACTAAGATGCTGATTGGATCTCGATCCCTACTATAAGTCTGTCGAAGACTTTCGTTTCACATGCTGAGGGTGTCGCGTGACTCGCTAGAAAAATAGTGGGAGTACATTAAGATAAAAGTCCATATCTTGATTGTTTATATTTCTGTAAAATCTGCATGTTAATTAATTTTTGTTGCATCTTTATTTTTTAGAAAATATTACTATTAGACCCTCTATGTAGCATACGTGATGCCAACTATCTCACTGGTCAAAACTATACTGACTGACTCCGTAACATGAGAATAATTCTCACAATGGAGCAAATCGCATATGTCATTGATATAGTGATGCCTACGCCCAAGGAAGGGGCAAGCGAGGATAAGATCTCTCGCTACGTGAAGTACACAGATGATTCTACTCTTGCTCAATGTTACATATTGGGCTCCATGACTCCTGAGTTACAGATAATATAAAAAGATGGATGGCAGATTCATACTCCTATATCTCCGCAAATTATTTGAGGAACTAGGAAGAACTCAACAATATAAGATATCGAAGAGTCTCTTTCATAGTAGGATAACTGGGGAAACTGGTTCAGAACCATGTCCTTAAGATAATTGAGTGGATAGAGAAACTCAGAGGTCTAAGAATGGTCTTAGAAGATAACTTGTGTGTGGATCTTATACTTTAGTCCCTACTAGATTTCTTTTCACAGTTCTCTAGGCTGGTAAGACTAGAAAGAAAAAGAAAAGGAAGGCAAAGAAGTCCCTTAAGAAGGGCAAGGGTAAGGGTAAATTGGGTAAAGCAAATATTACTACGAAAGACCCGATAAAGGACAAAAGCCAGTGCTTCCACCACGGCAAAGATGGGCACTGGAAGAGGAACTACAAAGAGTACATTGTAGAGAAGGCGAAACAGAAGCTTGGAGAAGCTTTAAGTACATTCATGATCAATCTCTATTTGTTAGACTCATATGATAACACATGGGTATTAGATACCAGTAGTGCTTATCATATCTATAATTCGTTATAGGCTTTGGCAAAGCCTGGGAGATTGGTGAGAGGTAAGATGGACCTCAAGATGGGCAATGGAGCAAGAGTTACTGCTGTTGCTATTGACGAGGTCACCAACATCTACCTAGTGGAGCTACTATTACATTAAATGCATATTATTTTATTTCCTCTATTATCAAAAATATTATTTCAATTTCATGTTTGACATTGAATCGTTATAAAGTAGTTTTTAAGAATAATAGTTGTTCAATTATTAAAGATGATAAGATCATCACACGAGGAACATTGCATAATAGTTTGATTATGCTAGACACTGCACCATATATCATGAATATAAGTAAGTTCAAAAAGAAACGAGATGAGATGAACAGTGCATACCTATGACATTCTAAGCTACATCATATCTATGAGGGAAGGATTCAAGAGTTGCGGACAGATGGATATCTAGATCCATTTGACTATGAATCATATGCGACTTGCGAACCTTGTCTTCATAGAAAGATGACAAACTCTTCATTTAGTAGAACTGAAGAGAGAGCCACTGAGTTGTTAGAACTCATACATAGTGATGTATGTGGTCCCATGTAAACTTAGGCCATCGGTGGTTATTCCTACTTCATTATTTTCACTGATGATTTTTTTAGGTATGGACGTGTATTTAATGAAGTACAAGTCTGAAGCCTTCGAGAAATTCAGGGAGTATAAGAATGAAGTAGAGGTTCAGATTGGAAAGAGTATCAAGACTCTTCGATCAGATCGAATGGGGTAAGTACTTTAATATAGAGTTCACCCAATTCCTCAAGGACCATGGGATTCTAACCCAATGAATACCTCCTTATACACTCTAGCTTAATGGTGTATCTAAGAGGAGGAATCGTACACTGTTAGACATGATGTAGTCTATAATGAGTTTTGCCGACCTACCCATCTCATTCTAGGGATATGTCCTAGAGTCTACAGCTTACATTCTGAACAGAGTTCCAAGTTGGCAGTGTCTACACCATATGAGATATGGAAAGGGAAGCCTGATCTTAAGGTTGTTAAGATTTGGGGCTGCCCTACCCATGTTAAGAGACACAAGCCCGATAAGTTGGAATCTAGGACAGAATGGTGCAAGTTCATGAGATACCCCAAGGAAATTTATAGGTATTATTTCTATCACTCCGAGGACCAGAAAAGGTTTTTGTAGCCAGGAGAGCAGTATTCCTTGAGAAGGAACATATTCTTGGTGGAGATAATGGGAGTATGATAGAGTTGAGCAAGGTTGGAGGACTTAGCTCAAGCACCATTCTATAGCCAGAATCTATTCAAGTACCTAGCACAAGTTTTGACTTTATGTAGGTTCGATATAGTATCATATCCTCCTTAGAGATATGTGAGATATATTAGAGGAGAGGATGTTGTGGATATTGATTCTCAAACCTACAAGGAGGCTATTACAAGTATAGACTCTGGGAAGTGGCAAGAAACCATGAATTCAAATATGGATTCCATGTACTCCAACAAGGTTTAGAACCTAGTTGATGCACCTGAGGGTATTGTACCCATTGGATGCAAGCGGATCTTCAAGAAAAAGATCGAAGTAGATGGAAATGTAGAGACCTATAAAGCAAGGCTAGTAGTTAAAGGGTATCCTCAAAGCCAATATGTTGACTATGATGAAACCTTTTCACCCATAGCTATGATAAATCCATCCGAATTCTATTGGTTGTAACACACTATGATTATGAGATCTGGCAGATGGATGTGAAAACTATATTTCTCAATGGCAACCTCAAAGAGGAAGTGTATATGATACAGCCTGAGAAATTTGTGTCCAAGGACAATTCAGATAAGGAGTGCAGGTTGCTTAGGTCCATCTATAGACTTAAGCAAGCTTTCCAAAGTTGGAACATAAGATTTGATGAGACAATCAGATCTTATGACTTCGTTAAGAATGAAGATGAGCCTTGTCTGTATAGGAAGATAAGTGGGAGCACTATCGCCTTCTTGATATTATATGTAGATGATATCTTAATCATTAGAAATGATGTAGGAATGCTCTTCACGATAAAGGCATGGGCATCTAGACACTTCTCCATGAAGGACTTAGGGGATGTTGAATCTCAGATTTTGATGATGAATCTAATTGATTGTGGTTTATTATTTAATTGCGTTTTGAGTTACGTAGGTCTACTATTGATCAGGATTAGTCAATTGACGCTGGAGGAATTAACGTTGCGCCGAGTGATCACGTCTGGATATTGGATGTCGAGCCGGAGGTTCGATCGACAATTGGCTGAAGACTTCGTACGTCGGGCATCGGGCCAAGATGCATGTTGCGCCAAGGATATCAGGGTTGTGGAGGTCATCCGTCGATTGGGCAACGGACTGCAAAAGAGGACGATGTGCTGAAGGATCGGATGAAGCGCCGACCAATGACATGCCGGGCAACTGAATGTCAATTCGTGTTGTAATAACTGTCTAGATCGAAGTAGGGTGTTTGTTTGTGCAAGAGTAACTATGATAATGATGAAGACATAAAACGAAACAAAGGGCCGAAGTCAAGTGTGATGGATCGTTGGGAGTTCGAGTGTTCGATGGAAGTCCGAAATTCATTGGGAGTGCTACCGAAACTGGCCGAGAACGAGTAGGGAGCTTGCCGAAGGGTTTTCGAAAGTTTGTCGAAAGGTACATCGAAAGTTCACGGAGCTTGCCAAGAAAGATTGGAGCTTGCCAAAGAAGCTCGAGGGAACTCGCCAAAATCATCGTGGAGTCCGAGAGCTTATTGGGAGTCCACAGGATGGTTTCCGAGGGATCGTTGGAAGACCGTCAGAAGTTCACCGGAAGCTCGCCGGAAGAAGACTTGACTTGTGGACTTTGTAATAGCTTAGGAATGTCTTTAAATTCGTAGTTAGCATATTAATTTGGGTTAGGATTAGGTGTTAATCCTATAAACCCAAAGTAGGGGCCATTGGGCCTTGATTTGGACTAGTTTAGGCCAAAGTTTTTGGCCCAAACCGAACCAGCAGCCGCGTGCTCAGCGGTAGCACCGCCCAGCGCTTGGAAAGCCAAGCGGTAGCACTGCCTGGCTGGGGCAGTAGCACCGTCTGGCTAGGGCGATAGCACCATTTGGCTAGGGCGGTAGTACCACCTCTCGTGTCGATGCTGCGAGCGTAGCACCGCCTCGATGGCGATACCACCTCGATGAGCGATAGCACCACCACCACCTCAATTTGGAGTCCAAATTTGAACCTCTTTGAGTCTATAAATATCCCTCCTTTCTCATCTGAAAAAAAACCATTGAGAGTTAGATTTTGAGCAAATAAGTCTTGGGAAAGTCTTGTTCTTCATTTGCTTAAGTGTTCACCTCATTTCCTTCTCTTTGTGAAAACTTATAAGAGTGTGAACCTCTTATAAAAGGATTGTAAGAGGGGTATTTGGTCCTTCCCCTTCAAAAGGATTTGCTAGTGGAAGTTGGGAGCCTCATCAAAGAAGGCTTTGGAAGTGGATGTAGGTCGGATGATCGAACCACTATAAATCGGTTTGCATTTAATTTCTCGCAATTTACCTTGCTGCAAACCATTTTCATATGCTACCTTATTTACTTCATCTTCATCTTCTTATGTATGCTTTAAAGTTAAAACATAATTTTTCAGGTTCAAACGAAACGTTGCATTCATTCGTACGAAGTTTCCGAACTTATGTTAATCGCTGAAAATCTATCATTCTTTACCGCTGCACTAATTTACCCACCCCCCCCCTTCTTAGTGCTGCTCGATCCCTAACAATTGGTATCAGAGCCGCGTTCTTTCTCTTTCGAATTTACACCCTTAAGAAATGGCTCTAAATGGTTTTCAAGAGGGCTTTTCGGTTTTTCGTCCATCGTTCTTTAACGGATCGGACTACACTTATTGGAAAACTCGAATGAGAGTTTTCATACTTTTAATGGACTTAGATTTGTGAAACATTATTGAAAACGGTTTTTAACTTCCCTTTAAACCGACGAACGAATGGTTGAACTTAGAGAGAATCTTTTTCCTTGAACGCAAAGGCTATGAATGCCTTATTTTGTGCTTTAGATAAGAACGAGTTCAATCGGATTTCAATGTGCGAAACAGCTTTCGATATTTGGTGAACACTTGAAATTATGCACGAGAGAACTAGTAGAGTTAAAGACTCGAAAGTAAAACTCTTATTGCATGATTTTGAGCTCTTCCGAATGACACCAAGCGAAACTATCGGCAATATGTACACCCGCTTCACGGATGTCATCAATAGCTTGAAAAGTCTTGGTAAATCTTTTTCAGATTTTGAACTCATAAGCAAGATCTTAAAATTCCTTCCAAAAAGGTGGGATCCTAAAGTAACTGCAATACAAGAAGCTAGAAATCTAAATGACCTTCCGATTGAAGAACTAATTGGCTCGCTAATGACATATAAAATAAGCCTCCTAGAACATCTTGAACATGATGAACATATGAACCACGTTCTAAAGAACAAGAAGGTTTTGGAACTCCGAACTATGAAATACCACTTAAGTGATGACTCAAGTGATGAGGATAATGAAGAGGACATTGAACTTTTAATGAATCTTAATAAGTTCATTAAACAAAAATCTAAAATGAACAATGAACTTGAACGGAGAATGAGGCCAAAGAAGAAGAAGAAGACTTGCAAAGAAGAGTCAAGTAAAGAAGAGGCGAAATGGGCTTTGATGGTTTTCGACAATGAGGTAAGAAACTCACCCAAGTTGTTCTTACCTTACTTTGAAATTACATGATCCTTTCATGAGTTGTTTGAAATAGTTGGTAGGATTTTTTTTTATGCTTTTTCCTTCCTAGTATTTTTGAAAAGTAAAAATTATGAATGATATTTGCATGATTTGTGATATTGCGTAGAATTTATCCATGCATGTGTATCTTGATATTTCATTTCTAAACATGATGCTTGATGATTTTGTAACATGCATTAGTTTTTGAAGTAATGTTGATTTGACTCTATGTTGTGGATTAACGTATTCTTGGTCTAATTGTTTTCATGACAAATTAAGATGACATTTTGAGATGATGAAATTTCATGTATACTTTCCATATCGGTTTTCAATCTTAAACATGATATATATCTATGTATGAATTTCTTGAAAATATTTTGATGATAGATGTATGTATCTTGATTATAATTTGAAAACTTCCATCTTGGCTTAGTGGGTTTCAATCCTTTTTATGATGAAATTTTTATTGATACATGTCTTCATGAAATCAATTATAAAGACCCAACCCATAAATTTTTAAAATGAAAGAAATATGGCTTTGATGTTGCCTTGTGTTATATTTGGACTTAATGGGTTTTATGACGAAAGTTATTTTTTAGATTTTTAAAATGATGTATGATTTTAGCAAAAGTTTGAGCATTGATCATCTTGTTATAACAAATGAAAGAAAGAAGTGAAATGATTTTAATAATGAATTCATTTCTAAATATGATGATGCTCTCATGTTTAAATATGATGCATCACATTGATCATTCTTATGAAAGATCAAATCACATAAATTGAAACTTTTAAAAATAAGAAAATGCATTATCATAATGTTTTATTTTTGATGTGTTTGGTCTTAACGGTCTTTATGATGAAACTTACATCTTGCTTTGAAAAGTTGATACATGCTCACATGTAATCAATTTATGTTGCTCTTATTAAAATTTTCGAATGAAAGATTTTGATGCATTTGATCTTAATGGGTTTAATGACAAACTTGTATTTTGAATTTATACAATGATAGGTTCCATATAAATATTTGAACATACATTATGAAATCATCATTGAAATGAAAATATTAAAAGTTTGTTATTATGCTTAATGACTTTGTGATATCATATTTTGATGACAAACTCATGTTTTGGTCTTAAATTTGACAATCATCATTTGAAACATGAGCACACTTGTTTGAAACAAAATGAAACATATTATCATGATAAATTGAATCTCATAATGTGTTATATTTTTATTTTGATGAATTTATGATGAAGTTTGTCTTTCAATGTTGAATGTTGATATTTCTATTTTATTTGACTTCAAAAAACAAAGGCATGCTCATATGAAATAAATCATACAATGGAAATGCATATTTCTTGAAATCTTTTGATTTTTCAAATAAAAGATAAGTGATAAATTCATTTATGATATTTTGTAAATCACTTGACTTATGAATGAGATTTTGATGATATGGTAATGACTTTATTCATATTATGAATGTTAAAAATGATAATTTGATTAGGAGTTTCGAATTGACAAAATGAGTTTGAATAATTTTATAACTCCTCTCTTGATCACTTGAAATCATGACTTTGAATTCTTGACTTCAGATATTTTTACGAATCAAAATATTTTCATCTATGATTGCTTCTTTTTATCATTTACTAAAGAGGAGAATAATTCAAGTTTATGTCATTTGTGAATCTCATAAATTATGTTAATGATTTTGATGATTCGAACTTGAATGAGCTTTATCACAATCAAACGCTTGATATCTTAATATTTGATACTTGGAATTTCTTATGCATGAATCAAGTTGCTCTTTGTGCTATATCTTTTTAAATGAATCATGAGTCTTATTATCATATATTTCATAATATAGAAATGACAAAAATTCTTTGGCTTATATGTCTTATGTGGTAATTGAAAAATAGATAATTGAAAAGAAATTTGCCTTATGATGAATCAATGAATCATGACTTAATCTATGAGAATGATATGTTTTTATGCATCATGATTCAAGATAGTATACCCTTTATCATGAATTGATATTTGCCATGTAAGCCTTATACGATTCAAAATTAATGTAAAAGATTTGTGCTTAATGATTGAATCATTAATTTATTCTTTTACATGGCTTAAAAATGAATGAAAAGAAAATATGTTAAAACTTGTAATCATGATTTGATCTTTGATATTGATATACTTTTATATATCATGATTCTTGGTTATATGACATTTATCTTGAATTAAAAATTGATAAATATGAATTTTGATCTTGCCAAAAAGAAAGTTATGAATCATGAATGATATCTTTTGGTTTTGATCCTTGTTGAATTACATATTGATATCCTTCATGACATGATTTCTTTGCATTGTTGTCTTATTTGCATCACATTGATGATTGAACAATTAATGTATATTTTTATTGATGCAAATTATAATTGATATGAAAAATGGTTTATATAATGATTAAAATTTTTAGCCATTTAGTCCTCCCTTCTTTTTGACAAAGACAAAGGGGGAGAAAAATTGCTACCTTACAAATTCACAAGAAGTTAAGGATTGCTATCTCAAAGGATGCAAATATTACTATTTTGACTATCTTAAAAGAAGCAAAATATAAAACTTCAAAAATTTGAAATGTTACACTTGCCATGCCTTTATGTTTGTATGTTTTAATGAAAAGTTAGCATATATGTTTAAAGTGATTATATATAATTGCTAGCTCATTGCAAACAAAAAGTTGATAGCATGCAAAGGTGAAACTTAGTTACAAAAGAGAAGAATTGAAAGGAAGCTAACTTGCATGTCGCAAAGTATGTTAGCTTGCTTATCATTATTGTTTGCTTGCTTATCATCTTTTTCTCTCGTATCACGATTTTTGCCTCCCTTGAATTCATGACTTAATATGCTGAAAATTCATGTTGTAAATTTATTATTTTGTCATGATCAAAGCATTGACTATTTGTACTCCATTTTTTTGATAAAAACAAAGGGGGGAGAAGATTAATTGCTAGCTTATGTATCGCAAAGAAAAATTTTGCTAGCTAGAACATGCAAAGGAAGCAAAGAAAGTACAACTTGCACATCTCAAGAAGCAAGTGAAAAAATTACCATCATTGTCCATCCTTAAAAACTTGCTATGATTGAATGGTGTGATTGGATGTTGTATTGCAAAGCTATGCTTAAATGTTGTATGATGTATATCTAGATTAATAGCTAGTATGATTGTAATATTTGCATATCTTTGAAAATTAGTTATGATGTAACTTCTCCTTTTTGTTGATGACATAGGGGGAGAAGAAGATTGATGACTTCATGCATTGATTGGTATATTTATATATTTGCATGATGGTTTGATTTATTCTCTTAATTATGATGAATGTTGCTTAGATTTGGGATAATCCAAGTATTCTATCAAAGGCATATTGATAGGGGGAGTTTGGTTAAACTCTGGGGAGTTATGGTTAACTCCGTTAGTCTTCAATTAGTTGTCATCATAAAAAAGGGGGAGATTGTTGAATCTCGGATTTTGATGATGAAACTAATTGACTATGGTTTAATGTTTAACTACGTTTTGAGTAACGCAGGTCTACTATCGATCAGGATTAGACAGTTGACACTGGAGGAATTGGCATTATGTCAGGTGATCACGTCTGGATATTGGATATTGAGCCGGAGGTTCGATCGACAATCGGCTGAAGGCTTCGTATGTTGGGCATCGGGCCAAGATGCATGTTGCGCCAAGGATATCGGGGTTGTGGTCATTCGCCGATTGGGCAACAGACCACAAAAGAGGACGATGTGCCGAAGGATCAGACGAAGCACCGACCAATTACGTGCCGGGCAACTGAATGACAATTCGTGTTATAATAACTATCTAGATCGAAGTATGGTGTTTGTTTGTGCAGGAGTAACTACGATAATGATGAAGATGCAAAGCGAAACAAAGGGCCGAAGTCAAGTGCGATGGATCGTTGGGAGTTTGAGTGTTCGATGGAAATCCGAAGATTCATTGGGAGTGCTGTCAGAACCAGCCGTGAACGAGTAGGGAGCTTGCCGAAGGGTTTTCGAAAGTTCACCGAAAGGTTCGTCAGAAGTTCGCGGAGCTTGCCAAGAAAGATCAGAGATTGCCAAAAAAGCTCGGGGGAACTCACCAAAATCATCGTGGAGTCCGAGAGCTTGCCGGGAGTCCGTAGGATGGTTTCCAAAGGATCGTCGGAAGACCACCGGAATTCACCGGAAGCTTGCCGGAAGAAAACTTAACTTGCGGACTTTGTAATAGCTTAGGAATGTCTTTAAATTCATAGTTAGCATATTAATTTAGGTTAGGATTAGATGTTAATCCTATAAACCCAAAGTAGAGGCCATTGGGCCTTGATTTGGGCTAGTTTGGGCCAAAGTTTTTGGCCTAAACCGAACCAGCAGCCGCGTGCTGGGTGGTAGCACCACCCAGCATGGGGGGGTAGCACTGCCCAGCATGGGGTGGTAGCACCTGTTAGGGATCGAGCGACACTAAGAGGGGGGGTGAATTAGTGCAGCGGATAAAACGATGGATTTTTTAGCGATTTATAACAAGCTTCGGAAACTTCGTACGATGAAACCAACGTTTCATTTGAAACTAATTTTTATGTTTTAACTTTAAAGCATGCGTACAAAGATAAAAAGGAAGTGGAGCAAGTAAAGTAAAGGCTTACAGCAAAGTAAAACAGAAATTTAAACACTCACACAATCAAGATGCAGCGATGTATAGTGGTTCGGTCAAAGTGACCTACATCCACTTCCGAAGCCTTCTCCGTTGAGGCTCCCTTCTTCCACTATCAAATCCTTTGAAGGGGAAGGATCAAATACCCCTCTTACAACCCTTTACAAGTGGTTCACACTCTTACAAGATTTCTCAAGGAGAAGAAGGAGGTGAACACTTAGCAAGAACAAGACTTTTCAAGACTTTTCAAAAGCTCAAAACCAAGATTCTAACTCTCAAAAGGGTTCTATTTTTTGGCTGAAAAGGAAGGGATATTTATAAGCCTCAAAGTGATTCAAATTTGGAGCCCAAACTTGGAGCCAAAAATTTGAATCTTTTGAGTTTTTATGTCGTCACCCAAGGCATCGAGACACACCTGCTTAAGCCCCATCAACCAAACAAAGGGTGCCATCACACAAGAATCACACAGTGATCACCATAGTGCCATGCCATAGTACCATGCACGTGCATGCGTTAGCTGTTTGAGCCAAAAACTTTGGCCCCAAACTAAGGCCCAATGGTTCTACTTGGGTTAAAGGATTAACCTCTAATCCTAACCCAAATTAATGTGCTAACTACGAAATTAAAGACATTCCTAAGCTATTACAAAGTCCACAAGTCAAGTCTTCTTCCCTCGAGCTTCCGGCAGTCTTCCGACGATCCCTCGGAAACCATCCTG
The DNA here is from genome assembly GCA_023547065.1 of Musa troglodytarum. NCBI lineage: Eukaryota > Viridiplantae > Streptophyta > Magnoliopsida > Zingiberales > Musaceae > Musa > Musa troglodytarum. The sequence continues at coordinate 17,800,539 of CP097504.1, forward strand.
CGGACTCCCGGCAAGCTCTCGGACTCCACGATGATTTTGGCGAGTTCCCCCGAGCTTCTTTGGCAAGCTCCGATCTTTCTTAGCAAACTCCGTGAACTTCCGACGAACCTCCCGGCGAACTTCCGAAAACCCTTCGGCAAGCTCCCTACTCGTTCTCGGCCAGTTCCGGCAGCACTCCCAACGAATCTTCAGACTTCCATCGAACACTCGAACTCCTAATGATCCATCGCACTTGACTTCGACCCTTTGTTTTGCTTTACGTCTTCATCCTTATCGTAGTTACTCCTACACACAAACAACAAACACTCTACTTCGATCTAGACAGTTATTATAATATGAATTGACATTCAGTTGCCCGGCACATCATTGGTCGGCGCTTCGTCCGATCCTTCGGCACATCATCCTCTCTTGCGATCCGTTGCCCAATCGGTGATTGACCTCCGCAATCCCGATATCCTTGGTGCAAGATGCTCTTCTTGGCTCGATGCCCGACGTACGAAGCCTCCTACCGATAGTCGACCGAACCTCCGGCTCGACACCCAATATCCTAACGTGATCACCTCCGGTGCAACGTCAATTCCTCTAGTGTCAACTGTCTAATCCTGATCGATAGTAGACCTGCGTAACTCAACACGCAGTTAAACAACAAAACACACTCAATTAGTTTCATCATCAAAATCCGAGATTCAACAATCTCCCCCTTTTTGATGATGACAACTAATTGATGACTAACGGAGTTAACTAAAACTCCCCGGAGTTTAACACAAACTCCCCCTATCAATATGCAATTGATAGAACCCTTGGATTATCCCAAATCCAAGCAACATTCATCACAATATTATGAGAATAAATCAAACCATCATGCAAATATATAAAATATTCAATCAATGCATGAAGTCATCAATCTACTTCTCCCCCTATGTCATCAACAAAAAGGAGAAGTAGCATTATAGCTAGTGTAAAAGATATACAAATCTTTACAACATACTATCTATTTATCATATCATACAATACAACATCAAATAATACCATTCAATCATAGCAAGTTTCAAACATGGGTAATGATGGTAATTTTCACTTGCTTCTTGAGATGTGCAAGTAGGCACCTTGTTTCTCATGATAGCAATATTTGCATCCTTTGATATAACAATTCTTAGCTTCTCATGAAGTTGCAAAATAGGAATGAAGATGGCAAATTTTTGCAATGTTCGAGCTAAAAACTTTCTCCCCCTTTGTTAGCATCAAAAAGAAAGGGAGGATCATATATTTCAAATAATCTTGCATGAGATTCAACAATAATTTGTAACAAAAAAAAATGTAAGCAATTTTGAAGAAGTGAAATTGAGCAAGATTTTTGCCTCTCTTGAGATAGCAACTTTTTACTTCTTTTGCATGTTTCTAGCTAGCAAAATTTTTCTTTGCGATACATAAGCTAGCAATAAATCTTCTCCCCCTTTGTTTTTGTCAAAAAAAATGGAGTACAAATAGTCATGACAAAATAACAAATTTCCATCATGAATTTTTAACATATCAAGTCATGAATTCAAGGGAGTCATAAACAAATCATGGTATGAGGGAAATTTATGACAAGCAAGCAAGCAATAATGATAAGCTAGTATACTTTGCAATACGTAAACTAGCTCCCTTTCAATTTTTCTCTTTTGCAACTAAGTTTCCCTTTTGCAAGTCATCAACTTCTTGTTTGCAATGAGCTAGTAATTTTTGTAAAATTTATAACATTTTAAACATGCAAACTCATGAGTTAAAAAATAATGCAACTTTGCAATTTCTTTCTTCTCATTTTGAAAAGTGCAAGTTTTGCCTTTTTGCAAGTTCTAGCTAGCTATGTTTGTCATTTTCACTTGTGATACATAAGCTAGCAAGCTAACTCCCCTTTGTCACTATCGAAAGAAGGGATGAATAATATTTCAATGCAATAATTTTGCATCAATCAATATTTCAATTTTTTTCATGATGCAAGACGGTATTGAAACATGAGAAATCATGTCATGAAGGATATCAATATGTAAATTCAACAAGAATCAAAACCAAAAGATATCATCCATGATTCATAACTTTTCATTTTAGTAAGATCTAGATTCATATTTATCAATTTTTAATTCAAGATAAATGTCATACAACCAAGAATCATGATATATAAAAGCATATCAATATTAAGGATCAAATCATGATTACAAGTGCCAAGATATTTTCTTTTCATTCATTTTTAAGCCATGATAAAAGAATAAATCAATGATTCAAATATTAAGCACAATTTTTTTTTATCAAATTTTCAATCATTACATAAGGCATTTGAGGAAGTATTGAAAAAATCAATTTTAGCATATAATGTTTTAATCTTGATCATGAATCCAAAAGTCATAAATCAAAAGGTTCATGAATCATTTTGACAAATCTCCTTTTAGGAAATAACAAGTGGAAGTCTTAGGAGATCAAACACAAGATCTTGATTCATACATAAGAATTTTTTACCAAGATCATATTTCATAAGAATCACGACACGAATTTATAAAAATTCAAGTATTAAATTCCGAGAAATCAAAAGACAAGTTAAATTTCATTTAACGAATTTTCTTTTGATAAGATAGAAGGAGCATGGTAAAAGATCTTGATTTATAAAGAGTTTTAAGTCATAGTTGTCAAGATCATGATTTCAATAAAATTTCTTTATAGCAAAATGAAATCTTTTAGAACTTGATTCAAGCATTAAATATGTCTTAACAAGTCATAATTCTAGAAGATTCAAGAATCATTAAAGCTCAATTTATCAACTCAAGACTCATAATTAAATTATTATTTTTGAGATTAATAACATGAATAAAGTCATTACCGTATCATCAAAATCTCATTCGTAATTCTAATGATTTATAAAATATCATAAATGAATTTATCACTTGCCTTTCATCAAAAAATGAAAATCAAACTTTATCATAAAAATTGTTAAGGCATAAATGCAACATATTATTCCAAGACATGAGATTTAATTTATCATGATAATATGTTTCATGTTTCAAAAGATGAGTATCAAATTTTAAAACGAAACATGAGTTTGTCATCAAGATATAATATCACAAAGTCATTAAGCATGATAACAAACTTCTAATATTTTCATTTCAATGATGATTTCATAATGTATGTTCAAATATTTATCGGAAGCCATCATTGTATAAATTTGAAATACAAGTTGTCATTTAGCCCATTAAGATCAAAAGCATTACGTAAAGCATCATGATAGTGTAATTTCTCATTTTTATGTGTTCCATTTCAAGTGATTTGACGTTCATATGAGTATATTCATGTTTTTCATATAGGTCCAAAGAGCATATTTCAAGAGAAATCATTAAGACCGAAAACATGAGGCACATTTTTAAAAAATATTCATCATGTTTTTATTTTTATGAGATTCACAAGACTCATAACATGAATTCATTCATCTCAATAGAATGAGAAAAAATACATTTTCATTTTAAGCAATTTGATGTGAGCATATTCAAAATTTTTATGAAAACATGTATCAAAATAAAACACAAGCTTAGTCATAAAATCGTCAAGACCAAATATGTAAAAATGATAGCACACTTTCAATTTTTATGTTAAAAGGCCATGTTCCAATTTTTGCCAAAATCATGCATCTATTTATAAATACGAAAAATATATTTCATCATCACAATATGACACTTTATTACTTCAAAAGCTCATGCATGATATAAAATCATCAAGCATCATATTTGGAGACAATGTAAACCATCAAGATACACATGCATGGATTAATCCTAAGCATTATCACAAATCTTGCATCATTCATATGTTTACTTTTCAAAAATACTATAAAGAAAAGCATAGTATAATTTTGAAATTTTTTTTAATTTCTAAAAACATAAGAAAAGCATAAAAAAATTCCTACTAACTAAGTTAAGCATTCATGGAAATCATCAAGTAATTTCAAAATAATTCAAGGAAGTTAAGTTACTTACCTCATTGTCGAAGCCCATTAAAGCGTAGTTTGCTTCTTCTTTTCTTGATTCTTCTTTCCAAGCCTTCTTCTTCTTCTTTGGCCTCTTTCTCCGTTCAAGTTCATTTGTGTTTTTTAATTTTTGTTTAATGAACTTGTTAACATTCATTATTATGTGTTCAATGTCCTCATTGTCCTCATCACTTGAGTCATCACTCAAGTGGCATCCATTGTCCGATATTCAAAAACCTTCTTGTTCTTTAGAAGGTGATTCAAATGTTCATCATGTTCATGATGTTCTAAACGTTCAAGAAACTCATTTCATAGGTCTTTAAAGACCCAATAAGTTCATTAATAGGATAGTTATTTAGATCTTTTGTTTCTTGTATTGCGGTTATTATCGGATCCCATCTTTTTGGAAGAGATCTTAAAGTCTTGTTTACGAGTTCAAAGTCGAAAAACATTTACCAGAGCTTTTAGACTATTGATGACATCCGAGAAAGCGGGAGAACATGTCATCGATAGTCTCACTTGCCATTCGGAAAATCTCAAAATCGTGCATCAAAATATTAACTTTGAGTCTTTGACTCTACTCGTTCCTTCGTGCGTGATTTCAAGAGTTCGCCAAATGTCAAAAGCCGTTTCGCATGTAGAAATCCGATTGAACTCATTTTTGTCTAAAGCGCAAAATAAGGCATTCATAGCCTTTGCGTTTAAAGAAAATAACCTTTTCTCCAAATCCGACCATTCGTTCATCGGTTTAGAGGAAGGTTGAAAGTCATTTTTGATGATATTCCACAAATCCAAGTTCATTGAAAGCATGAAAACTCTCATTCGAGTTTTCCAATATATGTAGTCCGAACCGTTAAAAAACGGTGGACGAAAAATCGAAAAGCCCTCTTGAAAACCATTTAGAGCCATTTCTCACAGGTGTAAATCCGAAAGAGAAAGAATGTGGCTATGATACCAATTGTTAGGGATCGAGCGGTACTAAGAGGGGGGGTGAATTAGTGTAGCAGATAAAACGATGGATTTTTCAATGATTTAAAACAAGCTTCGGAAACTTCGTACGATGAAACCAACGTTTCATTTGAAACCAATTTTTGCATTTTAACTTTAAAGCATGCGTACAAAGATAAAAAGGAAGTGGAGCAAGTAAAGTAAAGGCTTGCAGCAAAGTAAAACAGAAATTTAAACACTCACACAATCAAGACGCAGCGATGTATAGTGGTTTGGTCAAAGTGACCTACATCCACTTCCGAAGCCTTCTCCGTTGAGGCTCCCTTCTTCCACTATCAAATCCTTTGAAGGGGAAGGATCAAATACCCCTCTTACAACCCTTTACAAGTGGTTCACACTCTTACAAGATTTCTCAAGGAGAAGAAGGAGGTGAACACTTAGCAAGAACAAGACTATTCAAGACTTTTCAAAAGCTCAAAACCAAGATTCTAACTCTCAAAAGGGTTCTGTTTTTTAGCTGAAAAGGAAATGGTATTTATAAGCCTCAAAGTGATTCAAATTTGGAGCCCAAACTTGGAGCCAAAAATTTGAATCTTTTGAGTTTTTCGCAGACACGCCTTGGCAGACTGACACACTGCAAAAAAAAGCAGCATTCTATCATTTCAAATTAAAAAAGTGCATACCTCCTCGCACAAAGAATCGCCATAGTAACTCTATTTACAAAGGTTATGCTATAGTAGCATGCACGCAAATACGATCGCGCTCGTTAATAAAAACTTTGGCCCAAACTAAGGCCCAATGGACCCTACTTCGGGTCAAAAGATTAACCTCTAATCCTAACCCAAATTAATGTGCTAACTATGAAATTAAAGACATTCCTAAGCTATTACAAAGTCTGCAAGTCAAGTCTTCTTCCGTCGAGCTTCCGGCGAACTTCCGGCGGTCTTCCGACGATCCCTCGGAAACCATCCTGCGGACTCCCGGCAAGCTCTCGGACTCCACGATGATTTTGGCGAGTTCCCCCGAGCTTCTTTGGCAAGCTCTGATCTTTCTTAGCAAACTCCGCGAACTTCCGACGAACCTCCCGGCGAACTTCCGAAAACCCTTCGGCAAGCTCCCTACTCGTTCTCGGCCAGTTCCGGCACTCCCAACGAATCTTGGACTTCCATCGAACACTCGAACTCCCAATGATCCATCGCGCCGGCTTGACCCTTTGTTTCGCTTTACGTCTTTAACCTTATCGTAGTTACTCCTGCACACAAACAACAAACACTCTACTTCGATCTAGACAGTTATTACAATACGAATTAACATTCAGTTGCCCGGCACGTTATTGGTCGACGCTTCGTCTGATCCTTTGGCACATCATCCTCTCTTGCGATCCGTTGCCCAATCGGTGATTGACCTCCGCAATCCCGATATCCTTGGTACAACACGCTCTTCTTGGCCCGATGCCCGATGTATGAAGCCTCCTGCCGATAGTCGACCGAACCTCCGGCTCGACATCCAATATCCTAACGTGATCACCTCCGGTGCAACGTCAATTCCTCCAGTGTCAATTGTCTAATCCTAATCGATAGTAGACCTGCATAACTCAACACGTAGTTAAACAACAAATCACACTCAATTAGTTTCATCATCAAAATCTGAGATTCAACAAGAATGCTTGGAAAGCCAACCATATCTAGCTTGGGTCATACCATCAGAAGGATTCTGTTGAGATGAATATCGATTAGACTATGAGTCATATGCGACTTGTGACCGATGACTTTCATGGAAAGTGTTAGAAAATCCAACATTTTGAGCAAATAAGTCTTGAGAAAGTCTTATTCTTTATTTGCTTAAGTGTTCACCTCATTTCCTTCTCTTTGTGAAAACTTGTAAGAGTGTGAACCTCTTGTAAAAGGGTTGTAAGATGGGTATTTGGGCCTTCCTCTTCAAAAGGATTTGCTAGTGAAAGTTGAGAGCCTCATCTAAGAAGGCTTTGGAAGTGGATGTAGGTCAAATGACTGAACCACTATAAATCGATTTGCATTTACTTTTTCATAATTTACCTTGCTACAAACCATTTTTATATGCTGCCTTATTTACTCAACTTTATCTTCATCTTCTTATATATGCTTTAAAGTTAAAACGCAATCTTTCCTGGTTCAAACGAAACGCTGCATTCATTCGTATGAAGTTTTCGAACTTGTGTTAATCGCTGAAAAATCTATCGTTCTTTACTGCTGCACTAATTCACCCCCCCCCCCCCCCTCTTACCTCTTAGTGCCGCTCGATCCCTAATAGGGGAAGTATCCTATATATTGAAGATTCAGATCTATAAAGATAGATCCAAGAGGATGCTTGGCTTGTCCCAATCTAGGTACATAAACACTAATGTCAAAAGGTTTGGCATGAAAAATTTCAAGAGATGTCTCATACCAATGAGACATAAGCTATCACTTTCTAGGAGTATGTCATTAAAGACTCTTGAAGAAAGGACACATATGGATAGAATACCCTATGCGTCAACGATAGAGTCTATCATATATGCTATGCTATTTACTAGGCCTGATATAACATATGCTTTGAGTGTCATGAGCAAGTATTAGGTGGAGATAGACTTGTAGTATTGGAAAGCAGTAAAGTGTATCCTTAAGTACTTGAGAAGCACTTAGGATCTTTTACTAGTATATTGAAAAAGTAGCCTTAGGGTTGAGGGCTACATGGACTCGAGCTTTCAGTTCGATGTCGATGATGGCAAGTCTAATTCATGGTATGTGTTCACCCTGAATGGAGGAGTAGTATGCTGGAAGAGTTCTAAGAAAGATACTACTACTGACTCAACCATAGAGGCGGAGTAAATTGCTATGGTAGAGGCAGCGAAGGAGGGAGTCTTGATGAAGTAATTCATCACAAATCTGAGAGTCATGCCGAGCAGCGAGGAGCTGATTCCCTCGTATTACAACAACTATGGGGTGATTAATCAAAATAAGGGAACCGAGTCTCATCAGAAGTATTTTGAGAAGGTTCCAGCTTATTAGAGAGATCGTGGCCCGAAGAGATATAGCAGTAGAAAGAGTTCCAACCTAAGATAGAATTATAGATCCACTGACATAGCCATTGACTCAGATTATCTTTGAGTGTCATATAGGTCTGATGGGGATCAGACATGACAGAAATTAGCTTTAGGTCAAGTGGGAGATTGCTAGTTATAGGTGTCCTACATGCCAATCACGTGCGTGATGACACCTGTAACACGCTACGTCAATCTATTTGCTTATAATTATTGATATTTTCTTATATTATCTGGATGTATATTGTGATGTCCTTGGATCTATGCAATAGGAATCAGATCATGATGAGATCACGATAATGAGATCGATTTATCTTTAAATACAGACCCTAAATAAAACTAGTCATAAGTCACTCGAGAGGGACATCGAGATAACCGGACAGACTGGTGTGTTGTATACCTATCCATATGATAGAGGTGGCTGGTCTCATAGCTAATAGTGTGGGGACATTAAGGGTACAGTGCAGGTGCTCATTGGAGAATGAGTTCACTGATTGATCCGCTTACGGAATGTTGGATGGTTATTGATACCTGACGTCAGACAACGATTTCATAGTCCTAATAGTGTATTTGGTCCTTAGACTTAAGACATCAAAGATACCTTGTATGAGTACTCCGTTCTTTGATGTCAGACTTACATGTTTAAAAAGTTTAGATCTGGTATAGCTAGTTCTCAGAAATGATAGTTAACTTTACGAAGGTAATTGAGTGTCAATAGAGGATCATCCACTCTCGGAATCATGAGAGAAATATCCCATGTGTTCTTATTTAGGCAAATCTCTAGCTAGGGTCATTCGAATTGAGAGAGAAAGAGTTCTCCAAAAAAATCCAATTAGAGTGAGACTCGATTGGAAATCATAAGGGTTTGATAGTACCATGCCCGATATACAGTCTTTGGGATATTAGATGAATGAGGGACTAAAGGTATATGGTAACTAAGGATAGATAGGTCCAAAGAATTGGATTCTCTTATTTCGTTTGGGGACTGCGGTTTAGTGGCCTAATACGTCCGCAATCGATGAGTCAAGTGAATTATTATAAATATAATAATTTACTGAATCAGAAAGTGTTCTGATAGGTATGACTCACAGTCAGCTTGATATTGGGCCTAGAGGGTCATACACATATGGTAGGTATTATGACGAGTAGAGGTTCGGATATGAGAAATCCGTTGGAGCCCCTATCTTATTGAATATCTAATAAGCCCTTGTATTATTGGATCCAATAGATGAGATTAATAAGAGCTAGATTATTGGGTAGAAACCCATTAATCTAAGAGGCTTGGGTAATTGGATGGAGATCCAATACCCAATAGGGTAGGATCCATTAGGGTTTATGATAGGACTCTAGCAGGGTTGGGTCCTACTCAACCATGTAGCAGCTAATAAAAACCTTGTGAGAGTGTAATAAACCTCACCTAGTCACCTCTATCCTATAAAGAAGAGAGGCTAGGGTTTACATTTGGGTCTTTGGGCTTCTCAGTTGTCGCCTCCCTTGTTACTCGACCGACCCGCTAAGGTTGAGAGCAAATTAGGTAGTTCACTTAGGAAGTAGCCCCTAGGGCTAAGGTTTAGAGCTTTATATAAGCATGTAGCCTCCATCTCTTGGGAATAAGAAGAATCATGTACAATTGCAGCCACCAGGCTACTTGGAGAGTGGAACCCCTATAGTGTTCCAAGGGTTGATCCCCCTCAAAGATCAATCTATATAGAATTCCTCTGGGGTTCTATCATCTGGTATCAAAGCAGCAATCTTGCTACTTTTGCTGCCATCCTTGTCACCCACAATCAACCAAGCAATTCCCACAATTGTTCTTAACGTCGTTGTCTCCACCTTCATCTTCTGTCGTAGATCAAATCAATCTACTATCGCCGCTTCCAATTGCATCAGAGATCTGGTATTCTCTTATCACTAATACCTTTTGCTGTTGTAATTTGCCATTCAAAATACCAAAAAAGGGTCTTACTATCTATCCCTTACTGTGAATTTCTTTCGTTGCAAAAGTTATTATCTATGCGAATGAAGGATTGCTGTAGAAAATTTCAACCACATATTGCTGCCTTTAAACTGATCTATTGCTATCCTTTTTGAATGAAATTTCTTGAGCACCTCATAGATCATCTTGGCTTTCATCTAGGATTAATCTATCATGGAATTCATCTCTGAAACATTATTGTGTTACTGCAAGTTTTCATCAAAGACCGCTGAAATTTTTTGACAAGAATTCTGCTATTGCAACTTGCACCGAATTCTTTGCTGTTATGCTGTTGAAATTTTCTTAATCGAAGTTGTCATCCTTGCTGTTATTTAAACTAAGATTCTACTATCAAATCTCCTCCTCAAATTTTTGTGTTCTTGCTAGAAATTTTGTCAAGAAACCATTGTTTCTTCGATGACAATTCTACTCTTACGAGACAGTGCATATCGGCAGCAACTTCTATTGAATTCTGTCAAATCTCTACTGCCATCTACCATAGATCTAAAACCCTCTTCCCTAACCTTCATCCACTACCATCTCAGCCCAAAACTCTATCAAATCTCAGCCCTAAAGTGCACCCAAAATAGCCACAAAATAAGCCTGAACCGCAGCCTACATCCACCAATCCACAAACCCTTTCGGCCACCACTTCCCTCAAACAATACATGCCTTTAACCTGATAACAAAAGAGAGATCTTAATATTACAGATCTGGAGGTATATACTATAGCATCTGAGGAGGCAATCAATGCTAAGTTCAAAGCCTTTGAGATGCGGATGGAGGAGAAGATTTGGACCCTCTTTGCCGAACTCAATTTGGGTCGACCACCGAGCCCAAAGAAATCACATCAAGGAGAGAGCTATAATCGAAGAGATGACTTCCAAGAGAGGGGAAGCTCTATGATCGATCTCTACTACCCATGCATGAGAATGGACTTCCCTAGATGGGAAGAAGCAGACTCGATTGGGTGGATCTCGCGCGTGGAGCGATATTTTCGGTACCACAAAATCACGGACGCATCTATGATAGAAATTACAGCTATACATCTTGAAGAGGATACCATACAGTGGTTTGATTGGTTTGAACACACTCATGGAGTTCTCTCATAGTGATAATTCAAAGAAGGACTACTGATCTGCTTCAGACCAACCGATTACAAGAACATCGACAGACAACTAGCGAAGATCCAATAAACCTCCACCATTTAGGAGTATCAAACCAGGTTTGAAAGGTTATCTAATCAAACTCATGATTGGTCTGAAAAATAGCTATTGGGAATGTTTATTGAGGGCTTGAAGCTAGAAATTTAGGGAGAAGATAAAACACGATAGCCGTACACGCTTATGGCAGCCATCTCTTTCGCACGACTTCAAGAGGAGTGATTAAACCATGAAGCCCGGAGGACTAGGGTCACTCCCCGACTAGTAGTACCAAAGCCCTCAGCTACTCCTTCTATCAACCGAGCTCTTACACTAAAAAGGTTGACAAGAGAAGAGCTTCGGGAGCAATCTACAAAGGGGTTATGTTGGCATTGCGATGAGCCATGGAGCCACGAGCATCGCTGTAAAAAGGGGAGAATTCTTGTGATCGAACCAGTGGAATAATAGGTCATTGAATAGTCAGAAGAGAGCCTTGAACATGAGGAAGGAGATACAAAAGAAGAACCACAATCGATTGACTTTATAGTACACGCGTTAGCAAGCTACTCAAATCCGCAAATGATGAAAGTTGGACGCCTTCTCAAACAACAACCGATCATCGTTCTCATCAACACGGGTATCACAAATAACTTCCTAAATAATAAGGTCACTGCTTAGATGGTGCTCCACATCGAAGGCTACAGCAAGTTCGATGTAAAGGTCGCCGATGGTCGAATCCTAAAGTGCGACCAAAGATGCCCGCAGGTGAAACTATTATTGCAAGACCAAGAAATTGTTGTCGACTTCTTCCTCCTACCAATTAATGATTATGAGGTTGTGCTAGGCATCGAATGGTTGACAACGCTAGGTAACATCTCTTGGAACTTTTCCAAATTAATTATAAAATTCTACTGCAATGGCAAACAAGTCACCCTATGTGGGAAGCACGGAAGCAACATAACCATCGTTTCGACCCAACGAATGGAGAAAGTTTTACATAAGATAAATGGTGTCTTTTTGATGCATCTCCAGCAGCAACCAGAGGGGAAGAAAATAGAAATTGAAGATCAAAATCACACCTAATTGCTTGCTAAATTTGATGATGTTTTTACTGAACCGCGTGATCTTTCTCCTACTCGGCAACATGACCACCAAATTCTAATTCTTTCGGGCAAACCACCAATGAACACTTAGCCATACTGCTATCCTCACCTCCAGAAGGATGAGATTGAGAAGATCGTAAAGGAGATGCTTAAAACAGGGGTGATTTGGCCAAGCTACAACCCCTATTCCTCATCAGTACTACTTGTACGTAAGAAGGACAGAACTTAGCAGATGTGCATCAACTATCGAGCTCTAAATGGTATCACCATCAAGGATAAGTACCCAATACTAGTGGTGGATGAACTTCTTGATGAGTTAAGAGTAGCTCGAGTCTTCACGAAGTTGGACCTCCGATCCGGTTACCACCAAATTCGGATATGTGAAGACGACATCCCAAAAATAGCTTTTCGCACTCATAACGGCCACTATGAATTCTTGGTAATACCTTTTGGACTCACTAATGCTCCTTCAACTTTTTAAAGTCTCATGAATGATATTTTTCGGAGCTTTCTATGCAAATTTGTGCTAGTATTTTTTGATGATATTCTCATTTATAGCCCTTCTCTTGAGACTCACTTTCAGCATTTGCGGTCTGTTCTAACGATCCTTCGAGAGAATACTCTTTTTGTTAAACTATTAAAGTGCAGGTTTCTCTAGGAAAAAGTAGAATACCTTGGGCATATAATATCATAAGAAAGAGTGGAAGTAGACTCAACAACGATCGAGGTAATACAGAGCTGGTCGAAACCTACAAATGTGAAATTACTACGTAGGTTCCTTGGACTAATAGGCTACTACCAAAAATTTATGAAGAATTATGGGAAGATCAGTGCACCCCTCACTTCTCTATTGAAAAAAGATATCTTCCAATGGTCGAATGAAGCTTCCGCTGCCTTCGATAAACTTAAAACAGCCATGACAACGACGTTGGTGCTAGCATTACCAGATTTCAGCCGACCCTTCATCATTGAGGTCGACGCATCTGGAGTCAGAATTAGGGCTGTTCTCATGCAAGAGGGTCGACCGCTCGCATACACCAGCAAGGTGTTGTCTCCCTCCCATCAAAAAATATCTATCTATGATAAGGAGATGCTTGCCATTATGCACGCAGTAACAAAGTTGAGACCCTACCTAATCAGCCGATGATTTCAGATTAAAACCGACCAAAGAAGCCTCAAGTACTTTTTGGAGCAGAAGATATCATCCCTAGAGCAGCAAAAATGGGTAACCAAACTTCTAGGATTTGATTATGAAATTATTTATAAAAAAGGAAAGAAAATGTTGTTGCAGATGCGCTCTCATGGCTACCTGAGCAAGCTGAATTATCAACTCTCTCTTCCTACCACTGGCTTCCTTGAGGACATTAGGGAGGAATGGAAGAAGAACTCAGAGACCAACAACATCATTAAAAAATTAAAGGAGGATCCAGACACAATAGCTCACTATACTTGGGATTCGAGGGATCTACGCTACAAAGGTCGTATCGTGCTTACACCCAACTCCCTTTGCATCAAAGTCATTCTGCACGAAATGCACTCCACAACTTCAACAGGACACTTTAGATTTATGAGAACCTACAAAAGAGTGAAGCAAAATTTTTATTAGAGAGGGATGAAAAAATTTATTTCTGAATACGTGACATAATGTGATGTATGTCAACAGCAAAAGGGCGAAACAGTGGCGAGTCCAAGGAAACTACAATCGCTACTTGTACTAGACTCAATATGGACTGACATCTCCTTGTATTTCATCAAAGGGCTGCCACCTTCCAAAGGTAAAAGCATAATCCTCGTGGTGGTTGATCGACTTACGAAATATGCTCATTTTTGTGCTGTACAAAATCCCTACATTGCTGCTAGTATTGCTCAGATTTTCATAAAAATATTGTTAAATTGTATGGGATGCTAAGGTCCATTGTAAGTGATCATAACATGGTCTTCACTAGTAAATTTTGGACTGAGTTATTCCAGTTACAGTACACCAAACTCAAGATGAGCATAGCATATCATCCATAAACTGATGGCCAAAAAAGGTGGTGAACAGGTGTTTAGAGACGTACCTTCGGTATTTCGCCAGTGACCGACCGAAAGAGTGGATGAAATGGCTCCCCTGGGCCGAATGGTGGTATAATACTATGTATCATTTATCTACAAAATGTACCCCATATGAAGCATTGTATGGTCGACCGACCCTTGTGATTCCAAAGTATGTAATTGGCTCAACCAAAGTAGATCAGGTCAACCAAGATCTATTTGACAGGGATGAAATCCTACAATTGCTAAAGGATAATCTCTCTACCGCTCAAGCTAGAATGAAATAGTAAGCCGACACACGGCGAAACGAAAGAGAATTTTCAGTAGGAGATTGGGTTTATCTTCGCCTACAGCCATACAAGCAGCTTTCCATCAAAACATAAGCTCCATGAAGCTATCTTCATGTTTTTATGGGCATTGTCAAATCATAGAGCGTATTGGAGCTGTGGCGTACAAACTTAAATTACCTGAAGATGCCAAAATTCATCCTGTCTTCCACATGTCATGCTTGAAGCCCACATTGGGAGAACACGAGTCACCCCAAATCCAACTGCCCAACACCACTGATGATGGAAATATTCAAGCCCAACCACAAGCCATCCTTGATCATAGAATCGTGATGCGTCGTCGATGTCCTTCTGCTGAAGTACTAGTACATTTGACTAATTTACCACTCGAAGATGCCACATGGGAATTATATGAGCTGAAGACCTAGTTCCCTGAGTTCATAGAACTCCAGCCTTGAGGACAAGGCTGATTTGAAGAGGGCGGACTTGATAGGACCCTAGTAGGATTGGGTCCTACTCAACCATGTAGTAGCTAATAAAAACTCTGTGAGAGTGTAATAAACTCCACCTAGTCGCCTCTATCCTATAAAGAAGAGAGGCTATGGTTTACATTTGAGTCTTTGGGCTTCTTAGCCATCGCCCCCCTTGTTACTCGGTCAGTCCGCTAAGGTTAAGGGCAAATTAGGTAGTTCACTTAGGAAGCAGCCCCTAGGGCTAGGATTTGGAGCTCTATATAAGCATATAACCTCAATCTCTTGGGAATAAGAAGAATCATCTATAATTGCAACCACCAAGCTACTTGGAGGGTGGAACCCCTATAGTGTTCTAAGGGTTGATCCCCCTCAAAGATCAATCTACATATAATTCCTTTAGGATTCTATCAGTTTACAAGTGGCCTCTATAAATATGAGAGAACCAAAGATCCATAGGCTAGGATTTTATGGTGACCACCTCCTATTCTCCTCTTCCCAGAGAGGAGCATTATCGCATTTAACCTCCTTCATCCTCCCTCATGGATTTGCAGGAATCTCAGGGATATACGATCTCCCTAAGTACTTTCTTTTTACACACGTAGTTTTCTGATTTATGAACTTTTTTTATGTATATCGATTTTCGCATGACGATATTTTCTATTCTTCCACTGCACATATAATGTCGCTCTATGGATTTCTCAACAACCAGTTTGAACTATTAAATACTAGTTGATACATACCAGTTGAATTGGTTTTTTAAATCATACTCTCATTTCCCTCTCAAATCCTAACTGTTTATGTTATGTTGTTTCCATTCGTAGGCTGGGCTTTTAGATTACAAATTAACTACTTTGTGAAGTTTAGCAATGCTTTAATGTAGTTTGAGTTGTACCTGATATGATGGCTGAGGAATGGGTTCAGATCAAGGATTTTATTGTGATGGTTTTCCTTGCCATGAGGCTGTTGAAACACTGTGGCTGCATGCGCCTTTCCTGTGCAAGCACAAAAACATGGTCGTTTTGAAACCAATGTATAAAAGAACAACACAACATGACAAAAGTGTTCTATTCTTCATATTATTCTCATCTCCCATGCTGACCAAGTTGAGGCACAAGCATTGAGCTATAGCTTAGACTAGTGTCAATCATTGCCTGCTGTTTGGGCTGTTTTGAGAGCTCGAGGTTGAACCCTAATCCTTAGGAATTTAGCTCTAAGCTTTTAGATCTTATATCTAGACTGAACTTATCTTATTTGACTCTGTACATTTCGAAGAGCTGCTGAAAGCTGTCTCCGGATGTGCATGCACCCATCCCGTTTTGGTACAGTGTGTATTCACTGCTAGTATGCATGCAGGTGTCCGGACCGCTCTATCCGTAGATGCATGCAGTATCCAAAATAGAAAGTTAAAAAAGGAAACAAGGAAATTTTGATGATGATTTACGACTAGAATAATTTATTTTTGGCTTCTTCCTTGCTCATAAGTTGAATATCAAGCTTCTATGATTGTTTTTGGTAGAAATTACAGAAGAAATGTATGAGAGACTGATCCTGCTATAGCTTGCCATAATCCCATGCTCTGTTGTGCATCGTGGCTATATTAATCTTGTTTCCTGTTAGATATTATATATTATGCAGATTATTTTAACTTCGATTTTCATTGACCAAATATCCTGTCTTCTGCAAGTTCAGATGATTGAAGGAATTCCAGCTTTCCGCACCCACACCAAGGCTCCTGAAGATGCTGCTAAAATGATTTGTTTGGAAGGAAGCAGACCAATATTAAAGACTAGATCTAAGAATTATCCTGCTTATTTAAATGAGTAAGCTTTTCTTCCTAAATTGTAGACTTCTGCTAGTACCGGTTCAGGGTTACACATGTTTTTGATAGCTAAGTTATTATTGGGTAAATATTCTGCAAAATGATGCTTACTTGAGTAGAATTAAATCAAGAATTGATATAAACAGAATTACAGAGAGTTTTTTTTTCTTTTTTTTTAAATGTATAAAATTTGTAAGGCCAGCAATGCAGATTCTTTAGCCTAGTCCCTTCCCAAAGTACATTTAGAGACTATGCAGAGCACCTTATCTGATAGTGTTACTAATCATAAGATCTTATTGCTACTGTTTCATATCTACACTTTGAGCCATCTGTTTATGTGTTGTGTAATCTAAGGTTATTTGCAAGGTGTAATTAGCAAGATTCTGAACGAATTTAGCTGTAATTTTTTGTTTGATTCATAGTGCCTTGATCATGGATTCAATTGAAAGTATTTTAATATGCTGAAAGAGATAATGGGATCTGTCAAATTTAGTAAATTTAGCAATGGCTTCTATACGAGTTGTGCTTGAGTTGTTCAAGTATATGTATATTTTTTGGGTAAGAAACACAAGATTGATGCTAGATAGTACTCTTAAATCTCGTTTCAATTACTGTACTTGATTTTTGCTGTCAAAACACTTTGTTTTGCCATGGTGTTGTCACTCGTAGTTCCATTGTAAATTATCCACACTATTTCTGCAGTAATTATAAATTCTTGTTATTTGTTTGAAAGAAAGATAATGAACCTCTATAGCTGGTCAATTATTTGATTCAACTTGGGAAGTTTAGAAAAGTCTTCTAAATATTGGTTATGTAGGATTAGTCAAAATTTTCTCTTAGATCAAAACACCACTCGAAGAAAATGCTGCTCTTTGTATCAGATTTAGCTCGTAAAAATCAATGTTGCAAACCAAATTCATACTCTGAATTTTGGAAAAATATAGCCTATGTAGTATGGAATTCTTTTTTTCTTAAAGAGTCACCAAATTTCATAACCTTCCATGTCAATAGAAGCCCATAATACCACATTTTATTCTCTTATAAATTTTATCTGGATCTATGGCCTACTTGATTGTACTGCACAATTTAGCGATATCTATTACGCAGGTTAATCGAAGAATGCTGGGGTCCTCAGCCCATGGTGCGACCACCATTTTCAGAAATAATTCTGCGACTAGATAAGATGTATGCGAATTATCCAACGAATCGATGGAAAGACAACTTTAGGCTTCCTTGGTATGTCAATTATTATGATGTCACCCTCAAATTAATATTTAAGAATCAGACTATTTTTCATTGTTTTTTTCGATGGTCTGAAAACTTGTTATACAATGTCATTTCACTTTGGTATTATTGCATTCGACCTCACATACTTTAGACATAATGCAAATGCATTCGACCTCATATACCTTAGACATAATAAGATTCTCAAAATGCATGAGCCAATCATGATGCTTGAAATGTTGCTTATGTGAAATCCGTGGGATCCTTGTGGTTTTACACTTTAAAGTTTGCTTCTTGCAGTTCACATGGCCTTTCAGATTTCTTACGAGGATGAAATATTTACATTCGGATAATTTTCCACAGTGCTGGGCCATAATTCTTGACGTTTTGCAGGAGATAGGTTGGCTCTCACTATGATGATGTCGCACATAAGTATGTAATGCTTGTCGATGGACACTGCATCCAAACAAAGATCAGTTCCGCCAGGTAAAGAACAGCAACGCTTTGTCATTCATTACAAGCCAGATTAGATTGCAAGTTGTAATATGTATACCAAATAATAATCATCTGATACAAATCAAGGCAGTTGTTTGAGATACCTTTGGAAGAGACCGTGGCATGGATTTTCTAGCTACCGTGTTGATGTTTGGAGGGTTAATAAAAAGGGTTGGATTTGCTCCATATGTGAATGGCTTTTCCTTGTCTTCTTGTATCGGTTTACAATATTGTAGAGTGAATGCCTATAAAACTTGATAGAGTCTGAAGCTCAAGAGTATGTATTGAATGTCTTCTCAAACTTAACAAGTTTATGTACTAGTAAGAGTGATGCAGACTATTCATGATAAAGATACAAGACTGGAAATCAAACAAGGGAAGGAGGTCGAAAGCATTTGCGTAAATTTAACTTCTTCCAAATTTGAAAAGCTTTGAAGATAGCTCATCTTTGATCAAGCATGTTGTTGTTATTGATAGCAGATAAGATTTCCTCAAACTGTATGAGAAAATTTCACTGGTTTGTTGAGGAAAATCCTCCTGGTTGTTTTGGGAAATCCTCCCTCCTAACCTGTATAAATACAACTCATATTGTACGAATCAATATAAGCTTTTACGATTATATTTTTATTTTATCATAGTATCAGAGCATCTTGCCTAGAGCAAGCTCGCTCCTCACCAACTCTTCCCCCTTCGCCCCCTACCAGCGGACCACCCCTACTACCGTTGCTTTTTGGCCGTGACCTCTCCACCGCTATCGTTGCCAACGACTGTCCCCACCACCTCTGCTCTTCCCCTCCCCGGTCGGTGATCTCTTCCTTGCCACATGCCGCAACGATCTGAGAGCGCTGCCACGTTCTATGGTGAAACAATACAGAAGAACACAGTCATCGCTGTTACTCCCAACCGCGCCACCACCACTGCCAATCGTCGAGCCCTTGTAGCACTAGCATTCCCTTTTATGGTATGATAGAAGCAGAGCAGTCTCTACTGTCGTAGCTCTGCGCACACCAGTGTCGCTCTCCATCAGATAGATTCATTGGTCAGCTCGTTCTCACCGGAGCGAGGGACATCCAGGGCATCATGAGTCTGTAGTAAGCACTCACTCTTGACCTCGCGACCGCAAACTCTCTTCTTGCTGTCCGACAATGATCATCCACCGAGGATCCATACAATCTCTACAATGCCTTGGTATACCTCCGGCGGCATTGATCTGACGCAACAAAGGCTTTTCTGCTACCATCACTTTCTTTCCTGTGGCTACCATCCTGCTGCCCTTGCATCTGCACTATCTGGCTGCCCACGGCAACATCAATTTACGTCCTTCTTCAACAAAGCATTGGGGAGTTCGAGTCTTTCCCCTCCAGTAGAAGAGCATCGCAGGGCACTCTATCTTCCCCAAGTTCACCTGCCTATCTTCTTCCCCTTGCTGCTTCACCACTCAGATATTCCATCAACCTCTTAATAAACTCGTTACCACTCAAATCCTCTGTCACAAGATCTACAAAACTGCAGCTACAATGCCTTCGACAGAAGCACTGCTCCATGTCATAGCTCTATTCCACCCCTTGTCTACAGTTGACAACTCCCTCAGTTATGTATCCTCACAATGTCTTCCTCATCTATATCTGACACTTCAGTTATTATCCCTGTAGGAAACCATAGCACTTCTCAACCTACAGGTCTTATTACCATCAATGTTGCAGCACTCATTCCCTTCAAGTTATTCAAAGGCGATAACTACGCTTCGTGGTGTGCACAATTTTCTAATATCCTATTTGGATATGATTTACTAGGCTACATCGATAACTCTTTTTGTTGTCTACCCACATTGATCAACATCACAGGAGAACCCCATCCAGTACCAAATCCAGCCCACAAGCTATGGCTACGTCAAGATCGTCTCATTCTTTAAGCTATTCAAGCCTCAATTGCTAAGTCCGTCGCCTTACTGATTTCTTCATGTACGACTACTGCAGAAGCATGGTACAAGTTACAAACCACCTTAGCAAATCGCTCATGTACTTGCATGCTCGAACTTCTATCCAGTTTAATAAAAATGAAACAAGAGGGAAGTACTATTGCTGATTATCTATAAAATATCAAAGTTATTATCGATGACTTGGCTTTGATAGGTTATTCTATGAGTGATGAAGAAGTCCTAGTCCATACTCTTAATGGCCTAGGAGGCGAGTACAAAGAACTAGTAGCACCAATTCGAGCATGCGACTCACTAATATCATTTGAAGAACTCTATGACAAGTTGACTGACTATGACATATATTTGAAGTGTCATGGCAAGTCGCCCGAACCAACTATCACCACTCAGGTCAGTCAAAAATTCAAAAGGAAGAGCAATCAGTACAATACGCAAGTTAACAAAAGTCTGGCTCAGTTGCCTCCTGACCCTATGGGTCCCAAGCAAACCCCCTCTCATCCATATCATCGCTTTCAAGATGTCAACTTCAACAATCAAGAGCCTTGGCATCCTGATTGCATCAGCCAACAACGAGTTATCTGCTAGCTATATGATAAAGTCGGATATTCTACGAAAGTATACCAGTCTCAACCCAAACTCCCTACTCCATCACGGTGGCCTCAAGCGAATCTCATGACTATTCCGACCACTACCTAATCTAATTGGCTTATGGACTTTGGAGCCTCTCATCACATCACCTCTGATCTTCAGAACTTGTCCATCCATAACAACTATGGCGGTAATGAAGATATCATCATTAGTGACGGTAAAAGAGTTCCCATTACTCATACTGGTTCCACAGCACTTAATTTACTTACGATAACATTTACACTCGATGATGTCTTGTGTGCATCTCACATTTCACGAAATCTCATTTCTGTTTCTCAATTCTATAAATAAAATAATACCTCGATTGAATTATTTCATGACTTATTTCTTATCAAAGATTTGAGTACGGGGGCATCCTTAGTCCAAGGCTAGAATAAAGATAACATTTCTAAGTGGCCATCAGCTTCGCAACTTACCCAACCTACTGTTCACTCTTCAGTTGTAGCTCCAGTTGATGTGTGGCATCATCGTCTTGGTCACCCCTTCTCCTTTATCCAGCATAAATTATTTTCTCGTTATTCTCTTCCTACTTTTAAAACCAATAGCATTAACATGCATTGTGATGCTTGTCTTAGCAATAAAAGTCATACACTACCTTTTGGAACATCCTCCATATCTTGCTCTAAACCATTTGAAATTATTTATACAAATGTTTGGGGCCTTGCCCTAACCCCTTATTTTGACAAATTTATATTTTATATCATTTTTGTTGACTATTTCACCAAGTACACATGGTTACATCCTCTCCATCACAAATTTGATGTTTCAACAATCTTTACCAACTTTCGGAAGTTGGTCGAGAATTTCTTTCAGTCTTCAATCAAAATGGTTTACTCTAATGGCGGAGTCGAATATCAAGCCCTCACATCTTGTCTCTCAGCTTGTGGTATACAACACCTCAAGTCAACCTCATATACTCCCCAATTAGTTGGTTCTGCTGAACGCAAACATCGGCATATAGTTGAAACTGGTCTCTCACTTCTACATCAAGTATCCATGCCCCTAACTTTTTGGTCAACAGCTTTTCAAACTGTAGTTTATCTAATTAATCGTATGCTCACTCTAGTCCTACAATACTAGTCACCATTTGAAAAACTTTTCAACAAGCCTCCAAATCTTCAGAAACTCAAAGTCTTTGGTTGTTTATATTATCCATGGCTACGACCTTATACCTCATATAAACTAATACCCCGATCCAAGCCTTTCACCTTTATAGGATATTCTCTAGAACATAATACTTTCCGATGTTACGAACCCTAAACTCAAAGAGTCTTTATATCACATCACGTTACTTTTATGGAGTCTACTTTTCCTTTTCATAAATATCCTACCGTGCAAGCTATTTCGACAAACATACATCACTGAAGTATCCCTTTGATCCCATCACATGAACCTCCTATGACACCATCCAGTCCCTTTCCTCAGGATCCACACTCTCTTGTTCTCTCGATTTAACAACTCCTCACTCCCTCTATTTCTTCTCCTCTCCCTTCTTCATAAGCTTCTCCTACTACTGACGTAATGCCCTCGGAAACACAATATTCTTTACCCTCTTTTGAACACAATGACACTGAAGTACCTCAGCTTGCTCCAACCCGTGTCAATGCCTCTATACTACCTATACCAACAACACAAGCTACAACTCCTAAACATCAAATGACAACACGCTCCAAGAGTAATATATTCAAACCATGTCAAGTTCTCGACCTACATGCGACCACAAGATCCTCTTCTGAGATCAATGAACCTACCACAATTACTCAATCCCAAAAATCTCTACACTGGCATAAAGCCATGTGTGAAGAATATGATGCCCTCCTCCATAACTCCACATAGACCCTTGTACCCCATCATCCTATACAAAACATCATCAGGTGTAAATGGGTTTTTCGAATTAAGCGGAACTCAGATGGATCCATTGCTAGATATAAAGCACGTCTAGTAGCCAAAGGGTTTCATCAACAACCTAGAGTTGACTTCACAGAAACTTTCAGTTTTGTTGTTAAACCCATAACAATTCAACTTATTCTAAATTTGGTCGTCTCAAAATGCTGGCAGCTACGACAACTAGATGTTAACAATGCCTTTCTATAGGGGACTCTAACTGAAGATGTCTATATACAGCACCCCTAGCTTCATTCATCATCAGTATCCAAGACATGTGTGCAAACTACAAAAAGCTATTTATGGACTTCGTCAAGCTTCAAGAGCCTGGTCTACTAAACTTGGCTCATTTTTTACATCAACTGGTTTCATCAACTCTAAGTCTGATACCTCATTATTTTTATGACAATAAAATAGACACACAATATATTTTCTCATATATGTAGATGATATTATTATTACAAGAAATGATCTCTTGGAGATTCAGATATTCCTAAAATAATTGGCTTACCGATTCTCCCTCAAAGATCTTAAACCCTTAAGTTACTTTCTGGGAGTTGATGCAACATTTACATCTTCAGGTCTTCTCCTATCATAAAGAAAGTATATTCAAGACCTATTATCCAAAACAAACATGCAGAACGTAAAAAGAAGTTACAATTCCTCTCTCTACTAATGAATCACTCAAATTATGTGATAGAAATCCTGCTTCAGACGCTACTCAATACCGATAAGTACTTGGCTCCTTACAGTACTTGGTTCTCAACCGTCCAGATATCTTATTTGCAGTTAATAAATTATCTCAATTCATGCACCAACCATCTACTAGGCATTGGTCTGCCGTTAAATGAATTTTATGATATCTTAAAGGAACTCTTCATCATGGCCTCTTTCTCTACAAACATACCCCACTTAATCTTCAAGCCTTTGTTGATGCTGATTGGGTGGAAAACTTTGATGATAGAACTTCTACGTCAGGGTATATTATTTTCCTTAGAGCTAATCCTATTAGTTGGAGTTCTAAGAAGCAAAAGATAGTCGCACGGTCTACGACTGAAGTTGAATACCATGCCATCGCTATAGCTACTATTGAACTCAATTGGGTCACAAATCTCCTTAAGGAACTCAACGTCAACTCTACCCTTCCTCCTACAACGTATTGTGATAATATTGGAGCTATCTACTTATGTGTCAATCCAGTATTCCATTCACGCATGAAACACATCGCCATCGACTTCCACTTCATGTGAGATCAAGTTGTCAGACATCAACTACGTGTCTCTCACATACATACGGCTGATCAACTAGCAGACTCACTCACGAAGCCTCTTACCCGTAAACTATTTTCATTACATCAATCCAAGATTGGTATCCTTGATAGGAGCACCATCTTGAGGGGGAATGATAGTGGATAAGATTTCCTCAAATTGTATGAGAAAATCCCGCTAGTTTATTGAGAGAAATCCTCCCTCCTAACCTATATAAATACAACTCATATTGTATGAATCAATATAAGCTTTCATGATTATATTTTTACTTTATCAGTTATCGTATATATTATTTTATATGTGATAATCCAATATTCTTATGTGTTAGATTCTTCAGAACAGAACGAGCCAAAAGAAGTCTAGTGCAATAAGCTGTATTTTGAGTAAATAACAGTAGAAAGAAGTTGACAGTTATATAATAGAGGAAAGCATAAAAGTTTTCATGAAGAAATGCATGATAATCTGCTGCAGAATTGGTAAGGCCTACTTCCATGCCCATAACGAGGCAATTCGTGTGCATAAGCTGACGCAAGTACCAAATCTCCAGCAATAATTGAAGATATTATTTGTACAACAATATACTTGTTGGTCTAACCGCAGACTCACTTAAGAACACATAATGACACTTCAAAACGATATTTAGGTGTATTATATTTGTTCTTGTCTGCTAGAAAAGAACCCAATCCTGCAGGATGCCCAAAATAATTTGTTGTCTGCTAGAAAAGCATGTTGTAGAACCACAAAAGACCCCAAGGCATCCAGGAACTGGAGAAAAACATCTTCAAATTTAGACATCATCGCAAGTCATAATAGTGGTTACATGCAATAACGATCATACACATTCTATGTTGCATCGAATTAATTACAACATTCATGTGGAAATCAAGTACAGCAACACACAGCTAATATTGCGGGCATAGGTCAAGAGATACAATCAAAGGCTTCGGTGAGAATAGAATGAATCAATACATCTGCATGATGCAACGTCAAGAAAATTCCTTGGTCCAGTTTCATTAAATAAAATTCATCTTAGATTACCAGCAAATCTGAAATATCTCTATAGGAAAAGAAAGGCAACTACGACTTACCACAGCGTCAGTTAGGTAGGGTTAAATGTTTATAAGATTCAGGAAGAAATGGAGAATTCCAACATAATGTTTCCTTTCCAAGTCCCAAACATCCGCAATTTGATGCTGCTACCGAAATCAGATGGTGTTTTCTGAATAGTTAAATGAACTATTGCTAATTCTATCTCAATCTGCTCTAATCGTAGTATAAAATATTCCAAGGTAGGAGAACGTACTCTGCTCCGCTGGTTAAAGTCGCAGCTTTGGACAACCTTTAACGTCAACTTTTCGCAAGCGTTTAAGCTTCTCTGGCATGGATGATATAACTCTGCAGCCATATATATATAAAGAATCCAATTCTGGTAGCCAATCTGGCAAACAATCCAAATTGTCGCATCCAATATTCTCAAGCCACGGAGTTCAACACATCGTTCCATGTCTTGTGGCAAACATCTCATCTCTTGGCATCCAACTATCTCCAAGTCCTCTATATATGGGAGGTTATGCCAACCCTTGAATTCAGATGTCCGCAGCATCTTATTGTCCAACCAAATACTCAATCTTGAGACCATGAGATACGCCTCTAAATCTTTGAATTTTGGACATTGGATTAGTGTCAATTTATCAAGTCTCGGGAACAAATGTTCTCCTCTCTCCACCTTTAGCCATTTTTCTAGTGCAGGCATATGGGAGAATGTGAGTTTTTTTAACTTGAGAAATGGAGATGCCCCGTTGTCCCCATAAAATGATTCATCTATGGTATTGATTAAATCCATACCACTTATCTCGATAATCTTAAGATTGTGTAGTCCTCCGGTAGCCTTTTACATCTCTTGAGATTGATTAGTTTGATCTCTTTCAATTTGTGAAGATAGTCAAATCCCTTTTTTATCCATTTGGGAAATTTCTCACTAGCATATAAAATAATTTTTAATTTTTTTAAGTTTGGATTGGGTTGGAGGCTTTCAAATACTTATAGCAAAACTAATTCGAAGGTTCTCATATCATCTATATTGTTCCATTTCCAATATAACCTCAAATATGTGAATTGTAGAAGTATATCATATAACTTTAAAGGAGTTGAAGCATCTTTTGAACTTGACACTTGTTCAAGATTTTGTAATCTTAGTTCTTTTAGATTCATCAATGATTGTAACTTTGAGATGACATTTCCAAGACCACCAACTATGATATGTAGAACTTGAGAAGGTTACTCATATGACTTATTCCACGTGACATTTGATTCAATGGATATCTATACACATTGAAATCTATTAGTTACTCAAGTTCTCAAACCCTCAGGTAATTCAATAAACCATTGACAACCTTCTAAATCTAATTCTTTTAGATTTACAAGATCGATGGTCGAAATAGGTAACATATGAAGCTTTATATAATAAACTAATTTTAAAATATGTAAATTCTTAAGATTATGTATTTGTCTTGATAGTTTCTGAAGCTTTTCACAATAGGCTAGATTTAAGACTCATAAATTCCTAAGCTTGCAAAAGGATTCAGAAAATACTTGGATTTCGGACCGAGAAAAGTTGAGGTATCTTAAAATAAGTAACTTACCCACTGTATCATGTAATTGTTGGACTCTGATAGCTCGTAAACATAATATACGTAGATATATAAGGTTGATAAACATACTTGTGGAATATATAGAATACAAAATTTGTGTTGATGATGTTAGGTTTCGGAGCGGCACTAAGAGAGGGGGGGGGGGGGGGGTGAATTAGTGTAACAGAATAAAATGAATAAAGCTTGACAACCGATTCCGGAGATTTGCTTAAGAACTTGATTCACCGAAAGAGACTTTAACTTGAAAATATTCAGGTAAATGAAAGTTGAAGTAGGGAGAAGAAATCCGATCAGTTTGCAGCTTAAGAAATTTATGATGCAGAATTTTAAATACTCACACAGCAAGTAAACGCAGCGATGTATAGTGGTTCGATCAAATGACCTACGTCGACTCTTGAAGCCTCCTCCAATGAGGCTCCCAACTTCTACTAGCAAGTTTCTTAAAGGGGAAGGACCAAACACCCCTTTACAGCCTTTTACAAGAGGTTCCCTCTCTTTACAGAATTTTTACAAGTAGAAGAAGGAGGTGAACACTTGAACAATTGAAAGCATGAATTTGATATGGCTTAGACTCAAATCTAACATCGCAAAAGGTAACCCAACCAACTAGAAGTAAAGGGGTATTTATAGAGCTTTTTGGATTCAAAAATCCCGCTCAAAAAAAAGTCTTGTCCGAAATTTCGGACTATAGGCGGTACTCTGCTTGCATCGCGGTACTACCGCTGACATACCTTTGCGTGTGTCGTGTCGGTACTACCGCTGTACTATTGCTCGACACAAGTGGTTGCAACCACTGTCAGCGGTGCCATCGCTCTAGTACTATCGCACACAAGTGGTTGCAACCACCGCCGAGTGCCACCGCCGCTTGGTACTACCATCCGGTTCGGCCAACAGTGGTATACCGCCCCTTGCGAAATCAGATGGGCCTTACCTTCAGCCCAATATAGCCCAATAAAGGCCCAATTGGCCCAATACAGGTCTAGATAGGATTAACACCTATTCTATACCCTAATTAAGTGCTAACTATGATCTTCTAAAGCCAAATTATACCAACACCATCAAGTTATCTTCCGAAGAGCTTTCCGGCAATCTTCCGGCGGACTTCCGACAATCCCTCGGATTCCTTCCGGTGGACTCCCAGTTGGCTCACGGATTCTATGGCGAGTTCAACGAGTCTTTGGCACCCTTCCGAACCTTCTCAGTTATCTCTGCGAACCTCCGACGATCTTTTCGGCGAACTTCCAAAACCTTCGGTAAGTCCCCGATTTCATCTCGGTTGGCTCCGGCAGCACTTCCGATGATCCTTCGGACTTCTGGTGGACTCTTGAACTTCCAGCAACTTGACTTTGGTAATTTGCTCTATCATAGTTAATCCTGCACACTTATCTCAAAAATGGATTAGATCAAATAACCATCAATTGACTTCATCATCAAAATCTGAGATTCAACAATCTCCCCCTTTTTGATGATGACAATCAATTGATGATGGAGTTATTCTTAACTCCCCCTATCTATAAGCCATATAATGAGAAAGTAAAAACACTTGAATTAATCTCTTGAATTTAACCAAAACCGATAAGTTACTTGAATTGAACTTATCATCATGAGGTTTCATTTGTAAGCATTATCAAAGCATGACATTTAATTTCAAGTCGAAAGATGATAAACATTTATCATTCCGATAAAAGATACCAAAAATTTTGAGATTACAACAAGGATCTCATGATTGAAAAGCGTGACAACATATTAGATAAATCATGAGATGAAAATTTGTCTTATCAATCGAAAGATGCCATTTGATAAACATGATATAGTAAGAATCTTTCAACTATAGAATTGCAATGTGATGTATTGCATTCATTGCAATGCTTTTTAAGGATTGCAACCTGTTTTTGACACTAAGCATGGCAAGAGCAATTGAATTGCAATAACAAATCTTATGACACATTTTTCAATTCATTACACTGTATCAAATTATCAAAATATTTTGCTCATAAAAGCCACATTTAACAAGTCATCAATTTCACATTTTTCTCCCCCTTTGTCATCAACAAAAAGGAGATGAATAAACTTGATGAAAGGGTGAAGCTTGATGAAGCTTGGTGAAGCTTGATAAAAATAGAGTGAAGCAGAAATCCAGAGTATGTCATCCTCGATAGACAAATCCAAAAGATGTTTTATCATTTATACAGTGAAAACCATGATCGCAAGGCTAAAGGATACATCATTAAAGCCAATCAAAAGGTGAGAGATATCAAAATTCATGAAGAGATTCAAGAATAAAACGAGATATGAAGTCATAAAATTTTTAACCATTAAAAACAACATCATGAAGGCAACATCATGAAAACTTTTCGATCGAAAGATGAGTTCTTCACAATATATTATGATCAATAAAATGAAAGTTTCATATATCATTGAAGGTATAAAGGTGAAACTATCAAAATCAAAGTTTAAATGTTTTGAAAGACATGCAATATTTAAACATTAGGACAAATTTAGCATGCCTAATTCTCTTCTAATGAAGTCAAATTGTTCTTCATTTAGAGGTTTTGTGAAAATGTCCGCTAATTGGTGCTTTGTATCAATAAATTCTAAAGTGACATCATTATTAGCGACATGATCTCGTATAAAGTGATGCCTAATATCAATGTGCTTAGTTCTTGAGTGTTGAATGAGATTTTTTGTTAGACAAATAGCACTTGTGTTATCGCATTTTATTGGAATATTTTTTAAATTAATTTCATAATCTTCTAAAGTGTTTTCATCCACACAACTTGTGCACAACATGCACTTGCAGCTATATATTCGGATTCTACTGTAGATAGTGCAACAGAATTTTGTTTCTTGGATGTCCAAGAAACAAGTGCATGTCCTAGAAATTGGCATGTTCCGAATGTGCTTTTTCTATCGATTCTACATCCGCCAAAATCGGCATCCGCATAAGCTTTTAAATCAAAGTTATCAGATTTTGGATACCATAATCCTAGATTAGGAGTTCCTTTAAGATACCTAAGGATTCTTTTAACAGCTTTAAGGTGAGATAACTTAGGATTTGCTTGGAATCTTGCACATAGACCTACGCTAAACATGATATCAGGTCTAGTTGCAGTGAGATAGAGTAAGCTACCTATCATTTCCCTATATGTTTTTTGATCAAAGTTTTCTCCATTTTCATCCAAGTCTAACTTGGTGGAAGTACTCATTGGAGTGTTGATGGCTTTAGAACTATCCATGTTAAATCGTTTTAACAGTTCCAATGTATACTTGGTTTGATTAAGAAATATTCCATCACTAAGTTGTTTAATTTGTAATCCTAAAAGAAGTTTAACTCACCCATTAGACTCATTTCAAATTCAAGACTCATACACTTAGCAAATGATTCACATTGTGATTCATCCGAAGAACCAAAATGATATCATCAACATAAATTTGAACAATAAGAAAATTATTTTTAAAATATTTAATAAACAATGTAGTATCAACCTTGCCTTTAGTAAAATTATTTGAAATTAAGAAAGAACTAAGCCTCTCATACCAAGCCCTAGGGGCTTGTTTCAATCCATAGAGAGCTTTAGTTAATTTAAACACATGATTAAGAAAAAGAGAGTTTTCAAAACCGGATGGTTGTTCAACATAAACCTCTTCGGAAATAAAGCCATTCAAAAAGGCACTTTTGACATCCATTTGAAAAAGCTTAAAGTTATTACTACTAGCATAGGCAAGGAGCATCCTAATGGCTTCTAATCTAGCCACGGAGCGAAGGTTTCATCATAATCGATACCGTCTTCTTGGTTGAAACCTTTGGCCACTAATCTAGCCTTATTTCTAACCACGATACCATATTCATCTTGCTTGTTTCTAAAGACCCATTTAGTACCGATAACTAAATGGTCACTTGGTCTAGGAACAAGTTTCCATACCTCATTTCTCTCAAATTGGTTCAATTCCTCTTGCATTGCAATAACCCAAGAATTATTTTTCAAGGCTTCGTCAATGCTCTTAGGCTCAATTTGAGAAAGAAAAATGGCATGAGCACAAAAATTTTTAAACGAAGAACGCGTTTGAACCCCTTTCGATGTATCTCCTATGATCAACTCCTTAGGATGGGCATCCACATACTTCCATTTCTTAGGTAAGGAATATTCAGAAGAAGATGCTTCCAAGTTGCCATTTTGAGGAGAGGGTTCATTTAAATTCAAAATTTCAAAACCGAAATCATCATCAAGATCATTTTTCTTAATTTCAGAAAGTTCATTAAAAACCACATGAATAGACTCTTCTATAACTAAAGTTCTCTTATTAAAAACTCGAAAAGCTTTAGACACGGAAGAGTATCCAAGAAAGATGCCTTCATCGGATTTAGTATCGAATTTTCCTAAGGCATCCTTTTTATTTAAAACAAAGCATTTGCAACCAAAAATTTTAAAGTAAGAAATATTAGGGCTTTTACCATTCCATAATTCATAAGGAGTCTTGGATAGAGATGGTCTTATTAGAATCCTATTCATGACATAGCAAGCCGTATTTACGGCTTCGGCCCAAAAATATTTGGGTAAATTATGTTCATTTAACATGGTTCTTGCCATTTCTATTCTTTCTTTCCACTACTCCATTTTGTTGAGGATTTCTTGGATTAGAGAAGTGGTTATACACATTTGATTCACAAAAATTTTGGAAGTCATGGTTTTGGAATTCACCACCGTGATCACTCCGAATTGATGAAATCATAAAACCCTTTTCATTTTGAGTAAGTTTACAGAATTTAGAGAAACATTTAAAAGAATCACTTTTGTGAGCTAAGAAATAGGTCCACGTGAATCTACTATAGTCATCTACAATCACAAATGCATACTTACTACCTCCTAGGCTTGTTGTGTCAATTGGTCCAAACAAATCCATATGGATCAATTGTAATGGTCTAGAGGTACTTATTTGATTTTTTTGGCTTAAAGCTAGTTTTAATTTGTTTTCCTAGTTGACAAGCATCACATACTTTATCTTTAATGAACTTAACCTTAGGAATGCCTCTTACAAGGTTTTTAGATGTGATTTGAGAGATTAGTTTCATGCTAGCATGACCTAATCTTCTATGCCAAAGCCAAGCATCATCATTCAAAGCCGAAAAACATATTTCACTACTAAGATCATCAAGATTAATAGTGTAGACGTTATTTTGCTTGATTACAATTATAGATGTATGGTTGTGTGGTTTTTCGACAATGCAAGCATTAGATTCAAATCTTACAATATAACCATTATCACATAATTGACTAATACTCAAAAGATTATATTTTAAACCATCTACTAATAACACATTATCAATTGAAAAGGTTGATTTGTTACCTATAGTACCCGTGCCAATGATTTTACCCTTGTTGTTGTCTCCAAAGGTGACAAACCCTTCATCTTGGCTAGAGAGCTTAGAGAATTGAGATGGATCTCCGGTCATGTGCCTTGAGCATCCACTATCAAGGTACCATCTCTTGCTCCTAGCTTGTGTGGGTGTTTTTGTCTACAAGAAAGGATGGTTTTTAGGTACCCATTTTGACTTGGGTGCCTCAAAAACTGATCTACTAAATTTATCATTATTCAATGAGTTCCTCATTGATCCTTTAGGAACCCATACTAATTTATTTGTGTTAGGTTTCCCATATGGATATTTGTAAACAACATGTTCAGATTTGCAACAAAAATTACATTTCAAATGAGAGGAGACATGTAATGTTGGCCCTTTAATAAATGTGGTTTGTGTTCGGTGAGATCCACTCACGAATCCAATTCCATATCTATTTCTGACATGTCCCTTGTTAGCAAGGATCATGTCTAAGCTCTTGCTACCGACCTTAAACTTGTTTAAGGTCTCTTTGAGTAGCAAGTTCTCCTTTTTGATTGCTTCAAAGTGATTGTACTTAGAGCATGGGAGTAGAGGGAGAGAATCATGCTCAAGACTCTTAAACTTATCTAGTAATAAAGCATATTTCTTTTTTAAAGAATTGAAGCTTTTTGTAACAGTTCTACAATCATCAAATAATTCATGAAAAGCAATTAAAAGCTCATCGAAAGATAAATCTTCATTAAGTAAATCACTTACCTCTTCTCCCAAAGCCATTAGAGCAAAGTTGGCCTCCTCTTTGATGCTTGCTTTTTCATCCTCGGAATCACTCGAGTCATCCAATGTAGTCTTCAATGCCTTCTTCTTCTTGAGTTGCTTCTTCTTGGCTTGGGGGCATTAATTTTTGAAGTGCCCCGGCTTCTTGCATTCATAACATATAACTTGGTCCTTTTTTGATTCAAGTTTGTTCTTGAAGTCATTTTTAAATTTACCCTTTTTAATGAATTTTTAAATTTTCTAGTTAAGAGTGCAATGTCCTCATCAAGGTCCTCATCACTTGATGTTCCTTTTAAGTGGTCTTCTTGAGTTCTTAATGTCATATCCTTCCTGTTCTTTGGAAGGGGGTTCTCTAGCTCATCATGAGCATGGCATGTCATTTCATAGGTCATTAAAGACCCTATGAGTTCTTCGATAGGAAAAGTTTTAAGGTCCTTGGCCTCTTGAATGGCCGTAACCTTTGGATCCCAACATTTCGGAAGGGATCTTAAATATTATGTTACTAATTCAAAATTAGAAAAATCT
The DNA here is from genome assembly GCA_023547065.1 of Musa troglodytarum. Taxonomy (NCBI): domain Eukaryota; kingdom Viridiplantae; phylum Streptophyta; class Magnoliopsida; order Zingiberales; family Musaceae; genus Musa; species Musa troglodytarum. Next base: position 17,834,106 of record CP097504.1, read on the forward strand.
TTACCAAGTGCCTTGAGTCCATTGATGACATCCGTAAAGCAGGTGTACATGTCTCCAATGGACTCACTTGGTTTCATTCAAAAAAGCTCGTAAGAGTGCACAAGAATATTGATTTTGGACTCTTTCACTCGGCTAGTACTTTCATGAGTGATCTCAAGAGTTCGCCAAATATCAAAAGCCGATTCACAAATCGATACGCGATTAAATTTATTTTTGTCTAGTGCACAAAACAAGGCATTCATAGCCTTGGCATTTAAAGCAAACACCTTCTTCTCCGACTCATTCCATTTGCTCATCGGAAGAGAGGATTTTTGAAAACCATTTTCAACGATATTCCAAAGCTCAAAATCCATAAAACTAAGAAAAATCCTCATACGAGTCTTCCAATACGTATAATCCGACCCATTAAACATGGGTGGACGAGTAATGGAGTGACCCTCTTGCATGCTAGAAAAGGCTATCTCTCTTGGGTTTTAAACCAAATATGAGAGTGAACCTTGCTCTGATACCAATTGTTAGGTTCGGAGCGGCACTAAGAGGGGGGGGGGGTGAATTAGTGCAGCGGATTAAAATGAATAAAGCTTGAAAACTGATTCCGGAGATTTGCTTAAGAACTTGATTCACCGAAAGAGACTTTAACTTGAAAATATTCAGGTAAATGAAAGTTGAAGTAGGGAGAAGAAATCCAATCAGTTTGCAGCTTAAGAAATTTACGATGTAGAATTTTAAATACTCACACAGCAAGTAAACGCAGCAATGTATAGTGGTTCGGTCAAATGACCTACGTCCACTCTTGAAGCCTCCTCCAATGAGGCTCCCAACTTCCACTAGCAAGTCTCTTGAAGGGGAAGGACCAAACACCCCTTTACAGCCTTTTACAAGAGGTTCCCTCTCTTTACAAAATTTTTACAAGTAGAAGAAGGAGGTGAACACTTGAACAATTGAAAGCAGGAATTTGCTATGGCTTAGACTCAAATCTAACACTACAAAAGGTAACCCAACCAGCTAGAAGTAAAGGGGTATTTAAACATCGCTGACAGCGTGGTTCGCCGCGAGCACGTGCTTGACACACCACACTGGTGGCACGCAGCGCTACAGTGTGGTGGTTGCAACCACTTGTCAGCGTGCCACCCGCTGGTGGTACTACCGCACAAGTGGTTGCAACCACTGTCAGCCACCGCCTGGGTGGTACTACCACTGGTCGGCCAAGCGGTTACCGCCGGCCCTTGCTAGAAACTGTATGGGCCTTACCTTTGGCCCAATACAACCCAATAAAGGCCCAATTGGCCCAATACAGGTCTAGATAGGATTAACACCTATTCTATACCCTAATTAAGTGCTAACTATGATCTTCTAAAGCCAAATTATACCAACACCATCAAGTTATCTTCCGAAGAGCTTTCCGACGATCTTCCGACGGACTTCCGATAATCCCTCGGATTCCTTCCGACGGACTCCCAGCTGGCTCCCAGATTCTATGGCGAGTTCAACGAGTCTTTGGCACCCTTCTGAACCTTCTCGGTTATCTCCACGAACCTCCGACGATCTTTCCAGCGAACTTCGAAAACCTTCGGCAAGTCCCCGATTTCATCTCGGTTGGCTCCGGCAGCACTTCCGATGATCCTTCGGACTTCTGGTGGACTCTTGAACTTCCAACAACTTGACTTTGTTAATTTGCTCTATCATAGTTAATCCTGCACACTTATCTCAAAAATGGATTAGATCAAATAACCATCAATTGACTTCATCATCAAAATCCGAGATTCGATTCTGTTCTAATATCAAACCTCTTTAACTTATTTTTCCCTATCATAATTAATTCTGTACACTTATCTCAAAAATGCTGAAGGCCTTCTGCCGTATTCAGATTCGATTCTGTTCTAATTCTAATATGATTATATTAGAATCGACCAACATACGTAAATAGAGACAATTGTCGAGGGAATATTGAATTTGAATTAACGTCCCTCGAGATATAACAATATTTTGTGGCAGTCAATAAAAATATTTCATGACCGGTGACCTTCAGATATTTCCTTAAGATCCCTTCGAGTCTGAATACGGCGAAGGCCTTCAGCAGTTAACACGTGCAAGAAGTCTTCATCATTGATCACGTCATCTTGTCTAATCAACCATAAGGACAACAAAACTGGTGTCCATTTACGTGGCCCGTAACGAAGTATAATTAAAGCCTTCTCCTAGCTGTGCATCACTTCCTTCATTTTCGACTTCGATAAAGCATCAAGTTGTTGTTGCCATCGATTCATCTTAGTATATCTGAACATGGAGCCAGAAACCATGCGACCATGGGAGACCATGAAAGATGATTTCTCTTATAGGATTGAATTATTGTGTTTGCTTCCTCCTGTTGATCAGGCCGGATGAGTGCTTGTCTCATGCACAATTTTACCCAATCATCCTCCGATAGGTCCCCTATATGGTATGATCGGACAGAGAATCCATATATCCTCTCAGTTAAATGCGAGTTCAACTGAGGAACGACCACTACAGTACTCCCTTGTGCGCCGACGAGCAATAGAAAGTTCTCCAATTGGAGCCACTTATACTTCTCCTCCTCCTGGACGTAGAGATCATCCAGAACGAGGAAGTATTTGCTTCCATAGAATCCATCGTAGAATAGCCAGATGTCCTCACATGGCTCTCTGGTTATTGATGTTAGGTTTCAGATTTTGATGATGAAACTAATTGATTGTATTTTATTGTCTAACTGTGTTTTGAGTGATGCAGGTCTACTCGATCAGGATTAGACAGTTGACGCAGAAGGAATTGATGTTGCGCTAGAGGAAATCATGTCAGGATATTGGACGTCGAGCCGGAGGACCGGTCGACAATTGGTAGAAGGCTTCGGACATTAAGCATCGGGCCAAGAAGAATGGTGTTGCACTAAGGATATCGGAGTTACGAAGGTCAATCGTCGATTGGGCAATAGGTTATAAGAGAGGAGATTGTGCCAAAAAATCGGATGAAGCGCCGACCAATGACGTGCAGGGCAACAGAATGTCAATTTGCATTGTAATAACAGACTAGATCAAAGTAGAGTTAAGTTTTATGTGTGCAGGATTAACTACGATAATGATGAAGATATAAAGCGAAACAAAGTACTAGAGTCAAGTACGATAGAATTATTAGTTCGTTCGAGAAGTCCAAGATCTAAGATCTGAGCTCGCCGAGATATCGAGTTTGCCAAGAAGCTTATTAACTCACCAAGATCAATCGAAGTCCTAGCTTGAGAGTCTCGTATACGAGGTTTATCTAAGATTCTGAGTTCACCGGAAGAAGTCTTGACTTTCTGGATTTTATATTAGCTTAGGAAATATCTTTAATTTTATAGTTAGTACATAATTAGGGTTAAAAATAAGTGTTAATCTTTTAAGCCCTATATTAGACTGATTTGGGCCGGGTTTAAGGCCTAACTAGAAGTACTGGACCTTGTTTAAAGCAGCTAGATTCGCAGTGTCCAACTCCCAATATGTGGTACCGTAAAGTGTTTCGATGGCATTATGGGTGGCTATGACTAATCGTGTCATCATATAGACTCTGGTACCGCCTCTCGATTCAGATAGCAATGGTATTCTCACATGGTACCGAATCTAAAAGATGAAGTTTTGGCTCCAAGTTTAAATCTCCTCCCATCCTTGGTTAGAACACATAAGCACATATACTTTGAAAGTAGAGAAACTCTATTTAAATCTTTAGAAATCCCCTCCTCTAGTCCTTACTTATTTTCAAGTTAAAAGAGAGGAGAGAGTGCTTGTAAGGGTTACCTCTTAAGCTCGTCAAAAGGAGAGAATACTGTAAAAGGGAGTTGGTCTTCGCCCTTAGAAGGAAGATAGCTAGTGGAAAGCCGATGGTCTCAAGAGAAGAAGAATCGGAAGTGGACGTAGGTCATATGACCGAACCAATATAAAAATTGATTTGCATTTACCTTATTGCTTTTTATCTTTCTGCAAACCTATTTTCTTTACTTGTTCACTATCATCTTTCTTCTCTTAATGCTTTCAAGCTAAACATATTTCTAATACGCTTTAATCGAAATTAGTTTTATCGTACTAAGTTTCCGAAAGCATTTTTAAATTGTCAAAATTTATCATCCTTAACCGCTGCACTAATTCACCCCCCTCTTAGTGCTGCTCTCGATCCCAACAATTGGTATTAGAGCCTCGTTATTTCTCTTTCAGATTTACAACCGTGAGAAATGACTCTTCACGGCTTTCAAGAGGGTTTTTCGATTGTTCGTCCTTCGTTCTTTAATGGATCGGACTACACATATTGGAAAACTCGAATGAGAGTTTTCTTGATTTCTTTAGATTTAAATTTATGAAATATCATTGAAAACGGCTTTCAACTTCCCTCTAAACCGATGAATGAATGGTCGGATTTGAAGAGAAAATCTTTTTCATTAAATGCAAAGCCTATGAATGTCTTATTTTGTGCTCTAGATAAAACTGATTTTAATTGAATTTCTATGTGTCAAACGACTTTCGATATTTGGCACACACTTGAAGTCACAAACGAAGGAATGAGTAGAGTCAAAGACTCAAAAGTTAACATTTTAATGTATGATTTTGAGCTTTTTCGAATGAAAATCAAGCAAGACTATCGGTGACATGTACACTCGTTTCATGGATGTCATCAATAGTTTGAAAAGTTTTGATAAATCTTTTTTGAGTTTTGATCTCATTAACAAGATCTTAAGATCCCTTCCAAAGAGTTGGGATCCAAAAATAATGACTATTCAAGAGTTTAAAGACTTGAATATTTATTCACTTGAAGAACTAATCGGATCTTTAATGACCTATGAAATGACTTTTGAATTTGATGAACATGAGAAACACCTTCCAAAGAACAAAAAGGATTTGGCACTTTAAACAACAGAATGCCACTTGAGTGATGACTCAAGTGATGAGGATAATGTTGAGAATTTTAAACTTTTGACATTAAAATTTAAAAAATTCATTAAACAAGAATTAAAGAACACAAATAAAAAGAACATCAACTTTTGCTATGAATGTAAGAAATTGGAATGCTCCACAGATGAGTACATAAAAATGAAGAAGAGGAAAGCACACAAAAAGGATGAAGACGCAAACTACGCTTTGACGATTTTCGACTACAAGGTAAGCAACTCAACCAAAGCCCCTTTGCTTTATGAAATTACTTGAAATTTTTCTTGAGTGCTTAATTTAGATAGTAGGAAATAAAAATTATTTTAAAAATTTTATTATATTTTTTTGTGCTTTTAAAAAAATTATTAAAAATTTGTTCTTGAAAATTATATTGTTTCATGCATGTTATTATTCAAAATTATGAATGATGTATGCAACATTATGGATGATAATTACATGATGTGTGATAATACAATTCCATGCATATGCTTTTCGTATCAATTTTCAGTTTTAAATATGATACATATCTATGTATGAATTTCTTGAAAGTCTTTTGATAATAGATGTTTGTATCATACTTATGATTTAAAATCTTCTATTTTGGATTAATGTGTTTTTGGCTTTGACGAAATTTGTTTCAGATTTATATGATGAGGGCTTTCTTATACAAACTAGAATATACTTATATGAAACAAATAAAACACATAAAAATGAAAAATTTGCTATCTTGATGTTTTTATGTTTTATGTGTTTGGTCTTGATGGCTTTGATGATGAAATCATCTTTTCAGTCTTAAACTTGATACACAATCTTTTTAGAAAGAGGACTTGAGTATGCTTACATGTAATCAACATACATTGTTCTAAATAAAATTTCTGAATGAAAGATTTTGATAACAATATCCAATATGTATAATGATACATGACTTTCGAATAAAAATCTTAGCATACCTTATGAAATCATACTTGATAATGAAAATGTTAAATGTATGTGTATGATTTCGATTGTTAACTTGATGCTTGGCTCTCATATGAAAGATTTGAATATTTCTATGTGAGACCAAATTGTATAAATTGAAATAAATAAAAAGCAGGAATGTTTTTGTGAAAATTTCCTATCTTTAAAATTTTGACAAATTTGTCAAATTGAATGAGTTAAAAAATGATGAATATCTTGATAATAAAAATTTGTTATCATTTTATGATATCATGCATGAGGATTTGAATGTGTTATATATTGATGACGAAACTCATGTTTTGGTTTTAAAATTGATACTCATCTTTTAAAACATGAGCACCCTTATATGAAACAAACAACTTAAAATAAAACACATTATGCATGATGAGTGACTCTTACATTTTTGAACTAATGTGTTTTTAGTCTTAATCATTTTTATGATGAATTCTTTATATGACGTGTTATATTTTTCAACTGTAAAAGTTTTGATAACGAATTTTGCTTTTACATCTTGAACTTTCATGCTTGACATTAAAAGACAAATACATGTTTAAATGAAATTAATCATAAAAAGGCAAATATATGATTCTTGAAATTTTTTATTTTTCATGAAAGACAAGTGATGAATTCATTTAGAATATTTTATAAATATCCTATGAATGAGATTTTGATGATATAATAAAGAATCCATATATATGAATCTATACAGATGATTTTAATGATGGATTTTCGAGTTGACAAATTGATTTGTATGAGATCTTTTGTTTCAAGTAAATCATGAACCTTCTTTTGATTTCTTGACTAATTAAGATTTCTTATGCAAATTGAAATACTTTCCTCTATGATTGCCTTTTTTTCATTTACTAAAGACGAAAACATTCCATGTCTTGATATATCGATAAGTGATGCTTAAAATTATTTTTATGATTTATGATAAATTTAGATCTATCATGTATAAATCAAGTTGTTTCTTTTACTACCAAATGAATCATGACTTAATCTTTGATATTGATATTTCTTTTATCATGATCCTTAGTTGTATAATTCTTTTGCTTTATTAAAAAGATTTGTCAAATGAATCATGTCCTTCTTGATTTTTCTTGATATCATAACATGATTTCTTTATATGGCTTGTATAATAATTAAAAGTTTTAGCCATTAAGTCTTCTCTTCTTTTTGATAATGACAAAGGGGGAGTTAGCTTGCTAGCTTGTGTATCACAAGAGAAAGTGGCAAACATAGCTAGGTAGAACTTGCAAAAAAGCAAAACTTGCAGAACGAAATTGCAAAGTTGAATTATTTTTAAACTCATGAGCTTGCACATTTAAAATATTATAAATTTTACAAAAATTACTAGCTCATTGCAAAAAAAGAAAAGTTGATAGCTTGCAAAGGCGAAACTTAGTTGTAAAAAGAGAAAAATTGAAAGGGAGCTAGCTTTCGTATCATAAAGTATACTAACTTGTTTATCATTAATTTTTCTCATATTATGATTTATTTATGACTCTTTTGAATTCAAGACTTGATATGTTAAAAGTTCATGATGCAAATTTATTATTTTATCATTATCAAAGCATTCATGTAAAGGAAAAAGAATTATATTATTCCCTTCTTTTTGACAAAAACAAAGGGGGAGAAAGTTTTTGCTAACTTGTACACCCAAATGAAAATTTTGCTAGCTTGAAAAAACTTCCTATCATGAACACTACCAACAAATTGTAATCTTGCAATCTAAAGAGAAGCAAAGAATTGCTATCTCAAAAAAATCAAAAATACAAAACTTAGAAAATTTGCAATCTTATACTTACTATGCTTATAATGAAAATTTAACTTATATTTTTATAGTGATTGCATATTTCTAAGAGGAAGCAAAGTGCTATCTTACCTGTTGTGAAAAATGAAGTACAAACATGCACATCTCAAGAAGCAAGTGTTGAATTGCCATGATTATACATCCTTAAAAACTTGCTATGATTGAATATTTTAAAGAGATGTATGAACACCTAGATTTATAGCTAATATGATTATAAAACTTATATATCTTTTAAACTAGCTAAATGATACTTCTCCATTTTGTTGATGACAAAGGGGGAGAAGTAGATTGATGAGTTCATGCAATGTAAATGTTGATTGAATATTTTATATATTTGCATGATATTTTTGTTGACATAATATTTGATAAATGTTGCTTGGATTTGGGATAATTCAAATGTTCTATCAATGACATATTGATAGGAGGAGTTTGGTTAAACTCCGAGGAGTTAAGATTAACTCCGTCAGTCATCAATTAGTTGTCATCATCAAAAAGGAAGAGACTGTTAGGTCTCAGATTTTGATGATGAAATTAATTGATTATGTTTTATTATCTAACTACGTTTTGAGTGACGCAAGTCTCCTCGATCAAGATTAGACAGTTGACGCAGGAGGAATTGACATTGCACCAGAGGAAATCACATCAGGATATTGGATGTCAAGCTGAAAGATAGTTCGATAATCGACAGAAGGCTTTGGACGTCGGGCATCAGGCCAAGAAGAGTGGTATTACGTCAAGGATATCGGGGTTGCGAAGGTCAACTACCGATTGGGCAATAGGTTGCAAGAGAGGACGATATGCCGAAGAACCAAACGAAGTACCGACCAATGACGTGTCGGGCAATATAATGTCAATTTGCATTGTAATAACTGACTAGATCGAAGTAAAATTAAGTTTTATGTATGCAGGATTAACTATGATAATGATGAAAACATAAAGCAAAACAAAGTGTCGGAGTCAAGTACGATAGAATCGTTGGGAGTTTGAGAGTTCGATGGAAGTTCGAAGACTCATCGGGAGCGCTATCGAAGCTTACCGAGAAAGATCGAAGCTTACTAAATAAGCTCGTCGAAACTCGCCAAGATCAATCGTGAAGTCCAGGAGCTTGCCGGGAGTCTGCAAAATGGTATCCGAGGGTTCATCAGAAGACTGTTGGAAGTTCATCGGAAGCTCACCGGAAGAAGTCTTGACTTTCCGAACTTTGTATTAGCTTAGGAAATATCTTTAATTTTATAGTTATCATGTAATTAAGGTTAGGATTAAGTGTTAATCCTTTAAGCCCTATATTATACTAGTTTGGGCTGGATTTAAGGCCCAACCAAAAGTGCTAGACCATGTCTAGCGGTGGTACCGCTAGATTGGGGCGATGGCACCACCCAGGTCCAACTTCCTAGGTAGTCCTTGGTACATAGAGTAGGTGTGGCATTTCGACATAACTGGTACCGCCAGTCATAGTGTGTCCAAGAGTACTGACTAAGCGGTGGTACCACCCAGTGTCAGAGTCAGACTAGCAGTGGTACCACTAGTACCCTGAAAAACCAGGATGGGAAGTTTTTTGGTTTTAAGTTTGAATCCCCTCCCATCCCTGTTAGAACACACAAGCACATATGCTAGTTATAGGTGCCCTACAAGCCAATCACATGAGTGATTGCACCTGTAACACGCTGCATTAATCTCTTTGCTTATGATTATTGATATTATCTCACATTATCTAGATGTATATTGTGATGTCCCTGGATCTGTGCAATGGGAATCAGATCGTGATGAGATCATGATAATGAGATCGATTCACCTTTAAACACAGACCCTAAATTATCCTAGTCATAGGTTACTCGAGAAGGACATTGAGATAACCGGATAGACCGTGTGTCAGATACCCATTCATATGATGGAGGTAGCTGGTCTCATAGCTACTCGTGGGGACACTAAGGGTACAGTGTAGGTGCTCATTGGAGAATGAGTTCACTGATTGATCCGCCTACGAAATGCTGGATGGTTATTGATACCTCACGTCAGACAGTGATTCCGTAGTCCCAGTAGTGTATCTAGTCCTTAGACTTGAGACACCAAGGATGTCTTGTATGAGTACTCCACTCTTTGATACCGGACTTATAGGTTTGGAAAGCTCCATATCTAGTATAGCCAGTCATTGGGAGTGGTAGCCAACCTTACGAGGGCTATTGAGTGTCAATAGAGGATCATCCACTATCGGTATCATGAGAGGAATATCCCATGAATTCTTGCTCAAACAAATCCTTGGCCAAGGTTATTCTTGAGAGAGAAAGAGTTCTCCGAGAATCCGACAAGAGCAAGACTCGAGGAGAGACCATGGCCCAAGACCATGCCCGATAGGGTCTCGGGATATTAGATGGATGAGAGATTATAGATACATGGTAATCGAGATAGGTCCAAAGGATTGATTCTGTATCATCTGGGGCTACAGAGTGGCCTAGTACGTCCGCAGTCGATGAGTTGAGTGAATTATTATAGAGATAATAATTTACTAAGTCAGAAGGAGTTCTGACAAGTATGACTCACGGCCAGCTCGATATTGGGCCTAGAGGGTCACACACATATGGTAGGTGTTACGACGAGTAGAGGTTCAGATATGAGATATCCGCTGAACCCCATATCTTATTGGATATCCATTAAGCTCCTGAATTATTGGATCCTAAGATGAGATCCAATAATTAATAATAAGAGATTATTGGGTAGAGACCCACTAATCCAAGAGGCTTGGGTAATTGGATGGAGATCCAATACCCAATAGGGCAAAAGATCCATTAGGGTTTTCAGGGAGCCTCTATAAATAAGAGGGAACCAAAACTCTATAGGCTGAGGGTTTTTGATAGCCACCTCCTATTCGCCTCTCCCCAGAGAGAGAGGTGCATCGTCGCAATCCCTGCTATGTGGATATCGCTAGAGAGGAGGACGCTTGACCTCCTTCATCCTCTCCCATAGATCTCCAAGAATTCAGGGATATACGATCTCCCTAGGTATCTTTCTTTAACACATGTAGTTTTCGTGGATTTATTTTTAACGCACCGATCTTCGCACGACGACAGAAACTTTCTATAGGAAATCTAGGGTTTTGTTTTCTGTTCTTCCGCTGTGCATGTGATGTCGCTCTCCTGACGGATTTCCCAATAGTGGTATCAGAGCCAGGTTGTTCGTGTGAAGATCGAATCTTAAACTGCGTGTTGTGATTTAGAATTGTCGCCAAAATTAGTGCAAAGGGGCGAGGAAGGTAGCAACTATTGCTGCCCTTGTTGTAAATGCACGGCTGGCCTTGCCGCTCGCAGGCGCCACTGCCGGCCGGCGGCCGCGCAGGCAGCCGCGCGCCATAGGGGCACGCTGCAAGGGCGCCGCAGGCCGCGGGGCGCCGTGAGTGCGCGCGCCGCGAGGCGCGCCGCGCCAGGGCGCGCGCGCGGTTGCCCACGGCAACACAGCGCACGCAGCGCTGCGCGAAGGGCGCCACCGCCAGGGCACTGCATCGCACCGCGCGCCATGCGCCACGCGGCGCAGGGTGGCGCGCGCACGCAACCGCAGCACGCGCAGAGCAGGTGGGATTAGGTTTTACAAAAGATATTTTACCTCAAATTTTAGAAATTTTAGATTCTATCCCTTTTGATAAAATTACCAAAATACCCTTCATAATTTCAGAAATTCCATATTCTGTCCCTTTTGATAGAATTACCAAAATACCCTTAGTGGTTGAATTACCAAAATACCCCTAGGAATTTAGAAAATTCCCTCTATGTCCCTATTTTCAGAAATATTAGTTAATTAAATAGTTTAATTAACTATTATTATTTATCTAGTAGTCCTATTAAATAACATATACATGTGATGTATGATGTGGACAGATGATCATGGACTTGTGATGTGATGTGTGTACATGTGATTATTATTATTGGGATCTACAAACCTCTATTTTTCTCATTTATTGTGCCGCGTGTTGTAATTATGTTGTAATTATCGAGGAGCGCAGCGTAGCATGACTCACGAGGCCGAGATGACGATCCGACGCATGGAGACGTTGAGATGCCGACGGATCCGACGGCGAGATGGACGATCACAGGCAGAGATGCACCAAGTACACATAGATCTTGATGTGAGTGATTGGGCCCACTAGCTCGCCCGATCACATTAGGATATGGTCCATGATCATCCGTGTGATTGCTCATGTGATGTGTGATTAGTATACACCTACAAGATATATATATATATATATATATATATATATATATATATATATATATATATATATATATATATATATATATATATATATATAGCATATGTAGATATATATATATAAATAGTATGTGTGACACATTATGTTAGGAGACCAAATCAAAAATCCTCTCCATTAATAATATTAAGTCGGTAAACGTGAGGCAATTATATTGACCCACATGGCCTTCCATCGTTATAGCTAGGAGCCGATTCCTAGTGTAGGTTGAGTTGGTCGAGTCCCTCGAGACTCACCTATATTACATCTCGCCATCTTATCTACGACATAGAGATGTCAGAGGTGACCTGAGGATATGGTATACTTAGTCGAGTCCCTCGAGAGTATATCACCGAATCAGACTCATCTGATAACGATGTTAATGACTTAACCAAACATCATGGTTGGTCGAGTCCTCGAGGCCATGGGTTCTGGAGGCCGAACAGATGGGAATCACAAGGAGTTGTGATTGGCAAGAGTTGTCTACCTTTACGGGCTTAACGTGATTGGTCGAGTCCCTCGAGGTTACGTTAAGATGCCGATTGAATCATGATCCCCACTAGAGATCCGCTGGGGGTCTCCAATTCACATACCGGAGGGTGTTGTGTGTCTCACGAAAAATTAGTAGGAATACATTAAGATAAAAGTCCTTATCTTAATTATTTAAATTTTTACAAAGTTTGCATGTTATTTATTTCTGCTACATCTTTTATTTTAGAAAAATATCGCTTTCAAATCCTTTACGTAGCATACTTGATGCCAACTGCCTCACTGGTCCAAATTATATGGATTAGCTTTGCAATCTGAGAATCATTCTCACGGTGGAGAAAATCACGTATGTCCTTGATACAGTGATCCCTACGCCCGATTTAAGGCATGAGATCGCTCATGTGAAGTACTTAGATGATTCCACTCTTGCTTAGTGTTATATGTTGGCATCTATGACTACTAAATTACAGAGACAACATGACAATATGGATGCTAATTTCATACTCCTGCATCTCCATAAACTGTTTAAGAAATAGGGAAGAACTCAGCGATATGAGATATCAAAGAGTCTTTTCTGTGCTAGGATGACCGAGGGGACACTGGTTCAGAATTATGTCATTAAGATGATTGAATAGATCGAGAAACTTACAGGTCTAGGAATGGTCCTAGAGGATAACCTGTGTATGGATCTTGTGCTTCAGTCCCTACCAGATTCCTTTTCTTAGTTCATATTGAATTTTAATATGAACAAACTTGAGGTGACCCTCCCAGAGCTCCTCAATATTGAGAGAAGTAGAGAGCACCATCAAGAAAGAGAAGCGGTTCTACAATCGTGAGACCAAAGAAAAGGAAGACGAGAAGGCCCTTAAGAAGGGCAAGGGCAAAATGGGTAAGGCAAAGGTTGCCAAGAAAGACCCAACAAAGGAAAAGGCCAAAGGCTTCCATCAAAAGATGGGCACTGAAGAGGAACAAAGAGTACCTGCAGAGAGGCGAAACAAAAGCTGAAGCTCTGTACATTCATGATCGCTCCATTTGTCAGAATCTTATGATAACACATGGGTATTAGATACCGGGAGTGCTTATCATATTTGCAATTCGTTGTAGGTTCTGGTAGGACTTAGGAGATTGAACAGAGGCGAGATAGACCTTAAGATGGGCAATGGAGCAAAGGTTGCTACACTAGCTGTTGGCAAGGTCACCTTATATCTGCCTGGGGGAGCTATTATTATATTAGATGTATGCTATTATATTCCTTCTATTATCATAAATATTATTTTCATTTCATGTTTGACAATTATTGAATATAAATTAGTTTTTGAAAACAATGGTTGTTCAATAATTAGATGATGAGATCATCACGAGAGGAATAGTGCATAATAGTTTATTTATGCTAGATATAGCTCCACATATCATGAGTGTAAGCAAATCTAAGAGGAAATGAAAAGTGGAGAGTCAAACAGGAAAGAGTATTAAAACCCTTCGATCAGATCGAGGAGGTGAGTACTTGAGTATAGAGTTCACCAAGTTCCTTAAAGACTATGGGATATTATCCTAATGGACACCTCCTTATACACCACAGCTTAATAGTGTATCAGAAAGGAGGAATCGCATACTGTTAGACATGGTGTGTTTCGCCGACTTACCCATCTCATTCTGGGAAATATGCTTTAGAGACCACAGCTTACCTTCTGAACAGAATTCCAACTAAATCAGTGATGTCTACTCCATATGAGATATGGAATGGGAAGAAACCCGATCTTAAAGTTGTTAAGATTTGGGGCTGTCCTGCTCACGTTAAGAGACACAACCCTGACAAGTTGGAATCTAGGACAGAACGGTGCAAGTTCGTGGGATACCCTAAGGAAACTTATGAGTATTATTTCTATCACCCTGAGGACCGAAAGGTCTTTATAGCTAAAAGAGCAGTGTTCTTTGAGAAGGAACACATTCTTGGTGGAGACAGTGGGAGCATGATAGAGTTGAGCGAGGTTGGAGAACCTAGCTCAAGCACCATTCCAAAATCTATTCAGATACCTAACACACAAGTTCCAACTTTACGTAGGTCCGATAGAGTATCCCATCCTCTTGAGAGAAGAGAGGATATTGAGGATATTGATCCTTAGACCTACGAGGAGGCTATTATGAGCATAGACTCCGGGAAATGGCAAGAAGCCATGAATTCAGAAATAGATTCCATGTACTCCAACAAGGTTTGGAACCTAGTTGATGCACCCGAGGGTATTGTACCCATTGGTTGCAAGTGGATCTTCAAAAAGAAGATTAGAGTAGATGGAAAGGTAGAGACCTATAAAGCAAGGCTAGTGGCTAAGGGGTATCGTCAAAGGCAAGATGTTGACTATGACGAAACTTTCTCACCTGTAGCCATGCTAAAATCCATTCGAATTCTATTGGCTATTACAGCACACTATGATTATGAGATCTGACAGATGGACATCAAAACCGCTTTTCTCAATGGTAACCTCGATGAGGAGGTGTATATGATACAACCTAAGGGATTCGTGTCCAAGGATAATCCAGATAAAGTGTGCAAGTTGCTTAGATCCATTTATGGATTAAAGTAAGTTTCCCGAAGTTGGAATATAAGATTTGATGAGGTAATCAGATCTTATGACTTTGTTAAGAACGAAGATGAACCTTGTGTGTATAGGAAAGTAAGTGGGAGCACTATCATCTTTTTGGTATTATATGTGGATGACATCCTGATCATTGGGAATGATGTACGAATGCTCTCCACAGTAAAGACTTGGTTATCGAGGCACTTCTCCATGAAGGACTTAGGGGAAGCATCTTACATATTGGGGATACAGATCTATAGAGATAGATCCAAGAGGATGCTTGGCTTGTCCCAGTCAAGGTACATAGACACCATTGTTAAAAGGTTTGGCATGAAAAATTTCCGGAGAGGACTCATACCAATGAGACATGAAATATCACTTTCTAGGAGTATGTCCCTAAAGACTCCTGAAGAAAGGGCACACATGGATATGATGCCATATGCATGAGCGATAGGATCTATCATGTATACTATGTTATGTACCAGGCCTGATATAGCGCATGCTCTGAGTGTCACGAGCAAATATCAGGCAGATCCAGGCTTGGAGCACTAGAAAGCAGTAAAAGATATCCTTAAGTACTTGAGAAGGACTAAGGATCTTTTACTGGTATATAGAGGTAGAAGCCTTAAGGTTGAGGGCTACTCGGACTCGAGCTTCCAGTCCGATATCGATGATAACAAGTCTAATTCAGGGTATGTGTTCACCCTGAATGGAGGAGCAGTATGCTGGAAGAGTTGCAAGCAAGACACTACTGCTAACTCGACCATAGAGGCGGAATACATTGCTGTGATAGAGGCACCAAAGGAGGGAGTCTGGATGAAGAGGTTCATCACAGACCTAGGAGTCATGTCAAGCAGCGAGGATATGATTCCTTTATATTGCGACAAATACAAGACGATTACTCAAATAAGGGAACCCAGATCTCATCAGAAGTGTTCTGAGGAGGTTCCAACTTATTAGAGAGATCGTGGCCCGAAGAGATGTAGTAATGGAAAGTGTTCCATCCGAAGATAACATTACAGATCCACTGACAAAGCCATTGACTCAAAATGTCTTTGAGCGTCACAGAGGTCTGATGAGGATCAGACATATTGGTGATTGGCTTTAGGTCAAGTGAGAGATTGCTAGTTATAGGTGCCATACAAGCCAATCACATGAGTGATTGTACTTGTAACACGCTGCGTCAATCTCTTTGCTTATGATTATTGACATTATCTTACATTATCTAGATGTATATTATGATGTCCCTAGATCTGTGCAATGGGAATCGGATCGTGATGAGATCACGATAATGAGATCGATTCATCTTTAAACATAAACCCTAAATTATCCTGGTCATAGGTTACTCGAGAAGGACATTGAGATAACCGGATAGATTGTGTGTCAGATACCCGTTCATATGATGGAGGTAGCTGGTCTCATAGCTACTCGTGGGGACACTAAGGGCACACAGCAGGTGCTCATTGGAGAATGAGTTCACCGATTGATCCGCTACGGAATGCCGGATGGTTATTGATACCTCACATCGACAAGAATTCCATAGTCCCAGTAGTGTATCTGGTCCTTAGACTTGAGACACCAAGGATGTCCTGTATGAGTACTCCACTCTTTAATATCGGACTTATAGGTTTGGAAAGCTCTATATCTAGTACAACCGGTCATTAGGAGTGGTAGCCAACCTTATGAGGGCTATTGAGTGTTAATAGAGGATCATCCGCTCTCGGTATCATGGGAGGAATATCCCATGTATTCTTGCTCGAACAAATCCTTGCCAAGGTTATTCGAATTAAGTGAGAAAGAGTTCTCCGGGAGAATCCGAGAAGACTAAGACTCGAGGAGATACCGTATGGGCCTGACTGCATCATGCCCGGTCTAGGGTCTCTGGGATATTAGATGGATAAGAGATTATAGATACATGGTAACTAAGGACAGATAGGTCCAAAGGATTGGATTCTCCTGTATCATTTGGGGGCCGCGGCGTAGTGGCCTAGTATGTCCACGGTCGATGAGTTGGGTGAATTATTATATAGATAATAATTCACCAAGTCAGAAGGAGTTCTGATAAGTATGACTCACAGCTAGCTCGATATTGGGCCTAGAGGGTCACACACATATGGTAGGTATTGCGACAAGTAGAGGTTCGGATATGAGATATCCGTTGAACCCCCTATCTTATTGGATATCCATTAAGCCCTTGAATTATTGGATCCTGAGATGAGATTCAATAATTGCTAATAAGAGATTATTGGGTAGAAACCCACTAATCCAAGAGGCTTGGATAATTGGATGGAGATCCAATACCCAATAGGGCAAAAAGATTCATTAGGGTTTTCAGGGGGCCTCTATAAATAGAGGGGAACTAGAGTTCTATAGGCTAAGGGTTTTTGGTAGCCACCTCCTATTCGCCTCTCCCCAGAGAGAGAGGTGTATTATCGCAATCCCTACTATGTGGATACCGCTAGAGAGGAGGATGCTTGACCTCCTTCATCCTCTCCTATAGATCTGTAGGAATTCAGGGATATACGATCTCCCTAGGTATCTTTCTTTAACATATGCAGTTTTCGTAGATTTGTTTTTGACGCATCGATCTTCGCACGACGACGGAAACTTTCTATGGGAAATCTGGGGTTTTATTTTCTATTCTTCCGCGGATTTCTTAACAATATATACTTTGAAAGTAGAGAAACTCTGTTAAATCTCTAGAAATCCCCTCCTCT
This sequence comes from Musa troglodytarum, assembly GCA_023547065.1. Taxonomy (NCBI): domain Eukaryota; kingdom Viridiplantae; phylum Streptophyta; class Magnoliopsida; order Zingiberales; family Musaceae; genus Musa; species Musa troglodytarum. The sequence continues at coordinate 17,851,799 of CP097504.1, forward strand.
AGTCCTTACTTGTTTTTAAGTTAAAAGAGAGGAGAGAGTGCTTATAAGGGTTACCTCATAAACTCATCAAAAGGAAAGAGCACTGTAAAAGGGAGTTGATCTTCGCCCTTAGAAGGAAGACAGCTAATGAAAAGCCGGTGGCCTCAAGAGAAGAGAAAATGGAAGTAGACGTAGGTCATATGACCAAACCAATATAAAAATCGGTTTGTATTTGCCTTATTACTTTTTATCCTTTTGCAAACATATTTTCTATACTTGTTCATTATCATCTTTCTTCTTTTAATGCTTTCAAGCTAAACACGTTTTCAATACGTTTTAATCGAAATCAGTTTTATCATACTAAATTTCTGAAAGTATTTTTAAATTATCAAAATTTATCGTTGTTAACCGCTGTACTAATTCACCCTCTCTTTGTGCCACTCTCGATCCCAATAATTGATATCATGAATTTTCTCATGATCCACATGGGATCCAAAGAAGTCATGCTTGGGACATCCACCCAGATTCGATGGTCGTGCACCTAGGAGTGGTGGTAAATCAACCGAGCTAGGGCGTCTTCCCCTCATCGCCATCCATGAGCAGCCATTCATCACAATCGCTAGACTGTTGTTGCTTCAAAATGTCGATGATTTCTTCTCCTTCCTTGTTGCGTCCCACCACCTCTTCTCTTAGGATGGTGGAGTACTCTTCCTCTTGTCGTGGATCCACAAACACCATTATCTCCTTCGAGAGGCCCGACACAGACCCCCTCCTCACCAGATAGGTCAGCCTGCGCACCATCTCCATGAGCTCCAATAGAATATGGCTTGGCGAGAGGCCACTCGGATGCTGCAGAGGGAGCGTGATGAGCGATTCGATGCTGCAGCCGCTCCTCCTCTTGGATGCCAGTCAAGGATCCTACCGAGCAGATCGTCGACGTCCACAATGGCTGCATCGACGTCGGTCACCCACTCCTCCAACTCCGGCTCCTTCAACGCTCGAAGCTCAACGTCCAAGATCGTGCCATTGATAGCCTAGAGGCGGTCAAGAATCATCTCCATGTGGTTTGGCATACCTAGTAGTCGCCCCTGCGCCATCATCGCAGGCATCGGCAGTATATGCAATAGTATGTGCTTCAGATCTGACGCCAACGCCATGGCTTTGATGTCAGGGTGGCAGCTATGGAACTCTAGATTATCAATTGAGCTGTGGACTGGTATTAATCAACCCACTTGGAATCTATAAAGTATCTGTGCCTCATAGTTTGTTCCTTTTCGTACAATACTTTGTTTTCATCCCAAGCAACCATTAATGCTTGATTAAAGCTAATCCAGATGGTGCCACCAGTACAATGACGCACTTGGAATCTACCTTCACTATCTGTGCAAGTAACTAATCAATCATCCAAGCAAACTCCAAGTAATGCTTGATTCTTCTCTGCAGTTAGTTACCTTTGCGTGGCTCTCCTGCAATCTCACAATCTTCGTCTAGAGCAAGTGAGCTGTAAAGGAGCAAAAGATGTTGCCTTTGTCTCGAGCGAGCGAGCTGTGAAGTTACAAAAGAACATGTGGTCGCCTACGATTCTCTACCCCTCTTTCATTCTTTCTCTTATTTCGTTTCTTCTTTCGTCTGTGTCAAGACACTGAGTAAACGGGTTTCGTTTTTCTTCCCGTTTGCCTTTCTTTGATGCTTCAAGAGATTATTATTGAAAACTTGATAAGAAGAAAAGATAAAATTATCAAACAAAGAAAGAGTAGGACAAACTTAATTTTCTATATTTCTCTCAAAAAAACCTCTTTACAATTTCATAAACTTTATGTTTCATGACCCAACATATGGGATTTATATAGTCCTCTAAAGATATATTACATTAATTGTATTCAGAATGAATCATTCTCTTTCAAGAAATCTCTTCAAGAATCAATAGTTATTTTGACTTGTCCTTCTATCTATTTTTCTTTTTGATGTAATGAATCTCCCACTTGATGCAATAAACATTTTTCTTGTTAAAATTAGTCTCTTTATGATATTTGAACAAGTTGATTTCCAACATTCTCCTCTCTTAAACTTGTTCCATCTGACATACCAGGTTTCTTTCAAAGTTGTTAAAATATTTTAAATTTGAGAGGCTTTGTAAGTATGTCAGCCACTTATTCACTTGTCTTGACATGATGTAGCTCTACTTCTTTATTTTTGATTTGATCTCTTATAAAATAAAATCTTGTGTCAATATACTTCGATCTTTCATGGTAGACTAGATTCTTCGCTAAGGTAATAGTTGATTTGTTGTTAACATAAATCTTGGTTGACTTCTCCTACGGTATATAAAGTTTTTGAAGTAATTTTTTTAGTTACATTGCATGACAAACACAAGAAGATGCTGCTATATATTCTACTTCACAACTTGATAGAGCAATGATCTGCTATTTTATTAAAGACCAAGTAAATGAGGTTTTACAAAAATAAAATATAAATTCAGTTGTACTTTTTTTATCATCGTAGCTTTCGGCTCAATCACTATCACTATATCCAATAAGCTCCAATCTTTTAGATGATGAATAAAACATCCCATACTTAATTGTTCCTTTAACATATCATAATCTTTTGGTGACATTTGGTATCAGAGTCTAGGTTAAGCTATGACCTCTTCCCTAAGTACCATCCAAATTCAGATCCCTAGATTGACAAAAGAAAATTATGACAAATGGTGCATCCAAATGAAAATTCTTCTAGACTCCCAAGATGTATGGGAGTCTATAGAAGATGGATTTGTTGAGCCAAGTCCAACAGAAGAAGGAGCAATGAATGCAAAAGCAAAAAAATAACTCAAAGATAGAAGGAAGAAGGAGAAAAATGCTTTATTCACAATCTACCAAGGACTTGATGATACAATGTTCGAGATCATCACTCTAGCAAATACTTCAAAGGAGGCTTGGGAAATACTTCAAAAAGCATTTGGTGGTATTGATAAGGTAAAGAAACTTCGTCTATAAGTTTTATGAGCCGAGTTTGAAAAATTACAATAAGGTATTTCTGAAACTATTTCTGATTACTTCTTAAAGGTCATTTCTATTGTTCATTAAATGAGACGAAATGGTAAACAAATAAGTGATCAAAAAGTAATAGAAAAAATACTGAGATCCTTAGATCCAAAATTTGATTTTATTGCTATTGCAATTGAAGAATCTAAAGATTTGAAAAAAATAATTTTTAGAACAACTTATGAGTTCCTTTCAAGTTCATGAATAAAGGATTATAAAAAGAGAAGAAGACAAAACTTTAGAGCAAGCACTGCAAACCAAGCTTACTCTTGAAAATAGAGGTAAATCAAATTTTCAAAGAGGAAGAGGTTGTGGACAAAGAGGAAAAGGAGGCAGAAATCAGACTAATTAGGAATCTCCAAACAATGAAGGTGATGGAGAAAATTCTAGTCAAAGAGGCCAAGATTATGGTCGAGGATGTGACCGAGGCCGTGGACGTGGTAGAAATTTTAAAAGGTATGAAATACAATACTATATTTACAAAATGTATAGACATTACTCCTTTGAATATTATTATAATCCTAACAACCAAGGTAATAAGATAAATTTTGTTGAGAAAGAAAAGAACGAAAATCAAGTTTTGCTGATGACATATGATAAATTAAAAGAAGATCAATCTATGACATGGTATTTAAATACTTGAGCTTCAAATCACATGTGTGGCATTAAAGATTTATTTTTAAAAATAGATACTAGTTATTTTGGAAATATTATATTTAGTGATATGTCTTAGAGACCAGTAAGAGGCAAAGATAAAATTCTTATTCAACTTAATAATGACAAAGAGTTATGCATTTCAGATGTTTATGATGTTCTTGATATAAAAAATAATATTCTAAGCTTAGGGTAATTACTTAAAAAAGGTTATGATATTGAGATGAAAGATATGGCTCTCTCAATTCATGACAAGAATAAAACATTGATATCACATGGGAAAATGACAAAGAATAGAATGTTTTCTCTATATTTATGTATTTTTGATCGATCAAATTATTTTAAGACTGATATTGAGGATATTTCTACACTATGGCATCTTAGATATGCTAATTTAAATTTTAAGGCTTTGAAACTTCTAGAAAAGTATAATATAGTGACAGGAATGCCAAGAATTGATCGCCCATCAAAATTATATGAAGTATGTATTACGGGTAAGCAAGAAAGAAAGCCTTTCCAAGTTAGAAGAATATCAGAAAAACAAAAAGAGCTTGGCATCGACTTAATCTAGTGCACTCAGATATTTATGGCCCTATTAGTCCAGTATCACTTAGAGGAAGCAGGTATTTTCTTACCTTCAGTGATGATCATAGTGGAAAAACTTGGGTTTATATATTAAAAAAAAAGAAGTTTTAAGTAAATTCAAAGAATTTAAAGAGTTGGTTGAAAGACAAAGTGGTTGTAGAATTAAATGTTTAAGAACAAATAGAGGTAGTGAATATATATCAAATGAATTTGAAAGTTTTTATAGAAACAATAAGATTTTATATTAATTCACTATACCATATACACCTCAACAAAATGATGTCTCAAAAAGAAAAAAATAGGACTATACTTAATATGGTCCGATGCATGTTAAAGGAAAGAAGAATTCCTAAAGAATTTTGGGGAGATGCTGTTACTTGTGCAGTTTATTTGCTTAATAGGTTTCCAACAAAGTGAATTAGTAATGTTACCCCAGAAGAAGCATGGAGCTTACAAAAATCAAGAGTCGATCATTTGAGAATTTTCAAAAGTGTTGTATTTGCTAAGATACCAAAAGAAAAAGAACAAAACTTGAGGATAAAAGTCAGAAATACATTTTGTTAGGTTATGTTGATAATTCCAACAGTTACAAACTCTACAATCCTATCACAAATAAAATTGTAATGTCAAGAGATATTGAGTTTGATGAATAACAGATTTGAAACTGAAAAAGTGATGAGCAGCATAAAAAAGCAATAGCTTCTAAAGAAGATGATATAATACAAACAAATACTGAAGAGACTTTGCCAGAATCATCACCTAGATCAGCTAGGTCACATGATTCAAGAAGCCCAATTATAAGGACAAGACCGATTCAGGAACTCTATGATGTAACTTGAAGGATTGATACTAATAATGATGAACTTTTTTTATTTTATTTTATTACATGATATGATCAATTAACCTTCGAAGAAGTTTGTAGAGAAGGAAAATGATGACAAGCAATGAATGAAAAGATTCACGCAATTAACAAAAATGTTACATGGGAGCTTACTACACTTCTAGAAGGCTACCAAGCAATCGGTGTTAAGTGGATCTTCAAAACAAAAAGAAATGCACAAGGAGAGATAGAGAAATACAAAGAACAATAGGTTGCAAAGGGATACAAACAATAATATGGAATCGACAATAAAGAATTATTGGCACCAGTTGCTCAATTGGAAATAGTAAGATTACTTATCTCTCTAGCAACTTAAATGAAATAGAAAATTTTACAAATGGATATTAAATCAGTATTTTTTAATAGAATTTTTGAAAAAAAGGTATATATTCAATAACCCCCTAGTTTTATTATTTATGAGTAAGAAGACAAAGTATACAAGTTAAAGATAGTTCTTTACGGGGCTTAAACAAGTCTCACGAGTATGGAATTCTCGAATAGATACTTATTTTATTCAAAATAATTTTTTTAAATATCTATATGAATATACTCTCTATACAAAATTTAGCTTTGATACCAAATGTTGAAAACTTGATAAGAAGAAGAGATAGAGTTATCAAACAGAGGATAAACTTAACTTTCTATATTTCTCGTTAAAAATTCTTTATAATTTCACAAACTCTATGTTTTATAACCCAACATATGGGATTTATATAGTTCCCAAAGATACATTACATTAATTGTATTTAGAATGAAACCAATAACCATTTTGACTTGTCCTTCTATTTATTTTTTTTAATGAAATGAATCTCTCTTTTGATGTAATAAATTTTTTTTTATTAAAATTAATCTCTTTATGATATTTGAATAAGTTTACTTTTAACAATTATGACTGTGCTAACCTTCCTCTTCTTTACGAAGAATCTTACAGCTTTTAATTAAAGCATTGCATCACCCGTGTTTTGATTTAACAGACATCTTCTTTTCCTGGGGGCAAAACAAAAAAAAAAAAGAATCTTTGCATGCCCTGCTGCTCTTTCATAAGCGTGACCGGAACTTTAATTAAGATAGCGGATGTGACGGCAACTGCAACATTGCAGAGGTGAAGCTTCAATAGTTGTGCAAATATATTGCTTCAAGACCAAATATCATCGCTACAGACACCTAAAAATTTATTCAATGTTTCTTCTATGTCTTCAGAAGTTCTTTCAAGAATGAGCTCACTTTGATGCCGAAGGCTCGACGACATCCGAATGTGGTCGAGTTTGTCGGAGCCGTCGCACAGAATTTACCCACGATGATCGTTTCTGAGCATCTTCCAGAAGTAAGATTTATTGGTAAACCGTGCTGTGAAGTTTGGCATAAATCAATCATTTGAATTGATCATAGCACTGAGACATTCCATACGTGATTTGGCATAAATCAATCAATCATTTGGATTGATCATAGCTGCTACTGTTCCTGCCAGCTTAACTAGTTGAAACCCTTTTTTTCTTAACTCAGAGAAGAATAATATCTTTTGTTTTATCTTTTGACAGTCTTCATAAGATTGAAATGAAATTGATATTATTTAGATACTAAACGTGTGCAGTCGATGATCTTTTTTGTCTTCATTATTTACTGAGAAAAAACAGAAAAAATTCCTCTCTGTTTTGACTGCCTATTTGCTTAGCACTTAAGCTTTTTCCTCATATAGCTGTTGGTAATGTGTGGTTGCATTTGTTTCCCCCTCAATTCTCATTGAAGAAGCTTTACTTTCCGGTGAAAATTTTAAGCTATGCTTTTCTGCTTGCTTGCATGGCGGAGTTTATTGTTTTATCCTTGTTCCATGCCTGATGCTGGTTTTCTCATATTTATTGGTGGTACCCATTACCATTCCCTTTCTTGCCTCCTCTTCGCTGCTTGTATTCTGCAAATGTAAACTAATGCTTGTGGACATGTATATTTGAATAGCATTCATACTAATCGCATTAACAAATTCTCATGCTGCAAACCAAACCATTATGAAAAATGGATTTCTGTTTGACGAAATATTGGTTTCTTTTTTATTCAGGGGCATAAATTATCTTCATGAGTGCAAACCAGACCCAATAATCCATTGTCACTTGAGACCAAAGTAAGATTATCCACTATCTGAACTTCAATCAGGTAGTAGTATCATTCATAGCTACTCGTTGTCTACTATATGATTATGATTTACGGTTAAGGTGCCAGAAATGTTTTGCTAGATGATGGTGGTCGGTTGAAGGTGGCAGGCTTTGACTCGATTAAGATGTTGAAAATATCTCATGATAGATTCAAGCTAGTGAATCCCATGACTGATACTAACGGTAAGTTGCATTATTCTGTGCAACAAAGATGAACCTATGGCTACTACAAACCTACTCTTGCTTCCTTCCGGGAGTACAATAAGGGTGTTCACAGTTATGATTTATCTAACAAGACTTTCATACCGATCAAAACTTTCTGCAATATTTGAAATTGAAGAGAACTATAATAAAAATAGGAACTGAAACTGACAAGAAATTATTTCGGTCTGATCTGATTCTTTTGTTAGGTTGTAAAAGCATTATATTTTCAAGACATTATGTACCTAAAATATATTACATCCATAAGGATAAAATTTGTTCAATTTGTATTTTTTATATACATTATGACTGAATAATATTGTTACTTCTTCTTTTTCTTATGATATATGATTTTCTACTATTAATTTCAGTTTAAATTGGATGTTCTATTTTTTCTAAAATTCCAAACTGCACTGTGCCAGATGCTGTTGGGATTTTACTTTATCGAATTAGCACAGATTAACACCGATGGACTGCTCGGTTTTTTTTGCTATCATTCAAGTGATACATGACTATCATCCTAAAACATATGATCAAGGTTTATCAGGAAGTTTAAATCATGAGGATCTTGTCCAAGTTTGAATCATTTTGGAAAATCATGCAGAGCTTCTAACTAATTAACTTGTCCGAATTAATTAGACATGAATCTTTATAGCTTCTAATTGAAACATCCATATTTTTTTTATGTACAGTTTACTTCTGTATGTTTAAGACACTGCCCCGTTCAGATGTTTGCAACACGTACAGCGACCGCTCCTGCACTAGTCATGAAGGTGAAGTTTGTTCGTTCGCAAGCACGTGCAGCAGCAGCGCTTGCGCCTCAAATCAATTCTGCAGAAGGCCACTCACACTGCAGTGCAGCAGCAGTGCTTGCGAATCGAATATGCGGATGGCCGCTCGCATCGCAGCGCTTGCAACACCTCAGCCGAAGTTCGTTGCGTCAGATGTGGCAACTCGCACAGCCAGCGAGCATGCTTCGTCACATGTTGAGTGCAGCAAGTGAGAGAGTGCCCTGGCCCTTGGCCTCTGCGTGCCGTTACCTTAGTGCAGCCAGCGAGCGAGAGAGTGCCTTGGGCTTTGCGTGCCCTTGCTCAGCGCACGCACACGGCGGGTGCATCGTCGTCGCTTTCAACCCTGAAACCCTGATAGCATTAGGGGGGGGGGGGGGGGAAGGGGGATGAATCTGTGCGATGCAGAACTAGATCTCAGTGAATCGTGATAGCAAGACCACTCTATTATTGTCCGTACAGAATTTCACTTTCCGATAATCACCTGTAGTCGTACCATTACGAGGACTACACCAACAACACGAGCCCATGAGGGCCGAAGGCCCCTACTATGGGTCGGGAGGCGAACGACGGGTGAGGCGTCGGTTGCTAGCTAGGATTTTGACTGAGAGGTGTTCAGTCGTAATCCGACAAAGTAGTTTCAGGCCACTGGCTTTTCAACCAAGTATGATGACTAATTGTGTGAATAAATAGTTCCTCTCGTACTAGGTTGAATTACTATCGGGCATGATCATCAGTAGGGTAAATCTAACTTGTCTCACGATGGTCTAAACCCAGCTCACGTTCCCTATTGGTGAGTGAACAATCCAACACTTGGTGAATTCTGCTTCACAATGATAGGAAGAGCCGACATCAAAGGATCAAAAAGTAATGTTGTTATGAATGCTTGGCTGCCACAAGTTAGTTATCCCTGTGATAACTTTTTTGACACCTCTAGCTTCAAATTCTGAAAGTCTAAAGAATTGATAGGCCACGCTTTCATGGTTCATATTCGTACTGGAAATCAGAATCAAACGAGCTTTTACCCTTTTGTTCCACATGACATTTCTATTCTTATTGAACTCATATTAGAACACTTGTGTTATCTTTTAACAGATGTGCTGCCCTAGCCAAACTCCCCACCTGATAATATCTTTCGCCTGGATCAGCCCGCCAAGCGGGCCTTGGGGTCCAAAAGGAGGGGTTGGGCCCTACCTCCGACTCACAAAATAAGTAAAGTAACGTTAAAAGTAGTGGTTTTTCACTTCCGCTAGCGACCCAGCTCTCACTTATCCTACACCTCACACAATCACAAAGTTAGACTAGAGTCAAGCTCAACAAGGTCTTCTTGTTGAATCTCAGATTTTGATGATGAAACTAATTGAGTGTGTTTTGTTGTCTAACTGCGTTTTGAGTTACGCAGGTCTACTATTGATTAGGATTAGACAGTTGACGCTGGAGGAATTGACGTTGCGTTGGAGGTGTTTGTTTGTGCAGGAACAACTACGATGGGAAGAAAACATAAAGTGATTTACCGAGGTCAAGTCCGTCAGGGGTTCAAGAGTTCATTGGAAGTCTGAGAGATTTTCGAAAGTGTTACCGGAACCATCCAAGATCGAATCAGGGACTTGCCGAAGTTTTCGGAAGTTCATCTCAAAGATCGTCGAAGGTTCGCGGAACTTACCGGGAAGATTCGGAAGCTAAGACTCGTTGAGCTCGCCATACAATCCGGAGTATGCCGAGTCCACTGGAAGCAATCCGAGGGAAGCATCGGAAGCCTGCCCGAATCTCACCGTAAAGCTCGCCAGAAGTTGACTTGAAGAGTGTCGGATCAAATCACGTTGAGTTATGTTTTTAAGCTCATAGTTTGCACATGAGTAGAGCAAGGATTTAGGAAAAAATCCTGCCTAAATTCAGTGGGGGCCAACTGGGTCTCTACTGGGCCAAGTTGAAACAGGCCCATTCGGCTTTGGTGAATGGGCCAGCGTGAATCGCCTACCGGGCGGTGGCACCGCTGGCCGGAGCGTAGCACCGCTCAGATACGCATGCGGTGGAACCGCTTGGTCGGGCGCACCGCCCGCCACTGATCAGAGCGGTAGCACCACTGCTCGGGCGGTGGTATCACACAGACGCGGGCCAACGTCGACACAGGCGGTGGCACCGCCTCTGACACCCAGAACCGGGAACTCCAAATTTGATTTCAAATTTGGAGCCCAATTTTGAATCCACTTTGGATCTATAAATACCCCCCCTTTCTCAGCTGAAAGTGAACCCTTTTGAGAGTTAGAATCTTAGTTTTGAGCTTTTGAAAAGTCTTGAAAAGTCTTGTTCTTGCTAAGTGTTCACCTCCTTCTTCTCCTTGAGAAATCTTGTAAGAGTGTGAACCACTTGTAAAGGGTTGTAAGAGGGGTATTTGATCCTTCCCCTTCAAAGGATTTGATAGTGGAAGAAGGGAGCCTCATCGGAGAAGGCTTCGGAAGTGGATGTAGGTCACTTTGATCGAACCACTATACATCGCTGTCTTGATTGTGTGAGTGTTTAAATTTCTATTTTACTTTGCTGCAAGCTTTTACTTTACTTGCTCCACTTCCTTTTTATCTTTGTACGCATGCTTTAAAGTTAAAACGCAAAAATTGATTTCAAATGAAACGTTGGTTTCATCGTACGAAGTTTCCGAAGCTTGTTTTAAATCGCTGAAAAATCCATCGTTTTATCCGCTGCACTAATTCACCCCCCCCTCTTAGTGCCACTCGATCCCTAATAATTGGTATCAGAGCCATGTTCTTTCTCTTTTGGATTTATACCCGTGAGAAATGGCTCTAAATGGTTTTCAAGAGGGCTTTTCGGTTTTTCGTCCATCGTTCTTTAACGGTTCGGACTACACATATTGGAAAACTCGAATGAGAGTTTTCATGCTTTCAATGGATTTGGATTTGTGGAACATCATCGAAAATGGTTTTCAACCTTCCTCTAAACCAACGAACGAATGGTTAGTTTTGGAGAAAAGGTCGTTTTCTTTAAACGCAAAGGCTATGAATGCCTTATTTTGCGCTTTGAACAAGAACGAGTTCAATCGGATTTCTATGTGCGAAACGGCTTTTGACATTTGGCGAACTCTTGAAATCACGCATGAGGGAACTAGTAGAGTTAAAGACTCAAAAATAAACCTCTTGTTGCATGATTTTGAGCTCTTCCAAATGACACCAAGCGAATCTATCGACGACATGTACACCCGCTTCACGGATGTTGTCAATAGCTTGAAAAGTCTTGGTAAAAGTTTTTCGGATTTTGAACTCACTAACAAGATCTTAAGATCCCTTTCAAAATAGTGGGATCCTAAAATAACGGCGATTCAAGAATCAAAGGATCTAAATAATTATTCTATTGATGAACTCATTGGGTCCTTAAAGACCTATGAAATGGAACATGATGAATATGATAAACATGATGAACACATGAACAACCTTCTAAAGAACAAGAAGGTTTTTGAACTCCGAACTATGAAATGCCACTTGAGTAATGACTCAAGTGATGAGGACAATGAGGACATTGAACACATAACAATGAATGTTAACAAGTTCATTAAACAAAAATTAAAAAACACAAATGAACTTGAACGGAGAAAGAGGCCAAAGAAGAAGAAGAAGGCTTGGAAAGAAGAATCAAGAAAAGAAGAAGCAAACTACGCTTTAATGGGCTTCGACAATGAGGTAAGTAACTTAACTTCCTTGAATTATTTTGAAATTACTTGATGATTTCCATGAATGCTTAACTTTGTAGGATTTTTTTTTATGCTTTTCTTATGTTTTTAGAAATTAAAATTTTTTTGAAATTATACTATGCTTTTCTTTATAGTATTTTTGAAAAGTAAACATATGAATGATGCAAGATTTGTGATAATGCTTAGGATTAATCCATGCATGTGTATCTTGATGGTTTACATTGTCTCCAAATATGATGCTTGATGATTTTATATCATGCATGAGCTTTTGAAGTAATAAAGTGTCATATTGTGATGATGAAACATATTTTTTGAATTTATAAATAGATGCATGATTTTGGCAAAATTTGAACATGGCCTTTTAACATAAAAATTGAAAGTGTGCTATCATTTTTACATATTTGGTCTTGACGATTTTATGACTAAGCTTGTGTTTTATTTTGATACATGTTTTCATAAAAATTTTGAATATGCTCACATCAAATTGCTTAAAATGAAAATGTATTTTTTTTTCTCATTCTATTGAGATGAATGAATTCATGTTATGAGTCTTGTGAATCTCATAAAAATAAACATGATGAATATTTTAAAAATGTGCCTCATGTTTTCGGTCTTAATGATTTCTCTTGAAACATGCTCTTTGGACCTATATGAAACACATGAGTCTACTCATATGAACGTCAAATCACTTGAAATGGAACACATAAAAAAAATGAGAAATTACACTATCATGATGCTTTACGTGTAATGCTTTTGATCTTAATGGGCTAAATGACAACTTGTATTTCAAATTTATACAATGATGGCTTCCGTATAAATATTTGAATATACATTATGAAATCATCATTGAAATGAAAATATTAGAAGTTTGTTATCATGCTTAATGACTTTGTGATATTATATCTTGATGACAAACTCATGTTTCAGTTTTAAAATTTGATACTCATCTTTTGAAACATGAAACATATTATCATGATAACTCATGTCTTGGAATAATATGTTGCATTTATGCCTTGACAATTTTTATGATAAAGTTTGATTTTCAATTTTTGATGAAAGGCAAGTGATAAATTCATTTATGATATTTTATAAATCATTAGAATTACGAATGAGATTTTGATGATACGGTAATGACTTTATTCATGTTATTAATCTCAAAAATAATAATTTAATTATGAGTCTTGAGTTGATAAATTGAGCTTGAATGATTTTTCTTTTAATGATTCTTGAATCTTCTAGAATTATGACTTGTTAAGACATATTTAATGCTTGAATCAAGTTCTAAAAGATTTCATTTTGCTATAAAGAAATTTTATTGAAATCATGATCTTGACAACTATGACTTGAAACTCTTTATAAATCAAGATCTTTTACCATGTTCCTTCCATCTTATCAAAAGAAAATTCCTTAAATGAAATGTAACTTGTCTTTTGATTTCTCGAATTCAATACTTGAATTTTTATGAATTCGTGTCTTGATTCTTATGAAATGTGATCTTGGTAAAAATTCCTATGTATGAATCAAGATCTTGTGTGTGATCTCCTAAGACTTCCACTTGTTATTTCCTAAAAGAGACTTGTCAAAATGATTCATGAACCTTTTGATTCATGACTTTTGGATTCATGACTCAAGATTGAAGATTGAAACATTATATGCTAAAATTGATTCTTTTATTGTTTCAATACTTCTTAAATGCCTTATGTGATGATTGAAAATTTGATAAAAAAATGTGCTTAATATTTGAATCATTTATCATGGCTTAAAAATGAATGAAAAGAAAATATGTTGGCACTTGTAATCATGATTTGATCCTTAATATTAATATGCTTTTATATATCATGATTCTTGGTTGTATGACATTTATCTTGAATTAAAAATTGATAAATATGAATCTAGATCTTGCTAAAATGAAAAGTTATTAATCATGGATGATATCTTTTGGTTTTGATTCTTGTTGAATTTACATATTGATATCCTTCATGACATGATTTCTCATGTTTTAATACCATCTTGTATGCATCTTGAAAAAATTGAAATATTGATTGATGCAAAATTATTGCATTGAAATATTATTCATCCCTTCTTTTCGATAGTGACAAAGGGGGAGTTAGCTTGCTAGCTTATGTATCACAAGTGAAAGTGGCAAACATAGCTAGCTAGAACTTTCAAAAGACAAAACTTACACTTCTCAAAATGAGAAGAAAAAAATTACAAAGTTGCATTATTTTTTAACTCATGAGCTTACAGTTTTAAAATGTTATAAATTTTACAAAAATTACTAGCTCATTGCAAACAAAAAGTTGATGGCTTGCAAAAGATAAACTTAGTTGCAAAAGAGAAAAATTGAAAGGGAGCTAGTTTGCGTATCGCAAAGTATGCTAGCTTATCATTATTGCTTGCTTGCTTGTTATAAATTTTCCTTATACCATGATTTGTTTATGACTCCCTTGAATTCATGACTTGATATGTTAAAAATTCATGATGGAAATTTATTATTTTGTCATGATGGAAGCATTCATGTAAAGGGAAAAGAATTGTATTCTTCCCTTCTTTTAGACAAAATCAAAGGGGGAGAAAATTTATTGCTAGCTTGTGCTTCAAAAGAAAAATTTTGCTAGCTTGAACATTGAGAAGTAAAGAGTTGCTATCTCAAGAGAGGCAAAAATCTTGCTCAATTTTACTTCTTCAAAATTGCTTACATTTTTTTTATTATTACAAATTATTGTTGAATCTCATGCAAGATTATTTGAAATATTTGATCCTCCCTTTCTTTTTGATGCTAACAAAGGGGGAGAAAATTTTTAGCTTGAACATTGCAAAAATTTGCCATCTTGATTCCTATTTTGCAACTTCATGAGAAGCTAAGAATTGTTATATCAAAGGATGCAAATATTGCTATCATGGGAAACAAGGTGCCTACTTGCACATCTCAAGAAGCAAGTGAAAATTACCATCATTGCCCATGTTTGAAACTTGCTATGATTGAATGGTATTATTTGATGTTGTATTGTATGATGTGATAAATAGCTAGTATGTTGTAAAGATTTGTATATCTTTTAAACTAGCTATGATGCTACTTCTCCTTTTTGTTGATGACATAGGAGGAGAAGTAGATTGATGACTTCATGCATTATATTGAGTATTTTATATATTTGCATGATTGTTTGATTTATTCTCATAATATTGTGATGAATGTTGCTTGGATTTGGGATAATTCAAGTGTTCTATCAATGAAATATTGATAGGGGGAGTTTGTGTTAAACTCCAGAGAGTTGTAATTAACTCCGTTAGTCATCAATTAGTTGTCATCATCAAAAAGGGGGAGATTGTTGAATCTCGGATTTTGATGATGAAACTAATTGAGTGTGTTTTGTTGTCTAACTGCGTTTTGAGTTACGCAGGTCTACTATCGATTAGGATTAGACAGTTGACGCTGGAGGAATTGACGTTGCACCGGAGGTGTTTGTTTGTGCAGGAACAACTACGATGGGAAGAAAACATAAAGTGATTTATCGAGGTCAAGTCCGTCGGGGGTTCAAGAGTTCATCGGAAGTCCGAGAGATTTTCGAAAGTGTTGCCGGAACCATCCAAGATCGAATCAGGGACTTACCGAAGTTTTTGAAAGTTCATCTCAAAGATCGTCGAAGGTTCGCGGAACTTACTGGGAAGATTCGGAAGCTAGCCGAAGACTCGTTGAGCTCGCCATACAATCCGGAGTATGCTGGGAGTCCACTAGAAGCAATCCGAGGGAAGCATCTAAGCTCGCCGGAATCTCACCATAAAGCTTTCGGTTGACTTGAAGAGTGTCGGATCAAATCACGTTGAGTTATGTTTTTAAGTTCATAGTTTGCACATGAGTAGAGCAAGGATTTAGGAAAGAAAATCCTGCCTAAATTGGGGGCCAACCGGGCCTCATCGCTGTTGGGGGCTTAAATAGGGCCTATTCGCTTGGCAATGGGCCGTTGAACCGCCCGGGCGGCATCGCCACTGGGTGGTGGCATCGCCACCAAGCGGTGGCACTGGCCGGCCGGAGCGAGCACTGCCTCAGACATAGACAGCGGTGGAACCGCCCAGAGCGTAGCACCGCCTCAGCATGCACAAAGCGGTGGAACTGCTGGGGCGGTGGCACCGCCCCGCCACTGGGATCGAGCGGTAGCACCGCCACTGGGGCGGTGGTGGTAGTCAGACGCCACCAACAGATCGACACAAGCGTGGCACCGCCTCGACACCTGTAACCGGGAACTCCAAATTTGATTTCAAATTTGGAGCCCAATTTTGAATCCACTTTGGATCTATAAATACCCCCCCTTTCTCAGCTGAAAGGCAACCCTTTTGAGAGTTAGAATCTTAGTTTTGAGCTTTTGAAAAGTCTTGAAAAGTCTTGTTCTTGCTAAGTGTTCACCTCCTTCTTCTCCTTGAGAAATCTTGTAAGAGTGTTTACCACTTGTAAAGGGTTGTAAGAGGGGTATTTGATCCTTCCCCTTCAAAGGATTTGATAGTGGAAGAAGGGAGCCTCATCGGAGAATGCTTCGGAAGTGGATGTAGGTCACTTTGACCGAACCATTATACATCGCTGCGTCTTGATTATGTGAGTGTTTAAATTTCTGTTTTACTTTGCTGCAAGCTTTTACTTTACTTGCTCTACTTCCTTTTTATCTTTGTACGCATGCTTTAAAGTTAAAATGCAAAAATCGGTTTCAAATGAAACATTGGTTTCATCGTACGAAGTTTCTGAAGCTTGTTTTAAATCGCTGAAAAATCCATTGTTTTATCCGCTGCACTAATTCACCCCCCCCCTCTTAGTGCCGCTCGATCCCTAACACTTCTTTCCCCACTGATTCTGCCAAGCCAGTTCTCTTGGTTGTGTTTCATTGGATGGTAGACAGGGATAGTGAAAATCTCGTTAATCCATTCATGCAAGATTAGTAATTAGATGACGAGGCATTTGGCTACTTAAAGAGAGTCATAGTTACTCTCGTCGTTTACCTGCACTTGGTTGAATTTCGTCACTTTGATATTCAGAGCACTAGGCAGAAATCACATTATGTGAGTATCTGCAGGGACCATCGTAATGCTTTATTTTAATTAAACAGTCAAATTCCTCTTGTCCATACCAATTTTGAGTCGGTTGTTTAACGCCCAGGGAAGGCCCCCGAGGGGGCCATTCTCGATCCATCCCCTGGCTGGCACGTAGCGACCTACTCTCGCCACGAGAGCAGCTCGAGCAATCTATCGATAGCCAATGGGTTTGGGGCTAAGTCCCTCGTGCCCGACCCTAAGAGCCAATCCTTTTCCTGAAGTTACGGATCCATTTTGCCAACTTTCCTTGCCTACATTGTTCCATGGGCTAGAGGTTGTTCATCTTGAAGACCTGATGCGGTTATGAGTATGACCGAGCATGGCTGGCACTCAGTCCTCTGGATTTTTAAGGGCCACCAGGGGTTCACTGGACACCGCGTGATGTGCAGCGCTCTTCCGGCTGCTAGACCCTACCTCTGGCTGAGCCATTTCCAGGGTGGGCGGGCCATTAAGCAGAAAAGATAACTCTTCCTAGGGCACCGCCGACATCCCCGAACTTCCTAATGTTGTTGTCCATTGTCGCATCCCAGCTCGGGAATTTTAACCTGATTCCCGTTCAGAGCTCACACGGAGACGCACTCTTACACGGGCTTCCCCTGTCCTTTAGGATCAGCTAACCCATGTGCAAGTGCCGTTCACATGGTGTTGAATCTCGGATTTTGATGATGAAAATAATTGATTATGTTTTGTAATCTAACTATGTTTTGAGTTATGTAGGTCTACTCTCGCTCATGATTAGATAATTGAAATAAGAAGAATCAATGTTGCATCAGAGGAAATCACGTCAAGAGATTGGACGTCAAGCCGGAGGTTCAGTTGGCGATCGACAGAAGGATTCAGACAAAGAAATCAAGCATTGGGCCAAGAAGAGTGGAGTTGTGCCAAGGAGATCGAGGTTGTGGGCATTACTACCGATTGGACAATAGGCTGCAAAAGAGGATAATCTGCTAAAGAACCAAATGAAGCGCTGATAGACGAATGATGTGCCAGGCAATAAAATGTTGATTCACATTGTAAAAATTATCTAGATCGAAGTAGAATTAGGTCTAATTGGGTTAGAATTGGGCCAACTTAGTTAGGGGCCAACTGGACATGAATCAGGATTGTGTTGGGTTAGATGAAAGGCCTATACAGTGCTCGGATTCCACGTCAAGTGGTGGCACCACCAGATGGGTGGTGGAACCGCATGAAAGCTCAATCTTCTAGATTGAGTCTAGGTGGTGGTACTACCCAGCGATAGTATGTCTAGGCAGTAGTACCACCCAATGTCAGATAGCTCTAGTGATGGTATCACTAGACTAGGTGGTGGTACTACTAGACTAGGTGGTGGTACCGCTAGACTAGGTAGTGGTACCGCCCAATGTTAGAACCCACTAGCTGTGGTACTACCAGTACCCGAAAAACTCAAAATAAGATAGATTTTGGCTCTAAGTTTGAATCCATCTGGAGCCTATAAATACCCCTCTCATCCTTAGGTAAAATATACAAGCTCACAAACTTTAAAAGTGGGATAACACTATAAACATCTCTTTAGAAATCTCTCCTTTAGCCTTCATTGGTTTTCAGCCTAAAGAGAAGAGTGAGTGCTTGTAAGGGTTATCTCCTAAGCCTATCAAAAGAAGAAAGTATTGTAAGGGAGTTAGTCTTTACCCGTTAGAAGGGAGACTACTAGTGAAAGCCGGTGGCCTCAAGTAAAGAGTAATCGGGAGTGAACATAGGTCGGATAACCGAACTACTATAAAAATTGGTGTATGTTTACTTATTATCGTTTATATTTCTGTAAACCATCTTTTCCTTACTGCAATCACTCAGATCCTTCTCTTTCACTTATGAATCCTTTCAAGCTTAACACATTTTTATTAGGATCAAGAGTAGCACTAGAGGGGTGGGGGGGTGGTGAATTAGTGCAACGGATAAAACTTGATAATTTAAACACTTTCAAAAAACTTTATACGTTGAGATAATTTTGTCAAATGAAAATGGTTTCAGAAAAACGATTGAGCCAAGTGAGTTCATAAGAGAGTAGAGAAGAGGAGATCGAACAATTGCAATGAAGTAAGAATTGAAATGCAGCAAATGTAAATTATGCACCATGAGAAGAACTTAGTGATTTTATAGTGGTTCGGTCAATTGACCTATGTCCACTCCCGATACCTCCTCTGATGATGTCACCAGCTTCCATTATCGATCTTTCTTGAAGGGAAAAGATCAAACACCCCTTTTATAGAACTTTACAAGTGGCTCATACTCCTTTTACAGACTTTTTATACTTAGAGAAATGGGGAGGTGAACACCCAAATTTTTCGAAGTTGTTTCACTATAGTTTCAGTTTAGTTCTTATTTCTTCTCAATGTGCTTAACCAGCTGAGAAGTAAGGGGTATTTATAGCCTTAATTGGCTTCAAAATTGGACCTAGAAAGGGTTCCATCCTGGATTTTTGGGTATTGGCAGTACCACCGCTTGTTTCTGGTGGTACCACCACTAGTTGACCCTGACACTGGATGGTACTACTATCCAATCTGATGGTACCACCACCCAGTCTGGTGGTACTATCACTAGAGCAGAGTCTTGGGTTTTGTGGTTTAGTGATATCACTACATGACAAGCGATACCATCACTTAACAGTTATTAACTACCAGCGATACCATTGCTTAATTTAGGTGGTACCATCACCCAGGCTCTTAGGAACCTAGTCCTTAGGTGATTCCACTGCCCCAATCTAGCGATACCACTGCTAGACAGGGTCTAGCAACCTGGATTGGCCTTAAATCTAGCCCAATCCAGTCCACTTACGGGTCAAGTTGGCCCCTACCAAGGTTAATGGGATTAACACCCAATCCTAACCCTAATTATGTACTAACTACAAAAATTAAAGATATTTTTTAAAGTAAAATGAAATTCAACATGTTAAGGCTTCTTTCGGTGAGCTTCTAGTGGACTTCTGACATACTCTCGGACATCTTTCGACGAACTCGGGGTAGGCTCCTGGACTTTACGATAATCTTGGTGAGTTCCGACGAGCTTCTTTGGCAAGCTCTGATCTTTCTCGGTGAGCTCTGCGAACTTCCGATGAACCCTTCGTTAAGCTCCCGACTCATTCTTGTCCAATTTTGATAGCATTCCCAATGAATCTTCGGATTCCTGGTGAAGTCTCGAACTCCCAACGATTCGATTATACTTGACTCCGGCAATTCATTTTGCTTTATGTCTTCATCGCTATCGTAGTTGATCCTATACACTTTTCTCAACATATAGATTAGATCAAATAACTTATCAATTGATTTCATTATCAAAATCTGAGATTTAACAATCTCTCCCTTTTTTATGATGACAATCAATTGATGACGGAGTTAACCTTAACCCCCCCTATCTATATGCCATACTTGAGAAAAGAAATACTTGAATTCAAACCCTTTGAATTCAAGCCCAAATCGATAAGTTTCATACATTCGAACTTATCGGCATGCTCAACAAGTATAATGTTTCATCCCAAAATACAATACTACATAGTTTTTATAATACGAAAATGATGTCAAGGCATGACATCCAAATTCAAGTCCAATGTCAAATGATGATAGATAATCATCATTTCAACAAATGATACCAACTTCAATTTTGAAATATAGCAAGATTCAAATGATATCAAATAATAATTCACCAATCCAAGGCATGATATCAATTGATAATTTATCATTCAATGATACAAACTTCAAAAATGGTAACTTATTGTATTGAGGTATGATATCATTTTCAAGTAGGATAACTAAGCATGATATGATAACAAGCATAGAAAAATTATCATTTTAAGCATACATGATTCATTTCAATCATTTGCAATGCATATGATACATTTCATAGATTTGCGATACATTGCAATACGCTTCAAGTGTTTGCGATGCTTTTGATGATACCAAGTATTTTACAATACAAAGCATGTCAATTGTTTGCAATGGATAGCATGTCATCAATTTGTTACATTTCTCTCCTTTTGTCATCAATAAAAAGGAAATGGGCCAAAATTTTTAAGTAAGCAAAATTTGATATTGCTACCAATTGTTGCGATACCAAATGTTACGATAGGATTCTTCTTGAAAGGGCAAAAAAGGAGAAGGATATCTCTATGATACCATCAAGAAGAATTAAAATTTCATGAATAAAATAATGGAAAATAGGACTAGCAATAAGAGCCAATTCGGCATTTCCATAAAATTTGTGAAGTAGAAGAAAAGATCATCCAAATTTTAAAAAAAAACTTATGAATGTCCGTTCATGAATGATGTAAATGATGTTTCTTAAAAAAAATTCATACATCACTTTTATCATGACATTAAATTCACATTTTGAGAAGTGAATGGAATCTGTATTGAATTCAAGAAAAAGAGAGCATTCAAAAAGCTTTTCTTATTCATAAAGAGCTTATGACAAAAAGATATGTATAAAGAGAAGAAGTTCATGAATCATGAAAGTAATTCGTTCAAGCTATCAAGAATTTATCAAACTTCAATTTTTCATTTAAAATCTCATGACATAAAAATGTGAAAAGTGAATCATGAAAGCCATTCGTTCAAGCCAATGAAAATTGTGTTTGAAAAAAAATTTTATTTTATGACATAGAATCTGTGAATGACATTTTCATGTGATAAAATATGTCAATTAAATCCGTGAAAGATGTTTTTGTCAATAAAATTCTTCAAAAATATATCTAACATTTGCATGAAATCTGTGAGTGAATGAAGGGAGGATTCAAGAGTCATCAAACGATAGAATCGAATCTGATACCAATTCAAAAAGTCATCAAGGCAAGAGTATCAAACATTCGCAAGGCAAATTCGATGCTGAGATAGGAGAAAGAAAACTAAGTTCATGAAAATCGAAATGATGATACGAAATCAAAAAATTCTGGAAAAGGCATACAACAAACTCATGCATTCCATTCAACATTCTTGATTATTGCATTACATGAAACTTAAGGTGAAAGTGTACTAATTGCATCAAAAAGAGTATTATGGACTCCATTACAATACATTTGTTCACAATACATAGAGCTTTTAGGAATTACAAACTACTCCTTGGGTGGTATGCTAAAATATCTATACAAGGAATCGATCTTGTGATGTACTTGTCACACTACAGTTAGGATCTCATTTTGTTATAATGTGAGTTCAGCTTGCTGTGATTTGAGTTGTTCCAGTTGAGTTATAATCGGGTCGCTAGATGGTGCAGGAGCTGGATCAGTTGGTGCAGCATCAGAGGGACTAGGGAAAGGGGACTCATTACTCCTAAATATAGGTGTTTTAGGTTGTTCTTCAAGAGGGGAAGGATCGGTTCTTCTAGGCAACCTAGTTCAAATTCTATTTCTAAAAGTGCACCTTAGTCGTTTAAGTAGGTAGAAACCTACTTTTATTTATATCTATCTACTTTTATTCTTTCTTTATTGGGTGGCATCATGATGTTATGTGTATGTAATAGCCTCATGACTAACCCACCATATAGAAGCATTAGATCTTTAGTTGATATGTCAATCATATTTTGCTGGATTAAGTATCCAAAGCAGTTTTCTTGTCTGGCCATGATCCAATACATTGTATCTAATTCCATTTGATTGACTTCATCATAGTGATATTGTTTTGGAATCAATATACTAATGATGATAAGATGGAGAACTTTGAGTTGAAGGGCATCAGGTGTTCATAACTTTTAGGGATTATCGATAAGTTTGGGTTTCCAAAAATGGTTCCTAAGGCTTTGCAATAGGTCACTCTAATTGCGTCTAAATCCCATTAGCCTCTAAAATAGCAACGTCTTCTCTTTCTGGAAATTCTTATTAGATCGCAAATTATACTATCTGTAATTGAGATATGGGGTCCTAGGAGATAAATTGATACATTGTCATCTTCATCCACATTTAAGTTGTTATAAAACAAACGAACTAGCCTAGGGTATATTGGTTCGCTAATTTATAATATAAGTAAGACATCAAGATTAGCAAACCAATGTATAGGTTCTAAGTCCTCTAATTCTCTTAGATCTACATATTTTCCTTTGTGAACACTTCTAGATTTAAAGTTTGGGAACCTAAGGGTACTTTCATTTGAGTTAAATAAAGAGGGGTCATATGACTCTTCTATTCTCCTCTTTCCTTTGTCCCTAGATGATATTCTAGGTATCATTTGTCTATAAATGATGATAATGAAAGAGTAATTATAAAATGGCAGCAATGTATCATGAATTCAAACAAAGAATTTCAAAGAATACCTTAGTAGAGATCTTCCCAAAAGATAATGAAGTTGATCTAAGATTTGAGAAGATGAAAGCCTCTCTCGATATACTAGAGGAGGAAGATGATGATTAAGAGGCGGGAGAGGTTTTTTGAGGGCTGCAGCAAGGGAGGGGGTCGGTTCTACCACCGATCCTAAAGTCCCTTTATATAGGGGACCTCTTAGGTGGTGCCACCATTGATTGGGCGGTGCCATCGCCTAGGAACAGAATGCTCAGGTGGTGCTACCGCCTGTTCTAGTGGTGCTATCGCTGGTACAATCACTTAGCCAGTTTTAGGGGTAGCAACACTTTGATTATTTAATCAATTGATCTTCCTTTATTTTATAGGGATTTATAATATTGAATGTTCTAATTTACTTGCCATGTATTTGATTAAGTGAAATAATAACATTTAAATTAGTCCTATGAGGTTATTTCTTTTAGGAAAGATGATTTATCAAACCCTTTTTAGCAAAAAATTAATCATAATAATCAAAAGATAGGAGGTTTAAGGGACAATGATAAGTGAATAGGTTGAAAATTTAAAAGTTATGAGGAGTGCAGTTAAGTGGTTTCAAAAATTCTAAAAGCTTGAATCTCGACATTTGTGAGTAAAAACAAGAGCATCATTCACATTACTTTGATGGAGTTATTTTTCTTAAGGAAAATGACTCATCAAACTCTTTCACAAATTTATTCATTCAAGGAAATATCAAAACATTTTCCTTAAGAGGATCAAGGGAGAATGATCAAGATGACTCGAATAATAATAAAGGAGTTTAGGCAAGTGATTTTCAAAAATTACGAAAGCTTGCATATCATCATCAAAATTATTTTTCAAGAAATCTAACAATGTTAACTTAGCTAATGTCTCTTAGTCTCAATACTAGTATGTTTTAGTGTCGGTGGAAGGTTATCGTAAAAGCAATCAACACAATTCAATCATTGAGCAATCAATGGTCTTTAATTTTTGAGCTAGTGGGCTTGATAACAATCATGCATCATTGAGATATCATTACTTGCTCCTAGCTTGTGATGATAAAGATGTGTACATAAGATGATTTTTGGGTACCAATTTAAACTTAGGTGCCTCAAAGATTGATCTACTCATTTTATAATTTTATATTAAATTCTTTACGAATCCCTTTCGGAACCCATATCAATTTATATAGACTAAATTTCTTAAACAAACCTTTGTAAGCAACATATCCGGGTTTGCAACAAAAGTTGCACTTTGTGTGAGGTGATACATGCAATGTAGGTCCTTTAACAAAAGTGTTTGGATTTTGGTGAGAGCTACTAACAAATCCGATTCCACTTCTTTTATGAACGTGACCTAACAAGGATCATATTCAAAAACTTGCTTCAAACCTTAAACTTTTCTAGTGTTTCTTTTGTTGGAAAATTCTTCAGGGGAGCGACATCACATGCATAGTGGAAGAACAAAAACAAAACTCCAAATTTCCCGTAGAAAGTTTGCATCATCGTGCGAAGATCGGTACATCAAAAACAAATCCGTAAAACTACACGTGTAAAAGAAGATATCTAGGGAGATCGTATATCCCTGAATTCTTGTAGATATGTTGGAGAGGATAAAGGAAGTCAAGCATCCTCCTCTCTAGCAGTATCCACATAGTAGGGATTGCAACGATGCACCTCTCTTTCTAGGGAGAGGAGAACAGGAGGTGGCTACCAAAAGAAAATCCCAGCCTATAGAGTTTTGGTTCCCTCCTATTTATAGAGGCTCCCTAAAAATCCTAATGTATCTTTTGCTCTATTGGGTATTGGATCTCTATCCAATTACCCAAGCCTCTTGGATTAGTGGGTCTCTACCCAATAATCTCTTTTTAGCAATTATTGGATCTCATCTCATGATCCAATAATTCATGGGCTTAATGGATATCCAATAAGATAGGGGGTTCAGCGGATATCTCATATTTGAACCTCTACTCGTTGCAACACATACCATATGTGTGTGACCCTCTAGGCCCTATATCGAGCTGGCCGTGCATCATACTTGTCAGAACTCCTTCTGACTTAGTGAATTATTATCTCTATAATAATTCACCCAACTTATCGACTGCGAACGTACCAGGCCACTATGCCGCGGCCCCCAGATGATACAGAGGAATCCAATCCTTTGGACTTATCTGTCCTTAGTTACCATATATCTATAGTCTCTCATCCATCCAATATCCCAAAGACCTTATACCGGGTATGGTGCTGTCAGGCCCATACGGTCTCTCCTCAAGTCTTGCTCTTGTCGGATTCTCCCGGCGAACTCTTTCTCTCTCAATCCGAATAACCTTGGCCAAGGATTTGTTCGAGCAAGAACACATAGGATATTCCTCTCATGATACCGAGAGCAAATGATCCTCTATTGACATTCAATAGCCCTCGTAAGTTTGGCTATCACTCCTAATAACCAACTATACTAGATCTGGAACTTTCTAAACCTATAAGTATGGTATCAAAGAGTGGAGTACTCATACAGGACATCCTTGGTGTCTCAAGTCTAAGGCCAGATACACTATTGGGACTATGAAATCGCTGTTTGATGTGAGGTATTAATAACCATCTAACATTCCGTAGGCGAATTAATCAGTGAACTCATTCCCCAATGAGCACCTGCACTGTACCCTTAGTGTTCCCACACGAGTAGCTATGAGACCAGCTACCTCTATCATATGGATGGGTATATAGCCAACCAGTCTATCCGGTTATCTCGATGTCCTTCTCGAGTAATCTTTGACCAGGATAATTCAGGGTCTGTGTTTAAAGGTGAATCGGTCTCATTATCGTGATCTCATCATGATCCGATTCCCATTGCACAAATCCAAGGACATCACAATATATGCAACACGTAAGATAAAGTGATAAAATGCCTAATAATAAGTAAAGAAAAAAAGTGCATATCAAGTCACAAGTGCCATCACTCACATGATTGGCTTGCAGAGCACATATGACTAGCAATCTCCCACTTGACGTGTGATCCCTATCAGACCTCTGTGACGCTCAAAGATAATTTGAGACAATAGCTGGGTTAGTAGATCTGTAATATTATCTTCGGATGGAACTCTTTCTACTACTACATCTCTTCGGGCCATGATCTCTCTAATAAGTTGGAACCTCCTCAGAACACTTTTGATGAGACTCGAGTTCCCTTATTTGAGTAATCACCCCATAGTTGTCGCAATATAAGGGAATCAGCTCCTCGCTGCTCGACACGACTCCCAAATCTATGATAAACTTCTTTATCCAGACTCCCTCCTTTGCTGCCTCTGTCGCAGCAATGTATTCCGCCTCTGTGGTCGAGTCAGTAGTAGTGTCTTGCTTGGAACTCTTCCAGCATACTACTTCTCCATTCAGGGTGAACACATACCCTGAATTAGACTTGCTATCATCAACATCGGACTGGAAGCTCGAGTCCGTGTAGCCCTCAATCTTGAGGCTACTACCTCCATATACCAGTAAAAGATCCTTAGTTCTTCTCAAGTACTTAAGGATACTTTTTACTGCTTTCTAGTGCTTCAAGCTTGGATCTGCCTGATATCTGCTCGTGATACTCAGAGCATGCGCTATATCAGGCCTGGTACATAGCATAGCATATATGATAGATCCTATCACTGATGCATATGGTATCATATCCATGTGTGCCCTTTCTTTAGGAGTCTTTGGGGACATACTCCTAGAAAGTGATATTCCATGTCTCATTGGTATGAGACCTCTTTTGGAATTTTTCATACCAAACCTTTTGATAATAGTGTCTATGTACCTGGATTGGGATAAACCAAGCATCCTCTTGGATCTATCTCTATAGATTCGTATCCCCAATATGCAGGATGCTTCCCCTAAGTCCTTCATGGAGAAGTGCCTAGATAACCAAGTCTTTATTGTGGAGAGCATTCCTACATCATTCCTAATGATCATAATGTCATCCACATATAATACCAAAAAGATGATAGTGCTCCCACTTACTTTCCTGTACACACAAGGCTCATCTTCGTTCTTAACGAAGTCATAAGATCTGATCGTATAATCAAATCTTATGTTCCAACTTCGGGAAGCTTGCTTCAATCTATAAATGGACCTAAGCAACCTACACACCTTATCTGGGTTATTCCTGGACACGAATCCCTTAGGCTGTATCATATATACCTCCTCCTCGAGGTTACCATTGAGGAATACGGTTTTGACATCCATCTGCCAGATCTCATAATCATAGTATGCTACAATAGCCAATAGAATTGGAATGGATTTTAGCATGGCTATAGTTGAGAAAGTTTTCATCATGGTCAACACTTTACCTTTGACGATACCCCTTAGCCACTAGCCTTACTTTATAGGTCTCTACCTTTTCATCTACTCCAATTTTCTTTTTGAAGATCCACTTGCAGCTAATGGGTACAATATCCTCGGGTACATTAATTAGGTTCCAAACCTTGTTGGAGTACATGGAATCTATTTTTGAATTTATGGCTTCTTGTTATTTCCCGGAGTCTATGCTCATAACAGCCTCCTCGTAGGTCTAAGGATCAATATCCTCAACATCCTCTCTTCTGATATATCCCATATATCTTTCAGGAGGATGGGATACTCTATCGGACCTACGTAAAGTTAGAACTTGTGTGTTAGGTATCTGAGCAGACTCTGGCTGTGGAATGGGGCTTTAGCTAGGTTCTCTAACCTCACTCAATTCTATCATGCTCCCACTTTCTCCACCAAGAATGTGTTCCTTCTCAAGGAACACTGCTCTCGTGGCTACAAAGACCTTTTGGTCCTCAAGGTGATAGAAATAATACCCACAACTTTTCTTGGGGTATCCCACGAACTTGCACCGTTCCATTCTGGATTCCAACTTGTCAGGGTTGTGCCTCTTAACATGGGCAGGGCAGCCCCAAATCTTAACAATCTTAAGATTAGGCATCTTTCCATTCCATATCTCATATGGAGTAGACATCACTGACTTAGTTGGAATTCTGTTCAGAAGGTAAGTTGCGGTCTCTAGGGCATATCCCCAGAATGAGATGGGTAGGTCGACGAAACACATCATGGAATGCATCATGTCTAATAGTATGCGATTCCTCCTTTTTGATACACCATTAAGCTATGGTGTATAACGAGGTGTCGATTGGGATAAGATCCCATAGTCTTTGAGGAACTGGGTGAACTCTGTACTCAAGTACTCACCTCCTCGATCTGATCGAAGGGTTTTAATACTCTTTCCTGTTTGGTTCTCCACTTCATTTTTATATTCCCTGAATTTCTCAAAAGCTTCAGACTTATACTTCATCAAGTACACATGTTCATATCTTGAGAAATCATTAGTGAAAGTAATGAAGTAGGAGTAACCACCTATGGCATGAGTCGACATGGGACCGCATACATTACTATGTATGAGTTCTAGTAACTCAATGGCTCTCTCTCCAGTTCCACTAAATGGAGAGTTGGTCATCTTTCCCCGAAGGCAAGGTTCACATGTCGCATATGACTCATAGTCAAATGGATCTAGATATCCATCTTTTAGCAACTTTTGAATCCTTCCCTCGTGGATGTGACCTAGCCTACAATGCCAAAGATATGCATTGTTCACCTCTTCTCGTTTCCTCTTAGACTCACTTACACTCATGATATGTGGAGCTGTATCTAGCATAAATAAACCATTATGCAATGTTCCTCTCATGATGATCTGATCATCTAATATTATTGAACAACCATTGTTCTCAAAAACTAATTTATATCTAATAACTATCAAACACGAAATGGAAATAATATTTTTGATAATAGAAGGAATATAATAGCATGCATCTAATGCAATAATAGCTCCACCAGGCAGATGTAAGGTGACCTTGCCAATAGCCACTACAGCAACCTTTGCTCCATTGCCCATCTTAAGGTCCATCTCGCCTCTGTTCAATCTTCTAGGTTGTGCCAGAACCTACAACGAATTACAAATATGATAAGCACTCCCGGTATCCAATACCCATATATTATCAAAAGATTCTGACAATTGAAGACTGATCATGAATGTACCTGAAGCTTTTGCAAGCTTCTGTTTTTTCCTCTCTGCAAGGTACTCTTTGTAGTTCCTCTTCCAGTGCCCATCTTTGCCGCAGTGGAAGCACTGGCCTTTGTCCTTTGTTGGGTCTTTCTTGGCAACCTTTGCCTTACCCATTTTTCCCTTGCCTTTGCCCTTCTTAAGAGTCTTCTCAGTCTTCCTTTTCTTTTTGGTCTCACTAGCATAGAGAATTGGCTTCTCTTTCTTGATGGTACTCTCTGCTTCTCTCAACATATTGAGGAGCTCTAGGAGGGTCACCTAAAGTTTGTTCATATTAAAATTTATTATGAACTGAGAAAAGAAATCTGGTAGGGACTGAAGCACAAGATCCACACACAGGTTATCATCTAGGACTATTCCTAGACCTATGAGTTTCTCGATCCACTCAATCATCTTAAGGATATAGTTTAGAACCAGTGTCCCCTCAATCATCCTGGCATGGAAAAGACTCTTTGATATCTCATATCACTGAGTTCTTCCCCCTTCCTTAAATAGTTTACGGAGATGCAGGAGTATGAAATTAGCATCCATATTTTCATGCTGTCTCTGTAACTCAGTAGTCATAGAGGCCAACAAATAACACTGAGCAAGATTGGAATCATCTAAGTACTTCACATAATGAGTGATTTCATCCTCACTTGCCCTTTCGTTGGGCGTAGGGATCATTATATCAAGGACATACACAATTTTCTCCATCGTGAGAACGATTCTCAGATTGCGAAGCCAATCTGCATAATTTGGACCAATGAGGCAGTTGGCATCAAGTATGCCACGTAAAGGATTTGAAAGCGACATTTTCTGAAATTAAAGATGTAGCAGAAATAAATAATATGTAGATTTTATAAAAATTAAACAGTTAAGATAAGGACTTCTATCTTAATGTACTCCCTCTAATTTTTCGCGAGATACATAATACCCTCCGGTATGTGAATCGGAGACCCCCGGCGGATCTCTAATGGGGATCGGGATTCAATCGGCGTCTTAACATAATCTCGAGGGACTCAACCAATCACGTTAAGCCTGTAAAGGTAGGCAACTCTTGCCAATAACAACTCCTTGTGATTTCTATCCTGTTCGGCCTCCGAACCACCGTGGCCTCAAGGGACTCGACCAACCATGATGTTTGGTTATGTCATCACCATCGTTACAAGATGAGTCTGATTCGGTGATATACTTTCGAAGGATTCGACCAAGCATACCATGTCCTCAGGTTACCAGTGACATCTCTATGTCGTAGATAAGATAGCGAAATGTGATATAGGTGAGTCTCGTGGGACTCGACCAACTCAACCTACACCAGGAATCGGTTCCTAGCTATAACAATTGAAGGCCACGTGGGTCAATCTAATTGCCTCACGTTTACCGACTTAATATTATTAATGGAGAGGATTTTTGATTTGGTCTCCTAACATAATGTGTCACACACATACGTATTTAATATATATATCTACATCGCATGCAAATATATATACATATCTAGTATGTGTATATCTAATCACACATCACATGAGCAATCACACCAGATGATCATGGACTACATCCTAATGTGATCAGGCTCAAGCCAGTGGGCCCAATCACTCACATCAAGATCTATGTGTACTTCGATGTATCTCTATGCCTTGTGATAGTCCATCTCGCTTCGTCGGATCCGTCGGCATCTTAACGCATCTCCATGCGTCAGATCGTCCATCTTGGCCTCGTGAGTCATGCTACCACTACGACTCCTCATGTAATTATAATATAATTATAGGCACGCAGGCTCGAAAATAAATGAGAAAAGAATAGAGGCTCGCAGGCTCCAATAATAATAATCACATATACACACATCACATCACATCACAGGTCCATGATCATCTATCCACATCATACATTACATGTATATGTTATTTTATAAGACTACCAGATTAAAAAATAATAGTTAATTAAACTATTTAATTAAACATAAAGAAAAATTTTGAATTCCCAGGGGTATTTTGGTAATTTGGCCAAAAGGATACTTTGGTAATTCTGTCAAAAGGGACAGAATTTGGAATTTCTGAAATTCCAAGGAGTAAAACTATTTTTTCCCCTAAAACCCTAATCCCTCACCCTTACAGTGCTTGCAATCGCCACCACCCTGCCGGTGGCGCCCCTTGCGCACGAGGAGGGCGCGGCGCCGCGTTCTACGGAGCGCCACAGCGCCGAGGGCGCAGGCACTCAACGTTGGCGCCAGCAGCGCCGTCGCGGCGCCGAGCGCCGCAGCTCACGGGCCGCAGTCGCGGTGCACCGCGCGCCAAGAGCCTATCGCCGGATCGCCACGCAGTGCAAGGCAGCGCCAGGCCGCTGAGCGCAAAGGGCAGCAATAGCACGCTCTTCCTGGCCCTTTTGCACCAATGATTTTGGCATCAAAAGTAGATCCAAAGTACAACACATGCAGTTTAAGATCTGATCTTCGTATGAACAACCTGGCTTTGATACCATTGTTGGGAAATTCTTCAGGGGAGCAACATCACATACGCAGTGGAAGAACAAAAACAAAATCCCAGATTTCCCCTAGAATGTTTCCATCGTCGTGCGAAGATCGGTGTGTTAAAAATAAATCCACAAAACTACACGTGTAAAAGGAGATACCTAGGGAGATCGTATATCCCTGGATTCCTACAGATCTGTGGGAGAGGATAAATAAGGTCAAGTGTCCCCCTCTCTAGTGGTATCCACATGGTAGGGATTGCAACGATATGCCTCTTTTTCTAGGGAGAGGAGAACATGTGGTGGCTACCAAAAGAAACCCCCAGCCTATGGAGCTTTGTTTCCCTCCTATTTATAGAGGCCCCCTGAAAACCATAATGGATCTTTCACCCAATTGGGTATTGGATCTCCATCCAATTATCTAAGCCTCTTGGATTAGTGGGTCTCTACCCAATAATCTCTTTTTAGTAATTATTGGATCTCATCTCAGGATCCAATAATTTAGGGGCTTAATGGATATCCAATAAGATAGGGGATTCAGCGGATATCTCATATCCGAACCTCTACTCATCGCAACACCTACCATATGTGTGTGACCCTCTAGGCCCAATATCGAGCTGGCCATGAGTCATACTTGTCAGAACTCCTTCTGACTTAGTGAATTATTATCTCTATAATAATTCACCCAACTCATCGACTGCGGACGTACCAGACCATTACGCCATGGCCTCCAGACGATATAGGGGAATCCAATCCTTTGGACCTATCTGTCCTCAGTTATCATGTATCTATAGTCCCTCATCCATCCAATATTCCAGAGACCTTGCACCAGGCATGGTGCTATCAGGCCCACACGGTCTCTCCTCAAGTCTTGTTCTTGTCAAATTCTCCCGGAGAACTCTTTCTCTCTCAATACGAATAACCTTGGCTAAGGATTTGTTCGAGCAAGTACATATGAGATATTTCTCTTATGATACCGAGAGTGGATGATCCTCTATTGACACTCAATAGCCCTCGTAAGGTTGGCTACCACTCCCAATAACCGGCTATACTAGATTTGGAACTTTCTAAACCTATAAGTCCGATATCAAAGAGTGGAATACTCTTTTAGGACATCCTTGGTGTCTCAAGTCTAAGGACCAGATACACTATTGGGACTACGGAATCGCTGTCTAACATGAGGTATCAATAACCATCCAATATTTCGTAGGTAGATCAATCAGTGAACTCATTCCCCAATGAGCACTTGCACTGTACCCTTAGTGTCCCCACATGAGTAGCTATGAGATCAGCTACCTCCATCATATGAATGGATATACAATACACCAGTCTATCCGGTTATCTCAATGTCCTTCTCGAGTAACCTATGACCAAGATAATTCATGGTCTGTGTTTAATGGTAAATCGGTCTCATTATCATGATCTTATCACGATCCGATTCCCATTGCATAGATCCAAGGATATCACAATATATGCAACACGTAAGATAAAGTGATAAAATGCCTAATAATAAGCAAAGAAAAAAAGTGCATATCAAGTCACAAGTGTCATCACTCATGTGATTGGCTTGTAGGGCATATATGACTAGCATCTTTAAGTAGCAAGTTTGCCTTCTCAAGTGCCTCTAACTGTTTACACTTAGTGCATGGACACAAAGAAAGAGTGTTATGTTTAAAATTTTCAAATTGATTGATTGAAAGGGCATGCTCCTTTTTCAATGAATTAAACTTTTTACTAATTATTCTATACTCATCAAACAAATCATGAAAAGCATTCGAAAGCTCATCGAAAGTTAAATTTTTATATAATAAATTACTTCTTCTCCGATAGCCATTAGTGCATAGTTGGTGATGTCCTTGTTGCTTTGTTCTTTGTCTTTGAAGCTGCTTGAATCATCTCATGTTGCCTTTAGCACCTTTTTCTTCTTCGGTTGTTTCTTCTTTGCTTAGAAACATTCACTTTTGAAATGCCCTAGCTTCTTGCATTCATAACATATGACTTTTTTTTTCTTGTGTTCAAGCTTATTTTTAGAGTTATTTTTAGCTTTATTTCTTCTTATGATTTTTTTGAACTTTCGTGTTAAGAGTGCTAGTTCGTCATCATAGTCCTCATCACTTGAACTTTCTTTCAAGTGGTCTTTTTAAGTTCATAGTGTCATGCCCTTCCTGTTCTTTGGAAGGGAGTTCTCAAGCTTATCATTAGTATTGCAAGCCATCTCATAAGTCATTAGTGACCCAATTAGTTCTTCGAGATAGAAGTTATTTAAGTCCTTGGTCTCTTGAATGACCGTTACTTTAGGATCCCAACTCTTTGGAAGGGATCTTAAAATTTTAGTTACAAGTTCAAAGTTAGAAAAATTTTTCCCAAGCACTTTTAGTCCATTGATGACATCCATAAATTGGGTGTATATATCTCCAATGGACTCACTTGGTTTCTTCCAAAATAACTCATAAGAATGAACTAAAAGATTAATTTTGGACTTTTTTACTCAAATAGTACCTTCGTGAGTGATTTCAAGAGTATGTCAAATATCGAAAGTTGTTTTGCAAATTGAAACACGATTAAATTTATTTTTATCAAAGGTGCAAAACAAGGCATTCATAGCCTTGACATTAAGAGCGAAAGTCTTCTTCTTCGACTCATTCCAATTGTTCATCGGAAGAGAAGACTTTTGAAAGCTGTTTTTAACAATGTTTTACAATTCAAAATCCATGGAAATAAAAAAAATTCTTATGTAATTTTTCCAATAGGTATAATCCAACCCATTAAACATAGGTGGGCATGTGATTGAGTGACCCTCTTGGATGCCGATAAATGCCATCTCTCTTGGGTTTTAAACCAAAATGAGAGTGGCCTTACTCTAATGAGGTCACCGACTTCTACTATTAATCTTTCTTGAAGGGGAAAGATCAATCACCCCTTTTTATAGAACTTTATAGTGGCTCACTCTCCTTTTATAGACTTTTGACACTTAGAGAATCGAGGAGGTGAACACTTAAATTTTTCAAAGCTATTTTACTATAGTTTCAGCTCAGTTCTTATCACTTCTCAATGTGAAAAGTAAGGGATATTTATAGCCTCAATTGCCTTCAATATTAGAGGAAAAAAAGGTCCTATCCTAGATTTCTGAGTATTGGTGGTACCATTGCTTGTCCCTAGTAGTACCATCGCCAATTGACCTTGACACTAGGTGGTACCACCGTCTAGTCTGATGGTACTACTACTAGAGTAGAGTCTCAGGTTTTGTTGTAGGGCGGTACCATCGCCTTGATAGGCGATTCCACCGCTTGGTAGTTATTAATTATTGATAGTACCACCGCTTAGCCTGGGTGGTACCACTGCCCAGGCTCCTAGGAACCTGGTCCCTGGGTGATCCTAAGCCCTAGTTTGGCGTTGCCACCACCAGACAAGGTCCAACAACTTGGATGGGCCTTGAATCCGGCCTAATCTAGTCCACTTATGGGCCAAGTTGGCTCATACCAGGGTTAATAGGATTAACACCCAATTCTAACCCTAATTACGTGTTAACTATGAAAATTAAAGATATTTTTGCTAGTTATAGGTGCCCTACAAGCCAATCACGTGAGTGATGGCACTTATAATATGCTACGTCAATCTCTTTGCTTATGATTAATGGTATTTTTTCACATTATCTGGATGTATATTATGATGTCCTTAGATCTGTGCAATGGAAATCGGATCGTGCTGAGATCATAATAATGAGACCGATTCATCTTTAAACACAGACCCTAAATAATTCTGGTCATAAGTTACTCGAGAGGGACTTTGAAATAACCGGATAGACTGGTGTGTTGTATACCTATCCATATAATGGAGGTGGTTGGTCTCATAACTACTCGTGTGGAGACACTAAGAATATAGTACAGGTACTCATTGGAGAATGAGTTCATTGATTAATTTGCTTATGAAATGTTGGATGGTTATTGATACCACACATCAGATAGCGATTCCATAGTCCCAATAGTATATCTGGTCCTTAGACTTGAGACACCAAGGATGTCCTGTATGAGTACTCCACTCTTTGATATCGAACTTATAGGTTTGAAAGTTTCAGATCTAGTACAGTCGGTTATTGGAAGTGTAGCCAACCTAACAAGGGCAATTAAGTGTCAATAAAGGATCATCCACTCTCGATATCATGAGAGGAATATTCCATGTGTTCTTGCTCAAGTAAATCCCTAGTAGGGTCATTCGGATTGAGAGAGAAAGAGTTCTTTGGGAGAATCTGATTAGAGTGAGACTCGATTAAAAATTGTATGGGCCTGACAGTACCATGCCCAATATATAGTTTTTGGGATATTAGATGGATAAGAGACTATATGTACATGGTAACTGAAGGCAGATAGGTCCAAAGGATTGGATTCCCCTATATCATCTGGAGACTACGGCGTAGTGGCCTAGTACGTCCGCAGTCGATGAGTCGAGTGAATTATTATAGAGATAATAATTCACTAAGTCAAAAGGAGTTCTGATAGGTATGACTCATAGCTAGCTTAATATTGGGCCTAGAGGGTCACACACATATAGTAGGTTTTGTGACAAGTAGAGGTTCGGATATGAGATATCCACCGGAGCTCCTATCTTATTGGATATTCAATAACCCTAATATTATTAGATCCCATGGATGAGATCCAATAAGAGCTAGATTATTGGGTAGAGACCCATTAATCTGAGAGGCTTAGGTAATTAGATGAAGATCTAATACCCAATAGGGCTGGATCCATTAGGGCTTACAGGGGGTCTCTATAAATAGGAGGGAACCAAAGACCAATAGGTTGAGGTTTTTTCTTAGTAGCCACCTTCTATTCTCCTCTCCCTAAGAGAGAAGCATCGTTGCAGTCCCTATCATGTGGATATCGCTAGAGAGGAGGACGCTTGACCTCTTTCGTCCTCCCCCATAGATCTATAGGAACTCAGGGATATATGATCTCCCTAGGTACTATCATTCATTTTATACATGTAGTTTTTCGGATTTGTAGATTTATTTTTGATGCAACGATCTTCGTACGACGATGAAACCTTTCGTGGAAATCCAGGATTTTTATTTTTTGTTCTTCCATTGCACATGAGATGTTGCCCTTTGGATTTCTCAATAGTGGTATCAGAGCTAGGTTATTCATGCGAAGATTGAATTTTAAAACTGTGTATATTGTGAATTAGAAAAGCTTTTGTCGTCAAAATGGTTGACGTAAAAGGCGAGAAAGGGCAGCAACTATTGCTACCCTTGTAGTGCTCACAGAATGGCCACGGCCAAGGTTGCACTAAATTGCACCGACGGCCTACGGGCACTACGCCCATGGTCAGAAGCACCCACAGGCCAAGGGTGTTGGGAAATCCACAAAAGGGAGCGACATCACATGCGCAGCGGAAGAACAGAAAACAAAACCCCAGATTTCCCATAGAAAGTTTCTGTCATCGTGCGAAGATTGGTGTGTCAAAAAACAAATCCCCAAAACTACACGTGTAAAAAAAAGATAACTAGGGAGATCATATATCCCTAAATTCCTACAAATCTATAGGAGAGGATGAAGGAGGTCAAGTATCCTCCTCTCTAGCGTTATCCACATAACAGGGATTGTGATGATGCACCTCTCTCTCTGGGGAGAGGAGAACAGGAGGTGGCTACCAAAAAACCCACAGCCTATAAAGCTTTGGTTCCATCCTATTTATAGAGGCCCTCTGAAAACCCTAATGGATCTTTTGCCCTATTGGGTATTGGATCTCCATCCAATATCCCAAGCCTCCTGGATTAGTGGGTCTTTACCTAATAATCTCTTGTTAGCAATTATTGGATCTCATCTCAGGATCCAATAATTCAGGGGCTTAATGGATATCTAATAAGATAGGGGGTTCAGCGGATATCTCATATCCGAACCTCTACTCATCGCAACACCTACTATATGTGTGTGACCCTCTAGGCCCAATATCGAGCTGGTCGTGAGTCATACTTGTCAGAACTCCTTCTGACTTAGTGAATTATTATCTCTATAATAATTCACCCAACTCATCGACTGCGGACGTACCAGGCCACTACGCCGTGGCCCCCAGACGATACAGGGGAATCCAATCCTTTGGAACTATCTATCCTCAGTTATCATGTATCTATAATCTCTTATCTATCTAGTATCTCAGAGACCCTATACCGGGCATAGTGCTGTCAGGTCCATATGGTCTCTCCTTGAGTCTTGCTCTTGTCGGATTCTCCCGGAGAACCCTTTCTCTATCAATCCAAATAACCCAGGCCAAGGATTTGTTCGAGTAAGAACACATGGGATATTCCTCTCATGATACCGAGAGCAGATGATCCTCTGTTGACACTCAATAGCCCTCATAAGGTTGGCTACCACTCCCAATGACTAGCTGTACTAGATCTGAAACTTTCCAAACTTATAAGTCCAGTATCAAAGAGTGGAGTACTCATACAGGACATCCTTGGTGTCTCAAGTCTAAGGACCAGATACACTACTGGGACTACGGAATCGCTGTTTGACGTGAGGTATCAATAACCATCCAACATTCCGTAGGTGGATCAATCAGTGAACTCATTCTCCAATGAGCACCTGTACTGTACCCTTAGTATCCCCACACGAGTAGCTATGAGACCAGCTACCTCCATCATATGAATTGGTATACACACACTAGTCTATCCGGTTATCTCGATATCCTTCTCGAGTAACCTGTGACTGGATAATTTAGGGTCTATGTTT
Organism: Musa troglodytarum; assembly: GCA_023547065.1. Taxonomy (NCBI): domain Eukaryota; kingdom Viridiplantae; phylum Streptophyta; class Magnoliopsida; order Zingiberales; family Musaceae; genus Musa; species Musa troglodytarum. The sequence goes on from CP097504.1 coordinate 17,890,345, forward strand.
AAAAGTGAATCGGTTTCATTACCATGATCTCATCATGATCCGATTCCCATTGCACAGATCCAAGGACATCACAATATATGCAACATGCAAGATAAAGTGATAAAACGCCTATAATCATAAGCAAAGAGATTGACGTAGTGTGTTACAAGTGCAATCACTCATATGATTGGCTTATAGGGCACCTATAACCAGTAATCTCCTACTTGACCTAAAGCCAATCACCAACATGTCTGATCCCTATCAGACCTCTGTGACGCTCAAAGATAATCTGAGTTAGTGGCTTTGTTAGTGGATCTACAATGTTATCTTCGGATGGAACTCTTTCCATTACTACATCTCTTCGGGCCACGATCTCTCTAATAAGTTGGAACCTCCTCAGAACACTTCTGATGAGACCTAGGTTCCCTTATTTGAGTAATCGTCCCATATTTGTAGCAATATAAAGGAATCAGCTCCTCGCTGCTTGGGATGACTCCTAGATTTGTGATGAACTTCTTCATCCAGACTCCCTCCTTTGTATTCCGCCTCTGTGGTCGAGTCAGCAGTAGTGTCTTGCTTGGAACTCTTCCAGCATACTACTCCGCCATTCAAGGTGAACACATACCCTGAATTAGACTTGCTATCATCAACATCGGACTGGAAGCTCAAGTCCGAGTAGCCCTCAACCCTAAGGCTACTACCTCCATATATCAGTAAAAGATCCTTAGTCCTTCTCAAGTACTTAAGGATACATTTTACTGCTTTCTAGTGCTCCAAGCTTGGATCTGCCTGATATCTGCTCGTGACACTCAGAGCATGCACTATATTAGGCTTGGCACATAGCATAGCATACATGATAGATCCTATCACTGATGCATATGACATCATATCCATGTGTGCCCTTTCTTCAGGAGTCTTTGGGGACATACTCCTAGAAAGTGATATTCCATGTCTTATTGGTATGAGACCTCTCTTAGAATTTTTCATGCCAAACCTTTTGACAATGGTGTCTATGTACCTGGACTGAGACAAGCCAAGCATCCTCTTGGATCTATCTCTATAGATCCATATCCCCAATATGTAGGATGCTTCCCCTAAGTCCTTCATGGAGAAGTGCCTAGATAACCAAGTCTTTACTGTGGAGAGCATTTATACATCATTCTCTATGATAAGGATGTCATCCACATATAATACCAAAAAGGTGATAGTGCTCTCACTTAATTTCCTGTACACACAAGGCTCATCTTCGTTCTTAACAAAGTTATAAGATCTGATCGCCTTATCAAATCTTATGTTCCAACTTCGGAAAGCTTGCTTCAATCCATAAATGGACCTAAGCAACTTGCATACCTTATCTGGGTTATCCTTGGACATGAATCCCTCAGGCTGTATCATATATACCTCATCATCGAGGTTAACATTGAGGAATGCAGTTTTGACGTCCATCTTCCAGATCTCATAATCATAGTGTGCTGCAATAGCTAATAGAATTCGAATGGATTTTAGCATGGCTACAGGTGAGAAAGTTTCATCATAGTCAATACCTTGCCTTTGACGATACCCTTTAGCTACTAGCCTTGCTTTATAGGTCTCTACCTTTTCATCTACTCCAATCTTCTTTTTGAAGATCCACTTGCAACCAATTGGTATAATACCCTGGGGTGTATCAACTAGGTTCCAAACCTTGTTGGAGTACATGGAATCTATTTCTGAATTCATGGCTTTTTGCTATTTCCCGGAGTCTATGCTCATAAAAGCCTCCTCGTAGGTTTGAGGATCAATATCCTCAACGTCCTCTCTTCTGATATGTGCCACATATCTCAGGAGGATGGGATACTCTATCTGACCTATGTAAAGTTGGAACTTGTGTGTTAGGTATCTGAATAGATTCTGGAATGGTGCTTGAGCTAGGTTCTCTAACCTCACTCAACTCTAACTCTATTATGCTCCCACTATCTCCACCAAGAATGTGTTCCTTCTCAAGGAACACTACTCTCTTGGCTATAAAGACCTTTCGGTCCTCAGGGTGATAGAAATAATACCGACAAGTTTCTTTGGGGTATCCCACGACCTTGCACTGTTCCGTCCTAGATTCTAACTTGTCAGGGTTGTGTCTCTTAACGTGACCTCTTAATAACTTTAAGATTGGGCTTCTTCCCATTTCATATCTCATATGGAGTAGACATCACTGATTTAGTTGGACTTCTGTTCAGAAGATAAGCTGCAGTTTCTAAGGCATATCTCCAGAATGAGATAGGTAGATCGGTGAAACACATCAAGGAACGCACCATGTCTAACAATGTGCGATTCCTCCTTTCTGATACACCATTAAGCTGTGGTGTATAAGGAGGTGTCCATTGGGATAAGATCCTATGGTCTTTGAGGAATTGGGTGAACTCTATACTCAAGTACTCACCTCCTCGATCTTATTGAAGGGTTCTAATACTCTTCCCTGTCTGGTTCTCTACTTCTCATTTCCTCTTAGACTCACACTCATGATATGTGGAGCTGTATTTAGCATAAATAAACCATTATGCATTGTTCCTCTCGTGATGATCTCATCATCTAATATTATTGAACAACCATTGTTCTCAAAAACTAATTTATATCCATTAATCACAAATATGAAATGAAAATAATATTTTGATAATAGAAGGAACATAATAGCATACATCTAATGCAATAATAGCTCCACTAGGTAGATGTACAATGACTACCAATGCAGCAACCTTTGCTCCATTGCCCACTTAAGGTCCATCTCACCTCTGTTCAATCTCCTAGGTCCTACTAAAACCTACAACGAATTGCAAATATGATAAGCACTCTTGGTGTCTAATACCCATGTGTTATCATAAGATTCTGACAAATGGAGACTGATCATGAATGTACCTAAAGCTTCTACAAGCTTCTATTTCGCCCTCTCTACAAGGTACTCTTTGCAGTTCCTCTTCCAGTGCCCATCTTTGCTGTAATGGAAGCACTGGCCTTTGTCCTTTGTTGGGTCTTTCTAGGCAACCTTTGCCTTGCCCATTTTGCCCTTGCATTTGCCCTTCTTAAGGGTCTTCTCAGCCTTCCTTTTCTTATTGGTCTCACCAGCATAGATAACTGGCTTCTCTTTCTTGATGGTGCTCTCTACTTCTCTCAACATATTAAGGAGCTTTGGGAGGGTCACCTCAAGTTTGTTCATATTAAAATTTATTATGAACTGAGAAAAGGAATTTGGTAGGGACTGAAGCATAAGATCCACACACAGGTTATCCTCTAGGACCATTCCTAGACCTGTGAGTTTCTCGATCCACTCAATCATCTTAAGGACATGGTTCTGAACCGATGTCCCCTCAGTCATCCTAGCATGGAAAAGACTCTTTGATATCTCATATCGTTGAGTTCTTCCCTGTTCCTCAAACAGTTTACGGAGATGCAGGAGTATAGAATTAGCATCCATATTTTCATGTTGTCTCTGTAACTCAGTAGTCATAGAGGCCAACATATAACACTAAGCAAGAGTGGAATCATCTAAGTACTTCACATAACGAGCGATCTCATCCTCGCTTGCCCCTTCGTCGGGCGTAGGGATCATTGTATCAAGGACATATGTGATTTTCTCCGCCGTGAGAATGATTCTCAGATTACGAAGCCAATCCGTATAATTTGGACCAGTGAGGCGATTGGTATCAAGTATACCACGTAAAGGATTTGAAAGCGTCATTTTTCTAAAATAAAAGATGTAGCAGAAATAAATAACATGCAGACTTTGTAGAAATTTAAACAATTCAGATAAGGACTTCTATCTTAATGTACTCCCACTAATTTTTCACGAGACACACAACACCCTCCGGTATGTGAATCGGATACCCCCGACAGATCTCTAGTGGGGATCAGGATCCAATCGGCGTCTTAACGTAACCTCGAGAGACTCGACCAATCACGTTAAGCTCATAAAGGTAGACAACTCTTGCCAATCACAACTCCTTGTGATTCCCGTCCTGTTCGACCGTCGAACCATCATGGCCTCGAGGGACTCGACCAACCATGATGTTCGGTTAAGTCATTAACATCGTTACTAGATGAATCTGATTAGGTGATATACTCTCGAGGGACTTGACCAAGCATACTATGTCCTCAGGTCACCTATGACATCTCTATGTCATTGATAAGATGGCGAGACGCGATATAGGTGAGTCTCGAGGGACTCGACCAACTTAACCTACACCGGGAATCGGCTCCTAGCTATAACGATGGAAGGCCACGTGGGTCAATCTAATTGCCTCACGTTTACCGACTTAATATTATTAATAGAGGGGATTTTGGTTTGGTCTCCTAATATAATGTGTCACACACATACTTATTTAATATATGTATCTACATCGCATGCAAATATATATATACATATCTAGTAGGTGTATATCTAATCACACATCACATGAGCAATCACACCAGATGATTATGGACCACATCCTAATGTGATCAGGCTCGAGCTAGTGGGCCCAATCACTCACATCAAGATCTATATATACTTTGATACATCTCTATGTCCTGTGATCGTTCATCTCGCTTCATCGGATCCGTCGGCATCTCAACACATCTTTATGCGTCGGATCATCCGTCTCGGCCTCATGAGTCACGCTACTGCTGCGCCTCCTCATGTAATTACAACATAATTATAGGCATGCAAGCCCGATAATAAATGAGAAAAATAGAGGCTCGCAGGCCCCAATAATAATAATCACATGTACACACATCATATCACAGGTCCATGATCATCTATCCACATCATACATCGCATGTATATATTATTTTATAGGACTACTAGATAAAAATAATAGTTAATTAAACTATTTAATTAACATATTTAATTTTCTGAAATCAGGGACATAAAGGGAATTTTTGAATTCCCGGGGGTATTTCGGTAATTCGGCCAAAAGGGTATTTTGGTAATTCTGTCAAAAGAGACAAAAACTGGAATTTCTGAAATTTTGAGGAGCAAAATTATCTTTTACCAAAAAACCTTCCTTCCCGCCCCCTGCCCCGCTACCGGCCCATACACTACACGGCGCGCCACCCCTGCTCATGGGTGCAGCGCCCACAGGTGGTTTGTTTGCGGGCGACACTGCCCCTTGCGGGTGGGCCCACATCTGCGGGCCAATCGCCTGCAGGCGGCGCTGCCCGGCGTGGCGGGCGCCTCTGGTGGCCTACCAGTGCCCATGCCCACGCGCGCCGCCACGCCGCAGGCGCTCACAAGTGGTGCCGATTCCTGCGGGCAGGCCGTCGGCGCAGGCAACCTGCAGGTGCTGCCTGCTGGCGGTCCGCAGCTTGCCGGCCGACTACCGCTTGCAAGCAAGTCACCGGCCACTGGCTACTGCCTATGCAGGCAGCAAGGCTACAAACAACCTTGCGGTTACTACACGAGTAGGCAGCAACAGTTGCTGCCCTTTCTCGCCCTTCAAGCCAACAATTTTAGCATCAAAAGCAAATCTAAAACACAACACATACAGTTTAAGATCCAATCTTCGCACGAACAACCTGGCTCTGATACCACTGTTGGGAAATCCACAAGGGGGAGCGATATCACATGCGCAGCGGAAGAATAGAAAACAAAACCCTAGATTTCCCATAGAAAGTTTTTGTCATTGTGCGAAGATCGGTGTGTCAAAAACAAATCCACAAAACTGCACGTGTAAAAGAAGATACCTAGGGAGATCGTATATCCCTGAATTCCTACAAATCTGTGGGAGAGGATGAAGGAGGTCAAGTGTCCTCCTCTCTAGTGGTATCCACACAGTAGGGATTGCGATGATGCACCCCTCTCTCTGGAGAGAGGAGAACAGGAGGTGGCTACCAAAAAACCCTCAGCCTATAGAGCTTTGGTTCCCTCCTATTTATAGAGGCCCCTGAAAACCCTAATGAATCTTTTACCTTATTGGGTATTGGATCTCCATCCAATATCCCAAGCCTCTTGGATTAGTGGGTCTCTACCTAATAATCTCTTGTTAGCAATTATTGGATCTCATCTTAGGATCCAATAATTCAGGGGCTTAATAGATATCCAATAAGATAGGGGATTCAACGGATATCTCATATCCGAACCTCTACTCGTCGCAACACCTACCATATGTGTGTGACCCTATAGGCCCAATATCGAGTTGGCCGTGAGTCATACTAGTTAGAACTCCTTCTGACTTAGTGAATTATTATCTCTATAATAATTCACCGAACTCATCGACTGCGGACGTACGAGACCACTACGCCATGGCCTCCAGACGATACAGGGGAATCCAATCCTTTGGACCTATCTATCCTCAGTTACCATGTATCTGTAGTCCCTCATCCATCCAATATCCCAGAGACCTTGCATCGGGCATGGTGCTATCAGGCCCACATGGTCTCTCCTCAAGTCTTGCTCTTATTAGATTCTCCCAGAGAACTCTTTCTCTCTCAATATGAATAACCTTGGCTAAGAATTTGTTCGAGCAAGAATACATGGGATATTCCTCTTATGATACCGAGAGCGGATGATCCTCTATTGACACTCAATAGCCCTCGTAAGGTTGGCTACCACTCCCAATAACTGGCTATACTAGATCTGGAGCTTTCTAAACCTATAAGTCCGATATCAAAGAGTGGAATACTCTTTCAGGACATCCTTGGTGTCTCAAGTCTAAGGACCAGATACACTATTGGGACTACGGAATCGCTGTCTGACGTGAGGTATCAATAACCATCCAGCATTTCGTAGGCGGATCCATCAGTGAACTCATTCTCCATTGAGCACCTGCACTATACCCTTAGTGTCCCCACATGAGTAGCTATGAGACTAGCTATCTCCATCATATGAACGGGTATACAGCACACCAGTCTATCCGGTTATCTCAATGTCCTTCTCGAGTAACCTATGACTAAGATAATTTAGGGTCTGTGTTTAAAAGTTAATCGATATCATTATTGTGATCTCATCACGATTCAATTCCCATTGCACAGATCCAAGGACATCACAATATATGCAACACGCAAGATAAAGTGATAAAACGCCTATAATCATAAGCAAAGAGATTGATGCAGCGTGTTACAAGTGCAATCACTCATATGATTGGCTTGTAAGGCACCTATAACCAGCAAAGGGTCGCCCATAGGGGTGGCGCTCGCGGGGCAGCACTGTAGCGATGCCTCCTCGAAGGGATGGTGTCGCTGCGGGCCGCCCATAAGATGGGCAACGCTTGTGGGTGCTCGCGCTGCTGGCGCGCTCGCATAATGCAGCGGTTGGAATGCTGCAAAGGAGGGAATTAGGGTTTTGATAAAAAGATAATTTTGCCCTTAGGAATTTCAAAAATTTTAATTTTGTCCCATTTGGCTGAATGACAAAAATATCCTTCATAATTTAAAAAATTCCCATTATATCCTTGATTTCAAAAAATATTAATTATTTAAATATTTTAATTAATTATTATTATTTATCTAGTAGTCCTATATGATAATGATAGTACATGAGATGTATGATATGGATAGATAATCATGGACCGTGTGATGTGTGTATATGTGATTATTATTATTAGGGCTTACGAGCCTCTATTTTTCTCATTTATTATTGGGCCTACGTACATGTAATTATGTCGAAATTACACGAGAAGGCGTAGTGGGAGTGTGGAAGCGATAGCGGGACCCACGAGGTCGAGATGGATGATCCGACACATAGAGATGTCGACGGAACTAACGAGGTGAGATAGACGATCACAAGGCATGGAGATGCGTCGATACACATAGAGATCTTGATGTGAGTGATTGGGCCCATTGGCTTGAGCTTGATCACACTAGGATGTGGTCCATGATCATCTGGTGTGATTGCTCATGTGATGTGTGATTGGTTATACACTTATTAGATATATATATATATTTGCATGTGATGTAGATATATATTAAATATATATATTTGTAACATGTCATATTAAGAGACCAAATAAAAAAAATCCTCTCTCTTAATAATATTAAGTCGGTAAATATGAGGCAATTAGATTAATCCACGTGGCCTTCCATCGTTATAAGTAGGAACTAATTCTCGATGTAGGTTGAGTTGATCGAGTCCCTCGAGACTCACCTATATCGTGATTTGCTATCTTATCTACGACATAGAGATGTCACCGGTGACCTGAGGATATGGTATGCTTGGTCAAGTCTCTCGAGGGTATATTATCGAATCAGATTCATCTTGTAATGATGGTGATGACTTAACCGAACATCATGGTTAGTCGAGTCCCTCTAGGCCATGGTGGTTTAGAGGCCAAACAGGATGGAAATCATAAGGAGTTATGATTGATAAAAGTTGCTTATCTTTTGAGTTTAGTGTGATTGGTCAAGTCCCTTGAGGTTACACTAAGATGCCACTTGGATCTCGATCCCCACTAGAAGTCTGTCGGAGACTTCCATTTCACGTACTGAGGGTGTCGCGTGACTCGCCAAAAAAATAGTGGGACCATGTCAAAATAGAAGTCCATATCTTAATTATTTATATTTCTACAAAATTTATATATTATTTATTTGTTGTTGCATCTTTATTTTTTAGAAAATATCGCTATTAGACTCTCTATGTTGCATACTTGATGCCAACTACCTCATTGGTCCAAATTATATGGATTGACTCCACAAGCTGAGAATCGTTCTCATGACAAAGAAAATCGCATATGTCCTTGAATAGTGATGCATATGCCCAAGGAAAGGGGAAGTGAGGATGAGATTGCTCGCTACGTGAAGTACGTAGATGACTCTACTCTTGCTTAGTATTACATGTTGGGCTCTATGACTCCCGAGTTATAGAGACAATATAAAAGGATGGATGACAGATCCATACTCCTATATCTCTACAAATTATTTGAGGAACAGGAAAGAACTTAATGATATGAGATATCGAAGAGTCTCTTTCGTTCTAGGATGACTGAGAGGACACTAGTTCAAAACCATGTCCTTAAGATTATTGAGTGGATAGAGACACTCACAGGTCTAGGAATGGTCATAGAGGATAACATGTATGTGGATCTTGTGCTTTAGTCCCTACTCGATTTCTTTTCATAGTTCTCTATGCTAGTAAGACTAGAAAAAAAAGGAAGACAGAGAATTTCCTTGAGAAGGGCAAAGGGCAAGGGAGATTGGGTAAAACAAAGGTTGCTAAGAAGACCCAGAAGAGGACAAAAATTAGTGCTTCCACTATGGCAAAGACGAGCATTGGAAGAGGAACTACAAAGAGTATATTGTAGAGAAGGCAAAACAGAAGCTTAAAGAAGCTTTAGTTATGCATTCGTGATTAGTCTCTATCTATCAGACTCATATGATAATACATAGGTATTGGATACCAATAGTGTTTATCATATCTACAATTTGTTGTAGGTGTTGATAGGACTTAAGAGATTGATGAGAGGCAAGATGGACCACAAGATAGGCAATGAAGTAAGGGTTGCTACTATTGCTATTGGCGAGGTCACCCTACATCTGCTTGGTGGAGTTACTATTGCATTAGATGCATATTATTTAGTCCCTCTATTGTCAAAAAATTATTTCCATTTCATATTTGACATTGAATGGTTATAAAGTAGTTTTGGAGAATAATAGTTGCTCAATTCTTAAGGATGATGAGATCATCACGGGGAACATTGCGTAATAGTTTGATTATGCTAGACACTACTCTACATATCATGGATGTAAGTGAGTCCAAGAGGAAACGAGATGAGGTGAATAGTGCAAACTTATGACATTGTAGGCTAGGTCATATCTGTGAGGGAAGGATTCAAAATTTGCTATTAGATGGATACCTAGATCCATTTGATTATGAGTCATATGTGACTTGCAAACCTTGTCCTCGAAGAAAGATGACCAACTCTCCATATAGTTGAACTGGAGAGAGAGCAACTGAGTTGTTGGCACTCATACATAGTGATGCATGTGGTCTCATGTCAACTCAGGCCATCAATAGTTATTCCTATTTCATTATTTTAACTAATGATTTCTCTAAGTATAGACATATGTACTTGATGAAGTACAAGTTCGAAGCATTCGAGAAATTCAGGGAGTATGAGAATGAAGTAGAGGTTCAGACTAGAAAGAGTATCAAGACTCTTCGATCAGATCAAGGAGGTGAATACTTGAGTACAGAGTTCACCCAGTTCCTTAAGGACTAGGGGATTCTATCCCAATGGACATCTCCTTATACACCCTAGTTCAATGGTATATCTGAAAGGAGAAATCGCATAATATTAGACATGGTGCAGTCCATGATGAGTTTTGTCGACCTACCTATCTCATTCTGAGGATATGCCCTAGAGTCCACAACTTACCTTCTGAATAGAGTTTTAACTAAGTCGGTAGTGTCTACACCATATGAGATATGGAAAGGAAAGCCCGATCTTAAGGTTGTTAAGATTTGGGGCTGCTCTGCCCACGTTAAGAGACACATACTCGATAAGTTGGAATCCAGGACGGAATGGTGCAAGTTCATGGGATACCCCAAGAAAACTTATGGGTATTATTTCTATCACCCTATCTTTGTAGCTAAGAGAGTAGTATACCTTGAGAAGGAACACATTCTTGGTGGAGACAGTGGGAGCATCATAGAGTTGGGCGAGGTTGGAAAACCTAGCTCAAGCACCATTCCACAACCAGAATCTGTTCAGGTACCTAGCACACAAGTTCCAACTTTACGTAGGTGCGGTAGAGTATCCCATCCTCCTAAGAGTATGTGGGACATATTAGAGGAGTGGATGTTGAGGATATTGATCCTCAGACCTACGAGGAGCCTATTATGAGTATAGGCTCTGGGAAGTGGCAAGAAGCTATGAATTCAAAGATGGATTCCATGTACTCCAACAAGGTTTAGAACTTGGTTGATGTACTCGAGGGTATGGTACCTATTGGCTGCAAGTAGATCTTCAAAAAGAAGATCAGAGTAGATGGAAAGGTAGAGACCTATAAGGCTAGTTGCTAAGGAGTATCGTCAAAGCCAAGGTGTTGACTATGACGAAACTTTCTTACCCGTAGCCATGCTAAAATCCATCCAAATTCTTTTGGCTATTGTAGCACACTATGATTATGAGATCTGACAGATGGACATGATAACTGCATTCCTCAATGGTAATCTCGATGAGGAGGTGTATATGATACAACCTAAGGAATTCGTGTCCAAGGACAGTCCAGATAAGGTGTGCAGGTTACTTAGGTCCATTTATGGACTGAAGCAAGCTTTCTAAAATTGGAACATAAGATTTAATAAGGGATTAGATCTTATGACTTTATTAAGAACAAAGATGAGACTTGTGTGTACAGAAAGATAAGTGGGAGCACTATCACCTTTTTGGTGCTATATGTGGATGACATCCTGATCATTGAGAATGATGTAGGAATGCTCTCCATAATAAAGGCTTAGCCATCTAGATATTTCTCCATGAAAGACTTATGGGAAGCATCCTACTTATTGGGGATTCAGATCTATAGAGATAGATCTAAGTGGATGCTTGGCTTGTCAATCCAAATACATAGACAACATTATCAAAAGGTTTAACATGAAAAATTTCAAGAGAGATCTTATATCATTGAGACATAGGCTATCACTTTATAGGAGTATGTCCCCAAACACTCCAGAAGAAAGGACATATATCGATAAGATACCATATGCCTTAGCGATAGGGTCTATCATGTATGCTATGTATGTACCAGGCCTAATATAGCGTATGCTCTGAGTATCACAAGTAGGTATTAGGCGGATCTAGGCTTAGAGCATTGGAAATCAGTAAAGTGTATCCTTATGTACTTGAGAAGAACGAAGGATCTTTTATTAGTTTCTGGAGAAAGTAGTCTTAGGATTTAGAGCTACTCAGACTCGAGCTTCTAGTCCGATGTCAATAATAGCAAGTCTAATTCAAGGTATGTGTTCATCCTGAATGAAGGAGCAGTATGCTGGAAGAGTTCCAAGCAAGATACTACTACTGACTCAACCATAGAGACGGAGTACATTACTATAGTAGAAGTAGTAAAGGAGGGAGTCTAGATGAAGTAGCTCATCACAGATTTGGGAGTCATGTTGAGCAACGAGGAGCTGATTCCCTTATATTACGATAACTACAGGATGACTACTCAAATAAGGGAACTAGGGTCTCATAAGAAGTGTTAAGGAGGTTTCAGCTTATTAGAGAGATCGTGGACTAAAGAGATGTAGTAGTGGAAAGAGTTTTATCCGAAGATAACATTGCAGATCTACTGACAAAGCCATTGACTCAAATTATCTTTGAGCATCACAGAGGTCTGATGGGGATCAGACACATAGATGATTGGCTTTAGGTAAAGTAGGAGATTGCTAGTTATAGGTACCCTACAAGCCAATCACATGAGCGATAGCACCTATAACACGTTGCATCAATCTCTTTGCTTATGATTATTGACATTTTCTCATATTATCTGGATGTATATTGTGATGTCTTTAGATTTGTGCAATGGGAATCAAATAATGATGAGATCACGATAATGAGACTGATTCATCTTTAAACACAAGCCTTAAATAATCCCAGTCATAGGTTACTCGAGAGGGACATCGAGATAACCGGACAGACTGGTGTGTTGTATATCCATCCATATGATGGAGGTGGCTGGTCTCATAGCTACTCATGTGGGGACACTAAGGGTACAGTACAGGTGCTAGTTGGAGAATGAGTTCACTAATTGATCAGCTTACAGAATGTTGGAAGGTTATTGGTACCTCATGTTAAACAGTGATTCTGTAGTCCCAATAGTGTATCTGGTCCTTAGACTTGAGATACCAAGAATGTCCTGTATGAGTACTCCACTCTTTGATACCGGACTTATAGGTTTGAAAGTTCCAAATCTAGTACAACCGGTTATTGGGAGTGGTAGCTAATCTTATAAGGATAATTGAGTATCAATAAATGATTATTCACTCTCGATATCATGAGAGGAATATCTCATGTGTTCTTGCTCAAGCAAATCCCTGGCTAGGATCATTCGTATTGAGAGAAAAAGAGTTCTCCAAGAGAATCCGATTAGAGCGAGACTCGATTGGAAACTGTATAGGCTTGACAGTACCATGCCCAATATATGATTTCTAGGATATTAGATAGATAAGAGACTATAGGTACATAATATCTAAGGGTAGACAGGTCCAAAAGATTGGATTCCCCTGTATCGTCTGGGGACTACGACATAATGGCCTAGTATGTTCACAGTCGATGAGTCAAGTGAATTATTATGGAGATAATAATTTACTAAGTTAGAAGGAGTTCTAACAGGTATGACTCATAGCCAACTCGTTATTAGGCCTAGAGGGTCACACACATATGGTAGGTGTTACGATGAGTAGAGGTTCGGATATGAGATATCCACCAGAGTACCTATCTTACTTGATATCCAATAAGCCCCTGTATTATTGGATCCCATGGATGAGATCCAATAAGAGCTAGATTATTGGGTAGTGATCCATTATTATAAGAGGCTTGGGTAATTGAATGAAGATCTAATACTCAATAAGATAGGATCCATTAGGGTTTATAGGGGACCTCTATAAATAGGAGGAAACTAAAAGCTCATCGGCTGGGATTTTTTCTTAGAAGCCACCTTCTATTCTCCTCTCCCCAAGAGAGGAGCATCGTTGCAGTCCCTGCTGTGTGGATACCGCTAGAAAGGAGGACGCTTGACCTCCTTGATCCTCCCCCATGGATCTGCAAGAACTCAGGGATATACAATCTCCCTAAGTACTATTGTTCTTTTCATACATGTAGTTTTTTGGATTCACAGATATGTTTTTGATGCACCGATCTTCGCACGATTACGAAACCTTTTATGGAAATATAAGAATTTTGTTTTATGTTCTTTCGCTGCGCATGAGATGTCACCCCCTAGATTTTTTAATAATTTTCTAAAATAAAATGAAATCTAACACATCAAGGCTTCTTCCGACGAACTTCCGACGAACTTCCGATGGACTTCCAACATATTCTCGGATATCTTTCGGTGGACTCCCGGCAGGCTCTTGGACTTACGACAATCTTGGCAAGTTTCAATGAACTTCTTTGGCAAGCTCCAATCTTTCTCGGCATGCTCCATGAACTTCCGACGAACCCTTCGTCAAGCTCCCGACTCATTCTCGATCAATTCTGGTAGCATTCCCAATGAATCTTCGAACTCTCAGTGAAGTCTCGAACTCTAACGATTTGATCGTACTTGACTCCGGCACTTCATTTAGCTTTATGTCTTCATTGCTATTATAGTTGATCATGCACACTTCTCTTAATATATAGATTATATCAAATAACTTATCAATTGATTTCATCATCAAAATCCTATTGTGTCTCGAATTTTAATGATGAAACTAATTGATTGTATTTTGTTGTCTAACTACATTTTGAGTGAAGTAGGTCTACTATCGATCAAAATTAGATAGTTGACACAAGGTGAATCAGCATTGCATTGGAGGAAATCATGTCAGGAGATTGGGCATCGAGTTGGAGCTCCGATCAACAATCGACAAAAGGCTTCGAACATCGAGTAGGGGAGCAAGAAGAGTGGTATTGTGCCAAGGAGATCGAGGTTACGGAGGTCAATCACGGGTTAGAAAATAGACCGTAAGAGAGGACGATGTACCGAAGAACCGAATGAAGTGTTGACCAATGACGTACGGGGCAATAGAAGGTTGATTTGTGTAACTGACTAGATCGAAGTAGAGTTAAGGCTTATGTGTGTAGGATTAACAATGATAATGATGAGGACATAAAGGGAAATAAAGTATCAGAGTCAAGTACGATGAAATCATTGGGAGTTCGAGAATTTGACAGAATTCCGAAGATTTGTCAGAGTGCTATTAGAACTGACCGAGACTGAGTAGGGAACTTGCTGAAGGGTTTTAGAAGTTCATCGAAAGGTTCGAAGAAAGTTCGCAGAGCTCGCCAAGAAAGATCAGAGCTTGCCAAAGAAGCTTGTTGGAACTCACCAAGATTATCATGAAGTCTAGGAACTTGCTAGGAGTCCACAGAATGGTGTCCGAGGGTTCATCGAAAGCCTACCGAAAGTTCGCCGGAAGCTTGCCAGAAGAAGTCTTGATTTGTCGGACATTGTTTAGCTTAGAAAATATCTTTAATTTCGTAGCTAGCACATAATTAGGGTTAGATTTAGGAGGTAATCCCATTAACCCTAATAGGGGCCAATTGGGCTCATACCCGGACAGGTTTGGGCTGGACTCAAGGCCCAAACAGGGTTGTTGAATCCTGTCTGGCGATGGCCGCTAGACTGGGGTGGTGGCACCACCTAGGGCTCAGTCTCCAAGGTTGTTTGGATAATGATACCACCCAATGTTAGTATACCTAGGCAGTGGTATCACCTGGTATACTAACATGTCAGTGTGCTCAAGCGGTGTTATCACCAGACTGGGTAGTGGTACCACTCAGTACACTGATAGAACTAGTGTGCACTGGCAGTGGTACCATCAGTATCCGATAAACCTGGGATGGAAAGGTTTTTGACTCCAAGTTTGAATCCAATTGGAGCATATAATTACCCTTCTCATCCCTGGTTAGCACATACACGCACACAAACTTTAAAAGGAAAAAAACACTATAAAAATCCCTTTAGAATCCCTCTTCTAGCTTTTATTCGTTTTCAGCAGAAAGAAAGGAGTGTGTAAGTGCTTGTAAGGGTTATCTCCTGAACCCATCAAAAGAAGAAGGTGCTGTAAGGAACTTTGTCTTCGCCCATTGGAAGGAAGACAACTAGTGGAAAGCTGGTGGCCTCAAGAGAAGAGGAATCGGGAGTGGACGTAGGTCGTATGACTGAACCACTATAAAAATTCTGATTTGCATTTACTTGTTATCATTTACATTGCTACAAGCCTTTACCTTACTGCAATTACTCGAAGCCTTCTCATTCTTACGAACGGCTTCAAGTTTAACATCCTTCCGACACGTTTGCAATCAAAATTGGTTTTTATCGTATGAGGTTTTTTGAAATCATTTAAATCGCATGAATTTATCATAATTTACCACTGCACTAATTCACCCCCCCTATTGTCATTCTCTATCCCCAACAAATCCAATATTCAACAATTTCTTATACAGCTTTCATCAAAATGATTTTTATCATACGGGATTTTTCGAAATCGTTAAAATTTGTGTAGTTTTACCGCTGCACTAATTCACCTCCCTCGCTCTTAGTGTCGAACTGATCCTAACAATTAGTATCAGAGCCACATTATTTCTCGTTTGGATTCACACCCACGAGAAATGGCTCTTTACGACTTTCAAGAGGGTTTTTCGATTATTCATCCTCCCATGTTTAACGGGACGAACAACACCTATTGTAAAACTTGAATGAAATTTTTTTTACTTTCTTTAAATTTAGATTTATGGAATATTATCGAACACAGTTTTCAACTATCATTGAAACCTATGAATGAATGGATGGATCTTTAGAAAAAATCTCTTTCGGTAAATGCAAAGGCTATGAATGCCTTATTTTGTGCCTTAGACAAAATCGAATTTAATTGTATTTCTACTTATGAAATAACTTTTGATATTTGACACACACTTAATATCACACACGAAGGTACTAGTAGAGTCAAAGACTCGAAAATAAACCTTTTAATGCATGATTTTGAGCTTTTCTAAATAGAACCAAGCGAAACTATTGGTGACATGTACACTCATTTCACGAATGTCATCAATAGTTTAAAAAATCTTGGTAAAAGTTTTTTGAATTTTGATCTCATTAACAAGATTTTAAGATCCCTTCCAAAGAGTTGAGATTCGAAAATAACGGCTATACAAGAGTCTAAAGACTTAAACTATTATTCTCTTGAAGAACTAATCGGGTCTTTAATGACCTATGAAATGACTCTTACTAAACATGATGAACATATGAATCATCTTCCAAAGAATAGGAAGGGCTTTGAACTTTGAACAAAAGAGTATCGCTTGAGTGATAACTCAAGTGATGATGATGATGATGACCTTGGATTCTTCACTATTAAATTTAATAAGTTCATTAAACAAGAATTGGAAAACACAAATGAACTTAAAAGGAACACCAACTCTTGCTATGAATGTAAGAAGTCGAAGAGCTCCAAAGACGAGTACACAAAAGTGAAGAAGAAAAAAAGGCGCAAAGAAGAATTAAGTGCATCCGAAGGTGAAATGACAAATTGGGCTTTGACGGCTTTCGACAATAAGGTAAGTAATTCATCCTAAATACTTTTACATTGCTATGAAATTACATGATCCATTCATGAGTTGTTTAATTTAGTAGGAAATAAAATTTGTATTTAAAAATATATCATGCTAGTGTTTTGAAAATTAAAAGTGACACTTGAATGATGTGAGATAATGCTTGTACACCTAATAAGATCAATTCCATGCATGTTTTCTATATTGATTTTGATTTTAAACATGATACACATTTATGCATATTATGAATCTCTTGAATTGAATTTTTGAACATGACGTATGTTTGATGTGTTATATTTTTGACCTTGATGATCCTTTTGACAAAATTTGGCTTTCGATCTTGAAAGTTGTTGCTTGTTTTTAGACATGTTTATAAGTAGTAAATCACTTAAAATAAAACACAAAAAGGAAAGTGTATCATCATGATGAATCAAATTTTTTGGTTATGTATGGTTTACGTTTTTTGTCTTGATGATCTTTATGATGAAAGTTGCCTTTTTCATTTTAAATATTGATATATGTTTTGATCATGCTTACATATAATCAATCTACATTGCTCTTAATAAATTTTTGAATGAAAGATTTTGATGATAATTTTGGATTTATATTCATGGCTTTCGAATAAAAATTTTGAATACAATTATATGAAATAAACAACTTAAAATGAAACACATTATCATAATAAATTAAATTTTATAATTTGAAGTAATGTGTCATATTATTGTCTTGACGATCTTTATGATGAAGTTTGCCTTTAATTCTTGAATATTGACACTTGTTTTTATCAAAGACAAAGGCATGCTTATAAGAAGAATCACATAAATTGAAACACAATGTATTTTCTATCTTATCGAGATCAATGAATTCATTTATGTAATTTTGTGAATCTCTTGAATCATGAAATTGATCTTGATGATTTGACAATGAGCGTTATCAAAAATCTATTTGTCATTTTGAATCTCTAAAAAGTTGATGATGTGATAATGACTCTATGTTATTTATGAATCTCTTAAAAGTTATTTTGATGATTTGAATGAGTTTTATGAATCATGATTTTGATTTCTCAGAATTATATATTTGAATTTTTTTAACGAAATCATGATCTTGATGACTTGAGAATTCCTACATATAAATCAAGATCTTGTGTTTGATCTCCTAAAACTTCCTCTTATTATTTGCTAAAAAGGAGACTTATCAAAATGATTCATGGACCTTTTGATTTATGACTTTTGGATTCATGACTTGATTCATATGATAGTTAAAATTTTTGTACCTTTGAAATTCTTCCCCTCTCCTTTCATTTTTTTTATAACAAAAAGGAGGAAAGAAAATATGCTAGTATTGGTATTCATGACTTGAATTTGATGATTGAAACATTGCATGCTTAAATCAATTTTTTCTCCTATGTTTTAATACTTCTTTTTATGCATCATGTGATGATAGAAATATTGACTGATGCAAAATTATTTGATGTGAAAAGTTGTTGTAAAAAGGAAGAAAACTATGTCATTGTAATGAAAGCAAAATTGTAGCATTTTTGTTACCAATTGTTGAATCTTGTGTAAAATTATTTGATTGAAATATTAATCCTCTCTTTCTCTTTGACATTGACAAAGGGGCAGAAGGGTTTTCTAGCTTGTGCACTACAAATAAAAATAAAATTGCTAGCATGCAAAGGAAGCAAAACTTGCAAGATTGCACTTCTCAAGAGAGAAGAAAGAAATTACAAAGTTACAATTTTTTTTAACTTATTATCTTGCATGTTTAAAGTGATGTAAAGTTTACAAAATTGCTAGCTTGTAAAGGTAAAACTAAGTTGTACTTCTCAAAAGTAAAGAAACAAGTGTCATCTTGCCTATCGTGAGAAACGAAAAGTGCAAACTTGCATATCTTAAGAAGCAAGTGAAAAATTGATATGCTTGAACTTACAAACTTGCCATGATTGTATGTTGTGATGTAAATCTAGCTTGAATGTTGTAAAATTTGCATATGTTTTAATCTTGTTAGATGCAACTTCTCCTTTTTGCTGATGACAAAGGGGGAGAAGTATATTGACGATATCATGCATTGTATGTTGTATTGAACATTATGATTTTGCATGATGATTGATTCAAGATTTTTGAATTTTAAATTTTCTATCAATATGGCATATTGATAGGAGGAGTTTGTTTAAACTTCAAGAGTTAAGGTTAACTCCGTCATCAATTAGTTGTTATCATAAAAAAGGGAGAGATTGTTGAATCTCAGATTTTGATGATAAAACTAATTGATTATGTTATATGATCTAACTATATTTTGAGTCACGCAAGACTACTCTTGATCAAGATTAGATAATTGAAGTAGAAAGAATCTGTTGGGATCTAGAGTGGCACTAAGAGGGGGGTGAATTAGTGCAACAGATAAAGATGATAAATTTTGATATTTTAAAAATAATTTCAGAAACTTCGTATGTTGAAAACTTTGTTTTGACTAAAACTCGATTTTAATTGAAGCATATCGAAAAGTGCTTAAAGTAAGGAGTGTTTAGAGACGAAGAAGGATAGTGATGAGTAAGTTGAGCAACGAAGAAAAGATGGTTTGTAGAAATATAAAAGATAATACAAAATGCAAACCGTTTTTATAGTGGTTCAGTCATCTGACCTACGTTCACTCCCGATTCCTCTTCATTTGAGGCCACTAGCTTTCCACTAGCTGCCTTCCTTCCAATGGACAAAGACAAACTCCCTTACAAACTCTTTTACAAGGTTTCCCTCAACTACCTCACTTAAGACTAACTCTTTAAAGTTTAGGAGGAGGGATTTCTACCAATAGCTAGGGTATTTATAGACCCCAAGAGGATTCAAATTTGGAGCCCAAATTTGAATCACCCTGGATTTCAAGGGTACTGGCGGTACCATCGCCAGTGTTGGGTGGTACCATCACCCAGACTTTTTGCCCCTGTTAGTGTATTGAGCGGTACCATCACCTAGTCTGGTAGTACCACCACGGCACATCGACATGGATGTTGTCTAGTGCGTACCATCGCACCTTCTACCCTAGATGGGTACCATTGCCTGCCTGCCCCCATTGAATCTCAAATTTTGATGATGAAACTAATTGAGAGTGATTTTTGATCTAACTGTGTTTTAAGTCACATAAGTCTACTCTCGATCAGGATTAGACAATTGATGTAGGAAGAATCGATATTGTGACGGAGGAAATAATGTCAAGAGATTGGACGTCGAGCTGGAGGTCTAGTCAATGATCGATAGAAGGCTTCGGACAAAGAAATCGGGCATTGGGCCAAGAAGAGCAGAGTTGTACCAAGACGATCAGGGTTGCAGGCTTCAACTGCTGATTGGGCAATAGGTCGTAAGAAAGGATGATGCACCGAAGAAACGGACGAAGAGCCAATGTGCTAATGATGTGTCAAGCGACATTTCGATTAAACATTATAATAATTATCTAGATCGAAGTAGGATTAAGGACTAATTGGGTTAAAATTGGGCCAACCCAATTAGGGGCCAATTAGGCTCGTACCCGGATAAGTTTAGGCTAGACTCAAGGCCCAAATAGGGTTACTGATCCCTGTCTGGCGGTGGCACCGCTAGACTGGGGTAGTGGTACCACCTAAGTTTAGTCTCCCAGGTGGTCTAGGCGATAGTACCGCCCAAACTAAGCGGTGGTACCACCCTGGGGCAAAATGCTTGGGCGGTGGCACCATTGGTTGGGTGATGGTACCACCCAGTACACTGACCATGTCAGTGTGCCAAGAGGTGGTACCATCAGACTAGGTGATGGTACTACCTAA
Organism: Musa troglodytarum; assembly: GCA_023547065.1. Lineage (NCBI taxonomy): Eukaryota > Viridiplantae > Streptophyta > Magnoliopsida > Zingiberales > Musaceae > Musa > Musa troglodytarum. The sequence continues at coordinate 17,911,309 of CP097504.1, forward strand.
TACACTAACAGGGGCAAAAAGCTTGGGCAGTAGTACCGCCAGTACCCTTGAAATTCAGGGTGATTCAAATTTGGGCTCCAAATTTTAATCCTCTTAGGGTCTATAAATACCCCAGATGTTCTTGCTTGGGTTAGCAAGTATTGTGAAAGAAAACCAAGGGAAAACTTTATAATTCTTGGTAGAAATCCCTCGTCCTAAACTTTAAAGAGTTGGTCTTAAGTGAGATCGTTGAGGGAAACCTTGTAAAAGAGTTTGTAAGGGAGTTTGTCTTCGCTCATTGGAAGGAAGATAGCTAGTGGAAAGCCGGTAGCCTCAAGCGAAGAGGAATCAGGAGTGGATGTAGGTCGGATGATCGAACCATTATAAAAATGGTTTGTGTTTATGTATTGTTTTTTATATTTCTACAAACCGTCTTTTCTTTGTTGCTCAACTTACTCATCACTATCCTTCTTCCTCTCTAAACACTCCCTAGTTTAAACACTTTCCAATATGCTTCAATTGAAATCGGGTTTTAGTCAAAATAAAGTTTTCAACGTATGAAGTTTCGGAAATCATTTTTAAAATGTCAAAATTTATCATCTTTATTCACTACAATAATTCACCCCCCTCTTAGTGTCACTCTAGATCCTAACAATTAGTATCAGAGTCTCGTTATTTCTCTTTTGGACTCACACCCATGAGAAATGGCTCTTCATGGCTTTGAAGAGGGTTTTTCGATTGTTCGTCCTCTGTTGTTTAACGGTTTGGACTATACTTATTGGAAAACTCAAATGAGAGTTTTCTTGATTTTTATGAATTTGGATTTATGGAATATTATTGAAAATTATTTTCAACTTCCCTCTAAACCGACGAACGAATAGTCAAACTTGAAGAGAAAATCTTTTTCTTTAAATGCAAAGGCTATGAATGTCTTATTTTACGCTTTGGACAAAAACGAGTTCAATCAGATTTCTACATGCGAAACGGCTTTTGATATTTGTCGAACACTTGAAATCATGCACGAGGGAACTAGTAGAGTTAAAGACTCAAAAGTAAACCTCTTATTGTATGATTTTGAGCTTTTTTGAATGCAACCAAGTGAGACTATAAGCGACATACGCACCCGTTTCACAGATGTCATCAATATTCTAAAAGCTCTTAGTAAATCTTTTTTGGATTTTGATCTCAGAAACAAGATTTTAAGATCCCTTTCAAAAAGGTAGGATCCTAAAGTAATCGTAATACAAGAAGCTAAAAATCTAAATGACCTTCAAATAGAAGAACTCATTGCCTTATTAATAACGTATGAAATGAGCTTTTTGGAATTTGATGAATACTTGAACCACCTTCCAAAGAACAGTAAGGATTTGGCACTTCAAACAAGAGAATGCCACTTGAGTGATGACTCAAGTGATGAGGACATTGAACACATAACAATGGATTTTACTAAGTTTATTAAATAAAAATCTAAAACTAAAAATGAACTTAAACGAAAGAAGAGGCCAAATAAGAGGAAGGCACCCAAGGATGAATCAAGAACTTCCAAAGGTGAAATGGCAAATTGGGCTTTGATGGGTTTCGTCAACAAGGTAAGTATCTCACCCAAATGCTTTTACCTTATTTTAAAATTACTTGATATCTTTTTCATGAGTGCTTAATTTAGATAGTAGAAAATAAAAAATTGTTTAAAAAAAATTATCATGCCTCTCTTTTTAGTGTTTTTGAAAAATTAAAAAAAATTGATCATGAAAATTATATTGTTTCATGCATGTTATGATTCAAAATTTTAAATGAAGTATGCAACATTATGAATGATGATTAAATGATTTATAGTGACGATTGTACATCAAATACATATCTATGTATGTTATTCTTGGAAGTGTCTTAATGAAAATGTTTGTATCATGCTTGACTTTACAGTTTGATATGCTATAATGTAATTTTAGCTTTGACGTAATTTGTTTCAGATTTATACATGTCTTTATGAAATCAATTATAAAACTAAAAGACCTAACCCACAAATTTTCTAAATGAAAGAAAAGTAGTTTTGATGTTGTCTTGTGTCATATTTGGACTTGATGGTTTTCATGATGTAAATTATTTTTTGAATTTATATGATGCTTGGCCTTTGTGTGAAAATGTGAACATGCTTAAACAAGATCAATCAACTTAAAGTGAAATACACTATCATGATGTTTTATGGTGAATATGTTTAGATTTGATGGTTTTGATGACAAAACTTGTATTTCAAATTTATACAATGATGGCTTTCATGTAAATATTTGAAGGTGTTATGTCTTGATGACAAAACTCATGTTTTGGTCTTAAACATGATACTTAACTTTTAAAACTTGTGCTCATTTATATGAAACAAACAATTTAAAATGAAACACGTAGAAATAGACTTGTTTTTAAATGATAATATATGAATCTAGTACAAAAGGACAAGAGCATGCTTACATGTAAACCATCTCTGTTGCTCTTAATAAAATTTTCGAATGAAAGATTTTGATGCATTTGATCTTGATGACTTTAATGACAAAACTTGCATTTCAAATTTATATGATGATGGCTTTCATTGAACATACCTTATGAAATTATCATAGATAATGATGGAATGAAAATATTAATAAAAAATTTATCATACTTCAACTCAATGATTTTTAAGACAAAATTTTGCCTTTACGTCTTGAACATTCATGCTTGTTTCTATTCGTCATAAAAAGATAAAGGCATGTTTATACGAAATCAATGCAAATCACTAAAAGAGAAATGCATATTTCTTGAACTTCTCTCTTTCTCTAAAGTTTTAGATTTTTCAAATAAAAGACAAGTGATAAATTTATGATATTTTATGAATCACTTAAATTATGAATGAGATTTTGATGATGTATTAAAAAACTCCATTCAAATGAATCATGATCGTCTTGATTTTTCTTGAGCCTTGATGACTTAGAAATGACATGATCACTTTGGCTTGCATGCCTTATGTGATGATTTAAAATAAATTTGCTTTATTATGAATCATTGAATTATGATCTTGATACCACTTAAAAGGAATATTTATGAACCATGAATGATATCTTTTGATCCTTATTGATTTTTCATATTGATATCTTTCATGACATAATATGATTGAATCATTGATTTATTCTTTTTATCATGGCTTAAAAATACATGTAAAGAAAATATGCTAGCATTGATATCCATTTGATTGAAACATTGCATGCTTAAATTGATTTTTCTCTTATGTTTCAATACTACTTTGTATGCTTCATGACTTGATGATTAAAATATTGATGTAGACTTTTGATGTATCAGTTGTCATGATTAATGCAAATTGCTAGTATTTTAAATCTCAAAAATGATTTTGATTTTATTATGGGTTTCAAGTTGTTAAATTGGTTTGAATGAGATTTTTGTTTCAAGCGAATCATGAACTCTCTTGAATTCTTGACTTGAGATATTTTTTATGCAAATTGAAATACTTTCCTCTATGATTGCTTCTTTTTTCATTTACTAAAGAGGAAAACAATCCATGTCTTCATATATCGAAAAGTGATACTTGAAATTATTTTTTTGATGAATTTAGAATTGATATGAAAAGTTGATCTTGCAAATCTTGCATTCCTCTACTTCTTTTGACAAAAACAAAAGGGGAAAGAAAACATATTAGTATTTGTAATCATGACTTGATCTTGATATCTCGATATTTAACATTTGAATTTTTTTTTTGTAATGAGATATCTTATGCTTGAATCAAGAGTTTTTCTCCTATATGACTTCTTCTCAAAAGGAGAAATTTCTAAATGTATCATGAATTTTTCAGAATCACAATTCAAATTTCCTATGATTTATGATGAATTTAGAGATATTATGCATATATCATAATCTCTTCCTTGTTTTCCCAAGATCTTTTGTTATTTACAAAAGAAGAGACATATCAAAATGAAATATGAATTGATTCTTTGTATTGGCTGTCATGATATGTAGATTGATGTAAATTTTTATTGATGCAAACATATGTGAGAAATTTATATCATCATATTTGATCCTCCCTTTCTTTTTGACTTTGAAAAGGGGGAGAAGGGTTTTGCTAGCTTGCTTATTGCAAATGAATGCAAAATCTCTAGTATTCTAAGGAAGCAAAACTTGTAAGCTTGTACTTCTAAAAAAGAGAAGAAATATCTTGCCTATCGAAAGAAGCAAAAAGTGCAAAACTTAGAAAATTTACAATCTAGCACTTGCCATGCTTCTATGTTGTAATGAAAATTTAGCTTGCATGTTTAAGTGATGAAAATTTTACAAAAATTGCAAACATGCAAGGCAAAATTAAAGTGCACTTCTCAAGAGAAAAGAAACAAAGTGCCAAATTGCACATCCCAAGAAACAAGTAAAAATTGTCATGCTTGAACTTAAAAAACTTGCCATGTTTTTGCGCTTATATGTTGTGATGAAAATCTAGCTTCATGTTGCAAAAACTTGCTAGATGCTACTTCTCCTTTTTGTTGATGACATAGGGGGAGAAGTAGATTGATGACTTCATGCATTGAATTAATGATTTTATATATTTGCATGATGGATTGATGTTTTTTTTTATAACATGTGATGAATGTTATTTGAATTTGGAATAATCCAAGGTTTCTATCAATAGCATATTGATAGGGGGAGTTTGTTTAAACTCTAGGGAGTTAAGGTTAACTCCGTCATCAATTAGTTGTCATCATCAAAAAGGGGGAGATTGTTGAATCTTGGATTTTGATGATAAAACTAGTTAAGAGTGATTTATGATCTAACTATATTTTAAGTCATGTAGGTCTACTCTCGATTAGGATTAGACAATTGATGTAGGAAGAATCGACATTGCACCGAAGGAAATCACTTCAGGAGATTGGACATCGAGCCGGAGGTCCGATCGATGATCAGCATAAGGCTTTAGACAAAAATTGGGCATCGGGCCAAGAAGAGCGGAGTTACACCAAGAAGATTAGGGTTGCAGACGTCAACTACTGATTGGGCAACAGGCCACAAGAGAGGACGATGAGTTGAAGAAATGGACGAAGTACCAATGTGCCAATGACGTGTCGGGCGACATTTCGATTAAGTGTTATAATAATTATCTAGATCGAAGTAGGATTAAGGACTAATTGGGTTGTAATTTAGCCAATCTAATTAGGGGCCAACTAAGCCCATACCCAGACAAGCTTGGGTTGGACTCAAGGCCCAAATAGGGTTGTTGAACCTTGTCTAGCGATGGTACCACCAGACTAGGGTAGTGTTACCACCTGGGTTTAGTCTCCCAGGTGGTCTGGGTGGTGGTACTGCCTTGGAGCAGAGTGCTTAGGCGGTGGCACCGCTATGGTGGTGGCATCGCCAAGACACTACCATGTCGGTGTTAGTGAATGGTATTGCCCAAGACATCGACACAGGGCAAAAGCTCAGGGTGATGGTACCATCACACGAATCCATGATTCAAATTTGGGCTCCAAATTTAAATCATCTTAGGATTTATAAATACCCAGATGTTCTTACTTAGATTAGCAAGTATTGTGAAAGAAAACTAAGGAAAAACTCTATAATTCTTGGTAGAAATCCCTCCTCCTAAACTTTAAAGAGTTGGTCTTAAGTGAGGTGGTTGAGGGAAACCTTGTAAAAGAGTTTGTAAGGGAGTTTGTCTTCGCCCGTTGGAAGGAAGGCAGCTAGTGGAAAGCTAGTGGCCTCAAGCGAAGAGGAATCGGGAGTGGACGTAGGTTGGATGACTGAACCACTATAAAAACGGTTTGCATTTATGTATTGTCTTTTATATTTTTGCAAACCATTTTTTCTTCGTTGCTTAACTTACTCATCACTATCCTTCTTCCTCTCTAAACACTCCCTACTTTAAGCACTTTCTGATACGCTTCAATTGAAACCTGGTTTTAGTCGAAATGAAGTTTTTATTGTACAAAATTTTTGAAATCATTTTTAAAATGTCAAAATTTATCATCTTTATTCACTGCACTAATTCACCCCTCCCTATAGTGCTATTCTAGATCCTAACAGAATCAACGTTGTGTCACGAACGGTCGTCGCACACCCGCAGCAACTTCGTTCAACGTTCCGTTCGTCGCTTGCCCATGCTTGTACATATCCTTGGCAGCCTGTTTTGCCATGTTTTGGTGTGTTTTTCCTTGTAAAAACGTAGAAAATAGCAGCTGTAGTGCAGCAGAACGATCGCTCGCTGCATCTGCCTAGACATCCAAAAATAGCTCCGTTTTCGTGTGCCGCGGGCTGATTTCTGTAGGCCGCGGCCACGAGATTTTTGTCAGCCATCTCAGCACCCTGGAACCCCCCGGGTGGCACATGGCTGGATGGGGCTTCAGTATAGTGTCGGGCGTTGAACACTTTCACAAGTTTGCACGTCAACTTGACGGAAACTTGCCTTCGCGCCCGGCACTTGGGGAGTAGTTGTTTGCGGACTTGCAGCTGCTCATTCACCCCTCTAAAGTCCTTGTTTTCCTCCTCTCTTTCTCTGCTTTCATGCACTCCAAGTGCTCGCTCAATTGCTTGTAATGCTTTCCTCTTCGCAAGACGTCGGGACTTATCCGCCGCTCATTCCAATAACTAATCAACTTCTATTTTCACAGGTCCTATGGTACCTGCACAAGGTTGCAGCTCGGCTGACTCTTTGCGGACGCATATGTCGCAAGGGTGCCTCAAGACTTAGGCAATTCAAGCTAAGTCCGATCGAAGTGGGCGCGAAGGCGATTCTTGACTTAGGCAACTTCAGCTAAGTCGGTGGCTTGCCGCAAGGGTGCCTCACCACTTAGACAATTCTTGCTAAGTGCGTGACATTGTGGTATCAGAGCAGGCAAGCAATTTGAGTAAGCAGCGAAGAAACTTCGCAATCTCACCATGGCGAAACAACGTGGTGAATCAAGCAAGATGGGGCAAGCGGGAATGTTGCCCCAAGCAGCCGCAGGAGGGCTGCATGTGCAAACTCGCTCGCTCGCTGCAGGAGCCGTTCGTGAGGAACGGGGCAGTGAGCATGAGGAGCGAGAAGTGGGCTACTCTCCACGAGCGGAGGAGGCGCAATCCGGAGTGCCAACCGGAAGAAAGAGCCATAGAGAGAGGTTCGGTGGAAACCGCTTGGATGTTCTTGAAGCGAGCTTGGACGAACTCTACCAAGGCCAAAGTAGGCTTCTTGGCGTAGAGAGTTCGCAAGAAGAAATGAATCCCGGATCGACAAGGTTGAAGCCTTAGTCGACCGACTAACGGATGACACAAAGGACTCCGTGCAACATTTGCAAGATTTAGTGACGGAACTCACTTCCAAAGTTGCAATGCTCACAAGGGCGTTGAATGCGGGGGGAAGCAACACCCGCGTTGCGCTAACACAAAGCTTCAGGGCACCCGACCCACGTTATGGGGGTGCTAGAGATCTTGAAGGAGCTCGAGAATTTTCTGTTTGATATGGAACAGTACTTCCGAGCTACGAGGCGGACTCTGAGGACACCAAAGTATCAATAGCGACTATGTATCCGGAGATGCAAAGCTTTGGTGGAGAACCCGTTGGGAAGAGATTCAACAAGGTCGGTCTTGGGTGGACACATGGGATGACTTGAAGCGTGAGTTAAGAACTCAATTCCTGCTGAGAACAGAGTTAAATCGCGCAAGGAGGAAGTTGAGACAACTCCACCAAACAACTTCCATTCGGGACTATGTGAAGCAATTTTCTGCACTGATGCTGGACATTCAGGACATGTCCGAAAAAGATAAGCTGTTTAGCTTTCTTGACGGCTTAAAGCCATGGGCTCAACAGGAACTTCATCGACGAAATGTCACTGATTTGGTCGAAGCAATTGCAGCCGCAGAAAGGCTTACTGACTTTGCTTCCTCAGAGGACCCACGGAAGAAGAAACAGTCCACAGGAAATCCCCAACCAAGGCACCCTCCTAGGAAGGAACCTAGGGGTGAGCAAAGGAAGAAGAGTTTCCATAAGGGGTCGAACTCAAATGGCAGGGCCTCAAAACCTAGGAGATGTTTCTTGTGCGAAGGACCGCACAGTGTATGGGAGTGCCCGCAAAAACAGGCACTCAATGCCTTGTCGGCTTCCATCAAGACCCCTAAGCCAGACAAGGGCAAGGCAGTCACCCTCAGTTCGAGTAGCTCCGAGTCGGGCAGCGACGATGAGAAGTCGCAAGGACCCCGAATGGGTGCGATGCGTTTGTTGAATGCATTACGGGGTCAAGTGGGGGAGAACCTGAAGCCGAAGCAACAAAAAGCAGGAAGCAGTGAGTTGATGTATGTAAACATTAGACTCAATGGCCAAACCACCCGAGCAATGGTGGACACAGGTGCTACTCACAACTTTATCGCCGACCGAGAAGCAAAGCGGCTTGGGTTAATCTTAGAGAAGAACCCAAGTCGAATGAAGGCGGTTAACTCAGAGGCTAAGCGAATCTCTGGGCTAGCAAAGGGAGTCTCCATCAAGATCGGATCGTGGAGCGGGCGCACAAACATGATGGCGGTGCCATTGGATGACTTCCAAGTGATTCTTGGAATGGAGTTCATGCATGCAGCAAAGTTGGTGCCGATGCCGTTCCTAGACTCCATTTGTCTAATGGGAGGTGACAACCCCTGTGTGGTTTCTGTCACTCGAAGAGGAACCCAGGATCCCCAGCAACTATCAGCGTTGCAATTGAAGAAGGGGTACGCAAAGGAGAGTTAACCTTTGTGGCTGCGATGAAGTTAGAGTCACTGATGGGGGCCCGTGAAAGAACCTACTACGGTGGCAAATGTCCCAAGGAGTTCAAGATGTTATGCCACCGAAAGGTCGAAACTTTGCCACCACGCAAAGGCGTGGATCATCTTATTGAGTTGGAGCCGGGAGTGAAGCCTCCAGTAAGACCACCATACCGCATGCCCTCTCCTGAGTTGGCAGAGCTCAGAAAGCAATTAGATGAACTGCTAAGCGGTGATCTTATCCGCAACTCCAAAGCATCATTCGGAGCTCTAGTTCTCTTTCAGAAGAAGCAAGATGGGAGTCTCCGACTATGCGTCGACTATCGAGTCCTCAACAAGGTGACTATGAAGAACAAATATCCCATCCTCTCATTGCGACTTGTTCGACCAACCGGGCAAAGCAAAGTATTTTCAAACTCGACCTTCGATCGGGTATTGGCAAAGCGTATTGCAAGGTGATGAAGCTAAGACTACCCGTGGTGACCGTGTATGGAGCGCTTGAGTTCCCGGTGATGCCTTCGTTTAACCAACGCCCAGCCACATTCTCGCACTCTTATGAACTAGCTATTCAAGGAGTATCCGACAAGTTTGTGGTTGTCTACTTGGACGACATCGCCGCTTATAGCCGAACACTTGAGGAGCATATTGAACACCTCCGAACAATCTTCAAAGTTCTCAGGGAGAATTCATTGTTCATAAAAAGAGAGAAGTGCTACTTTGCTTAGAAAGAGATCTTATTCTTGGGGCATCGGATCGACGACGGTTCCATTCAGATGGATAAAGCAAAGGTGCAAGCAGTTGTAGACTGGCAAACTCCAAAGAAGGTGCCTGAACTGAGATCCTTCCTTGGGTTTGTGAACTACTATCGACGCTTCATACTGGGGTATTCGAAGCGCGCAACTCCACTAACAGAGTTGCTGAAGAAAGAGCAGCCTTGGAGATGGTCCGACAAATGTGAAGCGGCATTCCAAGACCTAAAGGCTGCCATTTTGGAAGAACCAGTGCTCAAATTGCCGTGACTACGGAAGCCCTTCAAGTCCATACAGATGCTTCGCATTTCGCCATTGGGGGAGTACTCATGCAGAGGGCCATCCGGTGGCCTATGAAAGCCGTAAGCTCAACGAGACCGAGCGGCGGTATCCAGGCATGAGAAGGAGATGACAGCGTGATCCATCGCACGTGTGGCGACACTACCTTCTGGATCGCGATTTGTATTGAGAATGCATAACATCGTTTTGAGTTACTTTCAGACTTAAAAGAAACTCTCCCCAAAGCAGGCACGATGGCAGGACTTCCTAGCGGAATTTGACATGGCAATGGAGTACAAACCCGGAAAAGCAAATGTCGTAGCTGATGCCTTGAGTCGAAAAGTGGAGGTCGTGAATGCCATGCAACTAGAGGGCAGAGGCCAAACAAGCCGCTTGTCAATCCAACTTCCTTTCTGGGATCAAGGATGGACTGTACAGTGATCCCCAAGCAGTACCCTTGATGCAATTGATTCAAGAGGGCAAGGCACGACGATTTTGGGTCCAGGAGGGACTCGTCTACACAAAAGGGAATAGAGTTTATGTTCCCCAGGTGGATAACTGAGGCGTGAGCTTTGAAGGAGTGTCACGATTCCTTTGGGCAGACATCCGGGATTCACCAACATTGGCTCTCGCGGAGAGGGCCTTCTATTGGCCAAGATGGGGATGGATGTGGAGGAATATGTTCAGACGTGCCTAACTTGTCAACAAGACAAAGTGGAGCAATGGAAGCCAGTGGAACTTTTAGAGCCGCTGTCGCACTCGTAAAGGCCGTGGGAGAGCATTTCTCGACTTCATATCTAGCTTGCTACGTAGGGGACGCGGATCGATACTTGTGGTGGTCGATCGGTTTTCGAAGTATGCAACCTTCATTGCTGCACCCCTACACTGTTCAGCAGAGGAAGCGGCGAAGCTGATAATGAAGAATGTGGTGAAGTATTGGGGAGTCCCACACAACATTATAAGTGATCGAGATGCTCGATTTCTGGGACGATTCTAGACCGAGTTGTTCAAATTATTAGGGTTGAAGCTATATTTCTCCATAAGCCTCTACCCTGCACGGATGGCCAAACCGAGAGAATAAACTCACTCTCGAGCAATATCTTCGCACTACATGAGTGCCAACCAACGAGATTGGGTGAAGCTGTTGGACATAGCCCAATTCTCCTACAACCTGTAGTGGAGCTCTGCATCCAACAAGAGTCCCTTTGAGATCATCACAGGACAACAGCCATCGACTCCTCACACTTTGGCTATTGGATATACAGGGAGTAGTCCGTCCGCGTATCATTTGGCAAAAGAATGGCATCGAAATGCAGATATTGCACGGGCCTACTTGGAGAAGGCGGCCAAAAAGATGAAGAAGTGGGCAGACTTGGGAAGGCGACCCCAGGAATACAAAGTCGGTGATTTGGTGTTGGTGAAGCTCCAACCAGCATCACTCCAATTCTTTAGAAACAAGGTGCATAAAGGATTGGTGCGCAAGTATGATGGCCCCTTCCCAATTATCAGTAGGGTGGGCAATGTTTCCTACAAGTTGCAAATCACGCGTGGCTCAAGATGCATAATGTTTTCCATGCCAAAGAACTTGAAAGCCTACCACTCCGGTCCGCAAGATGCTTCTCGAGGCGGTTCAACTCACAACCTCCCACCGTGAGCTTCCTACGAAGCGAGTTGAAACCATTTTAGCAGATCGCACGACAAGACTACCCAATCGAGCTGAACAAATTGAATACTTGGTGAAGTGGCGAAAACTTCCCAAAACCGAAGCCAGTTGGGAGCCAGAAGACACCCTCCGACATGAAGAAGCAGCTATCAAAGCCTACCAAAGAGTGTCAACGAGGGCGTCGACAGCTTAAGTGGGGGAGAATGTCACAAACGGTCGTCGTGACACCCGCAAAGAACTTCGCTCAACGCCCGCTCGTCGCTTGCCCATGCTTGTACATATCCTTGGCAGCCTGTTTTGCCATGTTTTGGTATGTTTTTCCTTGTAAAAATGTAGAAAACAGCAGCTGTAGTGCAGCAGAACGATCGCTCGCTGCATCTGCCTAGACATCCAAAAACAGCTCCGTTTTCGTGTGCCGCGGGCTGATTTCTGTAGGCCGCGGCCACGAGATTTTTGTCAGCCATCTCAGCACTCGAACCCCGGTGGCACATGGCTGGATGGGGCTTCGATAGTGTCGGGCGTTGAACACTTTCACAAGTTTGCACGCCAACTTGACGGAAACTTGCCTTCTCGCCCGCACTTGGGGAGTAGTTGTTTGTGGACTTGCAGCTGCTCATTCACCCCTCTAAAGTCCTTGTTTTCCTCCTCTCTTTCTCTGCTTTCTTGCACTTCAAGTGCTCGCTCAATTGCTTGTAAAGCTTCCCTCTTCGCGAGACATCGAGACTTGTCCGCCGCTCGTTCCAACAACTAATCAACTTCTCTTTTGACAGGTCCTACGGGACCTGCACAAGGTTGCAACTCGGCTGACCCTTTGCAGATGCGTATGTCACAAAGTTGCCTCAAGACTTAGGCAATTCAAGCTAAGTCCGATCGAAGTGGGCGCGAAGGCGATTCTTGACTTAGGCAACTTCAGCTAAGTCGGTGGCTTGCCGCAAGGGTGCCTCACCACTTAGGCAATTCTTGCTAAGTGCGTGACAGTTGTGCCAGAGAAAATCACGTCAAGAGATTGGACGTCGAGCTGGAGGTGCGATCGACGATCGACAAAAGGCTTCGGACAAAGAAATTGGGCATTGGGCCAAGAAGAGTGAAGTTGCATCAAGGAGATCATGGTTGCAGAAGTAAACTACTGATAAGGTAACAGGCCGCAAGAGAGGATAATGCGTTGAAGAATCGAACGAAGCATCGATAGAGCAATGACGTGCCGGCCAATAGAATATTGATTCGTATTGTAAAAATTATCTAGATCGAAGTTGGATTAGGTCTAATTGGGTTAAAATTGGGCCAACCTAGTTATGGGCCAACTAGGCCTGAATCAAGGTTGTGTTGGGCTGGATGAAAGGCCCATACAGTGCTCGAATGCTATGTCAGGCGGTGGCACCGCTAGGTGGGTGGTGGAATTGCCTGAAGGCTCAGTCTTCTAGATTGAGTTTGGGTGGTGGTATCACCTAATGTCAGACAGATCTAGCGGTGGTACCGCCAGACTGGGCGATGGTATTGCTTAGTGTCAGAACCCATTGGTGATGGTACCGCCAGTACCCAAAAAACCCAGGATGAGATGGATTTTGGCTCCAAGTTTGAATCCATCTAGAGTCTATAAATACCCCTCTCAGCCTTGAGTAAAACATACAGGCACACAAACTTTAAAAGTGGAAAAACACTATAAAAATCTTTTTAAAAATCTCTCCTCTAGCCTTCATTTGTTTTCAGTCTAAAGAGAGGAGTGAGTGCTTATACAGGTTATCTCCTAAGCCCATTAAAAGGAGAAGGTGTTGTAAGGGAGTTAGTCTTCGCCCATTGGAAGGGAGACTACTAGTGAAAGCTGGTGGCCTTAAAAGAAGAGGAATCGGGAGTGGACATAGGTCAAATGATCGAACCACTATAAAAATCGATTTGCATTTACTTATTGTCGTTTATATTTCTGCAAACCATCTTTACCTTACTGCAATCACTCAGATCATTCTCTTTCACTTATGAATCCTTTCAAGCTTAACACATTTCTGATATGGCTTTCATCGAAATGATTTTTATCATACGAGATTTTTCAAAATCGTCAAAATTTATCATAGTTTTATCACTGCACTAATTCACTCACCACTCTTAGTGCTGAACTAATCCTAACATATAGAACCCTTCCCCTCTTCGGCCTTTAAAGTTTTCATTTGAATATTTGCTACTACCACCAAGATCTGGGCTCACGCCTTGGGTTTTGCGACGACCACCATGCCCTCCTACTCATCAGGGCTTGGCGCCGCCCGATGGTCGTGTGGGTCGACGCCTGTGACATCCATTTTCGGGGCTAGTTGATTCAGTAGTTGAGTTGTTACACACTCCTTAGCAGATATCAACTTCCATGACCACCGTCTTGCTTTCTTAATGGACCAACACCCTTTGTGGTATCTAGGCTAGCACGTAGTTGGGCACCATAACCAAACTTCCAGTTCATCCTGCATCGCTAGTTCTGCTTATGAAAAATGGCCCACTTGGAGCTCTCGATTTTGTGATGTGGCTCAATGAAGAAGTCATACCATCCTACCTATTTAAAGTTTTAGAATAGGTCAAGGGCGTTGTGCCCCCGATGCCTCTAATCATTGGCTTTACCTGATAGAACTCGTGTGTGGACTCCAACTATCCTGAGGGAAACTTTAAAGGGAACCAGGTACTAGATGGTTCAATTAGTCTTTCGCCCCTATACCTAAGTTTCCTCTAGCTTCACCTCATTCAAGCATAGTTCACCATCTTTTGGGTCCCGACATGCATGCTCCAACTCGAACCCTTCATAGAAGATTGAGGTTAGCTGGCGGTGCAATCCCTCGAGAGGGTTCCCACCCATCAGCTTCCTTGTGCCTTTCGAGTTTTTGCACTCGTCGACTCGCACGCATGTCAGACTCCTTGGTCCGTGTTTCAAGACAGGTTGGATGGGGAGCCCACTGGTCGATGCCTATGTCATGCGTATACCCCGCGGGGCATGTCAATGGTGTATGTCGTGTCCTCGACCATGTCGACGGTATCCCCTTGGATGAATGATCCACTCAAGCTTCGACCATCGACGCAGCCCACATCAATCTGCACCCCAAGCCGAGCGACGAATCGGTTGACTACCATTCCGCATCCGACCGAGGTGCATCACCGACCCCCATCCATTTCTCTCTCAGCAATTTCAAGCACTCTTTGACTCTCTTTTCGAAGTCCTTTTCATCTTTCCCTTGCTGTACTTGTTCGCTATCAATCTCTCGCCCATATTTAGCCTTGAATGGAATTTACCACCAGATTGGGGTTGTATTCCTAAACAACCCGACTCGTCAATAGCGCCTCGTGGTGTGATAGGGTCCGAGCCAAACGGGGCTCTCACCCTCCCCGGCACCCCTTTCCAGGGAACTTGGGCCCAATCTATTGTTGAGGATGCTTTGTAAGGTCTGGAGCGGCACTAAGAGGGGGGGGGGGTGAATTAGTACAACGGATTAAAACTTGACCTTTTAAAAATCGATTCCGGAGATTCGTATAGAAACTTGATATAACTAAAGAGACTTTAACTTGAAGTAATTCAGGTGAATAAAGTCGGAAGTAGGGAGAAGAATTCCGATCAATTTTGTAGCTAAGAAATTTACGAAATAGAAATTCAAACACTCACACAGCAAATGTACACAGCGATGTATAGTGGTTTGGTCAAATGACCTATGTCCACTCTTAAAGCCTCCTCCAATGAGGCTCCCAACTTCCACTACCAAATCTCTTGAAGGGGAAGGACCAAATGCCCCTTTGCAGCCTTTTACCAGAGGTTCCCTCACTTTACAGAATTTTTACAAGGAGAAGAAAGGAGGTGAACACTTGAGCAATTAAAAGCAGGAATTTGCTATAGCTTAGACTCAATTCTAACACTACAAAAGGTCCCTCAACCAGCTAGAAGTAAAGGGGTATTTATAGAGCTTTTTGGGATTCAAAAATCCCGCTCAAAGAGGGGTCTCATCCGAAATTTCGGACTGTAGGCGGTACTACCGCCTGGCACTGGCGGTACTACCGCCTGACACACCTTTGCATGTGTCAGTGTGCTGGTGGTACTATCGCCTGGCACTGGCGGTACTACCGCCTGACACAGGTGGTTGCAACCACCTGTTAGGCGGTACCATCGCCTGCCTGGGGTAGTGCTACCGCCCGGCTTGTGGTCAACAGGCGGTGCTACCACCTGGCCTATGGTCAATAGGCGGTGCTACCGCTTACCCTTGCTAGAAACTGTATAGGCCTAACCTTTGGCCCAATATAGCCCAATTAAAGGCCCAATTGACCCAATACAGGTCTAGACAGGATTAACACCTAGTATATATCCTAATTAAGTGCTAACTATGAACATTTAAAGCCAAATTAAACCGACACCATCAAATTATCTTCCGAAGAGCTTTCCGGCGATCTTCCGGCGGACTTCTGACACTCCCTCGGATTCCTTCCAATGGACTCCCAGTAGGCTTCCAGATTCTATGGCGAGTTCAACAAGTTTTTGGCACCCTTTCAAACCTTCTCGGTGATCTCCACGAACCTCTGACGATCTTTCCGGTGAACTTCCGAAACCTTTGGCAAGTCCCCGATTTCATCTCGGTTGGCTCCGGCAGCACTTCCGATGATCCTTCGGACTTCCAGTGGACTTTTGAACTTCCAGCAACTTGACTCCGGTAATTAGCTCTATCATAGTTAATCCTGCACACTAATCTCAAAATTGGATTAGATCAAATAACCATCAATTGACTTCATCATCAAAATCCAAGATTCAACAATCTCCCCCTTTTAGATTATGACAATCAATTGATGACGGAGTAGAAAGTAGAAACATATAATGAGAAAGTAGAAACATTTGAATTCAATCTCTTGAATTCAATCAAAAACGATAAGTTACTTGCGTTGAACTTATCATCATGCTCAATCAGCATGAGGTTTCATTCATAAGCAATATCAAAGCATGACATTTAATCGAAAGATGATAAACATTTATCATTTCATCAAAAGATACCAAAAATTTGAGATTACAACAAGGATCTCATGATTGAAAAAGCATGACACCATATCAGATAAATCATGAGGGAAAACTTATCATATCAATCGAAAGATTCCATTTAATAAACATGATATAGTAAGAATCTTTCAACTATAAAATTCAATTGCAATGTGATGTTTTGCATTACTTATGGGTTCATTGTAATGCTTTTTAAAGATTGCAACCTGTTTTTGACACAAAGTATGGCAAGAGCAATTGAATTGCAATAACAAATCTTATGAGACATTTTTCATTTTATTTACACTATATAAGTCATTTTTCAATGCAATGCATGATATTTATCAAGTCATCAAATTATTTTGCTCATAAAGGCCACATTCAACAAGCCATCAATTTCATATTTTTCT
Organism: Musa troglodytarum; assembly: GCA_023547065.1. Lineage (NCBI taxonomy): Eukaryota > Viridiplantae > Streptophyta > Magnoliopsida > Zingiberales > Musaceae > Musa > Musa troglodytarum. The sequence goes on from CP097504.1 coordinate 17,928,091, forward strand.
CCCCCTTTGTCATCAACAAAAAGGAGATGAATAAACTTAATGAAAGGGTAAAACTTGATAAAAAAAATGACATAAGTGAGAGGAGTCATAAAGTCTTTTTTTTAATACAATGCATGATATTTATCAAGTCATCAAATTTTTGTCAAAATATGTATAAGGATTCATCATTGAAGCCAATCATCAAACATATCCAAGAAAATTCATGATGAGATTTAACTTGTTATTTTTATGAAGGAAGAAGATATGAAATCATAAAAACTTGACTAGCACATGAATAAATATTTAAGAGCTTGATTTTTTATGCAGAATCCATGACATTAATTTATACATATGTCAAGCTTATATAATCTATTTAGTCATCACAAAAGAAGGTGAAGATAGTATGAAGTTATACATATATCATTGAAAGACATGATTTTTATTATAAAGGTGAAACTATCAAAGTTTAAACATTTTGGAAATCATGCACTATTAAATATTAGCACAAATTTAGCATGCCTAATTCTCTTCTAATGAAGTTAAATTGTTCTTCATTTAAGGGCTTTGTAAAAATGTCTGCTAATTGGTGTTTTGTATCAATAAATTCTAGAGTTACATCATTATTAGCGACATGATCTCATATAAAGTAATGCCTAATATCAATGTGCTTAGTTCTTGAGTGTTGAATGAGATTTTTGGTTAGACAAATAGCACTTGTGTTATCACATTTTATTGGAATAATTTTTAAATTAATTCCATAATCTTCTAAAGTGTTTTTCATCCAAACAACTTATGCACAACATGTACTTGCAGCTATATATTCGGCTTCCACCGTAGATAGTGCAACAGAATTTTGTTTCTTGGATGTCCAAGAAACAAGTGCATATCCTAGAAATTGGCATGTTCCAGATGTACTTTTTCTATCGATTCTACATCCGTCAAAATCGGCATCCGCATTAGCTTTTAAATCAAGGTTATCAGATTTTGGATACCATAATCCTAGATTAGGAGTTCCTTTAAGATACCTAAGGATTCTTTTAATAGCTTTAAGGTGAGATAACTTAGGATTAGCTTGAAATCTTGCACATAGACCTACACTAAACATGATATCAGGTCTAGTTGCAGTGAGATAGAGTAAGCTACCTATCATTCCCCTATATATTTTTTGATCAAAATGTTCTCTATTTTCATCCAAGTCTAACTTGGTGGAAGTACTTATTGGAGTGTTGATGGCTTTAGAACTATCCATGTTAAATCGTTTTAACAATTCAAATGTATACTTGGTTTGATTAAGAAATATTCCATCACTAAGTTGTTTAATTTGTAATCCTATAAAGAAGTTTAACTCACCCATTAAACTCATTTCAAATTCATGACTCATATACTTAGCAAATGATTCACATTGTGATTCATCCGAAGAACCAAAAATGATATCATCAACATAAATTTGAACAATAAGAAAATTATTTTCAAAATATTTAATAAACAATGTAGTATCAACCTTGCCTTTAGTAAAATTATTTGAAATTAAGAAAGAACTAAGCCTAACATACTGTGCCCTAGGGGCTTGTTTCAATCCATAAAGAGCTTTAGTTAATTTAAACACATGATTAGGAAGAAGAGAGTTTTCAAAACCGGGTGGTTGTTCAACATAAACTTCTTCGGAAATAAAGCCATTCAAAAAAGCACTTTTGACATCCATTTGAAAAAGCTTAAAGTTATTACTACTAGCATAGGCAAGGAGCATCCTAATGGCTTCTAATCTAGCCACAGGAGTGAAGGTTTCTTCGTAATCGATACCTTCTTCTTAGTTCAAACCTTTGGCCACTAATCTAGTCTTATTTCTGACCATGATACCATATTTATCTTGCTTGTTTCTAAAGACCCATTTAGTACCGATAACTAAATGGTCACTTGGTCTAGGAACAAGCTTCCATACCTCGTTTCTCTCAAATTGATTCAATTCCTCTTGCATTGCGATAACCCAAGAATTATCTTTCAAGGCTTCATCAATGCTTTTAGGCTCAATTTGAGAAAGAAAAGTGACATGAGCACAAAAATTTTTAAATGAAGAACACATTTGAACCCCTTTCGATGTGTCTCCTATGATTAACTCCTTGGGATGGGCATCTACATACTTCCATTCCTTAGGTAAGGAGAATTCGGAAGAAGATGCTTCCAAGTTGCTATTTTGAGGAGAGGGTTCATTTAAATTCAAATTATCAAAACTAAAATCATCATCAAAATCTTTTTTCTTAAATTCAAAAATTTCATTAAAAACTACATGAATAGACTCTTCTATAACTAATGTTCTTTTGTAATAAAATATGAAAAGCTTTAGAAACAGAAGAGTAGCCAAGAAAGATACCTTCATCAGATTTAGCATCGAATTTTCCTAAAACATCCTTTTCATTTAAAATAAAGCATTTACAACCAAAAACTTTAAAGTAAGAAACATTAGGTTTTTTGTCATTCTATAATTGATAAGAAGTCTTGGATAGAGATGGTCTTATTAGAACCCTATTCATGACATAGCAAGCCGTATTAACGGCTTCGGCCCAAAAATATTTGGGTAAACTATGTTCATTTAACATGGTTCTTGCCATTTCTTATAAATTTCTATTCTTTCTTTCTACTACTCCATTTTGTTGAGGATTTCTTAGAGTAGAGAAGTTGTGGTTATACCCATTTGATTCACAAAAATTTTGGAAGTCACGGTTTTGGAATTCACCATCGTGATCACTCCGAATTGATGAAATCATGAAACCCTTTTCATTTTGAGTAAGTTTACAGAATTTAGAGAAACATTTAAACAAATCACTTTTGTGAGTTAAGAAATAGGTCCATGTGAATCTACTACAGTCATCTACAATCACAAAGGCATATTTGCTACCTCCTAGGCTTGTTGTGTCAATTGGCCCAAACAAATCTATATGGATCAATTGTAATGGTCTAGAGGTACTTATTTGATTTTTTGGCTTGAAGCTAGTTTTGATTTGTTTCCCTAGTTGACAAGAATCACATACTTTATCTTTAATGAACTTAACCTTAGGAATGCCTCTTACAAGGTTTTTAGATGTGATTTGAGAGATTAGTTTCATGCTAGCATGACCTAATCTTCTATGCCAAAGCCAAGCATCATCATTCAAAGCCGAAAAACATATTTCACTACTAAGATCATCAAGACTAATAGTGTAGATGTTATTTTGCTTGATTGCAATTATAGATGTATTGTTGTGTGGGTTTTCGTCGATGCAAGCATTAGATTCAAATCTTACAATATAACCATTATCACATAATTGACTAATGCTCAAGAGATTATGTTTTAAACCATCTACTAATAACACATTATCAATTGAAAAGGCTGATTTGTTGCCTATAGTACCCTTGCCAATGATTTTACTCTTGTTGTTGTATCCGAAGGTGACAAACCCTTTGTCTTAGCTAGAGAGCTTAGAGAATTGAGATGGATCTCCGGTCATGTGCCTTGAGCATCCACTATCAAGGTACCATCTCTTGCTCCTAGCTTGTGTGGGTGTTTTTGTCTACAAGAAATGATGGTTTTTAGGTACCCATTTTGACTTGGGTGCCTTAAAAACTGATCTACTAAATTTATCATTATTCAATGAGTTCCTAATTGATCCTTTAGGAACCCATACTAATTTATTTGGGCTAAGTTTCCTATATGGACATTTGTAAATAACATGTCCGGATTTGCAACAAAAATTACATTTCAAATGAGAGGATACATGTAATGTTGGCCCTTTAATGAATGTGGTTTGAGTTCGGTGAGATCCACTCATGAATCCAATTCCACATCTATTTCTGACATGTCCCTTGTGAGCAAGGAACATGTCTAAGCTCTTGCTACTGACCTTAAACTTGTTTAAGGTCTCTTTGAGTAGCAAGTTCTCCTTTTTGATTGCTTCTAAGTGATTACACTTAGAACATGGGAGTAGAGGGAGAGAATCATGCTTAAGACTCTTAAACTTATCTAGCAATAAAGCATGATCCTTTTTTAAAGAATTAAAGATTTTTGTAACAATTCTACATTCATCAAATAATTCATGGAAAGCAACTAAAAGCTCATCGAAAGATAAATCTTCATTAAGTAAATCACTTACCTCTTCTCCCAAAGTCATTAGAGCGAAGTTAGCCTCCTCTTTGATGCTTGCTTCTTCATCCTCGGAATCACTTGAGTCATCCCATGTAGCCTTCAAAGCTTTCTTCTTCTTGAGTTGCTTCTTCTTGGTTTAAGGGCATTCATTTTTGAAGTGCCCCGGCTTCTTACATTCATAACATAAGACTTGGTCCTTTTTTGGTTCAAGTTTGTTCTTGAATTTATTTTTAAATTTTCCCTTTTTAATGAATTTTTTAAATTTTTTAGTTAAGAGTGCAATGTCCTCGTCAAAGTCCTCATCACTTGATGTTTCTTTCAAGTGGTCTTCTTGAGTTCTTAATGCCATATCCTTCCTGTTCTTTGGAAGGGGGTTCTCTAGCTCATAATGAGAATGACATGTCATTTCATAGGTTATTAAAGACCCTATGAGTTCTTCGATAGGAAAAGTTTTAAGGTCCTTAGCCTCTTGAATGGTTGTAACCTTTGGATCCCAATATTTCGGATGGGATCTTAAAATTTTTGTTACTAATTCAAAATTAGAAAAATCTTTACCAAGTGCCTTGAGTCCATTGATGACATCCGTAAAGCAGGTGTACATGTCTCCAATGGACTCACTTGGTTTCATTCGAAAAAGCTCATAAGAATGCACAAGAATGTTGATTTTGGACTCTTTCACTCGGCTAGTGCCTTCATGAGTGATCTCAAGAGTTCGTCAAATATCAAAAGCTAATTCACAAATTGATATGCGATTAAATTCATTTTTGTCTAGTGCACAAAACAAGGCATTCATAGCCTTGGCATTTAAAGCAAACACCTTCTTCTCTGACTCATTCCATTCGCTCATTGGAAGAGAAGATTTTTTAAGCCCATTTTCAATGGTATTCCAAAGCTCAAAATCCATGAAAATCAAATAAATCCTTATACGAGTCTTTCAATAAGTATAATCCGACCCATTAAACATATGTGGATGTGTAATAGAATGACCCTCTTGCATGCCGGAAAAGGCCATCTCTCTTGGGTTTTAAACTAAATATGAGAGTGAACCTTGCTCTGGTACCAATTGTCAGGTCTGGAGTGGCACTAAGAGGGGGGGGGGGGGTGAATTAGTGCAGCGGATTAAAACTTGACCTTTTAAAAATCGATTTCGGAGATTCGTATAGAAACTTGATATAACTAAAGAGACTTTAACTTGAAGTAATTCAGGTGAATAAAGTCGGAAGTAGGGAGAAGAATTCTGATCAATTTTGCAGCTAAGAAATTTATGAAACAGAAATTCAAACACTCACACAGCAAATGTACGCAGCGATGTATAGTGGTTCGGTCAAATGACCTACGTCCACTCTTGAAGCCTCCTCCAATGAGGCTCCCAACTTCCACTACCAAATCTCTTAAAGGGGAAGGACCAAACACCCCTTTACAGCCTTTTACCAGAGGTTCCCTTACTTTACAGAATTTTTACAAGGAGAAGAAAGGAGGTGAACACTTGAGCAATTGAAAGTAGGATTTTGCTATACCTTAGACTCAATTCTAGCACTGCAAAAGGTCCCTCAACTAGCTAGAAGTAAAGGGGTATTTATAAAGCTTTTTGGGATTCAAAAATCCTGCTCAAAGAGGGGTCTCATCCGAAATTTTGGACTACAGCCGGTACTACCACCTAGCACTGGCAGTACTACCGCCTGACACACCTTTGCGTGTGTCAGTGTGCTGGCGGTACTATAACCTGACACAGGTGGTTGCAACCACTTGTCAAGCAATACCACCACCTGCCTGGGGCAGTGCTACCACCCAGCTTATGGTCAACAGGCAGTGCTACCACTTGGGTCTGGCAGTGCTACCACCTGGCCTACGGTCAACAAGCGATGCTACCGCCTGGGTCTGGCGGTGCTACCGTCGGCCCTTGCCAGAAATTGTATGGGCCTAACCTTTGGCCCAATACAGCCCAATTAAATGCCCAATTGGCCCAATACAGGTCTAGACAGGATTAACACCTAGTCTATATCCTAATTAAGTACTAACTATGAACATTTAAAGCCAAATTAAACTGACACCATCAAGTTATCTTCCGAAGAGCTTTCCGGCGATCTTCGAACGGACTTCTGACACTCCCTCGGATTCCTTCTGGCGGACTCCCAACAGGCTCCCGAATTCTATGGTGAGTTCAACAAGTCTTTGGCACCCTTCCTAACCTTCTAATGATCTCTGCGAACCTCCGATAATCTTTCCGGTGAACTTCCGAAACCTTCGGCAAGTCCCCGATTTCATCTCGGTTGGCTCCGGCAGCACTTCCGATGATCCTTCAGACTTCTGGTGGACTTTTAAACTTCCAGCAACTTGACTCCAGTAATTAGCTCTATCATAGTTAATCCTGTATATTTATCTCAAAAATGAACTAGATCAAATAACCATCAATTGACTTCATCATCAAAATCTGAGATTCAACATGCTTCTCCAGACTACAATTCGAACGATGTAGCCGCTTGATTCTCAAGCTGGCCTGATCCCAGTTCGCTCATCGTTACTAAGGGAATCCTTATAAGTTTCTTCTCCTCCGCTTATTTATATGCTTAAATTCAGCAGGTAGCCCCACCTGACTTGGGGTTGTGGTCCATGGCATCGACGCACACCACCACGGCTTGGGTCCTCGAGGCCTTGTCTAGGTCTTGAAGGCATGACATACAGCTTGCACAAGACATCCACCACACATCATGTTTGACAACCAACGACGGTCCACTCTTCGGCCAACCACACCTTCGAGCATGGGGGGCCATCCTTCGCATTCGCCTCCACCCCCCAAGGGGGTACCGGTGAAGCATCGAAAGCGTGATGCCCAAGCAGGCGTGCCCTTGGCTGGATGGTCTCGGGTGAAACTTGCGTTCAAAGACTCGATGGTTCATGGGATTCTGCAATTCACACCAAGTATCACATTTCGCTATGTTCTTCATCGATGCGAGAGCCAAGATATTCGTTACCGAGAGTCATCCAATGGGGTCGTGGTCAGAATGGTGGCCTCCTGCACGTGGCGAGGCCCTATGACTCTGATGTTTGTGTTCCTTGGCACTCTCCATGCTGGGGTTGGTAGTTCATCCTCCCCATCATCCCGCTCGAGGGTGGGCTGATGTTGGGGCATCGTCGGGACAAGCCCGATGAGCATTCATTGATGTATTCACGGTCATCCTCGTCAATGGGTCTCACCTATGGCTTGTTATGACTTTTTCTTCCTCTAAATGATAAGGTTTAGTGGACTTCTCACGATGTCATGGGTGGCAAACCGCCCCCGTCACATCGATCTGAACACTTCACCGGACCATTCAATCGATAAGAGCGACAAGCGATGTGTATAAAGGGTTGGGACATAGTCAATATGAGCTGATGACTCACGCTTACTAGAAATTTCTCATGGAAGACCAACAATTACAATGATCTATCCCCATCACAATGAAATTTTCAATGATTACCCGAGCCTGTCAGCCAAGGCTATAGACTCGTTGAATACATTAGTGTAGTGCATGTGCGGCCTAGAACATCTAAAGGCATCATAGACCTGTTATTGCCTCAAACTTCCATGGCCTAAATGGCCATAGTCCCTTTAAGAAGTTGGCTGCAAAAGGATGCCTCCACGTAGCTAGTTAGCAGGTTGAGGTCTTGTTCGTTGTTAGAATTAACTAGACAAATTGCTCCACTAACAAAGTACGGCCAAGCACCACCACCCATAAAATAAAAAAAGAGCTCTCAATTTGTCAATCCTTGCTATATCTAGACCTAGTAAGTTTCCCCATGTTGAGTCAAATTAAACCGCAGACTCCACTCCTGGTGGTGCCCTTCCATCAATTCCTTTAAGTTTCAGCCTTACAACCATACTCCCCCTAGAACCCAAAGACTTTGATTTCTCATAAGGTGTTGGCATAGTCCTAAGACTAATATATTTTGATCCCTGGTCGGCATAGTTTATGGTTGAGACTAGGATGGTATTTGATTGTCTTCGAGCCCCCAACTTTCGTTCTTGATTAATGAAAACATCCTTGGCAAATGCTTTCACAATGGTTCATCTTTCATAAATCCAAGAATTTCATCTCTGACTATGAAATACAAATGCCCCAGACTATTACTCTTAATCATTACTCCGATCCTGAAGGCCAACACAATAAGATCGAAATCTTATGATGCTAATGTATCTAGAGCATGGGCTTGCTTTAAGCAGTCTAATTTCTTCAAAGTAACAACACCAAAGGTATGACCCAGCCAGTTAAGGCTAGGCACGCATCGTTAATAGAAGGGATAATGTTGAATCTCGGATTTTGATGATGAAGTCAATTGGTGAAATATTTGTTCTAATCTACTTTGTTGAGATAAGTGTGCAGGAATAACTACGATGGGAAGAAAACATAATGTGATTTACCGAGGTCAAGTCCGTCAGGGGTTCAAGAGTTCATGGAAAGTCCGAGAGATTTTCGGAAGTGTTGCCGGAACCATCCAAGATCGAACCAGGGACTTGCTGAAGTTTTCGGAAGTTCATCTCAAAGATCGCCGAAGGTTCACGGAACTCACCGAAGATTTGGAAGCAAGTCAAGACTCGCTGAGCTCGCCAACAATCCGAGTATGCTGGGAGCCCACTGGAAGCAATCCGAGGGAAGCATCGGATGGCTGCCGGAATCTCGCCGTAAAGCTCGCCGGAAGTTGACTTGAAGCACGTCGGATCAAATCACGTTGAGTTATGTTTTAGGTTCGTAGTTTGCACATGAGTAGGGCAAGGATTTAAGAAAAAAATCCTACCTAAATTCAGTAGGGGCCAACCGGGCCTCTATTGAGCCAAGTTGGGACTTAAACAAGGCCCATTCGGCTTTGTCCGAATGGGTGAGGCGATTGGAATCGCGCTGGGCGGAACCGCCAGCGGCGGGCACCGGGCCGAGCGTAGCACCGCCCCTATAGCATCGCCGCGGTGGAATCGCTCGGTAGCACGCCCCTCGTGACAAGCGGGAACCGCTGGTGGCGGCACCGCTACCAAGATTGAGCGGTAGCACCGCTGGGCGGTGGCACCGCTCGCACGCTACAACAGATCGACACAAGCGGTGGCACCACATCGGTGTGGCACCACCTTTGTTGACTAGAGCATTGGAACTCCAAATTGATTTCAAATTTGGAGCCCAATTTTGAATCCACTTTGGATCTATAAATACCCCCCCCCCTTTCTCAGCTGAAAGGGCACCCTTTTGAGCAAATTTCTTAAGTCTTGAGCTTTTGTAGAGTGTTGAAAAGTTTTGTTCTTGCTAAGTGTTCACCTTCTTCTTTTCTTGAGAAATCTTGTACAAGTGTGAACATCTTGTAAAGGGCTGTAAAAGGGGTATTTGATCCTTCCCCTTCAAAGGATTTGATAGTGGAAGAAGGAAGCCTCATCAGAGAAGGCTTTGAAGTGGATGTAGGTCACTTTGACCGAACCACTATACATCATCAAGGCCTTGATTGTGTGAGTGTTTAAATTTCTGTTTTACCTTGCTGCAACCTTTACTTTACTTGCTCCTCTTCATTTTTATCTTTGTACGCATGCTTTAAAGTTAGAACATAAAAATCGGTTTCAAACGAAACGTTATTTTCATCGTACGAAGTTTCCGAAGCTTGTTTTAAATCGCTGAAAAATCCATCGTTTTATCCGCTGCACTAATTCACCCCCCCCTCTTAGTGCCTTTTAGATCCTAACAATTGGTATCAGAGCAAGGTTTGCTCTCATATTGGTTTAAAACCCAAGAGAGATGGCCTACTCCGTTATGCAAGAGGGTCTCTCCATTACTCATCCGCCTATGTTTAATGGGTCGGATTATACGTATTGCAAGACTCAGATGAGGATTTTTCTCATTTCCATGGACTTCAACTTTGGAACATTGTTGAAAATGGCTTTGCAAAATCTTCTTCCGATGAGTGAATGGAATGAGTCGGAGAGGAAGATTTTTGCTCTCTATGCAAAGGCTATGAATGCCTTATTTTGGGCGCTTGATAAGAATGAGTTTAATCGGTTTTCTATTTGTGAATCGGCATTTGATATTTGGCGCACTCTTGAAATCACTCATGAAGGCACTAGCCGAGTGAAAGAGTCCAAAATCAACATTCTTGTGCATTCTTATGAACTTTTTCGGATGAAACCAAATGAGTCCATTGGAGACATGTACACCCGCTTTACGGATGTCATCAATGGACTTAAAGCTCTTGGTAAAGGTTTTTCTAATTTTGAATTGGTAACTAAAATTTTAAGATCCCTTCCAAAGTGTTGGGATCCAAAGGTCACGACCATTCAAGAGGCCAAGGATCTTAAAGTATTTCCACTTGAAGAACTTATTGGATCTCTAATGACTTACGAGATGACGTGCCATGCTCATGAAGAGCTTGAGAACCCCCTTCCAAAGAACAGGAAGGATATGGCACTTAGAACACAAGAAGACCACTTGAAAGGAACATCAAGTGATGAGGACAGTGACAATGACATTGCACTTCTAACTTGAAAGTTTAAGAAATTTATAAGAAAGAACAAATTTAAAAATGACACAAAAAGCAAATTTGAACACAAAAAGGACCAAGTCATTTGCTACGAATGCAAGAAGCTGGGACACTTCAAGAATGAATGCCCTCAAGCCAAGAAGAAGCAATTCAAGAAGAAAAAAGCCTTGAAGGCCACGTGGGATGATTCAAGTGACTTCGAGGTTGAAGAAGCTAGCAACAAAGAGGAGGCAAACTTCGCACTAATGGCATTTGGAGAAGAGGTTAGTGAGTTACTTAGTGAAGAATTATCTTTCGATGAACTTTCTATGGCTTTTCATGAGTTATTTGATGAATGTAGAACTATTAGTAAGAAGTTCAATTTGCTTAAGAAAGAGCATGCTTTATTACAAAGTAAGTTCAATAGTCTTCAAAACCCTTCTCTACCCCCATGCTCTAAGTGTGAAGACTTAGATGCAACAAAGACGGAGAACTTGTTACTCAAAGAGACCCTAAACAAGTTTAAGGTCGGTAGCAAGAGCTTAGGCATGATCCTTGCTAACAGACGTCAAGAAGGAAATAAACGTGGTATCGGATTAGTGGGAGGGTCGCACCAAAATCTCACCACCTTTGTTACAGGGCCTACATTGCATGTGTCACCTCATTTGAAATGTAATTTTGTGGCAAAACGGGACATGTTGCCTACAAATGTCCATTCAAGAAAATTAATCCACAAAAATTGATATGGGTTCCTAAAGGAACCATAAACAATTCAATGATAAATTACAAAGTAAGTAGATCATTTTGTAAGGCACCCAAAATCAAATGGGTACCTAAAAACCATCCTCTTTTGTAGACAAACTCACAAGCTAGGAGCAATCAAATGACCGGAGATCCATCTCATTTCTCTATGCTCTCTAGCAAAGAAGAAGGATATGTCACCTTCGGAGACAACAACAAGGGTAAAATCATTGGCAAGGGAACCATAGGTAACAAATCGAGTTTTTCAATTGATGATGTGTTACTAGTTGATGGTTTAAAACATAATCTTTAAGTATTAGTCAACTATGTGATAAAGGTTATGTTGTTAGATTTGAATCTAATGTTTGCATTATTGAAAAACCCAACAACAACATATCCATGATTGCTTTAAAACAAAACAATGTCTACACCATAAATATTGATAAGTTAAGTAATGAAATGTGCTTTTCGGTTTTGAATGATGATGCTTGGCTTTGGCATAGGAGACTAGGCCATGCAAGCATGAAACTAATCTCTAAGATTTCATCTAGAGATTTAGTAAGAGGTATCCCAAACATGAAATTTGTTAAGGATAAGGTATGTGATGCATGTCAACTAGGAAAACAAATAAAGACAAGTTTCAAATCAAAAGATCAAATTAGCACCACTGGACTATTGCAATTGATCCATTTGGACTTATTTGGACCAATTGACATAACAAGCCTAGGAGGTAGCAAATATGCCTTTGTAATTGTGGATGACTATAGTAGATACACTTGGACCTATTTCTTGGCTCATAAAAGTGATTGTTTCAAATGTTTCTCTAAATTTTGTAAACTCACTCAAAATGAAAAGGCTTTATGATTTCATCAATTCAAGTGATCATGGAGGTGAATTTCAAAATCATGACTTCCAAAATTTTTGTGAAATAAACGGATACAATCACAACTTCTCTACTCCAAGAAATCCACAACAAAATGGAGTAGTGGAAAGGAAAATAGAAGTTTGCAAGAAATGGCTAGAACCATGTTAAATGAATATAATTTACCAAAATATTTTTAAGCCGTGAATACGCTTGCTATGTTATAAATAGAGTTCTAGTGAGACCATCCCTATCTAAAACTCCATATGAATTATGGAATGGTAAAACCCAATGTTTCTTATTTTAAAGTTTTTGGTTGTAAATGCTTTATTTTAAATGAAAAGGATGCCTTAGGAAAATTCGATGCAAAATCCAATGAAGGCATATTTCTTGGTTATTCTTCTTTCTAAGGCTTTTCGTGTTCAACAAAAGAACCTTACTTATAGATGAATCTATTCATGTGGTTTTTAATGAAATTGCTGAATTTAAGAACAAAGATTTTGATGATGATTTTGGTCTTGATAATTTGAATCTGAATGAACCCTCTCCTCAAAGTGACAACTTGGATGCATCTTCTTCCCAAACTTTCTTACCCAAGGAATGGAAGTATGTAGATGCTCATCCCAAGGAGTTAATTATAGGAGATGCATCGAAAGGGGTTCAAACTCGCTCTTCTTTCAAAAAATTTTGTGCCCATGCCGCTTTTCTTTCTCAAGTTGAACCAAAATATATTGTTGATGCCCTGAAAGATGATTCATGGGTTATCGCAATGCAAGAAGAATTGAATCAATTTGTAAGGAATGAGGGTTGGAAGCTTGTTCCTAGATTCCAATGACCACTTAGTTATTGGTACTAAGTGGGTCTTTAGAAACAAGCAAGATGAATACGGTATCGTGGTTAGAAACAAGGCTAGACTAGTGGCCAAAGGTTTCAACCAAGAAGAAGGTATCGACATGAAGAGACCTTCGCCCGTGGCAAGATTGGAAGCCATTAGGATGCTCCTTGCCTATGCTAGTAGTAAAGATTTCAAATTATTTCAAATGGATGTCAAAAGTGCATTCTTAAATGGTTTTATTTCCGAAGAAGTGTATGTTGAACAACCACCCGGATTTGAAAACTCTCTATTTCCTAACCACGTGTTTAAGCTAACTAAGGCTCTATATGGTCTAAAACAAGCCCCTAGGGCTTGGTATGAGAGGCTTAGTTCTTTTTTAATTTCAAATGATTTCACTAAAGGCAAGGTTGATACTACATTGTTTATTAAACATTTTGAAAACAATTTTCTTATTGTTCAAATTTATGTTGATGATATTATTTTTGGGTCTTGTAATAAATCACTATGTGAATTATTTGCTAAGGATATGAGTGATGAATTTGAGATGAGCCTAATGGGAGAACTAAATTTCTTTTTATGACTACAAATCAAGCAACAAAGTGATGGTATATTTCTAAATCAATCAAAATACACATTGAATTTGTTAAAACGATTGAACATGGATGGATCAAAAGATATTAGCACTCCTATGAGCACCTCCATTAAATTAGATATGGATGAAAATAGAGAAAGTTTTGATCAAAAACTTATAGGGGCATGATAGGTAGCCTGCTTTATCTCACTGCAACCAGACCTGACATCATGTTCAGTGGAGCGCTATGTGCAAGATTCCAAGCTAATCCTAAACTATCTCACTTGAAAGCTGTCAAGAGGATTCTTAGATACCTTAAAGGGACCCCTAATCTTGGATTATGGTATCCAAGATCTGACAATTTTGATTTGAAAGCTTATGCTGATGCGGACTTTGGTGGATGTAAATTAGATAGAAAAAGCACATCCGGAACATGCCAATTTCTAGGACATGCACTTGTTTCTTGGACTTCCAAGAAACAAAATTCGCTGCACTGCCTACTGGCTGAATACATAGCTGCAAGTGCATGCTGTACAAAGTTATCTGGATGAAAAATACACTAGAAGACTATGGAATCTACTTAAAAAATATTCCTATAAAATGTGATAACACGAGTGCTATTTGTCTAACTAAAAATCCGATTCAACACTCTCGAACTAAGCACATTGACATTAGGCATCATTTTATACGTGATCATGTAAGTAGTAGAGATGTCACCCTTGAATTTGTTGATACAAATCATCAATTAGCGGACATTTTTACAAAACCTTTAAATGAGGAACAATTTGATTTTATTAAAAGGGAATTAGGCATGTTGAACTGTCCAAATGAGTAAGCTCTATTTGATGATATCTTTCCTTGACATTATGGTTTTCATCGATTTGATTCTACATATTATGGTTTTCATCAATTTGATTTCACACATTCTAATTATGGTTTTTCGGATTTGATTCCACACATTCTGATTCTCTTTGACTTCATCCCATCTCTAAGACCCTTTGTTTTTAAAATAAAAAAATGAAATATGGATTTTTTTGTGCTACCGGCGGTAGCACCGCCAGATACGGCGGTGGCACCGCCAGATACGGCGGTGGCACCGCCTGGGTAGTCAGTCCCAGGCGGTGGAACCGCCTGCTGGGGCGGTAGTACCGCCCGAACACCCCTTTTATACGGGGTGAGTTAGGGCCGGTGGTAGAACCGCCCGAACTCTCTTCCTCACCTCTCTACACTCCTCTAAACTCTCCCAAGCATCATTTTGGTATCATTTCTTCCCTCTAGAAGCCTAAGAAGGAGATCTTACTTTGATTCAAGCTTCCTACATCTCAAAGGAACAATCTAAGGTAAAACAGAATTATTTCTCTTTCCTTTTCTTGTCAAAATTAATTTTTCTTCAATTTATTATTGATCAATACTAGATAGAAATGGCTCCTAGAAGAACATCAAGAGATAAAGGAAAAGGATGGAGGTAGATTCATTTGACCAATCCTTGTTTAGATCACAAGAGGCTTCCCTTAGATTTTCTGAACTTGGTTCTAGACCCATTCATAAAGGAAAATATGTTGATTTGAATCAATTAGGGAACCTAGAACCTATCATGTGGTTTGCAGACTTAGAGGCCTTACCCATTTTGCAAATTATTGAACCTATTTATCCACGCTTAGTTAAATTATTCTATGCTAATTTAACTGTGAATGATGATGGCTTGTCAACTTATCTTCTAGGTAATGAGATCCAAATATGTGATAATACTATATGCTCATTAATTGGAATTGTTGAAAAAGGACTAGGATCCTATTTTAGAGGAAAATGGGATATGGACACAGTTGGTGTCACCCACTCTGAAGCTTTAGAAACTGTGTTTGCAAACCCAAATTTAGGTATAATCCCCAAGAGTTGTGAACATTTACTACCTTTTAACTCTAAAATTTTGCATCACATTCTTATAAGCATTATCATTCCTAAATAGTTTTATTATGATGAGATTAGTTTTACTGAGTTAGGTACCTTATATTGGATCATGACCAGACAACATTTTTGTTTTGGTTACCTAATTCGGCAGCACATGATAGAGGTCCTCTCTAAAGGATCAATGTTACCATATGGAGGTTTAATAACTAAACTATTGCATGCCCATAATATTTGCATTCCACTAAATGTATAAGCAATACAAGTGGACAGATTTAATATCATTGACGTTAAACAACTTAGGTGACTTAGGTGTACATTCGAGCATGGTATAGGGGTTAGACAACCTAGGAGATGTGATATACCTCCCACCAAAGAGACCATCCTGAAACACCACCTTAGGGGAAATGAATCTCCTCCTCCCGATCCTTTGTTGCATACATCGTGACATTTTCTGCTCCATCTTCTGACGATCTAATCATGAGAGAGTTAAATGAAGTAAAACTACAACAAATTAAAATTTTGAAGGAAATGCGGAAGATGAACCTAAAGATCGATCACATGTATAGGCATCTTGGCATTCCTCCTGAGGAGTAGCTTGCTGTATTTTCTTTTTGAACGATGTAAACTTGTGTTGTATGTTGACATATATGTTGTATTATCTTCATTACATCTTGACATATATGTTGTATTATCTTCATTACATCTTCTTGGCCACTATGACATGATTTTCGGCTTTCTGATTGATTTCCTTTTCCACATTTTTCGGCCATCTTTTATTGTTACATATGAATCCCTCGTTTCCTTTTTGTTCATGACAAAGGGAGAGAAATAATATGTGTATTGCCAAATGTTGACAGTTATATGCATTTTCCATGCTTTACAAGTTATTGCAAGTTAAAATGCTTATTTAGGTTCTTGATATCATGTTTTTAATTATGTATACTTCATTGATATCTTTGATACCTATTTGACATCTTATTGTCCAACATCAACTTTGTCATCATGAAGTTAATTTATTGTGTTGAATTCAAAATTGAATTCAAGCAATTCTTTCTTTATGGCATATAGATAGGGGGAGTTAAGAGTAACTCCATCACTAATTGATTGTCATCATCAAAAAGGGGGAGATTGTTGAATCTTGGATTTTGATGATGAAGTCAATTGGTGAAATATTTGTTCTAATCTACTTTGTTGAGATAAGTGTGCAGGAATAACTACGATGGGAAGAAAACATAAAGTGATTTACCGAGGTCAAGTCCGTCGGGGGTTCAAGAGTTCATCGGAAGTCCGAGAGATTTTTCGGAAGTGTTGCCGGTGTTAGGGATCGAGTGGCACTAAGAGGGGGGGGGGGTGAATTAGTGCAGCGGATAAAATGATGGATTTTTCAGTGATTTAAAACAAGCTTCGGAAACTTTGTACGATGAAAACAACGTTTCGTTTAAAACTGATTTTTGCGTTCTAACTTTAAAGCATGCATACAAAGATAAAAAGGAAGTGGAGCAAGTAAAGTAAAGGCTTGCAGCAAAGTAAAACAGAAATTTAAACACTCACACAATCAAGACGCAGCGATGTATAGTGGTTCGGTCAAAGTGACCTACATCCACTCAAGCCTTCTCCGTTGAGGCTCCCTTCTTCCACTATCAAATCCTTTGAAGGGGAAGGATCAAATACCCCTTTTACAGCCCTTTACAAGATGTTCACACTTGTATAAGATTTCTCAAGAAAAGAAGAAGGTGAACACTTAGCAAGAACAAGACTTTTCAACACTCTACAAAAGCTCAAGACTTAAGAATTTTACTCAAAAGGGTTGCCCTTTCACCGAGAAAGGGGGTATTTATAGATCCAAAGTGGATTCTGGTGCATGCCCACAACCACCATCAATTTCAGCTCTGGGCAGTGGGCGGTGCCAGCCACTCGCCCACGGGCCAGTTCCACCCTAGCTACGAGTGCGTGTTACGCGTGCAAAGTGTTCCACCGCTTAGCTACAGAGCTGCTGTGCACGCCTGCAAAGCACTACCGCCGCTATAGTAGCTGCCACAAGACTGCTATAGTAGTATGTCATGCTGCGTAGCATGCTATAGTAACATACATGCACGTAGCTGGTTCGGGTTGGGCCAAAATTTTGGCCCAAACTCACCCTTATCAAGGCCCAATGGGCCCCCACTCAGGGTTATCTAATCCTTACCCAAAATATGTGATAACTACGAATTTTAAAGATGTTTCCTAAGCTTATTACAAAGTCCGCAAGTCAAGTCTTCTTCCGTCGAGCTAGGTGAACCTCCGAAGCGGTCTTCGACGATCCTGAAACCATCCTCGTGGACTCCCTGGTAAGCTCTCTGACTCACGATGATTTTGGCGAGTTCCCCGAGCTTCTTTGGCAAGCTTCGATCTTTCTTGTCAAGCTCGTGAACTTTCCGACTAACCTCCCAGCGAAGCTTCCAAAAACCCTTCGACAAGCTCCCTACTTGTTCTCGCCGCCGGCACTCAATGAATCTTCAGGCTTCCATCAAACTCTCGAACTCCCAACGATCCATCGCACTTGACTTCGGCCCTTGATTTCGCTTTACGTCTTTATCCCTTTCATAGTTACTCCTGCATAAATAAACACCAAACACTGTACTTCGATCTAGACAAGCTTATTACAACGCCGAATTGACATTCGGTTCGACACATCATTGGTTGGTGCTTCGTCCGATCCTTCTAAGACATCGCCTCTCTAGCGGCTTGTTGCCCAATCGATGGTTGACCTCCGCAACCTCGATATCCATGGCACAACTCATTTCTGGCCCGATGCCCGACGACGAAGCTTCCTCGCCGATAGTCGACCGAACCTGCTCGACACCCAATATCCGACGTGATCACCTCCGCGCAATGTCAATTCCTCCAGCAATGCCTAATCCTCGATCGATAGTAGACTGCGAACTCAACACGCAGTTAGACAACAAATCACACTCAATTAGTTTCATCATCAAAATCCGAGACTCAACAATCTCCCCTTTTGATGATGACAACTAATTGATGACAGAGTTAACCATAACTCCCCGGAGTTTAACACAAACTCCCCCTATCAATATGCCATTGATAGAACACTTGGATTATCTCAGATCCAAGCAACATTCATCACAATGTTTATGAGAATAGTCAAACCATCATGCAAATATATATAAAATATTCAATACAAAGCATGAAGTCATCAATCTACTTCTCCCCCTATGTCATCAACAAAAAGGAGAAGTAACATCATAGCTAGTTTTCAAGAATATGCAAATCTTTACAACATACTATCTATTTATCACATCATACAATATTTTTACAATATAACATCAAATAATACCATTCAATCATAGCAAGTTTCAAGGATAGACAATGATGATAATTTTCACTTGCTTCTTGAGATGTGCAAGTAGGCACCTTGTTTCCCTTTTGCAAGTAATCAACTTCATGTTTGCAATGAGCTAGTAATTTTTGCAATATTTATAACATTTTAAAACTGTAAGCTCATGAGTTAAAAAATAATGCAACTTTGTAATTTCTTTCTTCTCATTTTGAGAAGTGCAAGTTTTGCCTTTTGCAAGTTCTAGCTAGCTATGTTTGCCACTTTCAGTTGTGATGCATAAGCTAGCAAGCTAACTCCCCCTTTGTCACTATCGAAAAGAAGGGATGAATAATATTTCAATGCAATAATTTTGCATCAATCAATATTTCAATTTTTTTCAAGATGCATACAAGATGGTATTAAAACATGAGAAATCATGTCATGAAGGATATCAATATGTAAATTCAACAAGGATTAAAACCAAAAGATATCATCCATGATTCATAACTTTTTATTTTAGCAAGATCTAGATTCATACATAGGAATTTTTACTAAGATCACATTTCATAAGAATCAAGACACGAATTCATAAAAATTCAAGTATTGAATTCCGAGAAATCAAAAGACAAGTTACATTTCATTTAAGGAATTTTCTTTTGATAAGACGGAAGGAGCATGGTAAAAGATCTTGATTTATAAAGAGTTTCAAGTCATAGTTGTCAAGATCATGATTTCAATAAAATTTCTTTATAGCAAAATAAAATCTTTTAGAACTTGATTCAAGCATTAAATATGTCTTAACAAGTCATAATTCTAGAAGATTCAAGAATCATTAAAAAAAAATCATTCAAGCTCAATTTATCAATTCAAGACTCATAATTAAATTATTATTTTTGAGATTAATAACATGAATAAAGTCATTACTGTATCATCAAAATCTCATTCGTAATTTAATGATTTATAAAATATCATAAATGAATTTATCACTTGCCTTTCATCAAAAATTGAAAATCAAACTTTATCATAAAGATTGTCAAGGCATAAATGCAACATATTATTCCAAGACATGAGATTCAATTTATCATGATAATATATTTCATGTTTCAAAAGATGAGTATCAAATTTTAAAACAAACATGAGTTTGTCATCAAGATAAAATATCAAAAAGTCATTAAGCATGATAACAAACTTCTAATATTTTCATTTCAATGATGATTTCATAATGTATGTTCAAATATTTATACGGAAGCCATCATTGTATAAATTTGAAATACAAGTTGTCATTTAGCCCATTAAGATCAAAAGCATTGCACGAAAGCATCATGATAGTGTAATTTCTCATTTTTTATGTGTTCCATTTTAAGTGATTTGACGTTCATATGAGTATACTCATGTTTTTCATATAGGTCCAAAGAGCATGTTTCAAGAGAAATCATTAAGACCAAAAACATGAGGCACATTTTTTAAAATATTCATCATGTTTATTTTTATGAGATTCACAAGACTCAATCATAAATTCATTCATCTCAATAGAATGACAAAAAAAAATACATTTTCATTTTAAGCAATTTGATGTGAGCATATTCAAAATTTTTATGAAAACATGTATCAAAATGAAACACAAGCTTAGTCATAAAATCGTCAAGACCAAATATGTAAAAATGATAGCACACTTTCAATTTTTATGTTAAAAGGCCATGTTCAAATTTTTGCCAAAATCATGCATCTATTTATAAATTGAAAATATGTTTCATCATCACAATATGACACTTTATTACTTCAAAAGCTCATGCATGATATAAAATCATCAAGCATCATATTTGGAGACAATGTAAACCATCAAGATACACATGCATGGATTAATCCTAAGCATTATCACAAATCTTGCATCATTCATATGTTTACTTTTCAAAAATACTATAAAGAAAAGCATAGTATAATTTCGAAATTTTTTTAATTTCTAAAAACATAAGAAAAAAAATCCTACAAACTAAGTTAAGCATTCATGGAAATCATCAAGTAATTTCAAAATAATTCAAGGAAGTTAAGTTACTTACCTCATTGTCCAAGCCCATTAAAGCGTAGTGTGCTTCTTCTTTTCTTGATTCTTCTTTCCAAGCCTTCTTCTTCTTCTTTGGCCTCTTTCTCCATTCAAGTTCATTTGTGTTTTTAATTTTTGTTTAATGAACTTGTTAACATTCATTGTTATGTGTTCAATGTCCTCACTGTCCTCATCACTTGAGTCATCACCAAGTGGCATCCATTTGTCCGATATTCAAAACCTTCTTGTTCTTTAGAAGGTGATTCAAATGTTCATCATGTTCATGATGTTCTAAACGTTCCAAGAAACTCATTTCATAGGTCTTTAAAGACCCAATAAGTTCATTAATAGGATAGTTATTTAGATCTTTTGTTTCTTGTATTGCGTTATTATCGGATCCCATCTTTTGGAAGAGATCTTAAAGTCTTGTTTACGAGTTCAAAGTCCAAAAACATTTACTAAGAGCTTTTAGACTATTGATGACATCCGAGAAATGGAGAACATGTCATCGATAGTCTCGCTTGGTGCCATTCGAAAATCTCAAAATCATGCATCAAAATATTAACTTTCGAGTCTTTGACTCTACTGCTTCCTTCGTGCATGATTTCAAGAGTTCACCAAATGTCAAAAGCCATTTCGCATGTAGAAATCCGTTGAACTCATTTTTGTCTAAAGCGCAAAATAAGGCATTCATAGCCTTTATGCTTAAAGAAAATAACCTTTTCTCCAAATCCACCATTCGCTCGCCGGTTTAGAGGAAGGTTGAAAGCCATTTTCGATGACGTCCACAAATCCAAGTTCATTGAAAGCATGAAAACTCTCATTCGAGTTTTCCAATATGTAGTCCGAACTGCTAAAAACGGTGGACAAAAACCTAAAAGCCCTCTTAAAAATCATTTAGAGCCATTTCTCACTGTGTAAATCCGAAAGAGAAAGAACTGTGGCTCGATACCAATTATTAGGGATCGAGTGGCACTAAGAGGGGGTGAATTAGTGCAGCGGATAAAATGATGGATTTTTCAGCGATTTAAAACAAGCTTCGGAAACTTCATACGATGAAAACAACGCTTTCGCTTGAAACCGATTTTTATGCTCTAACTTTAAAGCATGCATAAAGATAAAAAGGAAGTGGAGCAAGTAAAGTAAATGGCTTGCAGCAAAGTAAAACAGAAATTTAAACACTCACACAATCAAGACGCAGCGATGTATAGTGGTTCGGCCAAAGTGACCTACATCCACTTCCAAGCCTTCTCCGTGAGGCTCCTTCTTCCACTATCAAATACTTTGAAGGGGAAGGATCAAATATCCCTTTTACAGCCCTTTACAAGATGTTCACACTTGTACAAGATTTCTCAAGAAAAGAAGAAGGTGAACACTTAGCCAGAACAAGACTTTTCAACACTCTACAAAAGCTCAAGACTTAAGAATTTTACTCAAAAGGGTTGCCCTTTCAGCTGAGAAAGGGGGGCTATTTATAGATCCAAAGTGGATTCAAAATTGGGCTCCAAATTTAAAATTAATTTGGGTGTGATGTGCGGGGCGCCGCCGTGCATACGCGCCGCCTGTCGGTTCCATGATCGACGCATGGCGGTGCTACCGATAAGAGCGGGCGGTATACGCAGCTAGGCGACCGTCGAGAGCTGGCGTACCGCTACCATGAGCTGGCTACAGATTGCACATGAGTATGCTACAGTATCATGCTATAGTAGCATGCTACAGTACATACATGCACGTAGCTAGTTCGATTTGGGCCAAAATTTTGGCCTAAACTCATCCTAATCAAGGCCCAATGGGCCCCCACTTTGGGTTATCTAATCCTAACCCGAAATACGTGCTAACTATGAATTTTATAGACGTTTCCTAAGCTATTACAAAGTCCGCAAATCAAGTCTTCTTCCGTCGAGATTCCGACGAACCTCTGGCGGTCTTCCGACGATCCCTCGTAAACCATCCTGCGGACTCCCGGCAAGCTCTCGGACTCCACGATGATTTTGGCGAGTTCCCCCGAGCTTCTTTGGCAAGCTTCGATCTTTCTTGTCAAGCTCCGCGAACTTCCGATGAACCTCCCGGCGAGCTTCCAAAAACCCTTCGGCAAGCTCCCTACTTGTTCTCGGCCAGTTCCGGCAGCACTCCTAATGAATTTTCAGGCTTCCGTCAAACTCTCGAACTCCCAACGATCCATCGCGCCGGCTTGACTTCACTTGATTTCGCTTTACGTCTTCATCCCTTTGTAGTTACTCCTGCATAAACAAACATCAAACACTCTACTGATCTAGACGGTTATTACAATGTGAATTGACATTGGTTGCGACACATCATTGGTTGGCGCTTCGATCCTTCAAAGACATCGCCCTCTCTAGCGGCTTGTTGCCCAATCGATGGTTGACCTCCGCAACCTCGATATCCATGGCGCAACTCCACACTTCTTGGCCCGATGCCCGACGTACGAAGCCTCCTGCCGATAGTCGACCGAACCTCTGGCTCGACACCCAATATCCTGACGTGATCACCTCCGGCGCAACGTCAATTCCTCCAGCGTCAACTATCTAATCCTGATCGATAGTAGACCTGCGTAACTCAACACGTAGTTAGACAACAAATCACACTCAATTAGTTTCATCATCAAAATCCAAGATTCATCAGCCGGAAGCATCCAAGATCGAATCAGGGACTTGCCGAAGTTTTCGGATGTTCATCTCAAAGATCGTCGAAGGTTCGTGGAACTCACCGAGAAGATTCGGAAGCAAGCCGAAGACTCGTTGAGCTAGCCATACAATTCGGAGTATGCTGGGAGCCCATTGGAAGCAATCCGAGGGAAGCATCGGATGGCTGTCGGAATCTCGCCGTAAAGCTCATCGAAAGTTGACTTGAAGCACGTTGGATCAAATCACGTTGAGTTATGTTTTAGGTTCATAGTTTGCACATGAGTAGGGCAAGGATTTAAGAAAAAAATCCTGCCTAAATTCAGGGGCCAACCGGGCCTCATCGAGCCAAGTTGGGACTTAAGCAAGGCCCATTCGGCTGTCCGAATGGGTGAGGCGATTGAGCCGCCACCGAGGCGGTGGAACCACCGAGGCGTGGCACCGCTGGCCGCACGCTCAGACATCGCCGGGCGGTGGAACCGCTTGTCTGGGGCAGTAGCACCGCCCCTGTACGCAGACAAGTGGTGGAACCGCCTGGCTAGGGCGGTGGCACCACCCCAGTCAAGAGATTGGAGCGGTAGCACCGCCTGCCTAGGGCGGTGGCACCGCCTGCACGCCGCCATCAGACTAACACGGTGGCACCGCCTATTGACCAGAGCATTGGAACTCCAAATTGATTTCAAATTTGGAGCCCAATTTTGAATCCACTTTGGATCTATAAATACCCCCCCCCCCCTTTCTCAGCTGAAAGGGCACCCTTTTGAGCAAATTTCTTAAGTCTTGAGCTTTTGTAGAGTGTTGAAAAGTTTTGTTCTTGCTAAGTGTTCACCTTCTTCTTTTCTTGAGAAATCTTGTACAAATGTGAACATCTTGTAAAGGGCTATAAAACTATAAAAGGGGTATTTGATCCTTCCCCTTCAAAGGATTTGATAGTGGAAGAAGGAAGCCTCATCGGAGAAGGCTTCGGAAGTGGATGTAGGTCACTTTGACCGAACCACTATACATCACTGCGTCTTGATTGTGTGAGTGTTTAAATTTCTATTTTACCTTGCTGCAACCTTTACTTTACTTGCTCCTCTTCATTTTTATCTTTGTACGCATGCTTTAAAGTTAGAACACAAAAATCAGTTTCAAATGAAATGTTGTTTTCATCGTACGAAGTTTCTGAAGCTTGTTTTAAATCGTTGAAAAATCCATCGTTTTATCCGCTGCACTAATTCAACCCCCCTCTTAGTGCCTTTTAGATCCTAACAGATAAAACGACCAGTGCACATCGCAAGGTGGACCAATTGACCGATCCTAAAGTCCAACTACGAGCTTTTTAACTGTAACAACTTAAATATATGCTATTGGAGCTGGAATTACCATGGCTGCTAGCACTAGACTTGCCCTCCAATGGATCCTCGTTGAGGGATTTCGATTGTACTCATTCCAATTACTAAACTTGAAGAGCCTGATATTGTTATTTATTGTCACTACCTCCCTGTGTCAAGATTGGGTAATTTGTGCATATGCTGCCTTCCTTGGATGTGGTAGTCATTTCTTAGGCTCCCTCTCTAAAATCAAACCCTAATTCTCTATCACCCATCACCACCATGGTAGGCCCCTATCCTACCATCGAAAGTTGATAGGATAGAAATTTGAATGATGCGTCATTGGCACGAGGGCCGTGCGATCTGTTGAGTTATCATGAATCATTAAAGCAATGGGCAAAGCCCTTGTTAGCCTTTTATCTAATAAATGCATCCCTTTTGGAAGTCAGTGTTTGTTGCATGTATTAGCTCTAGAAATACTATGATTATCCGAGTAGCACATACTATCAAACAAACTATAACTGATTTAATGAGCCATTCGCAATTTCACAGTAATAGTTCATACTTACACATGCATGGCTTAATCTTTGAGACAAGCATATAACTACTAGCAGGATCAACTAGGTAGCACGTCCTCCATGATGCCAAGCCCAGTGTGCCCACCCAGCACCACACTAAAGGGGGGGGGGGGGGGGGGTGAATTAGTGCAGCGGATAAAACTCGTAAATTTGAAATGATTTTGGAAAGAGTTATTCATACAAAAATTTCAGTCCGACGAATGAGATTTAAGTAAAGTGATTCGAGAGAATGTGATTGAGAGTAGAGAGAAGAAGATTAAAAGATTTGTAGCTAAGTAAAGAATAAAATGCAGCAATTAAAACTCACACATTCAGAGTAGTAAACAAACAATGTATAGTGGTTCAATCAAATGACTTATGTCCACTTCCAAAACCTCCTCTGATGAGGTTCTCAACTTTCACTATCAAATCTTCGTAAAGGAGAAAGACCAAGCACCCCTCTTATAAACTTTTTACAAGTGGTTCACACTCTTACAGAATTTTGGCAAAGTAAAAATGTGGGAGGTGAATACTCAAGCTATCGAACATGATTTTGCTATTGCTTAGACTCAGTTTTTATCACTTCTCAATGTCCTTAGCTAGTTGAGAAGAGAGGGGTATTTATAGACTCAATTGGCTTCAGAATTGGAGCCAAAAAGAGTCATACCCCAAATTTCTAGGTACTAGCGGTACCACCACCAGTTGACCCTACTTTGTTAGTATACTAGGTGCTACCACTGCCCATTCTGATAGTACTATCGCTTGATAGGGTCCTTGGACTCTATGGACTAGCGATACCACCACCTATCATGTGGTACCACCGTTGATAAGTAATAACTATCAATGTGCCACTACTAACCTGGGGTGGTACCATCACCCAGACCACTTGGGAATTGGTTCCCGAGGTGGTGCCACCACCCCAGTCTAGCAGTGCCATCGCTAGACATGGTCCAACACTATTGAATGGGCCTTGAATCTGGCCCAATTCAGTCCAAATAAGATCCAATTGGCCCCTACTAGGGTTAATCAGGATTATCACCTAATCCTAACCCTAATTATATGCTGACTATGAATTTGAAACATATTCCTAAGCAAATTTTAAATCGGCGACATCGAGTTTTCTTCCGGCGAGATTCCGATAAACTTCCGGCAGACTTCCGACACACCCTCGGATTTCTTCTAGTGGACTCTCAACAGACTCCTAGACTTTATGGCGAGTTTGACGAATCTTTGGCAAGCTTCTAAACCTTCTCAGTGAGCTTCGCGAACCTCCGACAATCTTTCCGGTGAACTTCTGAAACCTTCGGTAAGTCCCCGATTCATTCTTGGTTGGTTTCGGCAGCACTTCTTACGATCCTTCAGACTTCCGACGGACTCTTGAACTCTTAATGTACTTGACTGTGGCAATTTGCTTTATGTCTTCACTACTATTGTAATTAATCCTGCATACTTATCTTAATAATATGGATTAGATCAAATAACCCATCAATTTACTTCATCATCAAGATCTGAGATTCAATAATCTTTCCCTTTTTTATGATGATAATCAATTGATGATAGAGTTAATCTTAACTCTTCCTATCTATATGTCATATTATGAGAAGGAAAATACTTGAATTCAATCTCCTTGAATTTAAGCTGAGACTGATAAGTTTCATCCGTTGAACTTATCATCATGCTTAACAAGTATGACCTTTCATTCATAAATACAAAACCTCTTATTTTTCTCATTTTGAAAATAATGTCAAGGTATGACACTCAATCTCAAGTTGAATGATGATAGTAATTTATCACTTGGACAAATGAAACCAATTATAATTTGAAAGATAACAAGGATCAAATGATATCAATAAAAAAAGCACAAATGCAAGGCATGATATCATTTTTCCAATACATCATCAAATGAGATGATATCTTATCATATCAATGAAAGATACCAAATGATCTGATAATAATCTTTCAAAAATTTACATGTTAAGCATGTATGAACCATTTGCAATACATGTGATATATTGTGATACGCTACAAATTTTATTGTGATGCTTTTAAAGATAGCAACCAATTTTCGATTACAAAGCATGGCAAAAGCAATTATATTGTAATATAAAACATATAAGACTTGTATCATTCCATCAAGTCATTGTGATACGATATGATACATTTAAGTCATTTATTAAGTCATTGCGAGACGATACGATACATATAAGTCATTTATCAAGTCATGGATTTATTTGTCATATTCTTCTCGATGCATGTAAGGTATTAAGTCATCAATTTATTTTATCATTTTCTTCTCCCCCATTGTCATCAACAAAAAGGAGGTGAATTATGATTTCAAAAAAATGGTAAAGATAGTCATCATAAGGTATCATGATGCTAGTCATTTATCAACCATATCGAAATTATAAAGGTAATCATCAAACATATACGATACATAAGAATGAGGCTTAAATTTACTTTGAAAACAAGTTGAATATCATGTAAAGTATGTCATCCGAGATGGATAAACCTGAAAAGTGATTTGATGATTCTTATTCATGTTTATGAAATCCAAAAAATGATCTTTTATCATTTATCAAGTCATGAAAGATTCATACATGAAAGAGGTTCAAGATGTAATTTTATAAAATTGTAAAATAGAAGGATAGATCATTAAAGCTATTTATCAAACATTTAGTCATTCGTCAAACATATTAACAAGAGCTCATATCAAAAATTCGTGAGAGAGAGAGAGAGAGATCAAAAATTCATGAAAAAGTTCAACTTGGCATTTATGAAGTGGAGCACATCAACATCAAAAGTTTCATAGAAAAAGATTCAACTCAATATTCTTATAAGAATCCATGAGATGGAAGATAAACAACAAAAGCTTAAGACTTAGAGATGAGCACAAGAGTTATGAATAAAGTTCGAAGAGAGTATAACAAACACTTAAGAGCTTAATATTTATGCAAAATTTATCTATGCATATGTCAAGTTTCAAATGGTATGAAAATCATAAAAACCATTTAATCATCCCAATAGAGAGAGGGAGTATAAAACCAATTTCACTACATCATCGAAGGGGATGATATTACTTAAGGTTCATCAACTGAAGAAGGAGGAGAATCAAAATATTACGATCAAAGGATAAAAATGAAAGCTCAGTTCAAAATATGATATTATAAAGATGTCATCCAAAATTTGAAAATAATAACAAGTTGAGATTACGAAAAACAGAAGTTAAAAAATTTTGAAAAAGGAACATACAACATCTTCATGTATTAGGACAATTTAGCATTCTTAATTCTCTTCTAATGAAGTCAAATTATTCTTCATTTAGGGGTTTTGTGAAAATGTCTGCTAATTAGTGTTTTGTATTAATAAATTCTAGAATGACATCATTATTATTAATATAAGCTCGTATAAAGTGATGCCTAATGTCAATATATTTAGTTCTAGAGTGTTGAATGAGATTTTTGGTTAGACAAATAGCACTTATGTTATCACATTTTATGAAAATATTCTTTAAATGAATTCCATAGACTTCTAAAGTATTTTTCAACTAAATAACTTGTGCACAACATACACTATCGGTTATGTATTCAGCTTCGGCCATAGATAGTGCAATCAAATTTTATTTCTTGGAAGTCCAAGAAATAAGTGCTTGTCCTAAAAATTGGCATGTTCTAAATGTGCTTTTTCTATCTATTCTATATTTGCCAAAATTCACATCTGCATAGGATTTTAAATCATACTCAATGGATTTTGGATACCATAATCCTAGGTTAGGAGTTCCTTTAAGATATCTAAGGATTCTTTTAACGGCGATAACCCAAGAATCATTTTTCAAGACTTCGTCAATGCACTTAGGTTCAATTTGAGAAAGGAAAGTGGCATTGGCATAAAAATTCTTAAAAGAGGAATGAGTTTGAACCCCTTTTAATGTGTCTCCTATAATTAGCTCCTTTGGATGGGTATTTACATACTTCCATTCCTTACGTATGGAAATTTAGGAAGAAGATGCATCCAAATTGCTATTTTGAGGAGAGGGTTCATTCAAATTCAAACCATCAAAACCAAGATCACAATCAAAATCATTTTTCTTAAATTTGAAAACTTCATTAAAAACTACACTCTTCTATAATCATGGTTCTTTTATTAAAAATACAAAAATCTTTAGAAACAAAAGAGTAACAAAGAAAGATGCCTTCATCGGATTTAG
The DNA here is from genome assembly GCA_023547065.1 of Musa troglodytarum. NCBI lineage: Eukaryota > Viridiplantae > Streptophyta > Magnoliopsida > Zingiberales > Musaceae > Musa > Musa troglodytarum. The sequence continues at coordinate 17,957,642 of CP097504.1, forward strand.
CATCGAATTTTCCTAAGGCATCCTTTTCATTCAAGATAAAGCATTTGCAACGAAAACTTTAAAATAAGAAACATTTGGTTTTTTATTATTCCACAATTCATAAAGAGTTTTAGATAGAGATGGTCTTATTAGAACCCTATTCATGACATAACAAGCCGTATTAATGGCTTTGGCCCAAGAGTATTTGGGTAAACTATATTCATTTAACATCGTTCTTATCATTTCTTGTAAATTTCTATTCTTTCTTTCTACTACTCCATTTTGTTGAGGATTCCTCAAAGTAGAGAAGTTGTGGTTATATCCATTAGATTCATAAAAATTTTGGAAGTCACAGTTTTAGAATTCACTATCGTGATCACTGTGAATCGATAAAATCATGAAACCCTTTTCATTTTGAGGAAGTTTACAAAATTTAGAGAAACATTTAAAGCAATCACTTTTGTGAGGCAAGAAATAAGTTCAAGTGAATCTATTATAGTCATCTATAATTACAAATGTATATTTACTACCTTCCAAGCTCGTTGTGTCAATTGGTCCAAATAAATCTATATAGATCAATTTTAATGGTCTAGAAGTGCTTATTTGATTCTTTAGTTTGAAGCTAGTTTTTATTTATTTTCCTAGTTGACAAGCATCACATACTTTGTCTTTATGAACTTAAATATTGGGAATACCTCTTACAAGTTCTTTAGATGTGATTTGAGAGATTAGTTTCATACTAGCATGACCTAATCTCCTATGCCAAAGCCAAGCATCATCATTCAAAATTGAAAAATATATTTCATTACTAAGATCATTAATGTTTATAGTGTAGACATTATTTTGTTTTAGTGTAATCATAGATGTGCTGTTGTGTGATTTTTCAATAATGCAAGCATTAGATTCAAATTTCACAGTATATCCCTTATCATATAATTGACTAATGCTCAAAAGATTATGCTTTAAACCATCTACCAATAATATATCTTCAATTCAAAATTTTGATTTGTTACCTATAGTCCCCTTGCCAATGATTTTACCTTTATTGTTGTCTCCAAAGGTGATATACCCTTCGTCTTAGCTAGTGAGCTTAGAGAATTGAGATGGATCTCCGGTCATATACCTTGAGCATCCACTATCAAGGTACAATCTCTTGCTCCTAGCTTGTGTGGGTGAATGTGTCTATAAAAGAGGATGATTTTTTGGTACTTATTTGAACTTAGGTGCCTCAAATATTGATCTACTAAACTTGTCATTATTCATTGAGTTCCTTATCGTTCCTTTAGGAACCCATATTAACCTATGTGGGCTAAGTTTCTTATACGGACATTTGTAAACAATATGTTCAGATTTGCAACAAAAGTTACATTTTAATTGAGATGATACATGAAGTGTGTGTCCTTTAATGAAGGTGGTTGGAATTCGGTGAGATCCACTCATGAATCTAATTCTACTTCTTTTTTCGACGTGACCCTTGTTTGCAAGGATTATCTCCAAGCCCTTGCTAATGACCTTAAACTTATTTAGGATCTCTTTAAGTAGCAAGTTCTCATTTTTTATTACCTCGAAGTGCTCACACTTAGAGCATGTGGGTAAAGAGGGGGTATCAATTTTAAGACTATCAAGCTTATTGACTAAGAGAGCATGCTCCTTTAATAAATTGAACTTTTTACTAATAGCTCTACACTCATCAAATAATTCATGAAAAGCAATTGAAACTTCGTCGAAAGATAAATCTTCATTAAATAACTCATTTACCTCATCTCCTAATGCCATTAATGCGAAGTTGGCCTCCATATACCAGTAAAATATCCTTAGTTCTTCTCAAGTACTTAAGGATACTTTTTACTGCTTTCCAGTGCTCCAAGCTTGGATCTGCCTGATATCTGCTCGTGACACTCAGAGTATGCGCTATATCAGGCCTGGTACATAGCATAGCATATATGATAGATCCTATTACTGATACATATGGTATTATATCCATGTGTGCCCTTTCTTTAGGAGTCTTTGGGGACATACTCCTAGAAAGTGATATTCCCTGTCTCATTGGTATGAGACCTCTTTTCGAATTTTTCATGTCAAACCTTTTGACAATAGTGTCTATGTACCTGGACTGGGACAAGCCAAGCATCCTCTTGGATCTATCTCTATAGATCCGTATCCCCAATATGTAGGATGCTTCCCCTAAGTCCTTCAAGGAGAAGTGCCTAGATAACCAAGTCTTTACTGTGGAGAGCATTCCTACATCATTCCTAATGATCATGATATCATCCACATATAATACCAAAATGGTGATAGTGCTCCCACTTACTTTCCTGTACACACAAGGCTCATCTTCGTTCTTAACGAAGTCATAAGATCTGATCGCATAATCAAATCTTATGTTCCAACTTCGGGAAGCTTGCTTCAATCCATAAATGGACCTAAGCAACCTGCACACCTTATCTGGGTTATCCCTAGACACGAATCCCTTAGGTTGTATCATATATACCTCCTCCTTGAGGTTACCATTGAGGAATGCGATTTTGACGTCCATCTGCAAGATCTCATAATCATAGTATGCTACAATAGCCAATAGAATTCGAATGGATTTTAACATGGCTATAGGTGAGAAAGTTTCATCATGGTCAACACCTTGCCTTTGACGATACCCCTTAGCCACTAGCCTTATTTTATAGGTCTTTACCTTTTCATCTACTCCAATTTTCTTTTTGAAGATCCACTTGCAGCCAATGGGTACAAAACCCTCGGGTACATTAATTAAGTTCCAAACCTTGTTGGAGTATATGGAATCCATTTCTGAATTTATGGCTTCTTGTCATTTCCCGAAGTCTATGCTCATAATAGCCTCCTCGTAGGTCTGAGGATCAATATCCTCAACATCCTCTCTTCTGATATATCCCATATATCTTTTAGGAGGATGGGATACTCTATCGGACCTACGTAAAGTTGGAACTTGTGTGTTACATATCTGAGCAGACTCTGACTGTGGAATGGGGCTTTAGCTAGGTTCTCTAACCTCACTCAATTCTATCATGCTCCCACTATCTCCACCAAGAATGTGTTCCTTCTTAAGGAACATTGCTCTCTTGGCTACAAAGACCTTTTGGTCCTCAAGGTGATAGAAATAATACCCACAACTTTTCTTGGGGTATCCCACAAACTTGCACCATTCCATTTTGGATTCCAACTTGTCAGGGTTGTGTCTCTTAACGTGGGCAGGGTAGCCCCAAATCATAACAATCTTAAGATCATGCATCTTCCTATTCCATATCTTATATGGAGTAGACATCACTGACTTGGTTGGAATTCTGTTCAGAAGGTAAGTTGAGGTCTCTAGGGCATATCCCCAGAATGAGATGGGTAGGTCGGCGAAACACATCATGGAATGCATCATGTCTAATAGTGTGCGATTCCTCCTTTCTGATACACCATTAAGCTGTGGTGTATAACAAGGTGTCCATTAGGATAAGATCCCATAGTCTTTGAGGAACTGGGTGAACTCTGTACTCAAGTACTCACCTCCTCGATCTGATCAAAGGGTTTTAATACTCTTTCCTATTTGGTTCTCCACTTCATTTTTATATTCACTAAATTTCTCAAAAGCTTCAGACTTATACTTCATCAAGTACACATGTCCGTATCTTGAGAAATCATTAGTGAAAGTAATGAAGTAGGAGTAACCATGTTAGAACCCTCCGTGGATTCTAAGCTTGGGGTTGATCTCTATAGGGGAAAGGCCTCCTTGGAACTCTATAGGGGTTCCTTCCTCCAAGTTGTTGCACAAAGGCTGCTAAAGGATTGATCTATTCATTGTTTAAAGAGGATGAATACATGGCTATTTATAGGGCTTCTAAGCCCCAACTCTTAATAAGACTCTTACTCAAGACTCCTACTTCTCACCAACTTCTAATTAGGACTCCTTCTCTAGTAGGATTCCTAATTCTAATAGGACTTTTTACCTAATAGGACTTCTATTTCTAATAGGACTCTTTTCCTAATAGGACTTTTACTTCTAATAGGACTCTTTTCCTAATAGGACTCCTACTTCTAATAGGACTCTTTTCCTAATAGGATTCCTACTTCTAATAGGACTCTTTTCCTAATAGGACTCCTACTTCTAATAGGACTCTTTTCCTAAGACCTAACCCTAACCTAGCCGGTCTCTTCACCTCTTTAATAAGGGTCGGCTAGATAGGATTTACATGAATGCCCTTATCAATGAAACTAAATTAGGACTCTCATAGCTAGAGTCCTAATAGACCCGCCCTCTTCAAATCAGCCTTATCCTCGAGACTGACGTTCCATGAATTCTGGGAATTTGATCTTCAAGTCGTCGTAGTTCTCCCAAGTGGCATCTTTTGCCGGTAGATTTGCTCACTGTATTAACACTTCAATAGCAGGTCATCGTCGTCGAGTCACGATTCGTCGATCAATAATGGCACTTGGTTGGGTCTGGAGCTCTCCTTGGGTAGTTATATTTGGTAGATGGCTTTGGGTTGTCTCGTGTTGTCCCAACTTGAGCTTCAAACATGATACATGGAAGACTGGATGGATTCGGGAGCTGGCGGGTAAGTCCAATCTGTATGCTACTGCTCCGATGCGCTCCAAAATCTGGTAGGGTCCATAGAACCGAGGTGAAAGCTTCATAGATGCTCTGGTTTGGATTGATGTTTGCTTGTATGGCTGGAGCCGTAGGAAGACCCAATCTCCTACTGAAAATTCTCTTTCGCCTTTGTGTTGATCATATTACTGTTTCATCCTTGCTTGTGCTGCAGTGAGATTATCTTTTAGCAACTTCAGCATTTTGTCTCTATCTTGTAGTTCCCTGTCTACTTGTTCTACTTTAGAGGTGCCCAACACATATTTTGGAATTACAAGGGGGGTCGGCCATACATGGCCTCATAGGGAGTACATTTTGTGGAGGAATGATAAGTTGTATTATACCACCACAGGAAGCCACTTTGTCCATTCTTTTGGTGGTGGTGAAGCATCTAAGGTATGTCTCAAACACACATTCAGTTTGGCCGTCGGTTTGTGGGTGATATGCCGTACTCATCTTTAATTTAGTGCCTTGCATCTGGAATAACTCTTTTCCTTGTGATGAGGGAAGCCCTTCGATGAAATCCATTGATATATCAGTCCATATTGATTCTGGAATGGGTAGAGGTTGTAACTTTCCAGGACTTGCCACTGTCTCACCTTTGTGTCGTTAACATATATCACATTGTGCTACAAATTCAGCAATAACATTTTTCATCTCTATCTAATAAAATTTTTTCTTAATTCTTTTATAGGTTCTAAGGAACCCGGAGTACCCGACCGTAGGTGTGGAATGCATCTCTTGAAGGATGGTTTTTATGCAAGTAGAATTTGGCACAAGCACAATGCGTCCTTTATATCGCAAGTCCTTTGAGTCCCAACTGTAATGAGCCATAGAGCTTGGTGCTTCCTTTAATTTTTTTATGATTTTACTCATTTCTGGATTATCTTACCATTCCCTCCTAATATCCTCAAGGAAGTCGCTGGTCGGAAATGAAATAGCCAAAAATTCAACTTGCTCGGGTAATCGTGAAAGCGCATCTGCAACAACATTATCTTTCCCTTTTTTGTAAGTTATTTCATAATCATATCCAAGAAGCTTTGTTACCCATTTTTGCTGCTTAAGTTGTACCAAAAAGCCGCTGTATGCTTTGTGCAAAATTTTCTTCATTCGTTGTGTGCAAATTATCGTTACGTTGCCCCCACGTTTACCGTACAATATCACCTGTTTCCCCTTGCTGTAAAATTTCATAATTAATTTCAAAAAATTTCAGGAAACATCACCTAATATCATCAACCATTCGATGCCAAGCACAGCCTTATAATCATCAAGAGAGAGGAGGAAAAAATCTGCAATTATCTCTTGGTCCTGCAGCAATAGTTTTACTCGTGGGCACTTACGATCACACTTCAAAATTCGTCCATCTATGAATTTAACATTGAACCTATTATAATTCTTAATAGGTAAGGCCATCCGGACAGCAACCTTACTGTTCATAAAATTATTAGTGCTCCCGGTGTCAATAAGAACGGTGATTGGTTGTTGCTTCAGAAATCCTCCCACTTTCATTGTTTGCGGGTTCGCATAACCGGCAAGGGCATGCATCATAATATCAATTGGCTGCTGTTCTTCATCCGTGACTTCTTCCTCATGATCCTAGACCTCCTCCTCCTTGTCTTCAAGAGGTTCAATCAATAGGAGGCGGCCCCTTTTGCAGCGATGATCGCGGTTCCACGGCTCGTCGCAATGCCAACAAAGACCCTTTGCTGATCGATCACATAGTTCTTCTCTTGTCAATTTTTTGGGCAGCGAAGGATGGCTAGAAGTAGAAGGGGGTTTATATGTTGAGGTTCTAGGAGTGGTTCTCATCCTTCGAGAATCTTGGTTGAGTCGTTCTTCTTGTATTCGGGCAAAAGAAATCGCAGCCATCACGGTACAGGGGTGTGCCTTAACTTCCCCTTTTATCTCTGGCTTGAGTCCTTCAATAAATGTTCCTAACAATTGACGGTCAGTCCAATCACGAGCAAGGTAAGATAGCTTCTCAAACCTGGTTTGGTACTCTTGAATCGTAGAGGTTTGTCGAATCTTTGCGAGTTGGCCGTCGATATTTTCATACTCCATAGGTCCGAAACAGTTCGGTAGTGTATTCTTAAATTGATTTCACATCAGAGCCCCATGATTATATTCGAGCCAATTATACCATTGAATAGCATCTCCTTCAAGGTGGATGACAGCAATCTCCACCATAGCATTATCCGACGTTCGGTAGTAGCGAAAGTAACGTTCTATGCACGAAATCCACCCCATTGGGTCTCCTTCCCATCGTGGGAAGTCCACCCTCATGCGTGGCTGAAGCATGTCCGAGGGCTGTCCCTCCTTCTCTGGGGTCTTTTCTAAATTCTCTCATTGCTGCAGTTTGGTTGGACTCGATGGTTATCCAATTCTGAATTCTGCAAACAAAGCGCGCAATTTATCTTCCAAGCGCGATTCAAGCCGTGATTCAATCCGAGATTCCCATGCTTCAAATTTGGTATCAATTGGATCTTGGGAAGCCATAGCATATGTTTGTAAATCAGAGATGCCCTTGTCTTTTTTCTGTTGATGGGTTAATGGCATGGGGTGGTGGAGGTTCGGACAATAGATCGGTGATTGAAGGGTTCAGTTGTAATGGTTTACTATTTTGGGCTATGGGTTTTGATGCTGTTAGGGTTATGAAACTAGGTTATGATGGCTGCATCTTGAGGCTAGAGGGATGCCCTAAAGATGTCTTGGTTTGTGGCAGCAAGGTGGCTAGGGTTTGGTAGGTTACGGAGAAGAAAAAAGGACAAAGGTGCAATACCAGATTTTTCACCGAAAAAATTCCAGCAGTAAAGATGTAATTTTTCCAGAAATTTTCAAAAGAGATTCAAGTAAAACTCAAAGGGGATCTACTGATAAGGAAGAGGTAATACTGTAAAAATTTTGTAGGAAGAAACGACAGCAAGAGGTTTGGCAAAATTGAGAATCACGGAGAGGTATTATAGTAGATTTTTACGTCTAAAGTGCAGCAGATTGGACGTAAAAGATAAGTGATTTTTATTGAGAATTTTTCGACAAAACCAAAGGGAAAACCACTGATATGAAGTGTCAAAGCGGCCGTAAAAATTCCATAGAGATTTGGATAGAAAAAACGCAGTAGTAAGATCAAAAAGGCAGTGCTATGCGGCTGAAATTCTGCAGTGCGACTTTCGATGTAGAGATGAAAACTTTATGGTGAAAAGTTTATGCAGCAATTATAGGAACGAATTTTTTTAGACTTTTTTTGAATAAGGATAACTAAATTGCAGCAGCAGTAGGGTAGATAACCAGAACCTGTTGCAATTCACGGGAAGATCAAAGGATGATCTACAGTGGTGGAGATGATGGCGAAATTCGGTGATGATCTTCTAAGCAATTGTGGGAATTACTTTGGGTGGTTGTGGAGGACTAGTGGATGGCTATGGAAGGGTAGCGAGATTCCAAGAATGCTGCTCTGATACCAAGTGTTAGAACCCTTATGAATTCTAAGCTTGGGGTTGATCTCTATAGGGGATCGGCCTCCTTGGAACTCTATAGGGGTTCCTCCAAGTTGCTGCACAAAGGCTGCTAAAGGATTGATCTATTCATTATTTAAAGAGGATGAATACATGACTATTTATAGGGCTTCTAAGCCCCAACTCCTAATAGGACTCTTACTCAAGACTCCTACTTCTCACCAACTTCTAATTAGGACTCCTTCTCTAGTAAGATTCCTAATTCTAATAGGACTTTTTACCTAATAGGACTTCTACTTCTAATAGGACTCTTTTCCTAATAGGACTTCTACTTCTAATAGGACTCTTTTCCTAATAGGACTCCTACTTCTAATAGGACTCTTTTCCTAATAGGATTCCTACTTCTAATAGGACTCTTTTCCTAATAGGACTCCTACTTCTAATAGGACTCTTTTCCTAAGACCTAACCCTAACCTAGCCGGCCTCTTCACCTCTTTAATAAGGGTCGGCTAGATAGGATTTACATGAATGCCCTTATCAATGAAACTAAATTAGGACTCTCATAGCTAGAGTCCTAACAAACCACCTATGGCATGAATCGACATGGGACCGCATACATTACTATGTATGAGTTCTAGTAACTCAGTGGCTCTCTCTCCAATTACACTAAATGGCGAGTTGGTCATCTTTCCCCGAAGGCAAGGTTCACATGTCGCATATGACTCATAGTCAAATGGATCTAGATATCCATCTTTTAGCAACTTTTGAATCCTTCCCTCATGGATGTGACCTAGCCTACAATGCCAAAGATATACATTATTTACCTCTTCTCGTTTCCTCTTAGACTTACTTACAATCATGATATGTGGAGCTGTATCTAGCATAAATAAACCAGTATGCAATGTTCCTCTCGTGATGATCTAATCATCTAATATTATTGAACAACCATTGTTCCCAAAAACTAATTTATATCTAATAACTATCAAACACGAAATGAAAATAATGTTTATTGATAATAAAAGGAATATAATAGCATGCATCTAATGCAATAATAGCTCCGCCAGGCAGATGTAAGGTGACCTTGCTAATAGCCACTACAGCAACCTTTGCTCCATTGCCCATCTTAAGGTCCATCTCGCCTCTGTTCAATCTTCTAGGTTGTGCCAGAACCTGTAATGAATTACAAATATAATAAGCACTCCCGGTATCCAATACCCATGTATTATCAAAAGATTCTGACAAATGGAGACTGATCATGAATGTACCTGAAGCTTTTGCAAGCTTCTGTTCTGCCCTCTCTGCAAGGTACTCTTTGTAGTTCCTCTTCCAGTGCCCATCTTTGCCGCAGTGGAAGCACTGGCCATTATCCTTTGTTGGGTCTTTCTTGGCAACCTTTGCCTTACTCATTTTTCCCTTGCCCTTGCCCTTCTTAAGGGTCTTCTTAGCCTTCCTTTTTTTTTTGGTCTCACTAGCATAGAGAACTGGCTTCTCTTTCTTAATGGTACTCTCTGCTTCTTTCAATATATTAAGGAGCTCTAGGAGGGTCACCTAAAGTTTGTTCATATTAAAATTTATTATGAACTGAGAAAAGGAATCTGGTAGGGACTGAAGTACAAGATCCATACACAGGTTATCCTCTAGGACCATTCCTAGACCTATGAGTTTCTCGATCTACTCAATCATCTTAAGGATATGGTTCAGAACCAATGTCCCCTCAATCATCCTAGCACGGAAAAGACTCTTTGATATCTCATATCACTGAGTTCTTTCCCGTTCCTTAAATAGTTTACGGAGATGCAGGAGTATGAAATTAGCATCCATATTTTCATGTTGTCTCTGTAACTCAGTAGTCATTGAGGCCAACATATAATACTGAGCAAGATTGGAATCATCTAAGTACTTCACATAATGAGCGATCTCATCCTCACTTGCCCCTTCGTTGGGCGTAGGGATCATTATATCATGGACATACATAATTTTCTTCATCGTGAGAACGATTCTCAGATTGCGAAGCCAATCCGCATAATTTGGACCAGTGAGGCAGTTGGCATCAAGTATGCCACGTAAAGGATTTGAAAGCGATATTTTCTGAAATTAAAGATGTAGTAGAAATAAATAATATGCAGATTTTATAAAAATTAAATAGTTAAGATAAGGACTTCTATCTTAATGTACTCCCTCTAATTTTTTGCGAGATACACAACACCCTCCGGTATGTGAATCGGAGACCCCCGACGGATCTCTAGTGGGGATCGGGATTCAATCGGCGTCTTAACATAATCTCGAGGGACTCGACCAATCACGTTAAGCCCGTAAAGGTAGGAAACTCTTGTCAATAACAACTCCTTATTATTTCTATCCTGTTCGGCCTCCGAAACACCATGGCCTCAAGGGACTCGACCAACCATGATGTTCGGTTATGTCATCACCATCGTTACAAGATGAGTCTGATTCGGTGATATACTTTCAAAGGATTCGACCAAGCATATCATGTCCTCAGGTTACCAGTGACATCTCTATGTCATAGATAAGATAGCGAAATGCGATATAGGTGAGTCTCGAGGGACTCGACCAACTCAACCTACACCAAGAATCGGTTCCTAGCTATAACGATGGAAGGCCACGTGGGTCAATCTAATTGCCTCACGTTTACCGACTTAATATTATTAATGGAGAGGATTTTTGATTTGGTCTCCTAACATAATGTGTCACACACATACATATTTAATATATATATCTACATCGCATGCAAATATATATACATATCTAGTAGGTGTATATCTAATCACACATCACATGAGCAATCACACCAGATGATCATGGACCGCATCCTAATATGATCAGGCCCGAGCCAGTGGGCCCAATCACTCACATCAAGATCTATGTGTACTTCGATGAATCTCTATGCCTTGTGATCGTCCATCTCGCTTCGTCAGATCCTTCGGCATCTTAACGCATCTCCATGCGTCAGATCGTCCGTCTTGGCCTCGTGAGTCATGCTACCACTACGCCTCCTCATGTAATTACAATATAATTATAGGCACGTAGGCCCGAAAATAAATGAGAAAAGAATAGAGGCTCGCAGGCCCCAATAATAATAATCACATGTACACACATCACATCACAGGTCCATGATCATCTGTCCACATCATACATCACATGTATATATTATTTTATAGGACTACCAGATAAAAAAATAATAGTTAATTAAACTATTTAATTAACATATTTATTTTTTTGAAATCAGGGACACTTTAGTAATTCTATCAAAAGGGACAGAATCTGAAATTTCTGAAATTCCTAGGAGTAAAACTATTTTTTCCCCCTAAAACCCTAATCCCTCACCCTTACAGTGCCTGCGACTGCCACCACTTTGCCGGCGGTGCCCCTTGCGCACGAGGAGGGCGATGGCGCTGCCGTTACCCCATAGGCAGACTGCCCGTCACCGGTGCTCGAGGGCGCAGGTGCCCAACGCCGGCGCCTCTGCAGCGCTGGCCCGTGGGCACGGGCGTCGAGCACTGGCACATCTACGGGTGGCCGCAGTCGCCGGTGCAGCACGCCTGCGGCGATAGCCTATCGGCCGGTGGCTGCGCCTATGCGGCAAAGCAAGCTGCAGCGCTGCACAAGCGCAGCAAGGGCAGCAACAGTTACTGCCCTTCCTGGCCCTTTTGTGCCAAAGATTTTGACGTCAAAATCAGATCCAAAGCACAACACATACAGTTTAAGATCCGATCTTCGCATGAACAACCTAGCTTTGATACCACTATTGGGAAATCCTTCAGGGGAGCAACATCACATATACAGTGGAAGAACAAAAACAAGATCCCAGATTTCCCCTAGAATGTTTCCGTCATCGTGCGAAGATCGGTGTGTCAAAAACAAATCCACAAAACTACACGTATAAAAGAAGATACCTAGGGAGATCGTATATCCCTGGATTCCTACAGATCTATGGGAGAGGATAAATAAGGTCAAGTGTCCCCCTCTCTAGTGGTATCCACATGGTAGGGATTACAATGATACGCCTCTTTTTCTAGGGAGAGGAGAACATGTGCTGGCTACCAAAAGAAACCCCCAGCCTATGGAGCTTTGTTTCCCTCCTATTTATAGAGGCCCCCTGAAAACCATAATGGATCTTTTACTCAATTGGGTATTGGAACTCCATCCAATAACCTAAGCCTCTTGGATTAGTGAGTCTCTACCCAATAATCTCTTTTTAGTAATTATTAGATCTCATCTCAGGATCCAATAATTTAGGGGCTTAATGGATATCCAATAAGATAAGGGATTCAGCGGATATCTTATATCCGAACCTTTACTCGTCGCAACACCTACCATATGTGTGTGACCCTATTGGCCTAATATCGAGCTGGCCATGAGTCATACTAGTTAGAACTCCTTCTGACTTAGTGAATTATTATCTCTATAATAATTCACCCAACTCATTGACTACGGATGTACCAGACCACTACGCCATGGCCTCCAGACGATATAGGGAAATCCAATCCTTTGGACCTATCTGTCCTCAGTTACCATGTATCTATAGTCCCTCATCCATCCAATATCCCAGAGACCTTGCATCGGGCATGGTGCTATCAGGCCCACATGGTCTCTCCTCAAGTCTTGCTCTTGTCAGATTCTCCCAGAGAACTCTTTCTCTCTCAATACGAATAACCTTGGCTAAGGATTTGTTCGAGCAAGAATACATGAGATATTCCTCTTATGATACCGAGAGTGGATGATCCTCTATTGACACTCAATAGCTCTCATAAGGTTGGCTACCACTCCCAATAACTGACTATACTAGATCTGGAGCTTTCTAAACCTATAAGTCCGATATCAAAGAGTGGAATACTCTTTCAGGACATCCTTGGTGTCTCAAGTCTAAGGACCAGATACACTATTGGGACTACGGAATCGCTGTCTGACGTGAGGTATCAATAACCATCCAATATTCCGTAGGTAGATCAATCAATGAACTCATTCCCCAATGAGCACTTGCATTGTACCCTTAGTATCCCCACATGAGTAGCTATAAGACCAGCTACCTCCATCATATAAATGGGTATACAGCACACCAGTCTATCCTGTTATCTCAATGTCCTTCTCGAGTAACCTATGACTAAGATAATTCAGGGTCTGTGTTTAAAGGTGAATCGGTCTCATTATCGTGATCTCATCACAATCCGATTCTCATTGCATAGATCCAAGGATATCACAATATATACAACAAGTAAGATAAAGTGATAAAACACCTAATAATAAGTAAAGAGAAAAAGTGCATATCAAGTCACAAGTGTCATCACTCGTGTGATTGGCTTGTAGGGCATATATGACTAGCATCTTTAAGTAACAAGTTTTCCTTCTCAAGTGCCTCTAACTGTTTACACTTAGTGCATGGACGCAAAGAAGGAGTGCCATGTTTAAAATTTTCAAATTGATTGATTGAAAGGGCATGCGCCTTTTTCAATGAATTAAACTTTTTACTAATTATTCTACACTCATCAAACAAATCATGAAAAGCATTCGAAAGCTCATCAAAAGTTAAATTTTTATATAATAAATTACTTCTTCTCTGATAGCCATTAGTGCATAGTTGGTGACGTCCTTGTTGCTTTGTTCTTCGTCTTTGAAGCTGCTTGAATCATCTCATATTGCCTTTAGTACCTTTTTCTTCTTCGGTTGTTTCTTCTTTGCATAGAAATATTCACTTTTGAAATGCCCTAGCTTCTTGCATTCATAACATATGACTTTTTTTTTTCTTGGGTTCAAGCTTATTTTTAGAGTTATTTTTAGCTTTATTTCTTCTTATGATTTTTTTGAACTTTCGTGTCAAGAGTGCTAGTTCGTCATCATAGTCCTTATCACTCGAACTTTCTTTCAAGTGGTCTTCTTAAGTTCGTAGTGTCATGTCCTTCCTGTTCTTTGGAAGGGTGTTCTCAAGCTCATCATTAATATTGCAAGTCATCTCATAAGTCATTAGTGACCCAATTAGTTCTTCGAGATGGAAGTTATTTAAGTCCTTGGTCTCTTAAATGACCGTTACTTTAGGATCCCAACTCTTTGGAAGGGATCTTAAAATTTTAGTTACAAGCGCTTTTAGTCCATTGATGACATCCATAAATTGGGTGTATATATCTCCAATGGACTCACTTGGTTTCTTCCAAAATAACTCATAAGAATGAACTAAAAGATTAATTTTGGACTTTTTTACTCAAATAGTACCTTCGTGAGTGATTTCAAGAGTATGTCAAATATCGAAAGTTGTTTTGCAAATTGAAACACGATTAAATTTATTTTTATCAAAGGTGCAAAACAAGGCATTCATAGCCTTGGCATTAAGAGTGAAAGTCTTCTTCTTCGATTCATTCCAATTGTTCATCAGAAGAGAAGACTTTTGAAAGCTGTTTTCGATAATGTTTCACAATTCAAAATCCATGGAAATAAAAAAAATTCTTATGTAATTTTTCCAATAGGTGTAATCCAACCCATTGAACATAGGTGGGCATGTGATTGAGTGACCCTCTTGGATACCGATAAATGCCATCTCTCTTGGGTTTTAAACCAAAATGAGAGTGGCCTTACTCTGATGAGGTCACCGACTTCTGCTATTAATCTTTCTTAAAGGGGAAAGATCAAACACCCCTTTTACAGAACTTTATAAGTGGCTCACACTCCTTTTATAAACTTTTTACACTTAGAGAATCGGGTAGGTGAACACTTAATTTTTTCAAAGCTATTTCACTATAGTTTCAGCTCAGTTCTTATCACTTCTCAATGTGCTTAACTAGTTGAGAAGTAAGGGGTATTTATAGCCTCAATTGGCTTAAAAATTAGAGGAAAAAAAGGTCCTATCCTAGATTTCTGAGTATTGGTGGTACCACCACTTGTCCCTAGCAGTACCATCGCCAATTGACCCTGACACTAGGTGGTACCACCGTCTAGTCTGATGGTACTACTACTAAAGCAGAGTCTCAGGTTTTGTTGTAGGGCGGTACCATCGCCTTGATCGACGATTCCACCGCTTCGTAGTTATTAATTGTCGATAGTACCACCGCTTAGCCTGGATGGTACCACTGCCCAGGCTCCTAGGAACCTGGTCTTTGGGTGATCCTAAGCCCCAGTTTGGCGTTGCCACCACCAGACAAGGTCCAACAACTTGGATGGGCCTTGAATCCGGCCTAATCTAGTCCACTTATGGGCCAAGTTGGCTCATACCAGGGTTAATGGGATTAACACCCAATTCTAACCCTAATTACGTGCTAACTATAAAAATTAAAGATATTTTTGCTAGTTATAGGTGCCCTACAAGCCAATCACGTGAGTGATGGCACTTATAATATGCTACGTCAATCTCTTTGCTTATGATTATTGGTATTTTCTCACATTATCTGGATGTATATTATGATGTCCTTAGATCTATGCAAAGGAAATCGGATCGTGCTGAGATCATAATAATGAGACCGATTCATCTTTAAACACAGACCCTAAATAATTCTGGTCATAGGTTACTCGAGAGGGACATTGAAATAACCGGACAGACTGGTGTGTTGTATACCTATCCATATAATGGAGGTGGTTAGTCTCATAACTACTCGTGTGGAGACACTAAGAATATAGTACAGGTGCTCATTGGAGAATGAGTTCATTGATTGATTTGCTTACGAAATATTGGATGGTTATTGATACCTCACATCAGATAGCGATTCCATAGTCCCAATAGTATATCTGGTCCTTAGACTTGAGACACCAAGGATATCCTATATGAGTACTCCACTCTTTGATATCAGACTTATAGGTTTGAAAGTTCCAGATCTAGTACAGCCGGTTATTAGGAGTGCAACCAACCTAACAAGGGCAATTAAGTGTCAATAAAGGATCATCCACTTTCGATATCATAAGAGGAATCTCCCATATGTTCTTGCTCAAGTAAATCCCTAGTAGGGTCATTCGGATTGAGAGAGAAAGAGTTCTTTGGGAGAATCTGATTAGAGTGAAACTCGATTAAAAATTGTATGGGCCTGACAGTACCATGCCCAATATATAGTTTTGGGATATTAGATGGATAAGAGACTATATGTACATGGTAATCGAAGGCGAGATAGGTCCAAAGTTGATTGATTCCCTATATCATCTGGAGACTCCGGCGTAGTGGCCTAGTACGTCCATAGTTGATGAGTCGAGTGAATTATTATAGAGATAATAATTCACTAAGTCAAAAGGAGTTCTGATAGGTATGACTCATAGCTAGCTTAATATTGGGCCTAGAGGGTCACACACATATAGTAGGTGTTGTGACGAGTAGAGGTTCGGATATGAGATATCCGCCGGAGCTCCTATCTTATTGGATATTTAATAACCCTAATATTATTAGATCCCATGGATGAGATCCAATAAGAGCTAGATTATTGGGTAGAGACCCATTAATCTGAGAGGCTTAGGTAATTAGATGAAGATCTAATACCCAATAATTTGGATCCATTAGGGCTTCTGAGGGGCCTCTATAAATAGGAGGGAACCAAAGACCCATAAGCTGGGGTTTTTTATTAGTAGTCACCTTCTATTCTCCTCTCCCTAAGAGAGAAGCATCGTTGTAGTCCCTATCATGTGGATATCGCTAGAGAGGAGGACGCTTGACCTCTTTCGTCCTCCCCCATAGATCTGTAGGAACTTAGGGATATATGATCTCCCTAGGTACTATCATTCATTTTATACATGTAGTTTTTCGGATTTATAGATTTATTTTTGATGCAACGATCTTCGTACGACGATGAAACCTTTCGTGGAAATCCAGGATTTTTATTTTTTGTTCTTCCATTGCACATGAGATGTCACCCTTTGGATTTCCCAATAGTGGTATCAAAGCTAGGTTATTCATGCAAAGATCGAATTTTAAAACTGTGTATATTGTGAATTAGAAAAGCTTTTGTCGTCAAAATGGTTGACACAAAAGGCGAGAAAGGGTAGCAACTATTGCTACCCTTGCTGCGCTCGCAAAATGGCCACGGCCAAGGTTGCAACAAATTGCACCGACGGCCTACGAGCACTACGCCCATGGTCAGAAGCACCCACGGGCCAAGGGTGTTGGGAAATCCACAAGGGGGAGCAACATCACATGCGTAGCGGAAGAACAGAAAATAAAACCCCAGATTTCCCATAGAAAGTTTCTGTCATCGTGCGAAGATCGGTGTGTCAAAAATAAATCCCCAAAACTACACGTGTAAAAAAAGATACCTAAGGAGATCGTATATCCCTGAATTTCTACAGATCTATGGGAGAGGATGAAGGAGGTGAAGTGTCCTCCTCTCTAGCGGTATCCACATGGTAGGGATTGCGACGATGCACCTCTCTCTCTTGGGAGAGGAGAACAGGAAGTGGCTACTAAAAAACCCACAGCCTATAGAGCTTTGGTTCCCTCCTATTTATAGAGGCCCTCTGAAAACCCTAATGGATCTTTTGCCCTATTGGGTACTGGATCTCCATCCAATATCCCAAGCCTCCTGGATTAGTGGGTCTCTACCTAATAATCTCTTGTTAGCAATTATTGGATCTCATCTCAGGATCCAATAATTCAGGGGCTTAAAGGATATCCAATAAGTTAGGGGATTCAGCGGATATCTCATATCCGAACCTCTACTCATCGCAACACCTATTATATGTGTGTGACCCTCTAGGCCCAATATCGAGCTGGCCGTGAGTCATACTTGTCAGAACTCCTTCTGACTTAGTGAATTATTATCTCTATAATAATTCACCCAACTCATCGACTGCGGACGTACCAGGCCACTACGCCGTGGCCCCCAGACGATACAGGGGAATCCAATCCTTTGGAACTATCTGTCCTCAGTTATCATGTATCTATAATCTCTTATCTATCTAGTATCCCAGAGACCCTATACCGGGCATGGTGCTGTCAGGTCCATACGGTCTCTCCTCGAGTCTTGCTCTTGTCGGATTCTCCCGGAGAACCCTTTCTCTATCAATCCAAATAACCCTGGCCAAGGATTTGTTCGAGCAAGAACACATGGGATATTCCTCTCATGATACCGAGAGCGGATGATCCTCTATTGACACTCAATAGCCCTCGTAAGGTTGGCTACCACTCCCAATGACTAGCTGTACTAGATCTGAAACTTTCCAAACTTATAAGTCCAGTATCAAAGAGTGGAGTACTCATACAGGACATCCTTGGTGTCTTAAGTCTAAGGACCAGATACACTACTGGGAGTACGGAATCGTTGTTTGACGTGAGGTATCAATAACCATCCAACATTCCGTAGGTGGATCAATCAGTGAACTAATTCTCCAATGAGCACCTGTACTGTATCCTTAGTATCCCCACACGAGTAGCTATGAGACTAGATACCTCCATTATATGAATAGGTATACAGTACACTAGTCTATCCGGTTATCTCGATATCCTTCTCGAGTAACCTGTGACCAGGATAATTTAGGGTCTATGTTTAAAAGTGAATCGGTTTCATTACCATGATCTCATCATGATCCGATTCCCATTGCACAGATCCAATGACATCACAATATATGCAACACGCAAGATAAAGTGATAAAACGCCTATAATCATAAGCAAAGAGATTTACGCAGTGTGTTATAAGTGCAATCACTCATATGATTGGCTTATAGGGCACCTATAACCAGTAATCTCCTACTTGACCTAAAGCCAATCACCAACATGTCTGATCCCTATCAGACCTCTGTGACGCTCAAAGATAATTTGAGTCAGTGGCTTTGTTAGTGGATCTACAATGTTATCTTTGGATGGAACTCTTTCCATTACTACATCTCTTCGGGCCACGATCTCTCTAATAAGTTGGAACCTCCTCAGAACACTTTTGATGAGACCTAGGTTCTCTTATTTGAGTAATCGTCTCATATTTGTCACAATATAAAGGAATCAGCTCCTCGCTACTTAGGAGGACTCCTAGATTTACGATGAACTTCTTCATCCAGACTCCCTCCTTTGTATTCCGCCTCTGTGGTCGAGTCAACAGAAGTGTCTTGCTTGGAACTCTTCTAGCATACTGCTCCGCCATTCAGGGTGAACACATACCCTGAATTAGACTTGCTATCATCAACATCAGACTGGAAGCTCAAGTTCATGTAGCCCTCAACCCTGAGGCTACTACCTCCATATATCAGTAAAAGATCCTTAGTCCTTCTTAAGTACTTAATGATACATTTTACTGCTTTCTAGTACTCCAAGCTTGGATCTGCCTGATATCTGCTCATGACACTCAGAGCATGCATTATATTAGGCTTGGTACATAACATAGCATATATGATAGATCCTATCGCTGATGCATATGACATCATAGCCCTTTCTTCAGGAGTCTTTGGGGACATACTCCTAGAAAGTGATATTTCATGTCTTATTGGTATGAGACCTCTCTTAGAATTTTTCATGCCAAACCTTTTAACAATGGTGTCTATGTACCTGGACTGAGACAAGCCAAGCATCCTCTTGGATCTATCTCTATAGATCCATATCCCCAATATGTAGGATGCTTCCCCTAAGTCCTTCATGGAGAAGTACCTAGATAACCAAGTCTTTACTATGGAGAGCATTCATACATCATTCTCAATGATCAGGATGTCATCCACATATAATACCAAAAAGGTGATAGTGCTCTCACTTAATTTCCTGTACACACAAGGCTCATCTTCGTTCTTAACAAAGTTATAAGATCTGATCGCCTTATCAAATCTTATGTTCCAACTTCGGGAAGCTTGCTTCAATCTATAAATGGACCTAAGCAACTTGCATACCATATCTGGGTTATCCTTGGACATGAATCCCTCAGGCTGTATTATATATACCTCATCATCGAGGTTACCATTGAGGAATGCAGTTTTGACGTCTATCTTCCAGATCTCATAATCATAGTGTGCTGCAATAGCTAATAGAATTCGAATGGATTTTAGCATGGCTACAGGTGAGAAAGTTTCGTCATAGTCAATACCTTGTCTTTGACGATACCCTTTAGCTACTAGCCTTGCTTTATAGGTCTCTACCTTTTCATCTACTCCAATCTTCTTTTTGAAGATCCACTTGCAACCAATGGGTACAATACCCTGGGGTGTATCAACTAGGTTCCAAACCTTGTTGGAGTACATGGAATCCATTTTTGAATTCATGGCTTCTTGCCATTTCCCGGAGTCTATGCTCATAAAAGCCTCCTCGTAGGTTTGAGGATCAATATCCTCAACGTCCTCTCTTTTGATATGTGCCACATATCTCAGGAGGATGGGATACTCTATCTGACCTATCTAAAGTTGGAACTTGTGTATTAGGTATCTGAATAGATTCTGGAATGGTGCTTGAGTCAGGTTCTCTAACCTCACTCAACTCTATTATGCTCCCACTATCTCCACCAAGAATGTGTTCCTTCTCAAGGAACACTACTCTCTCGGCTACAAAGACCTTTCGGTCCTCAGGGTGATAGAAATAATACCGACAAGTTTCTTTGGGGTATCCCATGACCTTACACTGTTCCATCCTAGATTCTAACTTGTCAGGGTTGTGTCTCTTAACGTGAGCTCTTAATAACTTTAAGATTGGGCTTCTTCCCATTCCATATCTCATATGGAGTAGACATCACTGATTTAGTTGGACTTCTGTTCAAAAGGTAAGCTGCAGTTTCTAAGGCATATCCCCAGAATGAGATAGGTAGGTCGGTGAAACACATCAAGGAACGCACCATGTCTAACAATGTGCGATTCCTCCTTTCTGATACACCATTAAGCTGTGGTGTATAAGGAGGTGTCCATTGGGATAAGATCCTATGGTCTTTGAGGAATTGGGTGAACTATATACTCAAGTACTCACCTCCTCGATCTTATTGAAGGGTTTTAATACTCTTTCTTGTCTGGTTCTCCACTTCTCATTTCCTCTTAGACTCACTTACACTCATGATATGTGGAGCTGTATTTAGCATAAATAAACCATTATGCATTGTTCCTCTCGTGATGATCTCATCATCTAATATTATTGAACAACCATTGTTCTCAAAAACTAATTTATATCCATTAACTGTCAAATATGAAATGAAAATAATATTTTTGATAATAGAAGGAACATAATAGCATACATCTAATGCATTAATAGCTCCACTAGGTAGATGTAAGATGACCTTGCCAACAGCCAATGCAGCAACCTTTGCTCCATTGCCCACTTAAGGTCCATCTCACCTCTGTTCAATCTCCTAGGTCCTACTAGAACCTACAACGAATTGCAAATATGATAAGCACTCCTAGTATCTAATACCCATGTGTTATCATAAGATTCTAACAAATGGAGACTGATCTTGAATGTACCTAAAGCTTCTACAAGCTTCTATTTCGCCCTCTCTACAATGTACTCTTTGCAGTTCCTCTTTCAGTGCCCATCTTTGCTGTAGTGGAAGCACTAGCCTTTGTCCTTTGTTGGGTCTTTCTTGGCAACCTTTGCCTTGCCCATTTTGCCCTTGCCTTTGCCTTTCTTAAGGGTCTTCTCAGCCTTCCTTTTCTTTTTGGTCTCACCAGCATAGATAACTGGCTTCTCTTTCTTGATGGTGCTCTTTACTTCTCTCAACATATTGAGGAGCTTTGGGAGGGTCACCTCAAGTTTGTTCATATTAAAATTTATTATGAACTGAGAAAAGGAATTTGGTAGGGACTGAAGCATAAGATCCACATACAGGTTATCCTCTATGACCATTCCTAGACCTGTGAGTTTCTTGATCCACTTAATCATCTTAAGGACATGGTTCTGAACCGATGTCCCCTCAGTCATCCTAGCACGGAAAAGACTCTTTGATATCTCATATCGTTGAGTTCTTCCCTGTTCCTCAAACAGTTTACGGAGATACAAGAGTATAGAATTAGCATCCATATTTTCATGCTGTCTCTGTAACTCAGTAGTCATAGAGGCCAACATATAACACTAAGCAAGAGTGGAATCATCTAAGTACTTCACATAACGAGCGATCTCATCCTCGCTTGCCCCTTCGTCGGGCGTAGGGATCACTGTATCAAGGACATATGTGATTTTCTCCGTCGTGAGAACGATTCTCAGATTACGAAACCAATCCGTATAATTTGGACTAGTGAGGCGGTTGGTATCAAGTATACCACGTAAAGGATTTGAAAGCGTCATTTTTCTAAAATAAAAGATGTAGCAGAAATAAATAACATGCAGACTTTGCAGAAATTTAAACAATTCAGATAAGGACTTCTATCTTAATGTACTCCCACTAATTTTTCGTGAGACACACAACATGTTAGGATCTAAAAGGCACTAAGAGGGGGGGTTGAATTAGTGCAGCGGATAAAACGATGGATTTTTCAGCGATTTAAAACAAGCTTCGGAAACTTCGTACGATGAAAACAATGTTTCGTTTAAAACCGATTTTTGTGTTCTAACTTTAAAGCATGCATACAAAAATGAAGAGGAGCAAGTAAAGTAAAAGTTGCAGCAAGGTAAAACAGAAATTTAAACACTCACACAATCAAGACGCAGCGATGTATAGTGGTTCGGTCAAAGTGACCTACATCCACTTCCGAAGCCTTCTCCGCTGAGTCTCCCTGCTTCCACTATCAAATCCTTTGAAGGAAGGATCAAATACCCCTTTACAGCCCTTTACAAGATGTTCACACTTGTACAAGATTTCACAAGAAAAGAAGAAGGTGAACACTTAGTAAGAACAAAACTTTTCAACACTCTACAAAAGCTCAAGACTTAAGAAATTTGCTCAAAAGGGTTCCCTTTCAACTGAGAAAGGGGGGGGGGGGTATTTATAGATCCAAAGTGGATTCAAAATTGGGATCCAAATTTGAAATCAATTTGGAGTTGTCAGTAAGCAGAAGGGCCATACGTGTGTCGTGATCCATGTTGATTGCGTGCAGTAGCTGCCACCGCCTGTAGGTGGTGCTACGCCTGACAGCGATTCCACCGCCCGATAGTGTACAGGGGCGGTGCTACCACTCCAGCCAGGCGGTGCCACCGCCTCAGGCTGGGCGGTTCCAATCGCCTGACCCATTCGGACAAAACCGAATGGGCCTAGTTTAAGTCCCAACTTGGCTCAGTAGAGGCCCGGTTAGCCCCTACTGAATTTAGGCAGGATTTTTTCTTAAATCCTTGCCCTACTCATGTGCAAACTATGAACCTAAAACATAACTCAACGTGATTTTATCCGACGCGCTTCAAGTCAACTTCTGACGAGCTTTACGGTGAGATTCCGACAGCCATCCGATGCTTCCCTCAGATTGCTTCCAGTGGGCTCCCAGCATACTCCGGATTGTGTGGCGAGCTCAACGAGTCTTCGGCTTGCTTCCGAATCTTCCCTGAGTTCCGCGAACCTTCGACGAAGATGAACTTCCAAAACTTCGCAAGTCCTCGATTTGATCTTGGATGGTTTCGCAATACTTCCAAAAATCTCTCAGACTTCCGATGAACTCTTGAACCCCCGACGGACTTGACCTCGATAAATCACTTTATGTTTTCTTCCCGTCGTAGTTATTCCTGCACACTTATCTCAACAAAGTAGATTAGAACCAATTGACTTCATCATCAAAATCCGAGATTCAATAATCTCTCCCTTTTTGATGATGACAATCAATTGGTGATGGAGTTACTCTTAACTCCCCCTATCTATATGCCATAAAGAAAGAATTGCTTGAATTTAATTTTTGAATTCAACACAATAAATTTAACTTCATGATGACAAAGCTGAAGGTGGACAATAAGATGTCAAATAGGTATCAAAGATATCAATGAAGTATACATAATTAAAAACATGATATCAAGAACCTAAATAAGCATTTTAACTTGCAATAACTTGTAAAGCATGGAAAATGCATATAACTGTCAACATTTGGCAATACACATATTATTTCTCCCCCTTTGTCATCAACAAAAAGGAAACGAGGGATTCATATGTAACAATAAAGGATGGCCGAAAAATGTGAAAAAGGAAATCAATCAGAAAGCTGAAAATCATGTCACAGTGGCCAAGAAGATGTAATGAAGATAATACAACATATATGTCAAGATGTAATGAAGATAATACAACATATATGTCAACATACAACACAAGTTTACATCGTTCAAAAAGAAAATACAGCAAGCTACTCCTCAGGTATGCCAAGTTGCCTATACATGTGATCGATCTTTAGGTTCATCTTCCGCATTTCTTTCAAAATTTCAATTTGCTGTAGTTTTACTTCATTTAACTCTCTCATGATCGGATCGTCAGATGGAGCAGAAAATGTCACCGATGTAGCTACAACAAAGGATCAGGAGGAGGAGATTCATTTCCCCTAAGGACTGGTGTTTCAGGATGGTCTATTGGTGGGGGAGGTATATCACATCTCCTAGGTTGTCTAACCCCTATACCATGCTCGAATGTACACCTAAGTCGCCTAAGTAGTTTAACGTCAATGATATTAAATCTGTCCACTTGTATTGCTTCTTCATTTAGTGGAATGCAAATATTATGGGCATGCAATAGTTTAGTTATTAAACCTCCATATGGTAACATTGATCCTTTAGAGAGGACTCTATCATGTGCCGAATTAGGTAACCAAAACAAAAATGTTGTCCGGTCATGATCCAATATAAGGTACCTAACTCGTTGAAACCGATCTCATCATGATGAAACTGCTTTAGGAATGATAATGCTTATAAGAATGTGATGCAAAATCTTAGAGTTAAAAGGTAGTAAATGTTCACAACTCTTGGGGATTATACCTAAATTTGGGTTTACAAACACGCTTTCTAAAGCTTCAGAGTGGGTGGCACCAATCGTGTCCATATCCTATTTTCCTCTAAAATAGCATCCTAGTTCTTTTTCAATAATTCCAATTAATGAGCATATAGTATTATCACATATTTGGATCTCATTACCTAGAAGATAAGTTGACGAGCCATCATCATTCACAGTTAAATTAGCATAGAATAATTTAACTAAGCGTGGATAAACAGGTTCAATAATTTGCAAAATGGGTAAGGCCTCTAAGTCTGCAAACCACATGATAGGTTCTAGGTTCCCTAATTGATTCAAATCAACATATTTTCCTTTATGAATGGGTCTAGAACCAAGTTCAGAAAATCTAAGGGAAGCCTCTTGTGATCTAAACAAGGATTGGTCAAATGAATCTACCTCCATCCTTTTTCCTTTGTCTCTTGATGTTCTTCTAGGAGCCATTTCTATCTAGGATTGATCAATAATCAATTGAAGAAAGGAATTAATTTTGACAAGAAAAGGAAAGAGAAATAATTCTATTTTTACCTTAGATTGTTCCTTTGAGATGTAGGAAGCTTGAATCAAAGTAAGATCTCCTTCTTAGGCTTCTAGAGGGAAGAAATGATACCAAAATGATGCTTGTAAGAGTTTAGAGGAGTGTAGAGAGGTGAGGAAGAGAGTTCGAGTGGTTCTACCGCCGACCCTAACTCACCTCATATAAAAGGGGTGTTCAAGGTACTACCGCTCAAAGAAGTGGTTCCACCGCTGGGATCGACTACGGTGCTACCGCTGCAGAGTACAAAAAAATCCGTATTTCAATTTTTTTTTATTTTAAAAACAAAGGGTCTTAGAGATGGGATGAAGTCAAAGAGAATCAGAATGTGGAATCAAATCCAAAACCATAATTAGAATGTGTGAAATCAAATTGATGAAAACCATAATATGTAGAATCAAATTGATGAAAACCATAATGTCAAGGAAAGATATCATCAAATAGAGCTTACTCATTTGGACAGTTCAACATGCCTAATTCTCTTTTAATAAAATCAAATTGTTCCTCATTTAATGGTTTCGTAAAAATGCCTGCTAATTGATGATTTGTATCAACAAATTCAAGGGTGACATCTCTACTACTTACATGATCACGTATAAAATGATGCCTAATGTCAATGTGCTTAGTTCGAGAGTGTTGAATCGGATTTTTAGTTAGACAAATAGCACTCGTGTTATCACATTTTATAGGAATATTTTTTAAGTAGATTCCATAGTCTTCTAGTGTATTTTTCATCCAGATAACCTGTGCACAGCATGCACTTGCAGCTATGTATTCAAATTTTCTACCGTGAGACAGGTAATCGAATTTTGTTTCTTGGAAGTCCAAGAAACAAGTGCATGTCCTAGAAATTGGCATGTTCCGATGTGCTTTTTCTATCTAATTTACATCCACCAAAGTCCGTGATCAAGATAAGCTTTCAAATCAAAATTGTCGATCTTGGATACCATAATCCAAGATTAGGGTCCCTTTAAGGTATCTAAGAATCCTCTTGACAGCTTTCAAGTGAGATAATTTAGGATTAGCTTGAATCTTGCACATAGCCCTACACCGAACATGATGTCGTGTCCGTTGCAAAGTGAGATAAAGCAGCTACCTATCATGCCCCTATAAGTTTTTTGATCAAAACTTTCTCCATTTTCATCCATATCTAATTTAATGGAGGTGCTCATAGGAGTGCTAATATCTTTTGATCCATCCATGTTAAATCGCTTTAACAAATCCAATGTGTATTTTGATTGATTTAGAAATATACCATCACTTAGTTGCTTGATTTGTAGTCCTAAAAAGAAATTTAGTTCTCCCATTAGGCTCATCTCAAATTCATCACTCATATTCCTTAGCAAATAATTCACATAGTGATTTATTACAAGACCCAAAAATAATATCATCAACATAAATTTGAACAATAAGAAAATCATTTTCAAAATGTTTAATAAACAATGTAGTATCAACCTTGCCTTTAGTGAAATCATTTGAAATTAAAAAAGAACTAAGCTTCATACCAAGCCCTAGGGGCTTGTTTTAGACCATATAGAGCCTTAGTTAGCTTAAACACGTGGTTAGGAAATAGAGAGTTTTCAACCGGGTGGTTGTTCAACATACACTTCTTCGGAAATAAAACCATTTAAGAATGCACTTTTGACATCCATTTGAAATAATTTGAAATCTTTACTACTAGCATAGGCAAGGAGCATCCTAATGGCTTCCAATCTTGCCACCGGAGCGAAGGTCTCTTCATAATCGATACCTTCTTCTTGGTTGAAACCTTTGGCCACTAGTCTAGCCTTGTTTCTAACCATGATACCGTATTCATCTTGCTTGTTTCTAAAGACCCACTTAGTACCAATAACTAAGTGGTCATTAGGTCTAGGAACAAGCTTCCAAACCTCATTCCTCTCAAATTGATTCAATTCTTCTTGCATTGCGATAATCCATGAATCATCTTTCAGGCATCAACAATGCATTTTGGTTCAACTTGAGAAAGAAAAGCGGCATGGGCACAAAAATTTTTGAAAGAAGAGCGAGTTTGAACCCCTTTCGATGCATCTCCTATAATTAACTCCTTGGGATGAGCATCTACATACTTCCATTCCTTGGGTAAGGAAGTTTGGGAAGAAGATGCATCCAAGTTGTCATTTTGAGGAGAGGGTTCATTCAAATTCAAATTATCAAGACCAAAATCATCATCAAAACCTTTCTTCTTAAATTCGAAAATTTAATTAAAAACCACATGAATAGATTCTTCTATAAGTAAGGTTCTTTGTTGAAAACACGAAAAGCCTTAGAAATCAAGAATAACCAAGAAATATGCCTTCATTGGATTTTGCATCGAATTTTCCTAAGGCATCCTTTTCATTTAAAATAAAGCATTTACAACCAAAAACTTTAAAATAAGAAACATTGGGTTTTACCATTCCATAATTCATATGGAGTTTTAGATAGGGATGGTCTCACTAGAACTCTATTTATAATATAGCAAGCCGTATTCACGCTTCAAAAATATTTTGGTAAATTATATTCATTTAACATGGTTCTAGCCATTTCTTGCAAACTTCTATTTTTCCTTTCCACTACTCCATTTTGTTGTGGATTTCTTGAGTAGAGAAGTTGTGATTGTATCCGCTTATTTCACAAAAATTTTGGAAGTCATGATTTTGAAATTCACCTCCATGATCACTTCAATTGATGAAATCATAAAGCCTTTTTCATTTTGAGTGAGTTTACAAAATTTAGAGAAACATTTGAAACAATCACTTTTATGAGCCAAGAAATAGGTCCAAGTGTATCTACTATAGTCATCCACAATTACAAAGGCATATTTGCTACCTCCTAGGCTTGTTATGTCAATTGGTCCAAATAAGTCCAAATGGATCAATTGCAATGGTCTAGTGGTGCTAATTTGATTTTTTGATTTGAAACTTGTCTTTATTTGTTTTCCTAGTTGACATGCATCACATACCTTATCCTTAACAAATTTCATGTTTGGGATATCTCTTACTAAATCTCTAGATGAAATCTTAGAGATTAGTTTCATGCTTGCATGGCCTAGTCTCCTATGCCAAAGCCAAGCATCATCATTCAAAACCGAAAAGCACATTTCATTACTTAACTTATCAATATTTATGGTGTAGACATTGTTTTGTTTTAAAGCAATCATGGATATGTTGTTGTTGGGTTTTTCAATAATGCAAACATTAGATTCAAATCTAACAACATAACCTTTATCACATAGTTGACTAATACTTAAAAGATTATGTTTTAAACCATCAACTAGTAACACATCATCAAAAACTCGATTTGTTACCTATGGTTCCCTTGCCAATGATTTTACCCTTGTTGTTGTCTCCGAAGGTGACATATCCTTCTTCTTTGCTAGAGAGCATAGAGAAATGAGATGGATCTCCGGTCATGTGCCTTGAGCATCCACTATCAAGATACCATTTCTTGCTCCTAGCTTGTGAGTTTGTCTACAAAAGAGGATGGTTTTTAGGTACCCATTTGATTTTGGGTGCCTTACAAAATGATCTACTTACTTTGTAATTTATCATTGAATTGTTTATGGTTCCTTTAGGAACCCATATCAATTTTTGTGGATTAATTTTCTTGAATGGACATTTGTAGGCAACATGTTACCACAAAAATTACATTTCAAATGAGATGATACATGCAATGTAGGCCCTTTAACGAAGGTGGTGGGATTTTGGTGAGAACCTCTCACAAATCCGATACCACTTTTATTTCCTACGTGACCTTTGTTGGCAAGAATCATGTCTAAGCTCTTGCTACCGACCTTAAACTTGTTTAGGTCTCTTTGAGTAGCAAGTTCTCCTCTTTGTTGCATCTAAGTCTTCACACTTAGAGCATTGGGGTAGAGAAGGGTTTTGAAGACTATTGAACTTACTTTGTAATAAAGCATGCTCTTTCTTAAGCAAATTGAACTTCTTACTAATAGTTCTACATTCATCAAATAACTCATGAAAAGCCATAGAAAGTTCATCGAAAGATAATTCTTCACTAAGTAACTCACTAACCTCTTCTCCAAATGCCATTAGTGCGATGTTTGCCTCCTCTTTGTTGCTAGCTTCTTCAACCTCGGAGTCACTTGAATCATCCCACGTGGCCTTCAAGGCTTTTTTCTTTTTGAACTACTTCTTCTTGGCTTGAGGGCATTCATTCTTGAAGTGTCCCGGCTTCTTGCATTCATAGCAAATGACTTGGTCCTTTTTATGTTCAAACTTGCTTTTTATGTCATTTTTAAATTTGTTCTTTCTTATAAATTTTTTAAACTTTTGAGTTAGAAGTGCAATGTCATTGTCACTGTCCTCATCACTTGATGTTCCTTTCAAGTGGTCTTCTTGTGTTTTGAGTGCCATATCCTTCCTGTTCTTTGGAAGGGGGTTCTCAAGCTCTTCATGAGCATGGCACGTCATCTCGTAAGTCATTAGAGATCCAATAAGTTCTTCAAGCGAAAATACTTTAAGATCCTTGGCCTCTTGAATGGTCGTGGCCTTTGGAAGAGATCTTAAAATTTTTGTTACCAATTCAAAATTAGAAAAACCTTTACCAAGAGCTTTAAGTCCATTGATGACATCCGTAAAGCGGGTGTACAAGTCTCCAATGGACTCATTTGGTTTCATCCGAAAAAGTTCATAAGAATGCACAAGAATGTTGATTTTGGACTCTTTCACTCGGCTAGTGCCTTCATGAGTGATTTCAAGAGTGCGCCAAATATCAAATGCCGATTCACAAATAGAAACCCGATTAAACTCATTCTTATCAAGCGCACAAAATAAGGCATTCATAGCCTTTGCATTGAGAGCAAAAATCTTCCTCTCCGACACATTCCATTCACTCATCGGAAGAGAAGATTTTGCAAAGCCATTTTCAACAATGTTCCAAAGTTCGAAGTCCATGGAAATGATAAAAATCCTCATACGAGTCTTCCAATACGTATAATCCGACCCATTAAACATAGGCGGACGAGTAATGGAGAGACCCTCTTGCATACCGGAGTAGGCCATCTCTCTTGGGTTTTAAACCAATATGAGAGCAAACCTTACTCTGATACCAATTGTTAGGATCTAAAAGGCACTAAGAGGGGGGGGTGAATTAGTGCAGCGGATAAAACGATGGATTTTTCAGCGATTTAAAACAAGCTTCGGAAACTTCGTACGATGAAAACAACGTTTCGTTTGAAATCGATTTTTATGTTCTAACTTTAAAGCATGCGTACAAAAATGAAGAGGAGCAAGTAAAGTAAAGGTTGCAGCAAGGTAAAACAGAAATTTAAACACTCACACAATCAAGACGCAGCGATGTATAGTGGTTCGGTCAAAGTGACCTACATCCACTTCTGAAGCCTTCTCCGATGAGGCTTCCTTCTTCCACTATCAAATCCTTTGAAGGGGAAGGATCAAATACAACTTTTACAGCCCTTTACAAGATGTTCACACTTGTACAAGATTTCTCAAGAAAAGAAGAAGGTGAACACTTAGCAAGAACAAAACTTTTCAACACTCTACAAAAGCTCAAGACTTAAGAAATTTGCTCAAAAGGGTGCCCTTTCGGCCGAGAAAGGGGGGGGGGTATTTATAGATCCAACGTGGATTCAAAATTGGGCTCCAAATTTAAAATCAATTTGGAGTTCCTGTGTGCGGTGCTACCGCCTGGCCAAGGACCGCCCCAGCGCGGCCACCCCAGCCTCAGCAGCGCCACCCACTGTTCACGAGGGCGGTGCTACCGCCAAAGCGGTTCCACCGCCTGGTGCAGGCGGTGCTACGCCTGCATAGCGTTCCACCGCTCATGTACAGGGCGGTGCTACCGCTCCAGCGGTACCGCCTCAGTGGCGGTTCCACCGCCCCAGGCTGGGCGGTTCCAATTGCCTCACCCATTCGGACAAAGCCGAATGGGCCTTGTTTAAGTCCCAACTTGGCTCAGTAGAGGCCCGGTTGGCCCCTACTGAATTTAGGCAGGATTTTTTTCTTAAATCCTTGCCCTACTCATGTGCAAACTACGAACCTAAAACATAACTCAACGTGATTTGATCCGACGCACTTCAAGTCAACTTCCGGCGAGCTTTACGGTGAGATTCCGGCAGCCATCCGATGCTTCCCTCGGATTGCTTCCAGTGGGCTCCCAGCATACTCCGGATTGTATGGCGAGCTCAACGAGTCTTCGGCTTGCTTCCGAATCTTCCCGGTGAGTTCCGCGAACCTTCGACGATCTTTGAGATGAACTTTCGAAAACTTCGGCAAGTCCCTGATTCGATCTTGGATGGTTCCGGCAACACTTTCGAAAAATCTCTCGGACTTCCGATGAACTCTTGAACCCCCGACGGACTTGACCTCGATAAATCACTTTATGTTTTCTTCCCGTCGTAGTTATTCCAGCACACTTATCTCAACAAAGTAGATTAGAACC
Source organism: Musa troglodytarum (assembly GCA_023547065.1). Taxonomy (NCBI): domain Eukaryota; kingdom Viridiplantae; phylum Streptophyta; class Magnoliopsida; order Zingiberales; family Musaceae; genus Musa; species Musa troglodytarum. The sequence goes on from CP097504.1 coordinate 17,989,392, forward strand.
AATTGACTTCATCATCAAAATCCGAGATTCAACACAACACCCTTCGGTATGTGAATCGGAGACCCCCGACAGATCTCTAGTGGGGATCAGGATCCAATCGGTGTCTTAACATAACCTCAAGAGACTCGACCAATCACGTTAAGCTCATGAAGGTAGACAACTCTTGCCAATCACAACTCCTTGTGATTCCCGTCCTGTTCGGCCTCCGAACCACCATGGCCTCGAGGGACTCGACCAACCATGATGTTCGGTTAAGTCATTAACATCGTTACCAGATGAGTCTGATTAGGTGATATACTCTCGAGCGACTCGACCAAGCATACTATGTCCTCAGGTCACTTATGACATCTCTATGTCGTTGATAAGATGGCGAGACGTGATATAGGTGAGTCTCGAGGGACTCGATCAACTTAACCTACACCGAGAATCGGCTCCTAGCTATAACGATGGAAGGCCATGTGGGTCAATCTAATTGCCTCACGTTTACCGACTTAATATTATTAATAGAGGGGATTTTGGTTTAGTCTCCTAATATAATGTGTCACACACATACTTATTTAATATATGTATCTACATCGCATGTAAATATATATATACATATATAGTAGATGTATATCTAATTACACATCACATGAGCAATCACACCAGATGATCATGGACCACATCCTAATGTGATCAGGCTCGAGCTAGTGGGCCCAATCACTCACATCAAGATCTATATATACTTTGATGCATCTCTATGTCCTGTGATCGTTCATCTCGCTTCGTTGGATCCATCGGCATCTCAACACATATTTATGCGTCGGATCATCCGTCTCAGCCTCATGAGTCACGCTACTGCTGCGCCTCCTCATGTAATTACAACATAATTATAGGCATGCAAGCCCGACAATAAATGAGAAAAATAGAGGCTCGCAGGCCCCAATAATAATAATCACATGTACACACATCACATCACAGGTCCATGATCATCTATCCACATCATACATCGCATGTATATATTATTTTATAGGACTACTAGATAAAAATAATAGTTAATTAAACTATTTAATTAACATATTTAATTTTTTGAAATCAGGGACATAAAGGGAATTTTTGAATTCCCAGGGGTATTTCGGTAATTCGGCCAAAAGGGTATTTTGGTAATTCTGTCAAAAGAGACAAAAACTGGAATTTCTGAAATTTTGAGGAGCAAAATTATCTTTTACCCAAAAACCCTAACACCTTTCCCTTCTGCAGAGTTGCGACCCCCGCCACCCTACCGACGGTGGCCACTACGGCCGGGCGCGCCACCCCTGCTCATGGGTGCAGCGCCCACAGGTGGTTTGTTTGCGGGCGACACTGCCCCTTGCGGGTGGGCCCACATCTGCGGGCCAATCGCCTGCAGGCGGCGCTGCCGCGGGGCGGGCGCCTGCGCGGCCTACGGTGCCCATGCCCATGCGCGCCGCCGCGGCGCTGCAAGTGGTGCCGATTCCTCGCGGCAGGCCGGCGCAGTAACCTGCGGTGCTGCTGCTGGCGGTCCGCAGCTTGCCGGTCGGCTGCCGCTAAGCAAGTCACGCCATCACGCTTGTGTGGCGGCAAGGCTACAAACAACCTTGCGGTTACTACGAGTGGCGATTGCTGCCCTTTCTCGCCCTTCGGGCCAACAATTTTGGCGTCAAAAGCAAATCTAAAACACAACACATATAGTTTAAGATCCAATCTTCGCACGAACAACCTGGCTCTGAAACCGTTATTGGGAAATCCACAAGGGGAGCGACATCACATGCGCAGCGGAAGAATAGAAAACAAAACCCTAGATTTCTCATAGAAAGTTTCCGTCATTGTGCGAAGATCGGTGCGTCAAAAATAAATCCACAAAACTGCACGTGTAAAAGAAGATACCTAGGGAGATCGTATATCCCTGAATTCCTACAAATCTGTGGGAGAGGATGAAGGAGGTCAAGCATCCTCCTCTCTAGTGGTATCCACATAGCAGGGATTGCGATGATGCACCCCTCTCTCTGGGGAGAGGAGAACAGGAGGTGGCTACCAAAAAACCCTCAGCCTATAGAGCTTTGGTTCCCTCCTATTTATAGAGGCCCCTGAAAACCCTAATGGATCTTTTGCCTTATTGGATAATGGATCTCCATCCAATATCCCAAGCCTCTTGGATTAGTGGGTCTCTACCTAATAATCTCTTGTTAGCAATTATTGGATCTCATCTTAGGATCCAATAATTTAGGGGCTTAATGGATATCCAATAAGATAAGGGATTCAATGGATATCTCATATCCGAACCTCTACTCGTCGCAACACCTACCATATGTGTGTGACCCTATAGGCACAATATCAAGCTGGCCATGAGTCATACTAGTTAGAACTCCTTCTGACTTAGTGAATTATTATCTCTATAATAATTCACCCAACTCATCGACTGCGGACGTACCAGACCACTACGCCAAAGCCTCCAGACGATACAGGGGAATCCAATCCTTTAGACCTATCTATCCTCAGTTACCATATATCTGTAGTCCCTCATCCATCTAATATCCCAGAGACCTTGCATCGGGCATGGTGCTATCAGGCCCACATGGTCTCTCCTCAAGTCTTGCTCTTGTCAGATTCTCCCAGAGAACTCTTTCTCTCTCAATATGAATAACCTTGGCTAAGGATTTGTTTGAGTAAGAATACATGGGATATTCCTCTTATGATACCGAGAGTGGATGATCCTCTATTGACACTCAATAGCACTCGTAAGGTTGGCTACCACTCCCAATAACTAGCTATACTTGATCTGGAACTTCCAAATCTATAACTCCAATATCAAAGAGCGGAGTACTCATACAGGACATCGTTAGGGTCTCAAGTCTAAGGACTAGATGTACTTTGGGACTACGGAATCATCGGCGTGAGGTATCAATAACCATCCAGCATTCCGTAGGCGGATCAATCAGTGAACTCATTCTCCATTGAGCACCTGCACTATACCCTTAGTGTCCCCACATGAGTAGCTATGAGACTAGCTATCTCCATCATATGAACGGGTATACAGCACACCAGTCTATCCGGTTATCTCAATGTCCTTCTAGAGTAACCTATGACTAAGATAATTTAGGGTCTGTGTTTAAAAGTTAATCGATATCATTATCGTGATCTCATCACGATTCAATTCCCATTGCACAGATCCAAGGACATCACAATATATGCAACACGTAAGATAAAGTGATAAAACGCCTATAATCATAAGCAAAGAGATTGACGCAACGTGTTACAAGTGCAATCACTCATATGATTGGCTTGTAGGGCACCTATAACCAGCAAAGGGTCGCCCACAGGGGTGGCGCTCGTGGGGCAGCACTGTAGCGGTGCCTCCTCGAAGGGATGGCGTTGTTGCGAGCCACCCATAGGATGGGCAACGCTTGTGGGTGCTGCGCCCGCCTGCAGCGGCGGCGCTGCCCCCGCATAATGCAGCGGTTGGAACGCTGCAAAGGAGGGAATTAGGGTTTTGATAAAAAGATAATTTTGCCCCTAGGAATTTCAGAAATTTTAATTTTGTCCCATTTGGCCGAATGACAAAAATATCCTTTATAATTTAAAAAATTCCCATTATATCCCTGATTTCAAAAAAATATTAATTAATTAAATATTTTAATTAATTATTATTATTTATCTAGTAGTCCTATATGATAATAATAGTACATGAGATGTATGATATGGATAGATAATCATGGACCGTGTGATGTGTGTATATGTGATTATTATTATTAGGGCTTACGAGCCTCTATTTTTCTCATTTATTATTGGGCCTACGTACATGTAATTATGTTGAAATTACATGAGAAGGTACAGTGGGAGTGTGGAAGCGATAGCGGGACCCACGAGGTTGAGATGGATGATCCGACGCATAGAGATGCGTTGAGATGTCGACGGATCTAACGAGGTGAGATAGATGATCATAAGGCATGGAGATGCGTCGATACACACATAGATCTTGATGTGAGTGATTGGGCCCATTGGCTTGAGCTTGATCACACTAGGATGTGGTCCATGATCATCTGGTGTGATTGCTCATGTGATGTGTGATTGGTTATACACTTATTAGATATATATATATATATATATATATATATATATATATATATATATATATATATATATATATATATATATATATATATATATATATATATTTGCATGTGATGTAGATATATATTAAATATGTATATTTGTAACATGTCATATTAAGAGACCAAATAAAAAAAATCCTCTCTCTTAATAATATTAAGTCGGTAAATGTGAGGCAATTAGATTGATCCACGTGGCCTTCCATCGTTATAAGTAGGAACTAATTCTCGATGTAGGTTGAGTTGGTCGAGTCCCTCGAGACTCACCTATATCGTGATTTGCTATCTTATCTACGACATAGAGATGTCACCGGTGACCTGAGGATATGGTATGCTTGGTCAAGTCCCTCGAGGGTATATTATTGAATCAGATTCATCTTGTAACGATGGTGATGACTTAATCAAACATCATGGTTAGTCGAGTCCCTCTAGGCCATGGTGGTTTAGAGGCCAAACAAGATGGAAATCACAAGGAGTTATGATCGGTAAAAGTTGCTTACCTTTTCGGCTTAGTGTGAATGGTCGAGTCACTTAAGGTTACACTAAGATGTCAATTGGATCTCGATCCCCACTAGAAGTCTGTCGGAGACTTCCGTTTCACGCACTAAGGGTGTCGTGTGACTCGCTAAAAAAATAGTGGGAGCATTTCAAGATAGAACTCCATATCTTAATTATTTATATTTCTACAAAATTTGTATGTTATTTAATTCAACTGTATCTTTTTATTTAGAAAATATCGCCATTAGACTCTCTATGTGACATACTTAATGCCAACCATCTCATTGGTCTAAATTATACAGATTGTCTTCGTAAGGTGAGAATCGTTCTCATGACAGAGAAAATCGTATATGTCCTTATAGTGATGCATATGCCCAAGGAAAGGGGAAGTGAGGATGAGATTACTCGCTACGTGAAGTACGTAGATGACTCTACTCTTGCTTAGTATTACATGTTGGGCTCTATGACTCCCGAGTTATAGAGACAATATAAAAGGATGGATGACAGATCCATACTCCTATATCTCTACAAATTGTTTGAGGAACAGGAAAGAACTTAATGATATGAGATATCGAAGAGTCTCTTTCGTTCTAGGATGACTGAGAGGACACTAGTTTAGAACCATGTCCTTAAGATTATTGAGTGGATAGAGACACTCACAGGTCTAGGAATGGTCATAGAGGATAACATGTATGTGGATCTTGTGCTTCAGTCCTTACTCGATTCCTTTTCACAGTTCTCTATGCTAGTAAGACTAGAAAGAAAAGGAAGATAGAGAATTTCCTTGAGAAGGGCAAAGGGCAAGGGTAGATTGGGTAAAACAAAGGTTGCTAAGAAGACCTAGAAGAGGACAAAAATTAGTGCTTCCACTATGGCAAAGACGAGCATTGGAAGAGGAACTACAAAGAGTATATTGTAGAGAAGGCAAAACAGAAGCTTAAAGAAGCTTTAGATATGCATTCGTGATTAGTCTCTATCTATCAGACTCATATGATAACACATAGGTATTGGATACCAATAGTGTTTATCATATCTATAATTTGTTGTAGATGTTGATAGGACCTAGGAGATTGATGAGAGGCAAGATGGACCTCAAGATAGGCAATGAAGTAAGGGTTGCTACTATTGCTATTGGCGAGGTCACCCTACATCTGCTTGGTGGAGTTACTATTGCATTAGATGCATATTATTTGGTCCCTCTATTGTCAAAAAATTATTTCCATTTCATATTTGACATTGAATAGTTATAAAGTAGTTTTGGAGAATAATAGTTGCTCAATTCTTAAGGATGATGAGATCATCACGGGGAACATTGTGTAATAGTTTGATTATGGTAGACACTACTCTACATATCATGGATGTAAGTGAGTCCAAGAGGAAACGAGATGAGGTGAATAGTGCAAACTTATGACATTGTCGGCTAGGTCATATCTGTGAGGGAAGGATTCAAAATTTGCTATTAGATGGATACCTAGATCCATTTGATTGTGAGTCATATGTGACTTGGAAACCTTGTCCTCGAAGAAAGATGACCAACTCTACATATAGTTGAACTGGAGAGAGAGCCACTGAGTTGTTGGCACTCATACATAGTGATGCATGTGGTCTCATGTCAACTCAGGCCATCAGTGGTTATTCGTACATTATTTTCACTGATGATTTCTCTAAGTACGAACATGTGTACTTAATGAAGTACAAGTTTGAAGCCTTTGAGAAATTCAGAAAGTATGAGAATGAAGTAGAGGTTCAGACTAGAAAGAGTATCAAGACTCTTCGATCAGATCGAGGAGGTCAGTACTTAAGTACAGAGTTCACCCAGTTCCTCAAGGACTAGGGGATTCTATCCCAATGGACATCTCCTTATACACCCTAGGTCAATGGTGTATCCGAAAAGAGGAATCGCATACAGTTAGACATGGTGCAGTCCATAATGAGTTTCGTCGACCTACCCATCTCATTCTAGGGATATGCCCTAGAGTCCGCAGCTTATCTTCTGAATAGAATTCCAACTAAGTTGGTAGTGTCTACACCATATGAGGTATGGAAAGGAAAGCCCGATCTTAAGGTTGTTAAGATTTGAGGCTGCTCTGCCTACGTTAAGAGACACATACTCGATAAGTTGGAATCCAGGACGGAATGGTGCAAGTTTATGGGATATCCCAAGAAAACTTATGGGTATTATTTCTATCACCCTATCTTTGTAGCTAAGAGAGTAGTGTACCTTGAGAAGGAACACATTCTTGGTGGAGACAGTGGGAGCATCATAGACTTGGGCGAGATTAGAAAACCTAGCTCAAGCACCATTCCACAACCAGAATCTGTTCAGGTACCTAGCACACAAGTTCCAACTTTACGTAGGTGTAGTAGAGCATCTCATTCTCCTAAGAGTATGTGGGACATATTAGAGGAGTGGATGTTGAGGATATTGATCCTCAGACCTACGAGGAGCCTATTATGAGTATAGGCTCTGGGAAGTGGCAAGAAGCCATAGATTCAAAGATGGATTCCATGTACTCCAACAAGGTTTAGAACTTGGTTGATGCACTCGAGGGTATGGTACCTATTGGCTGCAAGTAGATCTTCAAAAAGAAGATCAGAGTAGATGGAAAGGTAGAGACCTATAAGGCTAGTTGCTAAGGAGTATCGTCAAAGCCAAGGTGTTGACTATGACGAAACCTTCTTACCCGTAGCCATGCTAAAATCCATCCAAATTCTTTTGGCTATTGTAGCACACTATGATTATGAGATCTGACAGATGGACATGATAACTGCATTCCTCAATGGTAATCTCGATGAGGAGGTGTATATGATGCAACATAAGGAATTCATGTCCAAGGACAGTCCAGATAAGGTATGCAGGTTACTTAGGTCCATTTATGGACTGAAGCAAGCTTTCTAAAGTTGGAATATAAGATTTAATAAGGGATTAGATCTTATGACTTCATTAAGAACAAAGATGAGACTTGTGTGTACAGAAAGGTAAGTGGGAGCACTATCACCTTTTTGGTGATATATGTGGATGACATCCTGATCATTGAGAATGATGTAGGAATGCTCTCCACAATAAAGGCTTAGCCATCTAGATATTTCTCCATGAAAGATTTATGGGAAGCATCCTACTTCTTGGGGATTTAGATCTATAGAGATAGATCTAAGTGGATGCTTGGCTTGTCAATCCAAATACATAGACAACATTATCAAAAGGTTTAACATGAAAAATTTCAAGAGAGATCTTATATCGTTGAGACATAGGCTATCACTTTACAGGAGTATGTCCCCAAACACTCTAGAAGAAAGGACAGATATCGATAGGATACCATATGCCTTAGCGATAGGGTCTATCATGTATGCTATGTATGTACCAGGCCTAATATAGTATATGCTCTGAGTGTCACAAGCAAGTATTTGGCGGATCTAGGCTTAGAGCATTGGAAATCAGTAAAGTGTATCCTTATGTACTTGAGAAGAACTAAGGATCTTTTATTGGTTTATGGAGAAAGTAGCCTCAGGATTGAGAGCTACTCAGACTCGAGCTTCCAGTCCGATGTCAATGATATCAAGTCTAATTCAAGGTATGTGTTCATCCTGAATGAAGGAGCAGTATGCTGGAAGAGTTCCAAGCAAGATACTACTACTGACTCAACCATAGAGACGGAGTACATTGCTGTAGTAGAAGTAGTAAAGGAGGGAGTCTAGATGAAGTAGCTCATCACAGATTTGGGAGTCATGTCGAGCAACGAGGAGCTGATTCCCTTATATTACGATAACTACATGATGATTACTCAAATAAGGGAACTAGGGTCTCATAAGAAGTGTTAAGGAGGTTCCAGCTTATTAGAGAGATCGTGGACTAAAGAGATGTAGTAGTGGAAAGAGTTTTATCCGAAGATAACATTGCAGATCTACTGACAAAGCCATTGACTCAGATTATCTTTGAGCATCACAGAGGTCTGATAGGGATCAGACACATAGATGATTGGCTTTAGGTAAAGTAGGAGATTGCTAGTTATAGGTACCCTACAAGCCAATCACATGAGCGATAGCACCTATAACACGTTGCATCAATCTCTTTGCTTATGATTATTGACATTTTCTCATATTATCTAGATGTATATTGTGATGTCTTTAGATCTATGCAATGGGAATCAAATAATGATGAGATCACGATAATGAGACTGATTCATCTTTAAATACAGGCCCTAAATAATCCTAGTCATAGGTTACTCAAGAGGGACATCGAGATAACCGGACAGACTGGTGTGTTGTATACCCATCCATATGATGGAGGTGGCTGGTCTCATAGCTACTCATGTGGGGACACTAAGGGTACAGTACAGGTGCTAGTTGGAGAATGAGTTCACTAATTGATCAGCTTACAGAATGTTGGAAGGTTATTGGTGCCTCATGTCAAACAGTGATTCTGTAGTCCCAATAGTGTATCTGGTCCTTAGACTTGAGACACCAAGAATGTCCTGTATGAGTACTCCACTCTTTGATATCGGACTTATAGGTTTAAAAGTTCCAGATCTAGTACAACCGGTTATTAGGAGTGGTAGCTAACCTTACAAGGACAATTGAGTATCAATAAATGATTATTCACTCTCGATATCATGAGAGGAATATCTCATGTGTTCTTGCTCAAGCAAATCCCTGGCTAGGATCATTCGGATTGAGAGAAAAAGAGTTCTCCAAGAGAATCCGATTAGAGCGAGACTCGATTGGAAATTGTATAGGCCTGATAGTACCATGCCCAATATATGATTTCTGGGATATTAGATAGATAAGAGACTATAGGTACATAATATCTAAGGGCAGATAGGTCTAAAAGATTGGATTCCCCTGTATCGTCTGGGGACTACGACATAGTGGCCTAGTATGTCCATAGTCGATGAGTCGAGTGAATTATTATGGAGATAATAATTTACTGAGTTAGAAGGAGTTCTAACAGGTATGACTTATAGCCAACTCGATATTAGGCCTAGAGGGTCACACACATATGGTAGGTGTTGCGACGAGTAGAGGTTCGGATATGAGATATCCACCAGAGTACATATCTTACTTGATATCCAATAAGCCCCTGTATTATTGGATCCCATGGATGAGATCCAATAAGAGCTAAATTATTGGGTAGTGATCCATTATTATAAGAGGCTTGGGTAATTGAATGGAGATCTAATACCCAATAAGGTAGGATCCATTAGGGTTTATAGGGGACCTCTATAAATAGGAGGAAACTAAAAGCTCATCGGTTGGGAGTTTTTCTTGGAAGCCACCTTCTATTCTCCTCTCCCCAAGAGAGGAGCATCGTTGTAGTCCCTGCTATGTGGATACCGCTAGAAAGGAGGACGCTTGACCTCCTTGATCCTCCCCCTTGGATCTGCAAGAACTCAAGGATATACGATCTCCCTAGGTACTATCGTTCTTTTAATACATGTAGTTTTTTGGATTCACAGATTTGGTTTTGATGCACCGATCTTCGCACGATGACGAAACCTTTTGTGGAAATATAGAATTTTTGTTTTATGTTCTTCCGCTATGCATGAGATGTCACCCCCTAGATTTTTCAATAATTTTCTAAAGTAAAATGAAATCCAACACATCAAGGCTTCTTCTGATGAACTTTCGACGAACTTCCGATGGACTTCTGACATATTCTCGGATATCTTTCAGTGGACTCCCGGCAGGCTCTTGGACTTACGACAATCTTGGCAAGTTTCAATGAACTTCTTTGGCAAGCTCCAATCTTTCTCGGCATGCTCCATGAACTTCCGATGAACTCTTCGTCAAGCTCCCGACTCATTCTCGATCAATTCTGGTAGCATTCCCAATGAATCTTCGAACTCCCAGTGAAGTCTCGAACTCTAACGATTCGATCGTACTTAACTCCGGCACTTCATTTAGCTTTATGTCTTCATCGCTATCATAGTTGATCATGCACACTTCTCTTAATATATAGATTATATCAAATAACTTATCAATTGATTTCATCATCAAAATCCTATGGAGTCTCAAATTTTGATGATGAAACTAATTGATTGTGTTTTGTTGTCTAACTACATTTTGAGTGAAGTAGGTCTACTATCGATCAAGATTAGATAGTTGACACAAGGTGAATCAGCATTGCATTGGAGGAAATCATGTCAGGAGATTGGGCATCGAGTTGGAGGTCCGATCAATAATCGACAAAAGGCTTCGAACATCGAGTAGGGGAGCAAGAAGAGTGGTATTATGCCAAGGAGATCGAGGTTGCGGAGGTCAATCATGGTTAGAAAATAGACCGTAAGAGAGGACAATGTACCGAAGAATCGAATGAAGTATTGACCAATGACGTACGGGGCAACAGAAGGTTGATTTGTGTAACTGACTAGATCGAAGTAGAGTTAAGGCTTATGTGTGTAGGATTAACAATGATAACGATGAGGACATAAAGGGAAATAAAGTATCAGAGTCAAGTACGATGAAATCATTGGGAGTTCGAGAATTTGATAGAATTCCGAAGATTTGTCAGAGTGCTATTAGAACTGACCGAGACTGAGTAGGGAATTTGCTGAAGGGTTTTAGAAGTTCATCGAAAGGTTCGAAGAAAGTTCGCAGAGCTCGCCAAGAAAGATCAGAGCTTGCCAAAGAAGCTTGTTGGAACTCACCAAGATTATCATGAAGTCTAGGAACTTGCCAGGAGTTCACAGAATGGTGTCCGAGGGTTCATCGAAAGACTACCGAAAGTTTGCCGGAAGCTTGCCAAAAGAAGTCTTGATTTACCGGACATTGTTTAGCTTAGAGAATATCTTTAATTTCGTAGCTAGCACATAATTAGGGTTAGATTTAGGAGGTAATCCCATTAACCCTAATAGGGGCCAATTGGGCTCATACCCAGACAGGTTTGGGCCGGACTCAGGGCCCAAACAGGGTTGTTGAACCCTGTCTGGCGGTGGCACCGCTAGACTGGGGTGGTGATACCGCCTAGGGCTCAGTCTCCAAGGTTATTTGGATAATGATACCACCCAATGTTAGTATACCTAGGTGGTGGTATCACCTAGTATACTAACATGTCAGTGTGCTCAAGCGGTGTTATCACCAGACTGGGTAGTGGTACCACTCAGTACAGTGATAGAACTAGTGTGCACTAGTAGTGGTACCATCAGTATCCGACAAACCTGGGATGGAAAGGTTTTTGACTCCAAGTTTGAATCCAATTGGAGCATATAATTACCCTTCTCATCCCTGGTTAGCACATATAAGCACACAAACTTTAAAAGGAAAAAAACACTATAAAAATCCCTTTAGAATCCCTCTTCTAGCTTTTATTCGTTTTCAGCAGAAAGAAAGGAGTGTGTAAGTGCTTGTAAGGGTTATCTCCTGAACCCATCAAAAGAAGAAGGTGCTGTAAGGAACTTTGTCTTCGCCCATTGGAAGGAAGACAACTAGTGGAAAGCTGGTGGCCTCAAGAGAAGAGAATCGGAGTGACGAGGTCGTATGGTGAACCACTATAAAAATTCTGATTTGCATTTACTTGTTATCATTTACATTGCTACAAGCCTTTACCTTACTGCAATTACTCGAAGCCTTCTCATTCTTATGAACGGCTTCAAGTTTAACATCCTTCCGACACGTTTGCAATCGAAATTGGTTTTTATCGTATGAGGTTTTTTGAAATCATTTAAATCGCATGAATTTATCGTAATTTACCACTGCACTAATTCAACCCCCCCCCCCCCCCCCCCCCTTATTGTCATTCTCTATCCCCAACAAATCCAATATTCAATAATTTCTTATATAGCTTTCATCAAAATGATTTTTATCATACGGGATTTTCCGAAATCGTTAAAATTTATGTAGTTTTACCGCTGCACTAATTCATCTCCCTCACTCTTAGTGTCGAACTGATCCTAACAATTAGTATCAGAGCCACATTATTTCTCGTTTGGATTCACACCCACGAGAAATGGCTCTTTACGACTTTCAAGAGGGTTTTTCGATTATTTATCCTCCCATGTTTAACGGGACGAACAACACCTATTGTAAAACTTGAATGAGAATTTTTTTACTTTCTTTGAATTTAGATTTATAGAATATTATCAAACACGGTTTTCAACTATCATTGAAACCTATGAATGAATGGATGGATCTTTAGAAAAAATCTCTTTCGGTAAATGCAAAGGCTATGAATGCCTTATTTTGTGCCTTAGACAAAATTAAATTTAATCGTATTTCTACTTATGAAATAACTTTTGATATTTGACACACACTTAATATCACACACGAAGGTACTAGTAGAGTCAAAGACTCGAAAGTAAACCTTTTAATGTATGATTTTGAGCTTTTCGAAATGGAACCAAGCGAAACTATTGGTGACATGTACACTCGTTTCACGAATGTCATCAATAATTTAAAAAATCTTGGTAAAAGTTTTTTGAATTTTGATCTCATTAACAAGATTTTAAGATCCCTTCCAAAGAGTTGAGATTCGAAAATAACGGCTATACAAGAGTCTAAAGACTTAAACTATTATTCTCTTGAAGAACTAATTGGGTCTTTAATGACCTATGAAATGACTCTTACTAAACATGATGAACATATGAATCATCTTCCAAAGAATAGGAAGGGCTTTGAACTTTGAACAAAAGAGTATTGCTTGAGTGATAACTCAAGTGATGATGATGATGATGACCTTGGATTCTTCACTATTAAATTTAATAAGTTCATTAAACAAGAATTGAAAAACACAAATGAACTTAAAAGGAACACCAACTCTTGTTATGAATGTAAGAAGTCGAAGAGCTCCAAAGACGAGTACACAAAAGTGAAGAAGAAAAAAACACACAAAGAAGAATCAAGTGCATCCGAAGGCGAAATGACAAATTGGGCTTTGACGGCTTTCGACAATAAGGTAAGTAACTCATCCTAAATACTTTTATGTTGCTATGAAATTACATGATCCATTCATGAGTTGTTTAATTTAGTAGGAAATAAAATTTGTATTTAAAAATATAACATGCTAGTGTTTTGAAAATTAAAAGTGACACTTGAATGATGTGAGATAATGCTTGTACACCTAATAAGATCAATTCCATGCATGTTTTCTATATTGATTTTGATTTTAAACATGATACACATTTATGCATATTATGAATCTCTTGAATTGAATTTTTGAACATGACGTATGTTTGATGTGTTATATTTTTGACCTTGATGATCCTTTTGACAAAATTTGGCTTTCGATCTTGAAAGTTGTTGCTTGTTTTTAGGCATGTTTATAAGTAGTAAATCACTTAAAATAAAACACAAAAAGGAAAGTGTATCATCCTGATGAATCAAATTTTTTGGTTATGTATGGTTTAGGTTTTTTGTCTTGATGATCTTTATGATGAAAGTTGCCTTTTTCATTTTAAATATTGATATATGTTTTGATCATGCTTACATATAATCAATCTACATTGCTCCTAACAAATTTTCGAATGAAAGATTTTGATGCTAATTTTGGATTTATATGATGATTCATGGCTTTCAAATAAAAATTTTGAAAACAATTATATGAAACAAACAACTTAAAATAAAACACACTATCATAATAAATTGAATTTTATATTTTGAAGTAATGTGTCATATTATTGTCTTGACGATCTTTATGATGAAGTTTGCCTTTAATTCTTGAATATTGACACTTGTTTTTATCAAAGACAAAGGCATGCTTATAAGAAGAATCACATAAATTGAAACACAATGTATTTTCTATCTTATCGAGATCAATGAATTCATTTATGTAATTTTGTGAATCTCTTGAATCATGAAATTGATCTTGATGATTTGACAATGAGTTTTTATCAAAAATCTATTTGTCATTTTGAATCTCTAAAAAGTTGATGATGTGATAATGACTCTATGTTATTTATGAATCTCTTAAAAGTTATTTTGATGATTTGAATGAGTTTTATGAATCATGATTTTGATTTCTCAGAATTATATATTTGAATTTTTTTTTTACGAAATCATGATCTTGATGACTTGAGAATTCCTACATATAAATCAAGATCTTGTGTTTGATCTCCTAAAACTTCCTCTTATTATTTGCTAAAAAGGAGACTTATCAAAATGATTCATGGATCTTTTGATTTATGACTTTTGGATTCATGACTTGATTCATATGATAGTTAAAATTTTTGTACCTTTGAAATTCTTCCCCTCTCCTTTCATTTTTTTATGACAAAAAGGAGGAAAGAAAATATGCTAGTATTGGTATTCATGACTTGAATTTGATGATTGAAACATTGCATGCTTAAATCAATTTTTTCTCCTATGTTTTAATACTTTTTATGCATCATGTGATGATAGAAATATTGACTGATGCAAAATTATTTGATGTGAAAAGTTGTTGTAAAAAGGAAGAAAACTATGTCATTGTAATGAAAGCAAAATTGTAGCATTTTTGTTACCAATTGTTGAATCTTGTGTAAAATTATTTGATTGAAATATTAATGCTCTCTTTCTCTTTGACATTGACAAAGGGGGAGAAGGGTTTGCTAGCTTGTGCACTACAAATAAAAGTAAAATTGCTAGCATGCAAAGGAAGCAAAACTTGCAAGATTGCACTTCTCAAGAGAGAAGAAAGAAATTACAAAGTTACAATTTTTTTTAACTTATTATCTTGCATGTTTAAAGTGATGTAAAGTTTACAAAATTGCTAGCTTGTAAAGGTAAAACTAAGTTGTACTTCTCAAAAGAAAAGAAACAAGTGTCATCTTGCCTATCGTGAGAAACGAAAAGTGCAAACTTGCACATCTCAAGAAGCAAGTGAAAAATTAATATGCTTGAACTTACAAACTTGCCATGATTGTATGTTGTGATGTAAATCTAGCTTGAATGTTGTAAAATTTGCATATGTTTTAATCTTGTTAGATGCAACTTCTCCTTTTTGCTGATGACAAAGGGGGAGAAGTATATTGACGATATCATGCATTGTATGTTGTATTGAACATTATGATTTTGCATGATGATTGATTCAAGATTTTTGAATTTTAAATTTTCTATCAATATGGCATATTGATAGGAGGAGTTTGTTTAAACTTCAGGAGTTAAGGTTAACTCTGTCATCAATTAGTTGTTATCATAAAAAAGGGGGAGATTGTTGAATCTCGGATTTTGATGATAAAACTAATTGATTATGTTATATGATCTAACTGTATTTTGAGTCACGCAAGACTACTCTTGATCAAGATTAGATAATTGAAGTAGAAGGAATCTGTTGGGATCTAGAGTGGCACTAAGAGGGGGGTGAATTAGTGCAGCGGATAAAGATGATAAATTTTGATATTTTAAAAATAATTGTTGAAAACTTTGTTTTGACTAAAACCTGATTTTAATTGAAGCATATTGAAAAGTGCTTAAAGTAAGTAGTGTTTAGAGAGGAAGAAGGATAGTGATGAGTAAGTTGAGCAACGAAGAAAATATGGTTTGTAGAAATATAAAAGATAATACAAAATGCAAACCGTTTTTATAGTGGTTCAGTCATCTGACCTACGTCCACTCCCGATTCCTCTTCATTTGAGGCCACCGACTTTCCACTAGCTGCCTTCCTTCCAATGGGCAAAGACAAACTCCCTTACAAACTCTTTTACAAGGTTTCCCTCAACTACCTCACTTAATACCAACTCTTTAAAGTTTAGGAGGAGGGATTTCTACCAATAATTACAAAGTTTTCCCTTCGTTTTCTTTCATAATACTTGCTAACCCAAGCAAGAATAGCTAGGATATTTATAGACCCCAAGAGGATTCAAATTTGGAGCCCAAATTTGAATCACCCTGGATTTCAGGGGTACTGGCGGTACCACCGCTAGTGTTGGGTGGTACCATCACCTAGGCTTTTTGCCCCTGTCAGTGTACTGGATGGTACCATCACCCAGTCTGGTAGTACCACCACCTGGCACACTGACATGGTTAGTGTACTAGGCGGTACCATCGCCCAAGCACTCTACCCTAGGGTGGTACCATTGCCCAGACCACCTGGGAGACTAAACCCATTGAATCTCGAATTTTGATGATGAAACTAAATGAGAGTGATTTATGATCTAACTGTGTTTTGAGTCACATAAGTCTACTCTCGATCAGGATTAGACAATTGATGTAGGAAGAATCGATATTGTGTTGGAGGAAATCACGTCAAGAGATTGGACGTCAAGCCGGAGGTCTAGTCAATGATCGACAGAAGGCTTCGGACAAAGAAATCAGGCATTGGGCCAAGAAGAGCAGAGTTGTACCAAGATGATCAGGGTTGCAGGCTTCAACTGCTGATTGGGCAATAGGTCGTAAGAAAGGATGATGCACCGAAGAAACGGACGAAGAGCCAATGTGCTAATGATGTGTCAAGCGATATTTCGATTAAGCATTATAATAATTATCTAGATCGAAGTAGGATTAAGGACTAATTGAGTTAAAATTGGGCCAACCCAATTAGGGGCCAATTGGGCTCATACCCGGATAAGTTTAGGCTAGACTCAAGGCCCAAATAGGGTTACTGATCCCTGTCTGGCGGTGGCACCGCTAGACTGGGGCAGTGGTACCGCCTAGGTTTAGTTTCCCAGGTGGTCTGGGCGATAGTACCGCCCAAACTAAGCGGTGGTACCACCTTGGGGCAAAATGCTTGGGCGGTGGCACCATTGGCTGGGTGATGGTACCACCCAGTACACTGACCATATCAGTGTGCCAAGAGGTGGTACCATTAGACTAGGTGATAGTACTACCTAATACACTGACAGGGGCAAAAAGCTTGGGCAGTAGTACCGCCAGTACCCTTGAAATCTGGGGTGATTCAAATTTGGGCTCCAAATTTTAATCCTCTTAGGGTCTATAAATACCCCAGATGTTCTTGCTTGGGTTAGCAAGTATTGTGAAAGAAAACCAAGGGAAAACTTTTTAATTCTTGGTAGAAATCCCTCCTCCTAAACTTTAAAGAGTTGGTCTTAAGTGAGATCGTTGAGGGAAACCTTATAAAAGAGTTTGTAAGGGAGTTTGTCTTCGCTCATTGGAAGGAAGATAGCTAGTGGAAAGCCGGTAGCCTCAAGCGAAGAGGAATCAGGAGTGGATGTAGATCGGATGATCCAACCATTATAAAATGGTTTGTGTTTATGTATTGTCTTTTATATTTCTACAAACCATCTTTTCTTTGTTGCTCAACTTACTCATCACTGTCCTTCTTCCTCTCTAAATACTTTCCAATATGCTTCAATTGAAATCAGGTTTTAGTCAAAATAAAGTTTTCAACGTACGAAGTTTCGGAAATCATTTTTAAAATGTCAAAATTTATCATCTTTATTCACTACAATAATTCACCCCCCTCTTAGTGTCACTCTAGATCCCAACAATTAGTATCAGAGCCTCGTTATTTCTCTTTTGGACTCATACCCATGAGAAATGGCTCTTCATGGCTTTGAAGAGGGTTTTTCGATTGTTCGTCCTCTGTTGTTTAACGGTTTGGACTATACTTATTGGAAAACTCAAATGAGAGTTTTCTTGATTTTTATGAATTTGGATTTATGGAATATTATTGAAAATTATTTTCAACTTCCCTCTAAACTGACGAACGAATAGTCAAACTTGAAGAGAAAATCTTTTTCTTTAAATGCAAAGGCTATGCATGTCTTATTTTAGACTTTAGACAAAAACGAGTTCAATCGGATTTCTACATGCGAAACGGCTTTTGATATTTAACGGACACTTGAAATCATGCACGAGGGAACTAGTAGAGTTAAAGACTCAAAAGTAAACCTCTTATTGTATGATTTTGAGCTTTTTTGAATGCAACCAAGCGAGACTATAAGCGACATGCGCACCCGTTTCACGGATGTCGTCAATAGTCTAAAAGCTCTTAGTAAATCTTTTTCGGATTTACTAAGATTTTAAGATCCCTTTCAAAAAGGTAGGATCCTAAAGTAACCGCAATACAAGAAGCTAAAAATCTAAATGACCTTCAAATAGAAGAACTCATTGCCTTATTAATAACGTATGAAATGAGCTTTTTGGAATTTAATGAATACTTGAACCACCTTTCAAAGAACAGTAAGGATTTGTCACTTCAAATAAGAGAATGCCACTTGAGTGATGACTCAAGTGATGAGGACATTGAACACATAACAATGGATTTTACTAAGTTTATTAAATAAAAATCTAAAACTAAAAATGAACTTAAACGAAAGAAGAGGCCAAATAAGAGGAAGGCACCCAAGGATGAATCAAGAACTTCCAAAGGTGAAATGGCAAATTGGGCTTTAATGGGTTTCGTCAACAAGGTAAGTATCTCACCCAAATGCTTTTACCTTATTTTAAAATTACTTGATATCTTTTTCATGAGTGCTTAATTTAGATAGTAGAAAATAAAAAATTGTTTTAAAAAAAATTATCATGCCTCTCTTTTTAGTGTTTTTGAAAAATTAAAAAAAAATTGATCATAAAAATTATATTGTTTCATGCATGTTATGATTCAAAATTTTGAATGAAATATGCAACATTATAAATGATGATTAAATGATTTGTAGTAACGATTGAACATCAAATACATATCTATGTATGTTATTCTTGGAAGTGTCTTAATGAAAATGTTTGTATCATTCTTGACTTTACAATTTGATATGCTATAATGTATTTTCGGCTTTGACGTAATTTGTTTCGGATTTATACATGTCTTTATGAAATCAATTGTAAAACTAAAAGACCTAACCCACAAATTTTCTAAATGAAAGAAAAGTGGTTTTGATGTTGTCTTGTGTCACATTTGGACTTGATGGTTTTCATGATGAAAATTATTTTTTGAATTTATATGATGCTTGGCCTTTGTGTGAAAATGTGAACATGCTTAAACAAGATCAATCAACTTAAAGTGAAACACACTATCATGATGTTTTATGGTGAATATGTTTAGATTTGATGGTTTTGATGATAAAACTTGTATTTCAAATTTATACAACGATGGCTTTCATGTAAATATTTGAAGGTGTTATGTCTTGATGACAAAACTCATGTTTTGGTCTTAAACATGATACTTAACTTTTAAAACTTGTGCTCATTTATATGAAACAAACAATTTAAAATGAAACACGTAAAAATAGACTTGTTTTTAAACGATAATATATGAATCTAGTACAAAAGGACAAGAGCATGCTTACATGTAAACCATCTCTGTTGCTCTTAATAAAATTTTCGAATGAAAGATTTTGATGCATTTGATCTTGATGACTTTAATGACAAAACTTGCATTTCGAATTTATATGATGATGGCTTTCATTGAACATACCTTATGAAATTATCATAGATAATGATGGAATAAAAATATTAAAATTTTTTTTATCATACTTCAACTCAATGATTTTTAAGACAAAATTTTACCTTTACGTCTTGAACATTCATGCTTGTTTCTATTCGTCATAAAAAGATAAAGGCATGTTTATACGAAATCAATGCAAATCACTAAAAGAGAAATGCATATTTCTTGAACTTCTCTCTTTCTCTAAAGTTTTAGATTTTTCAAATAAAAGACAAGTGATAAATTTATGATATTTTATGAATCACTTAAATTATGAATGAGATTTTGATGATGTATTAAAAAACTCCATTCAAATGAATCATGATCGTCTTGATTTTTCTTGAGCCTTGATGACTTAGAAATGACATGATCACTTTGGATTGCATGCCTTATGTGGTGATTTAAAATAAATTTGCTTTATTATGAATCATTGAATTATGATCTTGATACCACCTAAAAGGAATATTTATGAACCATGAATGATATCTTTTGATCTTTATTGATTTTTCATATTGATATCTTTCATGACATAATATGATTGAATCATTGATTTATTTTTTTTATCATGGCTTAAAAATACATGTAAAGAAAATATACTAGCATTGATATCCTTTGATTGAAACATTGCATGCTTAAATTGATTTTTCTCTTATGTTTCAATACTACTTTGTATGCTTCATGACTTGACGATTGAAATATTGATGTAGACTTTTGATGTATCAGTTGTCATGATTAATACAAATTTCTAGTATTTTAAATCTCAAAAATGATTTTGATTTTATTATGGGTTTCAAGTTGTTAAATTGGTTTGAATGAGATTTTTGTTTCAAGCGAATCATGAACTCTCTTGAATTCTTGACTTGAGATATTTTTTATGCAAATTGAAATACTTTCCTCTATGATTGCTTCTTTTTCATTTACTAAAGAGGAAAACAATCATGTCTTGATATATCGAAAGTGATACTTGAAATTATTTTTTTGATGAATTTAGAATTGATATGAAAAGTTGATCTTGCAAATCTTGTATTCCTCCACTTCTTTTTGACAAAAACAAAAGGGGAAAGAAAACAGGTTAACATTTGTAATCATGACTTGATCTTGATATCTCGATATTTGACATTTGATTTTTTTTATGAGATATCTTATGCTTGAATCAAGAGTTTTTCTCTTATATGTCTTCTTCTCAAAATGAGAAATTTCTAAATGTATCATGAATTTTCCGGAATCACAATTCAAATTTCTTATGATTCATGATGAATTTAGAGATATTATGCTCTTTTATTTGTTTTCCCAAGATCTTTTGCTATTTACAAAAGAAGAGACATATCGAAATGAAATATGAATTGATATCTTGATTCTTTGTATTGGTTGTCATGATATGTAGATTGATGTAAATTTTTATTGATGCAAACATATGTAAGAAATTTATATCATCATATTTGATCCTCCCTTTCTTTTTGACTTTGACAAGGGGGAGAAGGGTTTTGCTAGCTTGCTTATTGCAAATGAATGCAAAATCTCTAGTATTCTAAGGAAGCAAAACTTGTAAGCTTGTACTTCTAAAAAAGAGAAGAAATATCTTGCCAATCGAAAGAAGCAAAAAGTGCAAAACTTAGAAAATTTACAATCTAACACTTGCCATGCTTCTATGTTGTAATGAAAATTTAGCTTGCATGTTTAAGTGATGAAAATTTTACAAAAATTGTAAACATGCAAGGCAAAATTAAAGTGCACTTCTCAAGAGAAAAGAAACAAAGTGCCAAATTGCACATCCCAAGAATCAAGTAAAAATTGTCATGCTTGAACTTTAAAAACTTGCCATGTTTTTCCGCTTATATGTTGTGATGAAAATCTAGCTTCATGTTACAAAAACTTACTAGATTCTACTTCTCCTTTTTGTTGATGACATAGGGGGAGAAGTAGATTGATGACTTCATGCATTGAATTAAAGATTTTATATATTTGCATGGTGGATTGATGTTTTTTTTTATAACATGTGATGAATGTTATATGGATTTGGAATAATCCAAGGTTTCTATCAATAGCATATTGATAGGGGGAGTTTGTTTAAACTCTATGGAGTTAAGGTTAACTCCGTCATCAATTAGTTGCACTATCCCTCCTTTCCCAGCTGAAAAGTACTCCTTTAGGATTAGACAATTGAGTTCTTGAAGGAAGAATCGACATTGCAAGGAAATCACTTTAGAGATTGACATGTGAACATCGTAGGTCCGATCGATGATCAGCATAAGGCTTTAGACAAAAATTGGGCATCGGGCCAAGAAGAGCGGAGTTACACCAAGAAGATTAGAGTGGATGTAGGTCATTTGAGGGCAACAGCCACAAGAGGACGAGTTGAAGAAATGGACGAAGCACCAATGTGCCAATGAGCATTTCTTTACTTTCGACATTATTAAGTGTTATAATAATTATCTGGATCGAAGTAGGATTAAGGACTAATTGGGTTGTAATTTAGCCAATCTAATTAGGGGCCAACTAAGCCCATACCCAGACAAGCTTAGGTTAGACTCAAGGCCCAAATAGGGTTGTTGAACCTTGTCTAGCAATGGTACCACCAGACTAGGGTAGTGTTACCACCTGGGTTCAGTCTCCCAGGTGGTCTGGGTGGTGGTACCGCTTAGACTGGGTGGTGGTACTGCCTTAGAGCAGAGTGCTTGGGCGGTGGCACTGCTGGCTGGGTGGTGGCACTGCCCAATACACTGACCATGTCAGTGTGCTAGGTGATGGTATTGCCCAGTATACTGATACTGATAGGGCAAAAAGCCTGGGTGATGGTACCATCAGTACCCCTGAAATCCAGGGTGATTCAAATTTGGGCTCCAAATTTGAATCCTCTTAGGATTTATAAATACCCAGATGTTCTTGCTTCGATTAGTAAGTATTGTGAAAGAAAACTAAGAAAAAACTCTGTAATTCTTAGTAGAAATCCCTCCTCCTAAACTTTAAAGAGTTGGTCTTAAGTGAGGTGGATAAGGGAAACCTTGTAAAAGAGTTTGTAAGAGAGTTTGTCTTCACCCGTTGGAAGGAAGGCAGCTAGTGGAAAGCTAGTGGCCTCAAGCGAAGAGGAATCAGGAGTGGACATAAGTTGGATGACTGAACCACTATAAAAACGGTTTGCATTTATGTATTGTCTTTTATATTTTTGCAAACCATTTTTTCTTCGTTGCTCAACTTACTCATCACTATCCTTCTTCCTCTCTAAACACTCTCTACTTTAAGCACTTTCTGATACGCTTCAATTGAAACCTGGTTTTAGTCGAAATGAAGTTTTCAATATACAAAATTTTTGAAATCATTTTTAAAATGTCAAAATTTATCATCTTTATCCACTGCACTAATTCACCCCTCCCTATAGTGCTGTTCTAGATCCCAACAGAATCAACATTGTGCTAGAGAAAATCACGTCAAGAGATTGGACGTCCAGTTGGAGGTCTGATCGACGATCGACAAAAGCCTTCGGACAAAGAAATTGGGCATCGGGCCAAGAAGAGTAAAGTTACATCAAGGAGATTATGGTTGCAGAAGTAAACTGCCGATAAGGTAACAGGCTGCAAGAGAGGACAATGCGTTGAAGAACCGAACGAAGCGTCGATAGAGCAATGATGTGCCGGCCAATAGAATACTGATTCGTGTTGTAAAAATTATCTAGATCGAAGTTGGATTAGGTCTAATTGGGTTAAAATTGGGCCAACCTAGTTAGGGGCCAACTAGGCCTGAATCAAGGTTATGTTGGGCTGGATGAAAGGCTCATACAGTGCCCGAATGCTATGTCAGGCGTTGGCACCGCTAGGTGGGTGGTGGAATTGCCTGAAGGCTCAGTCTTCTAGATTGAGTTTGGGTGGTGGTATCACGTAATGTCAGACAGATCTGGTGGTGGTACCGCTAGACTGGGCGATGGTACCGCCTAGTGTCAGAACCCATTGGTGATGGTACCGCCAGTTCCCAAAAAACCTAGGATTAGATGGATTTTGGCTCTAAGTTTGAATCCATCTAGAGTCTATAAATACCCCTCTCAGCCTTGAGTAAAACATACAGGCACACAAACTTTAAAAGTGGGAAAACACTATAAAAATCTCTTTAAAAATCTCTCCTCTAGCCTTCATTTGTTTTCAGTCTAAAGAGAGGAGTGAGTGCTTGTACGGGTTATCTCCTGAGCCCATTAAAAGGAGAAGGTGTTGTAAGGGAGTTAGTCTTCACCCATTGGAAGGAAGACTACTAGTGAAAGCTGGTGGCCTTAAAAGAAGAGGAATTGGGAGTGGACATAGGTCAAATGATCGAACCACTATAAAAATCGATTTGCATTTACTTATTGTCGTTTATATTTCTGCAAACCATCTTTACCTTACTGCAATCACTCAGATCATTCTCTTTCACTTATGAATCCTTTCAAGCTTAACACATTTCTGATATGGCTTTCATCGAAATGATTTTTATCGTATGAGATTTTTTAAAATCATCAAAATTTATCATAGTTTTACCACTGCACTAATTCACCCACCACTCTTAGTGTTGAACTAATCCTAACACATAGAACCTTTCTCCTCTTTGGCCTTTAAAGTTCTCATTTGAATATTTGCTACTACCACCAAGATCTGCACTGATGGTCACTCTACCCGGGCTCGCGCCTTGGGTTTTGCGACGACCACCATGCCCTCCTACTCATCAGGGCTTGGTGCTCGCCCCGATGGTCGGGTGTGGGTCGCACGCTTCCGTGACATCCATTTTCGGGGCTAGTTGATTCAGTAGGTGAGTTGTTACACACTCCTTAGCAGATATCAACTTCCATGACCACCGTCTTGCTGTCTTAATGGACCAACACCCTTTGTGGTATCTAGGTTAGCACGTAGTTGGGCACCATAACCCAGCTTCTAGTTCATCCTGCATCGCCAGTTCTGCTTATGAAAAATGGCCCACTTGGAGCTCTCGATTTTGTGATGCGGCTCAATGAAGAAGTCGTACCATCCTACCTATTTAAAGTTTTAGAATAGGTCAAGGGCGTTGTGCCCCCGATGCCTCTAATCATTGGCTTTACCTGATAGAACTCGTGTGTGGGCTCCAACTATCCTGAGGGAAACTTTAAAGGGAACTAGGTACTAGATGGTTCAATTAGTCTTTCACCCCTATACCTAAGTTTCCTCTAGCTTCACCTCATTCAAGCATAGTTCACCATCTTTTGGGTCCCGACATGCATGCTCCAACTCGAACCCTTCACAGAAGATCGAGGTTAGCTGGCGGTTCAATCCATCGAGAGGGTTCCCACTCGTCAGCTTCCTTGTGCCTTTCGAGTTTTTGCACCCGTCGACTCGCACGCATGTCAGACTCCTTGGTCCGTGTTTCAAGACAGGTTGGATGGGGAGCCCACTGGTCGATGCCTAGGTCGTGCGTGTACCCCGCGGGGCATGTCAATGGCGCATGTCGTGTCCTCGACCATGTCGACGGTATCCCCTTGGATGAATGATCCACTCAAGCTTCGACCATCGACGCAGCCCACATCAATCCGCACCCCAAGCCGAGCAACGAACCAGCTGACTACCATTCCGCATCCGACCGAGGTGCATCACCGACCCCCATCCATTTCCCTCTCAGCAATTTCAAGCACTCTTTGACTCTCTTTTCAAAGTCCTTTTCATCTTTCCCTTGTTGTACTTGTTCACTATCAGTCTCTCGCCCATATTTAGCCTTGGATGGAATTTACCATCAGATTGGGGTTGTATTCCCAAACAACCTGACTCGTCGATAGCGCCTCGTGGTGTGATAGGGTCCGAGCCAAACGGGGCTCTCACCCTCCTCGGCACCCCTTTCCAGGGAACTTGGGCCCAATCTATTACTGAGGACGCTTTGTCAGGTCTGGAGCGGCACTAAGAGGGGGGGGGTGAATTAGTACAGCGGATTAAAACTTGACCTTTTAAAAATCGATTCCGGAGATTCGTATAGAAACTTGATATAACTAAAGAGACTTTAACTTGAAGTAATTCAGGTGAATAAAGTCAGAAGTAGGGAGAAGAATTCTGATCAATTTTGCAGCTAAGAAATTTATGAAACAGAAATTCAAACACTCACACAGCAAATGTACATAGCGATGTATAGTGGTTTGGTCAAATGACCTACGTCCACTCTTGAAGCCTCCTCCACTGAGGCTCCCAACTTCTACTACCAAATCTCTTGAAGGGGAAGGACCAAACGCCCCTTTACAGCCTTTTACCAGAGGTTCCCTCACTTTACAGAATTTTTACAAGGAGAAGAAAGGAGGTGAACACTTGAGCAATTAAAAGCAGGAATTTGCTATAGCTTAGACTCAATTCTAACACTGCAAAAGGTCCCTCAACCAGCTAGAAGTAAAGGGGTATTTATAGAGCTTTTTGGGATTCAAAAATCCCGCTCAAAGAGGGGTCTCATCCGAAATTTCGGACTGTAGGCAATACTACTGCCTGGCACTGGCGGTACTACCGCCTGATACACCTTTGTATGTGTCAATGTACTAGCGGTACTATCGCCTGGCACTAGCGGTACTACCGCCTGACACAGGTGGTTACAACCACCTGTTAGGCGGTACCACCGCTTGCCTGGGCCAGTGCTACCTCCCGGCTTATGGTCAACAAGCAGTGCTACCGCCTGGCCTATGGTCAATAGGCGATTCTACCGCCTGGGTCCGATGGTGCTACCGTTGACCCTTGCCAGAAACTGTATGGGCCTAACCTTCGACCCAATACAGCCCAATTAAAGGCCCAATTGGCCCAATACAGGTCTAGATAGGATTAACACCTAGTCTATACCCTAATTAAGTGCTAACTATGAACATTTAAAGCCAAATTAAACCGACACCATCAAATTATCTTCTGAAGAGCTTTCCGACGATCTTCTGGCGGACTTCCGACACTCCCTCGGATTCCTTCCAGCGAACTCCCAGCAGGCTCCCGGATTCTATGGCAAGTTCAACAAGTTTTTGGCACCCTTTCGAACCTTCTCGGTGATCTCCACGAACCTCCGACGATCTTTCCGGTGAAATTCCGAAACCTTCGGCAAGTCCTCGATTTCATCTCGGTTGGCTCCGGCAGCACTTCCGATGATCCTTCGGACTTCCGGTGGACTTTTGAACTTCCAGCAACTTGACTCCGGTAATTAGCTTTATCATAGTTAATCCTGCATACTTATCTCAAAAATGGATTAGATCAAATAACCATCAATTGACTTCATCATCAAAATCCGAGATTCAACAATCTCCCCCTTTTAGATTATGACAATCAATTGATGACGGAGTTATTCTTAACTCCTCCTATCTATATGCCATATAATGAGAAAGTAGAAACATTTGAATTTAATCTCTTGAATTCAATCAAAAACAATAAGTTACTTGCGTTGAACTTATCATCATGCTCAATCAGCATGAGGTTTCATTCGTAAGCAATATCAAAGTATAACATTTAATCGAAAGATGATAAACATTTATCATTTCATCAAAAGATACCAAAATTTTGAGATTACAACAAGGATCTCATGATTGAAAAAGCATGACATCATATCAGATAAATCATGAGGGAAAACTTGTCATATCAATCGAAAGATTCCATTTAATAAACATGATATAGTAAGAATCTTTCAACTATAAAATTCAATTGCAATGTGATGTATTGCATTACTTATGGGTTCATTGTAATGCTTTTTAAAGATTGCAACCTGTTTTTGACACAAAGTATGGCAAGAGCAATTGAATTGCAATAACAAATCTTATGAGATATTTTTCATTTCATTTACACTATATAAGTCATTTTTCAATGCAATGCATGATATTTATCAAGTCATCAAATTATTTTGCTCATAAAGGCCACATTCAACAAGTCATCAATTTCACATTTTTCTCCCCCTTTGTCATCAACAAAAAGAGATGAAAAAAATTGATGAAAGGGTGAAACTTGAGAAAAAATGACATAAGTGAGAGGAGTCATAAAGTCAATTTTTTTAATACAATGCATGATATTTATCAAGTCATCAAATTTTTGCCAAAATATGTATAAGGATTCATCATTGAAGCCAATCATCAAACATATCCAAGAAAATTCATGATGAGATTTAACTTGTTATTTTTATGAAGGAAGAAGATATGAAATCATAAAAACTTGACTAGCACATGAATAAATATTTAAGAGCTTGATTTTTTATGCAGAATCCATGACATTAATTTATACATATGTCGTTTATATAATCCATTTAGTCATCACAAAAGAAGGTGAAGATAGTATGAAGTTATACATACATCATTGAAAGACATGATTTTTATTATAAAGGTGAAACTATCAAAGTTTAAACATTTTGGAAATCATGCACTATTAAATATTAGCACAAATTTAGCATGCCTAATTCTCTTCTAATGAAGTCAAATTGTTCTTCATTTAAGGGCTTTGTGAAAATGTCCACTAATTAGTGTTTTGTATCAATAAATTCTAGAGTTACATCATTATTAGCAATATGATCTCGTATAAAGTGATGCCTAATATCAATGTGCTTAGTTCTTGAGTGTTGAATGAGATTTTTGGTTAGACAAATAGCACTTGTGTTATCACATTTTATTGGAATAATTTTTAAATTAATTTCATAATCTTCTAAAGTGTTTTTCATCCAAACAACTTATGCACAACATGTACTTACAGCTATATATTCGGCTTCCACCGTAGATAGTGCAACAGAATTTTGTTTCTTGGATGTCCAAGAAACAAGTGCATATCCTAGAAATTGGCATGTTCCGGATGTACTTTTTCTATCGATTCTACATCTGTCAAAATCGACATCTGCATAAGCTTTTAAATCAAGGTTATCAGATTTTGGATACCATAATCCTAGATTAGGAGTTCCTTTAAGATACCTAAGGATTCTTTTAACAGCTTTAAGGTGAGATAACTTAGGATTAGCTTGAAATCTTACACAGACCTACACTAAACATGATATCAGGTCTAGTTGCAGTGAGATAGAGTAAGCTATCATTCCCCTATATGTTTTTTGATCAAAATTTTCTCCATTTTCATCCAAGTCTAACTTGGTGAAAGTACTTATTGGAGTGTTGATGGCTTTAGAACTATCCATGTTAAATCGTTTTAACAATTCAAATGTATACTTGGTTTGATTAAGAAATATTCCATCACT
This sequence comes from Musa troglodytarum, assembly GCA_023547065.1. NCBI lineage: Eukaryota > Viridiplantae > Streptophyta > Magnoliopsida > Zingiberales > Musaceae > Musa > Musa troglodytarum. The sequence goes on from CP097504.1 coordinate 18,018,441, forward strand.
AAGTTGTTTAATTTGTAATCCTAAAAAGAAGTTTAACTTACTTATTAGACTCATTTCAAATTCATGACTCATATACTTAGCAAATGATTCACATTGTGATTCATCCGAAGAACCAAAAATGATATCATCAACATAAATTTGAACAATAAGAAAATTATTTTCAAAATATTTAATAAACAATGTAGTATCAACCTTGCCTTTAGTAAAATTATTTGAAATTAAGAAAGAACTAAGCCTCTCATACCAAGCCCTAGGGGCTTGTTTCAATCCATAGAGAGCTTTAGTTAATTTAAACACATGATTAGGAAGAAGAGAGTTTTCAAAACCAGGTGGTTGTTCAACATAAACTTCTTCAGAAATAAAGCCATTCAAAAAAGCACTTTTGACATCCATTTGAAAAAGCTTAAAGTTATTACTACTAGCATAGGCAAGGAGCATCCTAATGGCTTTTAATCTAGCCACAGGAGCGAAGGTTTCTTCGTAATCGATAGCTTCTTCTTGGTTGAAACCTTTGGCCATTAATCTAGTCTTGTTTCTGACCACGATACCATATTCATCTTGCTTATTTCTAAAGACCCATTTAGTACCGATAACTAAATGGTCACTTGGTCTAGGAACAAGCTTCCATACCTCGTTTCTCTCAAATTGGTTCAATTCCTCTTGCATTGCGATAACCCAAGAATTATCTTTCAAGGTTTCATCAATGCTTTTAGGCTCAATTTGAGAAAGAAAAGTGGCATGAGCACAAAATTTTTTAAATGAAGAACACGTTTGAACCCCTTTCGATGTGTCTCCTATGATTAACTCCTTAGGATGGGCATCTACATACTTCCATTCCTTAGATAAGGAGAATTCGGAAGAAGATGCTTCCAAGTTGCTATTTTGAGGAGAGGGTTCATTTAAATTTAAATTATCAAAACTAAAATCATCATCAAAATCTTTTTTCTTAAATTCAAAAATTTCATTAAAAACTACATGAATAGACTCTTCTATAACTAATGTTCTTTTGTTAAAAATATGAAAAGCTTTGGAAACAGAAGAGTAGCCAAGAAAGATGCCTTCATCAGATTTAGCATCGAATTTTCCTAAAACATCCTTTTCATTTAAAATAAAGCATTTGCAACCAAAAACTTTAAAGTAAGAAACATTAGGTTTTTTGTCATTCTATAATTGATAAGAAGTCTTAGATAGAGATGGTCTTATTAGAACCCTATTCATGACATAGCAAGCCGTATTAATGGCTTCGGCCCAAAAATATTTGGGTAAACTATATTTATTTAACATGGTTCTTGCCATTTCTTAAAAATTTCTATTCTTTCTTTCTACTACTCCATTTTGTTAAAGATTTCTTGGAGTAGAGAAGTTGTGGTTATACCCATTTGATTCACAAAAATTTTGGAAGTCACGATTTTGGAATTCACCATCGTGATCACTCTGAATTGATGAAATCATGAAACCCTTTTCATTTTGAGTAAGTTTACAGAATTTAGAGAAACATTTAAACAAATCACTTTTGTGAGTTAAGAAATAGGTCCATGTGAATCTACTATAGTCATCTACAATCACAAAGGCATATTTGCTACCTCCTAGGCTTGTTGTGTCAATTGGTCCAAACAAATCCATATGGATCAATTGTAATGGTCTAGAGGTACTTATTTGATTTTTTGGCTTGAAGCTAGTTTTGATTTGTTTCCCTAGTTGACAAGAATCACATAATTTATCTTTAATGAACTTAACCTTAGGAATGCCTCTTACAAGGTTTTTAGATGTGATTTGAGAGATTAGTTTCATGCTAGCATGACCTAATCTTCTATGCCAAAGCCAAGCATCATCATTCAAAGCCGAAAAATATATTTCACTACTAAGATCATCAAGACTAATAGTGTAGATGTTATTTTGCTTGATTGCAATTATAGATGTATTGTTGTGTGGTTTTTCGTCGATGTAAGCATTAGATTCAAATCTTACAATATAACCATTATCACATAATTGACTAATGCTCAAGAGATTATGTTTTAAACCATCTACTAATAACATATTATCAATTGAAAAGGTTGAGTTGTTGCCTATAGTACCCTTGCCAATGATTTTACCCTTGTTGTTGACTCCGAAGGTGACAAACCCTTTGTCTTGGCTAGAGAGCTTAGAGAATTGAGATGGATCTCCGGTCATGTGCCTTGAGCATCCACTATCAAGGTACCATCTCTTGCTCCTAGCTTGTGTGGGTGTTTTTGTCTACAAGAAATGATGGTTTTTAGGTACCCATTTTGACTTGGGTGCCTTAAAAACTGATCTTCTAAATTTATCATTATTCAATGAGTTTCTAATTGATCCTTTAGGAACCCATACTAATTTATTTGGGCTAAGTTTCCTATATGGACATTTGTAAATAACATGTCCGGATTTGCAACAAAAATTACATTTCAAATGAGAGGATATATGTAATATTGGCCCTATAATGAATGTGGTTTGGGTTCGGTGAGATCCACTCACGAATCCAATTCCACATCTATTTTTGACATGTCCCTTGTGAGCAAGGATCATGTCTAAGCTCTTGCTACCGACCTTAAACTTGTTTAAGGTCTCTTTGAGTAGCAAGTTCTCCTTTTTGATTGCTTCTAAGTGATTACACTTAGAACATAGGAGTAGAGGGAGAGAATCATGCTCAAGACTCTTAAACTTATCTAGCAATAAAGCATGTTCCTTTTTTAAAGAATTGAAGCATTTTGTAATAGTTCTACATTCATCAAATAATTCATGGAAAGCAATTAAAAGCTCATCGAAAGATAAATCTTCATTAAGTAAATCACTTACCTCTTCTCCCAAAGCCATTAGAGCGAAGTTGGCCTCCTCTTTGATGCTTGCTTCTTCATCCTCGGAATCACTCGAGTCATCCCATGTAGCCTTCAAAGCTTTCTTCTTCTTGAGTTGCTTCTTCTTGGCTTAGGGACATTCATTTTTGAAGTGCCCCGGCTTCTTGCATTCATAACATAAGACTTGGTCCTTTTTTGGTTCAAGTTTGTTCTTGAATTTACTTTTAAATTTACCCTTTTTAACAAATTTTTTAAATTTTCTAGTTAAGAGTGCAATGTCCTCGTCAAAGTCCTCATCACTTGATGTTTCTTTCAAGTGGTCTTCTTGAGTTCTTAATGCCATATCCTTCCTGTTCTTTGGAAGGGGGTTCTCTAGCTCATAATGAGCATGGCATGTCATTTCATAGGTTATTAAAGACCCTATGAGTTCTTCGATAGGAAAAGTTTTAAGGTCCTTAGCCTCTTGAATGGCTGTAACCTTTGGATCCCAACATTTCGGAAGGGATCTTAAAATTTTTGTTACTAATTTAAAATTAGAAAAATCTTTACCAAGTGCCTTGAGTCCATTGATGACATCCGTAAAGCGGGTGTACATGTCTCCAATGGACTCACTTGGTTTCATTCGAAAAAGCTCATAAAAATGCACAAGAATGTTGATTTTGGACTCTTTCACTCAGCTAGTGCCTTCATGAGTAATCTCAAGAGTTCACCAAATATCAAAAGCCAATTCACAAATTGATACATGATTAAATTCGTTTTTGTCTAGTGCACAAAACAAGGCATTCATAGCCTTAGCATTTAAAGCAAACACCTTCTTCTCCGACTCATTCCATTCGCTCATTGGAAGAGAAGATTTTTGAAACCCATTTTCAATGATATTCCAAAGCTCAAAATCCATAAAAATAAGAAAAATCCTCATACGAGTCTTCCAATACGTATAATCTGACCCATTAAACATAGGTGGATGAGTAATGGAGTGACCCTCTTGCATGCCGGAAAAGGCCATCTCTCTTGGGTTTTAAACTAAATATGAGAGTGAATCTCGCTCTGATACCAATTGTGAGGTCTGGAGCGGCACTAAGAGGGGGGGGGTGGTGAATTAGTGCAGCGGATTAAAACTTGACCTTTTAAAAATCGATTCCGGAGATTCGTATAGAAACTTGATATAACTAAAGAGACTTTAACTTGAAGTAATTCAGGTGAATAAAGTCAGAAGTAGGGAGAAGAATTCCGATCAATTTTGCAGCTAAGAAATTTATGAAACAGAAATTCAAACACTCACATAGCAAATGTACGCAGCAATGTATAGTGGTTCGGTCAAATGACCTACGTCCACTCTTGAAGCCTCCTCCAATGAGGCTCCCAACTTCCACTACCAAATCTCTTAAAGGGGAAGGGCCAAACACCCCTTTACAGCCTTTTACCAGTGGTTCTCTTACTTTATAGAATTTTTACAAGGAGAAGAAAGGAGGTGAACACTTGAGCAATTGAAAGCAGGATTTTGCTATAGCTTAGACTCAAATCTAGCACTGCAAAAGGTCCCTCAACTAGCTAGAAGTAAAGGGATATTTATAAAGCTTTTTGGGATTCAAAAATCCTGCTCAAATAGGGGTCTCATCCGAAATTTTAGCAGACTACACACACACCTTTGCATGTTGTGTATGTGTTGCACTATATGTGGCAGTGGTTGCAACCACCTATCAGGCAATATCACCGCCTGCCTAGGGCGGTGCTACCACCCAAATTATGGTCAACAGGCGGTGCTACCACTTGGGTCTGGCGGTGCTACCGCCTGGGTCCGGCAGTGCTACCATTGGCTCTTGCCAGAAATTGTATGGGCCTAACCTTTGGCTCAATACAGCCCAATTAAAGGCCCAATTGACCCAATACAGGTCTAGACAGGATTAACACCTAGTCTATATCCTAATTAAGTACTAACTATGAACATTTAATGCCAAATTAAACTGACACCATCAAGTTATCTTTCGAAGAGCTTTCCGGCGATCTTCCGGCGGACTTCCGACACTCCCTCGAATTCCTTCTGGCGGACTCCCAGTAGGCTCCCGGATTCTATGGTGAGTTCAACAAGTCTTTGGCACCCTTCCTAACCTTCTTGGTGATCTCCGCGAATCTCCGATGATCTTTCCGGTGAACTTTCGAAACCTTCGGCAAGTCCCCGATTTCATCTCGGTTGGCTCCGGCAGCACTTCCGATGATCCTTCGGACTTCCGGTGGACTTTTGAACTTCTAGCAACTTGACTCCAGTAATTAGCTCTATCATAGTTAATCCTGCACACTTATCTCAAAAATGGATTAGATCAAATAACCATCAATTGACTTCATCATCAAAATCCGAGATTCAACATGCTTCTCCATACTACAATTCGGATGATGTAGCCGCTTGATTCTCAAGCTGGCCTGATCCCAGTTCACTCATCGTTACTAAGGGAATCCTCATAAGTTTCTTCTCCTCCGCTTATTTATATGCTTAAATTCAACAGGTAACCCCACCTAACTTGGGGTTGTGGTCCATGGCATCGACGCACACCACCACGGCTTGGGTCCTCGAGGCCTTGTCTAGGTCTTGAAGGCATGACATATAGCTCGCGGAAGACATCCACCACACATCATGTTTGGCAACCAACGACGGCCCACTCTTCGGCCAACCACACCTTCGAGCATGGGGGGCCATCCTTCGCATTCGCCTCCACCCCCCAAGGGGGTACCGGTGAAGCATCGAAAGCGTGATGCCCAAGCAGGCGTGCCCTTGGCTGGATGGCCTCGGGTGAAACTTGCGTTCAAAGACTCGATGGGTCACGGGATTCTGCAATTCACACCAGGTATCTCATTTTGCTATGTTCTTCATCGATGCCAGAGCCAAGATATTCCTTACCGAGAGTCATCCAATGGGGTCATCGTCAGAATGCTCGCCTCCTGCACATGGCGAGGCCCTACGACTCTGATCTTTGTGTTCCTTCGCACTCTCCATGCTGGGGTTGGTAGTTCATCCTCCCCATCATCCCGCTCGAGGGTGGGCTGATGTTGGGGCATCGTCGGGACAAGCCCGATGAGCATTCATTGATGTATTCGCGGTCATCCTCGTCAATGGGTCTCACCTATGGCTTGTTATGACTTTTTCTTCCTCTAAATGATAAGATTTAGTGGACTTCTCATAATGTCATGGGTGGCAAACCGCCCCCGTCACCTCGATCTGAACACTTCACCGGACCATTCAATCGATAAGAGAGACAAGCGGTGTGTATAAAGGGTTGGGACATAGTCAACAAGAGCTGATGACTCACGCTTACTAGGAATTCCTCGTTGAAGACCAACAATTACAATGATCTATCCCCATCACAATGAAATTTTCAAAGATTACCCGAGCCTGTCAGCCAAGGCTATAGACTTGTTGAATACATTAGTGTAGTGCACGTGCGGCCTAGAACATCTAAAGGCATCATAGACCTGTTATTGCCTCAAACTTCCATGGCCTAAATGGCCATAGTCCCTTTAAGAAGTTGGCCGCAGAGGGATGCCTCCACGTAGCTAGTTAGCAGGTTGAGGTCTTGTTCATTGTTAGAATTAACTAGACAAATCGCTCCACTAACTAAGTATGGCCAAGCACCACCACCCATAAAATAAAAAAAGAGCTATCAATTTGTCAATCCTTGCTATATCTAGACCTAGTAAGTTTTCCCATGTTGAGTCAAATTAAACCGCAGACTCCACTCCTGGTGGTGCCCTTCCATCAATTCCTTTAAGTTTCAGCCTTACAACTATACTCCCCCTAGAACCCAAAGACTTTGATTTCTCATAAGGTGCCGGCGTAGTCCTAAGACTAATATATTCTGATCCCTGGTCGGCATAGTTTATGGTTGAGACTAGGATGGTATTTGATTGTCTTCGAGCCCCTAACTTTCGTTCTTGATTAATGAAAACATCCTTGGCAAATGCTTTCACAATGGTTCATCTTTCATAAATCTAAGAATTTCATCTCTGACTATGAAATACGAATGCCCCAGACTGTTACTCTTAATCATTACTCCGATCTTGAAGGCCAACACAATAAGATCGAAATCCTATGATGTTATCCCATGCTAATGTATCTAGAGCATGGGCTTGCTTTGAGCACTCTAATTTCTTCAAAGTAACAACACCGAAGGCACGACCTAGCCAGTTAAGGCTAGGCATGCATCGTTAATAGAAGGGATAAAACGACTAGTGCACACTGCAAGGTGGACCAATTGACCGATCCTAAAGTTCAACTATGAGCTTTTTAACTGTAACAACTTCAATATATGCTATTGGAGCTGGAATTACCATGGCTGCTAGCACTAGACTTGCCCTCCAATGGATCCTCATTGAGGGATTTCGATTTTACTCATTCCAATTACTAAACTTGAAGAGCCTGATATTGTTATTTATTGTCACTACCTCCCTGTGTCAAGATTGGGTAATTTGTGCACATGCTGCCTTCCTTGGATGTGGTAGCCATTTCTCAGGCTTCCTCTCTGAAATCGAACCCTAATTCTCTGTCACCCATCACCACCATGGTAGGCTCCTATCCTACCATCGAAAGTGGATAGGATAGAAATTTGAATGATGCGTCATCGGCACGAGGGCCATGCGATTTATTGAGTTATCATGAATCATTAGAGCAATGGGCAAAGCCCTTGTTAGCCTTTTATCTAATAAATGCATCCCTTTCGGAAGTCAGGGTTTGTTGCACGTATTAGCTCTAGAAATACTATGATTATCCGAGTAGCACATACCATCAAACAAACTATAACTGATTTAATGAGCTATTCGCAATTTCATAGTAATAGTTCATACTTACACATGCATGGCTTAATCTTTGAGACAAGCATATGACTACTAGCAGGATCAACTAGGTAGCACGTCCTCCATGATGCTAAGCCTAGCGTGCCCACCTAGCACCACATAGGAAAGGGGGGCAACGATGGGATGATTGTCATCTGTCAAAGGGCAGCTAAGAAAGCCAACCGATCATGTTCCATTAGTCGAAAGACCCTTGGGATTATTAGGATCTGAGCGGCACTAAAGGGGGGGGGGGGGTGAATTAGTGCAGCGGATAAAACTCGTAAATTTGAAATGATTTTGGAAAGAGTTATTCATACAAAAATTTCAGTCCGACGAATGAGATTTGAGTAAAGTGATTGAGAGTAGAGAGAAGAAGATTAAAAGATTTGTAGCTAAGTAAAAAATAAGATATAGCAATTAAAACTCACACATTTAGAATAGTAAACAACGATGTATAGTGGTTCAGTCAAATGACTTATGTCCACTTCCAAAACCTCCTCTGATGAGGTTCTCAACTTTCACTATCAAATCTTCGTAAAGGGGAAAGACTAAGCACCCCTCTTACAAACTTTTTACAAGTGGCTCACACTCTTACAGAATTTTGGCAAAGTAAAAATGTGGGAGGTGAACACTCAAGCTATCGAACATGATTTTGCTATTGCTTAGACTCAGTTTTTATCACTTCTCAATGTGCTTAGCTAGTTGAGAAGAGAGGGGTATTTATAGACTCAATTAGCTTCAGAATTGGAGCCAAAAAGAGTCATACCCCAAATTTCTAGGTACTAGCGGTATCACCGCCAGTTGACCCTACTTTGTTAGTATACTGGGTGCTACCACTGCCCAGTCTGACAGTACTATCGCCTGATAGGGTCCTTGGACTCTATGGACTAGCGATACCACCATTTGTCATGTGGTACCACCGCTGATAGGTAATAACTATCAATGTACCACTGCTAACCTGGGGTGATACCATCACCTAGACCACTTGGGAATTGGTTCCCGAGGTGGTGCCAACGCCCCAGTCTAGCGGTGCCATCGCCAGACATGGTCCAATACTATTGAATGGGCCTTAAATCCGACCCAATTCAGTCTAAATAAGGCCTAATTGGCCCCTACTAGGGTTAATCAAGATTATCACCTAATCCTAACCCTAATTATATACTGACTATGAATTTGAAACATATTCCTAAGCAAATTTTAAATCGGCAACATCGAGTTTTCTTTTGACGAGATTCCGATGAACTTCCGACAGACTTCTGACACACCCTCGGATTTCTTCTAGCGGACTCTCAACAGACTCCTGGACTTTATGGCGAGTTTGACAAATCTTTGGCAAGCATCCAAAACTTCTAAGTGAGCTCCGCGAACCTCCGACAATCTTTCCGGTGAACTTCTAAAACCTTCGGTAAGTCCCCGAATCATTCTCGGCTGGTTTCGGCAGCACTTCTGATGATCCTTCAGACTTCCGGCAGACTCTTGAACTCTTAACATACTTGACTATGGAAATTTGCTTTATGTCTTCATTGCTATTGTAGTTAATCCTGCATACTTATCTTAATAATATGGATTAGATCAAATAACCCATCAATTTACTTCATCATCAAGATCTGAGATTCAATAATCTCTCCCTTGTTTATGATGATAATCAATTGATGATAGAGTTAATCTTAACTCTCCCTATCAATATGTCATATTATGAGAAGGAAAACACTTGAATTCAATCTCCTTGAATTTAAGCTGAGACTGATAAGTTTTGTAAGGATCTAAAAGGCACTAAGAGGGGGGGGGGGGTGAATTAGTGCAGTGGATTAAAATCATACTTTTGAAATCGATTATGCAAAAACACAAGTTCGTAGGAAGATTTCGATGTGGCGAAAGAGAACTTGAAAGTAATTGCTTACGTAAAGGAAATAACTATGAACTAAACAACTTGCAGCCAAGAAATAAAATGATTCAAGAATGTAAACACTCACATATTTATGAACACAATGATGTATAGTGGTTCGGTCAAATGACCTACATCCACTCTTGAAGCCTTTACGATGAGGCTCCGCTCTTCCTCTATCATATTCTTTGAGGGGGATGGACCAAATACCCCTTTTTCATCCCTTTACAAGAAGTCCACACTTGTACAAGATTTCTCAAGAAGAAGAAGAAGGTGAACACTTAGCAAGAACAAGACTTTTCAAGACTTTTCAAAAGCTCAAGACTAAGATTCTAACTCACAAAAGGGTGCCCTTTCAGCTGAGAAAGGGGGTATTTATAGATCCAAAGTGGATTCAATTGGGCTCCAAATTTGAAATCAAATCTGGGTGGTCGGTGGGTTGTCGCTAGCGCCAGTGCTTATCCTCGTGTGTGTCCGCCGATCGACGTGACAGTGGGCGGCGTACCATCGCTGTGCAGCGGTGCTACCGCTCAAGTCAGTGGATCGGCGGTGCCACCACCCGCCAGGCGTTCCACCGCTTGTCATGCGTATGGGGCGGTGCTACGCTCCGCACAGCGGTTCCACCACTGTCTGTATAGGGGCGGTGCTATCGCTCCAACCAGGCGGTGCCACCGCCCAGCCGGGTGGTTCAACCGCCGCCCATTCCAAAGCCGAATGGGCCTGCTTTAAGCCCCAACTTGGCCCCCACTGAATTTAGGCAGGATTTTCTTTTCCTAAATCCTTGCTCTACTCATGTGCAAACTACAAACTTAAAAACATAACTCAACGTGATTTGATCCAACACTCTTCAAGTCAACTTCCAGCGAGCTTTACGGCGAGATTCCGGTAGGCTTCCGATGCTTCCCTCGGATTACTTCCAGTGGACTCCAAGCATACTCCCGGATTGTATGGCGAGCTCAACGAGTCTTCGGCTAGCTTCCGAATCTTCCCGGTAAGTTTCGCGAACCTTCGACGATCTTTGAGATGAACTTTCGAAAACTTCGGCAAGTCCCTGATTCGATCTTGGATGGTTCCGGCAACACTTCCAAAAATCTCTCGGACTTCCGATGAACTCTTGAACCCCCGACGGACTTGACCTCGGTAAATCACTTTATGTTTTCTTCCCATCGTAGTTGTTCCTGCACACTTATCTCGACAAAGTAGATTAGAACAAATATTTCACCAATTGACTTCATCATCAAAATCTGAGATTCAACAATCTCCCCCTTTTTGATGATGACAATCAATTGGTGATGGAGTTACTCTTAACTCCCCCTATCTATATGCCATAAAAAAATTGCTTGAATTCAATTTTTGAATTCAACACAATAAATTTAACTTCATGATGTACTTAATGATGACCAAGTCGATGTTGGACATTAAGATGTCAAATAGGTATCAAAGATATCAATGAAGTATACATAATTAAAAACATGATATCAAGAACCTAAATAAGCATTTTAACTTGCAATAACTTGTAAAGCATGAAAAATGCATATAACTGTCAACATAATACACATATTATTTCTCCCCCTTTGTCATCAACAAAAAGGAAACGAGAGATTCATATGTAATAATAAAGGATGGCCGAAAAATATCACAAATGTGGAAAAGAAAATCAATCAAAAAGCCGAAAATCATATCACAGTGGCCAAGAAGATATAATGAAGATAATACAACATATATGTCTAACTACATAGATGTAAAAGTTGCACACAAGTTTACAACGTTCAAAAAGAAAATACAGCAAGCTACTCCTCAGGAGGAATGCCAAGATGCTTATACATGTGATCGATCTTTAGGTTCATCTTCCGCATCTCTTTCAAAATTTCAATTTGCTGTAGTTTTACTTCATTTAACTCTCTCATGATCGGATCGTCAGAAGATGGAGCAGAAAATGTCACTGATGTAGCTGCAACAAAAGGATCAGGAGGAGGAGATTCATTTTCCCTAAGGACTGGTGTTTCAGGATGGTCTACTGGTGGGGGAGGTATATCACTTCTCCTAGGTTGTCTAACCCCTATTCCATGCTCAAATGTACACCTAAGTCACCTAAGTAGTTTAACGTCAATGATATTAAATCTATCCACTTGTATTACTTCTTCATTTGGTGGAATGCAAATATTATGGGCATGCAATAGTTTAGTTATTAAACCTCCATATGGTAACATTGATCCTTTAGAAAGGACCTCTATCATGTGCTGCCGGATTAGGTATCCAAAACAAAAATGTTGTCTGGTCATGATCCAATATAAGGTACCTAACTCAATGAAACTGATCTTATCATGATGGAACTATTTAGGAATGACAATGCTTACAAGAATGTGATGTAAAAGTTTAGAGTTAAAAGGTAGTAAATGTTCACAACTCTTGGGGATTATACCTAAATTTGGGTTTGCAAACATGGTTTCTAAAGCTTCAGAGTGGTTGGCACCAATTGTGTCTATATCCCATTTTCCTTAAAAATAACACCCTAACTCTTTCTCAATAATTCCAATTAATGAGCATATAGTATTATCACATATTTGGATCTCATTACCTAGAAGATAAGTTGACAAGCCATCATCATTCACAATTAAATTAGCATAGAATAATTTAACTAAGCATGGATAAATAGGTTCAACAATTTACAAAATAGGTAAGGCCTCTAAGTCTGCAAACCACATGATAGGTTTTAGGCTCTCTAATTGATTCAAATCAACATATTTTCCTTTATAAATGGGTCTAGAACCAAGTTCAAAAAATCTAAGGGAAGCTTCTTGTGATTTAAACAAGGATTGGTCAAATGAATCTACCTCCATCCTTTTTCCTTTGTCTCTTGATGTTCTTTTAGGAGCCATTTCTATTTAGGATAGATCAATAATCAATTGAAGAAAGGAATTAAACTAGACAAGAAAAGGAAAGAGAAATAATTCGGTTTTTACCTTAGATTGTTCCTTTGAGATGTAGGGAGCTTGAATCAAAGTAAGATCTCCTTCTTAGGCTTCTTAGAGGGAAGAAATGATGCTTGGGAGGGTTTAGAGGAGTGTAGAGAGGTGAGGAAGATACTCTCGGGTTAGGGGGGCAGTTCTACGTTCTAACTCACCCCTTATAAAAGGGGTGTTGGGTGGTACTATCTTTCAAAGAAAGGTTCCACCGCTGGTGACTACCTAGGCAAAGGTGCTACACGCCAGAGCACAAAAATCCGTATTTCATTATTTTTTTTTAAAAAAAATTTGTTCTTAGAGATGGGATAAAGTCAAAAAGAATTTGATGAAAATAAATCCAAGAGGAAAAATCAAAATGTATGGAATCAAATCGATGAAAACCATAATTTCAAGGAAAGATATCATCAAATAGAGCTTACTTATTTGGACAGTTTAACATGCCTAATTCCCTTCTAATAAAATCAAATTATTCCTCATTTAAAGGTTTTGTAAAAATATCCGCTAATTAATGATTTGTATCAACAAATTCAAGGGTGACATCTCTACTACTTACATGATCACGTATAAAATGATGCCTAATGTCAATGTGCTTAGTTCGAGAGTGTTGAATCGGATTTTTAGTTAGACAAATAGCACTCGTGTTATCACATTTTATAGGAATGTTTTTTAAGTAAATTCCATAGTCTTCTAGTGTATTTTTCATCCAGATAACCTGTGCACAGCATGCACTTGCAGCTATATATTCAGCTTCTGCCATAGATAGTGCAACCGAATTTTATTTCTTGGAAGTCCAAGAAACAAGTGCATGTCCTAGAAATTGGCATGTTCTGGATGTGCTTTTTCTATCTATTTTACATCCACCAAAATCCGCATCTGCATAAGCTTTCAAATCAAAGTTATCAGATTTTGGATACCATAATCCAAGATTAGGGGTCCCTTTAAGATATCTAAGAATCCTCTTAATAGCTTTCAAGTGAGATAGCTTAGGATTAGCTTGGAATCTTGCACATAGCCCTACACTGAACATGATGTTAGGTCTGGTTGCAGTGAGATAAAGCAGGCTACCTATCATGCCCCTATAAGTTTTTTGATCAAAACTTTCTCCATTTTCATCCATATCTAATTTAGCGGAGGTGCTCATAGGAGTGCTAATATCTTTTGATCCATCCATGTTAAATCGTTTTAACAATTCCAATGTGTATTTTGATTGATTTAGAAATATACCATCACTTAGTTGCTTGATTTGTAGTCCTAAAAGAAAATTTAGTTCTCCCATTAGGCTCATCTCAAATTCATCACTCATATCCTTAGCAAATAATTCACATAGTGATTTATTACAAGACCCAAAAATAATATCATCAACATAAATTTGAACAATAAGAAAATTATTTTCAAAATGTTTAATAAACAATGTAGTATCAACCTTGCCTTTAGTGAAATCATTTGAAATTAAAAAAGAACTAAGTCTCTCATACCAAGCCCTAGGGGCTTGTTTTAGACCATATAGAGCCTTAGTTAGCTTAAACACGTGGTTAGGAAATAGAGAGTTTTCAAATCCGGGTGGTTATTCAATATACACTTCTTCAGAAATAAAACCATTTAAGAATGCACTTTTGACATCTATTTGAAATAATTTGAAATCTTTACTACTAGCATAGGCAAAGAGCATCCTAATGGCTTCCAATCGTGCCACTGGAGCGAAGGTCTCTTCGTAATCGATACCTTCTTCTTGGTTGAAACCTTTGGCCACTAGCCTAGCCTTGTTTCTAACCATGATACCGTATTCATCTTGCTTGTTTCTAAAGACCCACTTAGTACCAATAACTAAGTGGTCATTAGGTCTAGGAACAAGCTTCCATACCTCATTCCTCTCAAATTGATTCAATTCTTCTTGCATTGCGATAACCCAAGAATCATCTTTCAGGGCATCAACAATGCATTTTGGTTCAACTTGAGAAAGAAAAGCGACATGGGCACAAAAATCTTTGAAAGAAGAGCGAGTTTGAACCCCTTTCGATGCATCTCCTATAATTAACTCCTTGGGATGAGCATCTACATACTTCCATTCCTTGGGTAAGGAAGTTTGGGAAGAAGATGCATCCAAGTTGTCATTTTGAGGAGAGGGTTCATTCAAATTCAAATTATCAAGACCAAAATCATCATCAAAATCTTTCTTCTTAAATTCAAATTTCATTAAAAACCACATGAATAGATTCTTCTATAAGTAAGGTTCTTTGTTGAAAACACAAAAGCCTTAGAAACCGAAGAATAACCAAGAAATATGCCTTCATTGGCTTTTGCATCGAATTTTCCTACGACATCCTTTTCATTTAAAATACGGCATTTACAACCAAAAACTTAAAAATAAGAAACATTGGGGTTTTTAACATTCCTTAATTCATATGGTGTTTTAGATAAGGATTGTCTCACTAGAACTCTATTCATAACATAGCAAGCCGTATTCACGGCTTCGGCCTAAAAATATTTTGGTAAATTATATTCATTTAACATGGTTCTAGCCATTTCTTGCAAACTTCTATTTTTCCTTTCCACTACTCCATTTTGTTGTGGATTTCTTGGAGTAGAGAAGTGATGATTGTATCTATTTATTTCACAAAATTTTGAAGTCATGATTTTGAAATTCACCTCCATGATCACTGAATTGATGAAATCATAAAACCTTTTTCATTTTGAGTGAGTTTACAAAATTTAGAGAAACATTTAAAACAATCACTTTTATGAGCCAAGAAATAGGTCCAAGTGTATCTACTATAGTCATCCACAATTACAAAGGCATATTTGCTACCTCCTAGGCTTGTTATGTCAATTGGTCCAAATAAGTCCAAATGGATCAATTGCAATGGTCTAGTGGTGCTAATTTGATTTTTTGATTTGAAACTAGTCTTTATTTGTTTTCCTAGTTGACATGCATCACATACCTTATCCTTAACAAATTTCATGTTTGGGATACCTCTTACTAATTCTCTAGATGAAATCTTAGAGATTAGTTTCATGCTTGCATGGCCTAATCTCCTATGCCAAAGCCAAGCATCATCATTCAAAACCAAAAAGCACATTTCATTACTTAATTTATCAATATTTATGGTGTAGACATTGTTTTGTTTTAAAGCAATCATGGATATGTTGTTGTTGGGTTTTTCAATAATGCAAACATTAGATTCAAATCTAACAACATAACCTTTATCACATAATTGACTAATACTTAAAAGATTATGTTTTAAACCATCAACTAGTAACACATCATCAATTAGGATACTCGATTTGTTACCTATGGTTCCCTTGCCAATGATTTTACCCTTGTTGTTGTCTCCGAAGGTGACATATCCTTCTTCTTTGCTAGTGAGCATAGAGAAATGAGATGGATCTCCGGTCATGTGCCTTGAGCATCCACTATCAAGATACCATTTCTTGCTCCTAGCTTGTGAGTTTGTCTACAAAAGAGGATGGTTTTAGGTACCCATTTGATTTTGGGCGCCTTACAAATTGATCTACTTACTTTGTAATTTATCATTGAATTGTTTATGGTTCCTTTAGGAACCCATATCAATTTTTGTGGATTAATTTTCTTGAATGGACATTTGTAAGCAATATGACCCGTTTTGCCACAAAAATTACATTTCAAATGGGGTGATACATGCAATGTAGGCCCTTTAATGAAGGTGGTGGGATTTTGGTGAGAACCTCTCACAAATCCGATTCCACTTCTATTTCCGACGTGACCTTTGTTAGCAAGAATCATGTCCAAGCCCTTGCTACCGACCTTAAACATGTTTAGGGTCTCTTTGAGTAGCAAGTTCTCCCTCTTTGTTGCATCTAAGTCTTCACACTTAGAGCATGGGGGTAGAGAAGAGTTTTGAAGACTATTGAACTTACTTTGTAATAAAGCATGCTCTTTCTTAAGCAAATTGAACTTCTTACTAATAGTTCTACATTCATCAAATAACTCATGAAAAGCCATAGAAAGTTCATCGAAAGATAATTCTTCATTAAGTAACTCACTAACCTCTTCTCCTAATGCCATTAGTGCGAAGTTTGCCTCCTCTTTGTTGCTAGCTTCTTCAACCTCGGAGTCACTTGAATCATCCCACGTGGCCTTCAAGGCTTTTTTCTTCTTGAATTGCTTCTTCTTGGCTTGAGGGCATTCATTCTTGAAGTGTCCCGGCTTCTTGCATTCGTAGCAAATAACTTGATCCTTTTTGTGTTCAAATTTGCTTTTTGTGTCATTTTTAAATTTGTTCTTTCTTATAAATTTCTTAAACTTTCGAGTTAGAAGTGCAATGTCATTGTCACTGTCCTCATCACTTGATGTTCCTTTCAAGTGGTCTTCTTGTGTTCTAAGTGCCATATCCTTCCTGTTCTTTGGAAGGGGATTCTCAAGCTCTTCATGAGCATGGCACGTCATCTTGTAGGTCATTAGAGATCCAATAAATTCTTCAAGCGAAAATACTTTAAGATCCTTGGCCTCTTGAATGGCCGTGACCTTTGGATCCTAACTCTTTGGAAGGGATCTTAAAATTTTAGTTACCAATTCAAAATTAGAAAAACCTTTACCAAGAGCTTTAAGTCCATTGATGACATCCGTAAAGCGGGTGTACATGTCTGCAATGGACTCATTTGGTTTCATCTGAAAAAGTTCATAGGAATGCACCAGAATGTTGATTTTGGACTCTTTCACTCGGCTAGTGCCTTCATGAGTGATTTCAAGAGTGCGCCAAATATCAAATGCCGATTTACAAATAGAAACCCGATTAAACTCATTCTTATCAAGCGCACAAAATAAGGCATTCATAGCCTTTGCATTGAGAGCAAAAATCTTCCTCTCCGACTCATTCCACTCACTCATCGGAAGAGAAGATTTTGCAAAGCCATTTTCAACAATGTTCCAAAGTTCGAAGTCCATGGAAATGAGAAAAATCCTTATATGAGTCTTCCAATACGTATAATCCGACCTATTAAACATAGGCGGACGAGTAATGGAGTGACCCTCTTGCATACCGGAGTAGGCCATCTCTCTTGGGTTTTAAACCAATATGAGAGCAAACCTTGCTCTGATACCAATTGTAAGGATCTAAAAGGCACTAAGAGGGGGGGGGGTGAATTAGTGCAGCGGATTAAAATCGTACTTTTGAAACCGATTTTGCAAAAACACAAGTTCGTAGGAAGATTTCGATTTGGCGAAAGAGAACTTGAAAGTAATTGCTTACGTAAAGAAAATAACTATGAACTAAACAACTTGCAGCCAAGTAATAAAATGATTCAAGAATGTAAACACTCACACATTTATGAACACAATGATGTATAGTGGTTCGGTCAAATGACCTACATCCACTCTTGAAGCCTTTACGATGAGGCTCCGCTCTTCCACTAGCAAATCCTTTGAAGGGGAAGGACCAAATACCCCTTTTACAACCCTTTACAAGAAGTTCACACTTGTACAAGATTTCTCAAGAAGAAGAAGAAGGTGAACACTTAGCAAGAACAAGACTTTTCAAGACTTTTCAAAAGCTCAAGACTAAGATTCTAACTCTCAAAAGGGTGCCCTTTCAGCTGAGAAAGGGGGGGTATTTATAGATCCAAAGTGGATTCAAAATTGGGCTCCAAATTTGAAATCAAATTTGGAGTTCCCAGGTTCTGGTGGTCAGAGGCGGTGCCACCGCCTGTGTCAGTCTGTTGACTGACGTACAGGGGCGGTACCACCGCCCCAGGCAGGCGGTGCTACCGCTCCAGTCTGGTGACTGGGGCGGTGCCACCGCCCCAGCCAGGCGGTTCCACCGCCTGTCTGTGTACAGGGGCGGTGCTACCGCTCCAGACAGGCGGTTCCACCGCCTGTCTGTGTACAGGGGCGGTGCTACCGCTCCAGCCAGGCGGTGCCACCGCCCCAGGCTGGGCGGTTCAACCGCCTGGCCCATTCAGCCAAAGCCGAATGGGCCCTGTTTAAGCCCCAACTTGGCCCAGTAGAGGCCCGGTTGGCCCCCATTGAATTTAGGTAGGATTTTCTTTTCCTAAATCCTTACTCTACTCATGTGCAAACTACGAACTTAAAAACATAACTCAACGTGATTTGATCCGATACTCTTCAAGTCAACTTCCGGCGAGCTTTACGGTGAGATTCCGGCAGGCTTCCGATGCTTCCCTCGGATTGCTTCCAGTGGACTCCCAGGATACTCCCGGATTGTATGGCGAGCTCAACGAGTCTTCGGCTAGCTTCCGAATCTTCCCGGTAAGTTCCGCGAACCTTCGACGATCTTTGAGATGAACTTCCGAAAACTTCGGCAAGTCCCTGATTCGATCTTGGATGGTTCCGGCAACACTTTCGAAAATCTCTCGGACTTTCGATGAACTCTTGAACCCCCGACGGACTTGACCTTGGTAAATCACTTTATGTTTTCTTCCCATCGTAGTTGTTCCTGCACACTTATCTCGACAAAGTATATTAGAACAAATATTTCACCAATTGACTTCATCATCAAAATCCGAGATTCAACAAGTTTCATCCGTTGAACTTATCATCATGCTTAACAAGCATGACCTTTCATTCATAAATACAAAACCTCTTATTTTTCTCATTTTGAAAATAATGTCAAGGTATGACACCCAATTTCAAGTCGAATAATGATAGACATTTATCACTTCGACAAATGATACCAATTATAATTTGAAATATAACAAGGATCAAATAATATCAATATAAAAAGCACAAATGCAAGGCATGATATCATTTTTCCAATACATCATCAAATGAGATGATATCTTATCATATCAATAAAAGATACCAAATTTTAAACATGATATGATAACAATCTTTCAAAAATTTACATGTTAAGCATGTATGAACCATTTGCGATACATGTGATACATTGCGATACGCTAAAAATTTTATTGCGATGCTTTTAAAGATAGCAACCAATTTTCGATTACAAAGCATGGCAAAAGCAATTATATTGTAATATAAAACATATAAGACTTGTATCATTCCATCAAGTCATTGTGATACGATATGTTACATTTAAGTCATTTATTAAGTCATTGCGAGACGATAAGATACATATAAGTCATTTATCAAGTCATGGATTTATTTGCCATATTCTTCTCGATGCATGTAAGGTATTAAGTCATCAATTTATTTTACCATTTTCTTCTCCCCCATTGTCATCAACAAAAAGGAGGTGAATTATGATTTCAAAAAAATGGTAAAGATAGTCATCATAAGGTATCATGATGCTAGTCATTTATCAACCATATCAAAATTGTAAAGGTAATCATCAAACATATACGATACATAAGAATGAGGCTTAAATTTACTTTGAAAACAAGTTGAATATCATGTAAAGTATGTCATCCGAGATGGATAAACCCGAAAAGTGATTTGATGATTCTTATTCATGTTTATGAAATCCAGAAAATGATCTTTTATCATTTATCAAGTCATGAAAGATTCATACATGAAAGCGGTTCAAGATGTAATTTTGTAAAATTGTAAAGTGGAAGTACAGATCATTAAAGCTATTTATCAAACATTTAGTCATTTGTCAAACATATTAATAAGAGCTCATATCAAAAATTCGTGAGAGAGAGAGAGAGATCAAAAATTCATGAAGAAGTTCAACTTAGCATTTATGAAGTGGAGCACCTCAACATCAAAAGTTTCATAGAAAAAGACTCAACTCAATATTCTTATAAGAATCCATGAGACAGAAGATAAACCACAAAAGCTCAAGACTTAATGATTAGCACAAGAGTTAAGAATAAAGTCCAAAGAGAGTATAATAAACACTTAAGAGCATAATCTTTATGCAAAATTTATGACATTAATCTATACATATGTCAAGTTTCAAATGGTATGAAAATCATAAAAACCATTTAATCATCCCAATAGAGATAGAGGGAGTATAAAACCAATTTCACTGCATCATCGAAGGGGATGATATTACTAAAGATTCATCAACTGAAGAAGGAGGAGAATCAAAATATTACGATCAAAGGATAAAAATGAAAGCTCAGTTCAAAATATGATATTATAAAGATGTCATCCAAAATTTGAAAATAATAACAAGTTGAGATTACGAAAAACAGAAGTTAAAAATTTTGAAAAAGGAACATACAACATCTTCATGTATTAGGACAATTTAGCATTCTTAATTCTCTTCTAATGAAGTCAAATTATTCTTCATTTAGGGGTTTTGTGAAGATGTCTGCTAATTAGTGTTTTGTATTAATAAATTCTAGAATGACATCATTATTATTGACATAAGCTCATATAAAGTGATGCCTAATGTCAATATATTTAGTTCTAGAGTGTTGAATGGGATTTTTGGTTAGACAAATAGCACTTATGTTATCACATTTTATGAAAATATTCTTTAAATGAATTCCATAGACTTCTAAAGTATTTTTCAACTAAACAACTTGTGCATAACATACACTAGCGGTTATGTATTCAGCATCGACCGTAGATAGTGCAATCAAATTTTGTTTCTTGGAAGTCCAAGAAATAAGTGCTTGTCCTAAAAATTGGCATGTTCTAAATGTGCTTTTTCTATCTATTCTATATTTGCCAAAATTCACATCCGCATAGGCTTTTAAATCAAACTCAATGGATTTTGGATACCATAATCCTAGGTTAGGAGTTCCTTTAAGATATCTAAGGATTCTTTTAATGGCTTTAAGGTGAGATAACTTAGGGTTAGCTTAAAATTTTGAACAAAGTCCTACACTAAACATGATATCCGGTCTAGTTGCGGTGAGGTAAATTAAGCTACATATCATTCCCCTATATGTTTTTTGATCAAAATTTTTTCCACTTTCATCCAAGTCTAACTTAATAGAAGTACTCATAAGAGTATTTATGGCTTTTGAACCATCCATGTTAAATCATTTTAACAATTCTAATATATATTTAATTTGATTAAGAAATATACCATCACTAAGTTGTTTAATTTATAATCTTAAAAAAAATTAATTCACCCATTAGATTCATTTCAAATTCATGACTCATACACTTAGTAAATGATTCACATAGTGATTCGTTAACAGAACCAAAGATAATATCATCAACATAGATTTGAATAATAAGAAAATTATTTTTAAAATATTTAATAAATAATATAATATCGACCTTGCTTTTAATAAAATTATTTGAAATTAGAAATGAACTAAGTCTCTCATACCAAGCCCTTGGGGATTGTTTTAACCCATAGAGAGCGTTGGTCAATTTAAACATATGATTAGGAAAAAGTGAGTTTTCAAAACTGGGTGGTTATTCAACAAATACTTCTTTGGAAATAAAACTATTTAAGAAAGCACTTTTGATATCCATTTGATATAACTTAAAATTATTACTACTAGCATATGCAAGGAGCATCCTAATAGCTTCTAATCTTGCCTTCGCTCCCTTCATAATCAATATATTCTTCTTGGTTGAAACCTTTGGCCACTAATCTAGTCTTGTTTCTAACCACGATGCCAAGTTCATCTTACTTATTTCTAAATACCCATTTAGTACCTATAACTAAATGGTCACTTGGTCTAGGAACAAGCTTTCACACCTCATTCCTCTAAAATTGGTTCAACTCCTCTTGCATTGTCATAACCCAAGAATCATTTTTCAAGACTTCGTCAATGCACTTAGGTTCAATTTGAGAAAGGAAAGTGGTATTGGCATAAAAATTCCTAAAAGAGGAATGAGTTTGAACCCCTTTTAATGTGTCTCCTATAATTAGCTCCTTTGGATGGGTATCTACATATTTCTATTCCTTACGTATGGAAGTTTAGGAAGAAGATGCATCCAAATTGCTATTTTGAGGAGAGGGTTCATTCAAATTTAAACCATCAAAACCAAGATCACAATCAAAATCATTTTTCTTAAATTTGGAAACTTCATTAAAAACTACACTCTTCTATAATCATGGTTCTTTTATTAAAAATACAAAAATCTTTAGAAACAAAAGAGTAATAAAGAAAGATGCCTTCATCGGATTTAGCATCGAATTTTCCTAAGGCATCCTTTTCATTCAAGATAAAGCATTTGCAATGAAAACTTTAAAATAAGAAACATTTGATTTTTTATTATTCCACAATTCATAAAGAGTTTTAGATAGAGATGGTCTTATTAGAACCCTATTCATGACATAACAAGCCGTATTAATGGCTTCGGCCTAAGAGTATTTGGGTAAACTATATTCATTTAACATCGTTCTTATCATTTCTTGTAAATTTCTATTCTTTCTTTCTACTACTCCATTTTGTTGAGGATTCCTCAAAGTAGAGAAGTTGTGGTTATATCCATTAGATTCATAAAAATTTTGAAAGTCACAATTTTAGAATTCACTATCGTGATCACTGTGAATCGATAAAATCATGAAACCCTTTTCGTTTTGAGAAAGTTTACAAAATTTAAATAAACATTTAAAGCAATCACTTTTGTGAAGTAAGAAATAGGTCCAAGTGAATCTACTATAGTCATCTATAATTTCAAATGTATATTTGCTACCTTCCAAGCTCGTTGTGTCAATTGGTCCAAATAAATCTATATAGATCAATTTTAATGGTCTAGAAGTGCTTATTTGATTCTTTAGTTTGAAGCTAGTTTTTATTTATTTTCCTAGTTGACAAGCATCACATACTTTGTCTTTATGAACTTAAATATTGGGAATACCTCTTACAAGTTCTTTAGATGTGATTTGAGAGATTAGTTTCATACTAGCATGACCTAATCTCCTATGCCAAAGCCAAGCATCATCATTCAAAACTGAAAAATATATTTCATTACTAAAATCATTAATGTTTATAGTGTAGACATTATTTTGTTTTAGTGTAATCATAGATGTGCTATTGTGTGATTTTTCAATAATGCAAGCATTAGATTCAAATTTTACAGTATATCCCTTATCATATAATTGACTAATGCTCAGAAGATTATGCTTTAAACCATCTACCAATAATATATCTTCAATTCAAAATTTTGATTTGTTACCTATAGTCCCCTTGCCAATGATTTTACCTTTATTATTGTCTCCAAAGGTGATATACCCTTCGTATTAGCTAGTGAGCTTAGAGAATTGAGATGGATCTCCGGTCACATACCTTGAGCATTCACTATCAAGGTATAATCTCTTGCTCCTAGCTTGTGTGGGTGAATGTGTCTATAAAAGAGGATGAATTTTTGGTACTCATTTGAACTTAGGTGCCTCAAATATTGATCTACTAAACTTGTCATTATTCATTGAGTTCCTTATCATTCCTTTAGGAACCCATATTAACTTATGTGGGCTAAGTTTCTTATACGGACATTTGTAAGCAATATGTTCAGATTTGCAACAAAAGTTACATTTTAATTGAGATGATACATGTAGTGTGGGTCCTTTAATGAAGGTGGTTGGAGTTCGGTGAGATCCACTCATGAATCTAATTCTACTTCTTTTTTCGACGTGACCCTTGTTTGCAAGGATTATCTCCAAGCCCTTGCTACTGACCTTAAACTTATTTAGGGTCTCTTTAAGTAGCAAGTTCTCATTTTTTATTGCCTCGAAGTGCTCACACTTAGAGCATGTGGGTAAAGAGGGGGTATCAATTTTAAGACTATCAAGCTTATTGACTAAGAGAGCATGCTCCTTTAATAAATTGAACTTTTTACTAATAGCTCTACACTCATCAAATAATTCATGAAAAGTAATTAAAAGTTCGTCGAAAGATAAATCTTCATTAAATAACTCATTTACCTCATCTCCTAATGCCATTAATGCGAAGTTGGCCTCCTCTTTGTTGCTTGCTTTCTCATCTTCGGAGCCACTTGAGTCTTCCCATGTCGCCTTTAGAGCTTTCTTCCTCTTTGGTTGCTTCTTCTTAGCTTAGGAGCATTCACTTTTGAAGTGCCCTGGCTTCTTGTATTCATAACATATAACTTGATTCTTTTTGGGTTTAAGTTTATTTTTAATGTCATTTTTAAATTTATTTCTTCTTATAAATTTTTTAAATTTTTGAGTTAAAAGTGCAAGTTCATCATCAAGGTCCTCATCACGTGAAGATTTCTTCAAGTGATCTTTTTGTGTTCTCAATGTCATATCCTTCTTGTTCTTTAGAAGGGGGTTCTTTAGCTCATCATGAGTATAACATGTCATTTTGTAGGTCATTAAAGACTCAATAAGTTCTTTAAGAAAAAAAATTTTTAAGGTCCTTGGCCTCTTGAATAGCCGTAACTTTTGGATCCCAACTCTTTGAAAGGGATCTTAAAATTTT
Source organism: Musa troglodytarum (assembly GCA_023547065.1). Classification (NCBI taxonomy): domain Eukaryota; kingdom Viridiplantae; phylum Streptophyta; class Magnoliopsida; order Zingiberales; family Musaceae; genus Musa; species Musa troglodytarum. The sequence goes on from CP097504.1 coordinate 18,043,181, forward strand.
TATTACAAGTTCATAATTAGATTACCAAGTGCTTTGAGTCCATTGACAACATCTGTGAAATGGGTATACATGTCTCCAATGGACTCACTTGGTTTCATTCGAAACAATTCATAAAAATGGACCAAAAGGTTGATTTTGGACTCTTTCACTTGGATAGTGCCTTCATGAGTGATTTCAAGAGTATGCCAAATATCAAAAGTCAATTCATAAATCGAAACACAATTAAACTCATTTTTATCAAGTGCACAAAATAAAGCATTTATAGCCTTTTCATTTAGAGCAAAAATCTTCTTCTCTGATTCATTCCATTCGTTCATCGGAAGAGAAGATTTTTGAAATCCATTTTCAACGATATTCCAAAGTTCAAAATCCATAGAAATAAGAAAAATCTTCATACGAGTCTTTCAATAGGTGTAATCTGACATATTAAACATAGGCGGATGTGTAGTTGAATGAGCCTCTTGCATGCTGGAATGCGTTCTCTCTTGGGTTTTAAATCAAATGAGAGTGACTGAGCTCTAATATCAATTGCTAGGATCTGAGCGGTACTAAGAGGAGGGGTGAATTAGTGTAGTGGATAAATCCTGTAAATTTGAAACGATTTCGGAAAGATTTATTCGTACAGAAATTTTGGTTCGACAAATGAGATTTGAGCAAAGTAATTCGAGAGAATGTGATTGAGAGTAGAGAGAAGAAGATTAAAAGATTTGCAGCTAAGTAAAGAATAAGATGCAGCAATTAAAACTCATATATTCAGAGTAGTACGCAGCGATGTATAGTGGTTCAGTCAAATGACCTACGTCCATTTTCGAAACCTCCTCCGATGAGGTTCCCAACTTCCACTATCAAATATTCTTAAAGAAGAAGGACCAAGCACCCCTCTAACAAACTTTTTACAAGTGGTTCATACTCTTACAAAATTTTGGCAAAGTAAAAATGTGAGAGGTGAACACTCAAGCTATCGAACACGATTTTGCTATAGCTTATACTCAGTTTTTATCACTTCTCAATGTCCTTAGCCAGTTAAGAAGAGGGGTATTTATAAACTCAATTGGCTTCAGAATTAGAGCCAAAAAGAGTCACATCCCAGATTTCTGGGTATTGATGGTACCATCGCTAGTTGACCATACTCTGTTAGTGTACTGGGCGGTACCACAGCCCAGTCTGGCAATACTACCGCCTGATAGGGTCCTCGGACTCTATGGACTGGCGGTACCACCGTTGATAGGTAATAACTGTCAATGGTACCATTGTTGACCTAGGGTGGTATCACCACCCAAACCACCTAGGTATTGTTTCCCAAGGCGGTGCCACTACCCTAGTTTGATGATGCCACCGCTAGACATGATCCAGCACTATTGAATGGGCCTTGATTCTAGCTTAATTCAGTCTAAATAAGGCCCAGTCTAAATAGGATTATCACCTAATCCTAACCCTAATCACATGCTAACTATGAATTTAAAACATATTCCTAAGCAAATTTTAAACCGACAATGTCGAGTTTTCTTCCAGCGAGCTTCTAGCGAACTTTCGATGGACTTTCGACACACCCTTGAATTTCTTCCAATGGACTCCCAACAGGCTTCCGAACTTCTTGGCGAGTTTTATAAATCTTTGGTAAGCTTTCAAACCTTCTCTGTCAGCTCCGCGAATCTCCGACGATCTTTCTGACGAACTTCCGAAGCCTTCAACAAGTCTCCGATTCATTCTCGATTGGTTCCGGCAGCACTTCTGATGATCCTTCGAACTTTCGACGGACTCTTAAACTCCTAACGTACTTGACTCCATCAATTTGCTTTATGTCTTCATTGCTATTGTAGTTAATCCTATACATTTATCTTAATAATATAGATTAAATCAAATAACCCATCAATTGACTTTATCATCAAAATTTGAGATTCAATAGGGACATTCTTATCTACTACATCAAAGAGCAATCACGTGCATAAAGGAGCCAATCGAGACGAGGGGTTTGAGACAAGCCATCATTCAAGGACACACAAGGTGCATGGACATCGGCACTCCTCATCCATATAGCACATGAGAAGTGGAGAGGCATATCAAATAAAGTCAATTTTCGAAGGAACTAGGTAGTGTTGGGAAATCACGAATCGACATCTCATGCGTAGCGAAAAATAAAAATAAGACCAAATTTTTCATAGTTAAATACTTGGCTGTTGTGCGATGATTGGTGTACGAAAAATCGTAAATTCAAAAATATTACATGTATCATGTAAGAAGCATTACCTAGAGAGATCATATATCCTCGAATCGCGGTGATCACCCTCTCCATGTGCACCACGAGGCTACTGGAGCCAATGAGGAAGAGAGGACGCTGAGGAAAATAGGAGGGGCGACCACCGATAGCTCTAGCCTATGAACCAAGAAATTCCTCCTATTTATAGAGGTACATAAAGCTTATCCATAATGAATCCTGTTTACATTGGCTCTCTATCCAATTATCCAATTGGATCTCTATCCAATCATCCAATTTGATCTCATCTAATTATCCAATTGGATCTCTGTCCAATTGGATCTTATCCAATCATCTAATTTGATCTCATCCAATTATCTGATTAGATCTTATCTACAGGATCCAAACTAGGGGCTCCGTAGATATTTCATATCTGTACCTCTACTCGTCGCAACATCCACCTAATGTGTGACCCTTTAGGCCTGATACCCAACTGGAGTCGCTCCCATCAAAACTCCTTTTGACTTAGAACTCCTTCTGATATAGTGAATTATTATCTCCACAATAATTCACTCGACTCATCGACTATGGACGTACTAGGCTACTACGCCATAGTCCCTAAACGGTATAGGGGGATCTAATCCATCAAACCTGTCTGTCCTAAGTTATCATGTATCTATAGTCTCTTATCCATCTAATATCCTAGAGACTGTATATTGGGCATGGTAATGTCAAGCCAATATAAAATCCTATCCAAGTCTCTCTCTAATCGAATTCTCCAAGAGAACTCCTTCTCTCTCAATCTGAACAACTTTGGCCAGGGAAATTTGCTTAAGCGAGCACACACGGGATATTCCTTTCATGATACCGAGAGTGGATGATCCTCTATTGACACTCAATTGCCTTCATAAGGTTGGCAACCATTCCTAAGAATCGATTGTACTAGATCTGGAGCTTTCCAAATCTGTAAGTTTGACATCAAAGAATAGAGTACTCATACAAAGCATCTTTGGTGCCTCAAGTCTAAGGACCAGATACACAACTGAGATTACAGAATCACTATCTGACGTTAGGTATCATTAACCATCCAACATGTCGTAAGTGGATCAATTAGTGAATTCATTCTCCAATGAGCACCTGCACTGTACCCCTAGAGTTCCCATATAAGCGATTATAAGACCAGTCGCCTCCATCATATATATGAGTATACAGCGCACTAGTCTATTCGGTTATCTCAATGTCGTTTTCGAGTAACCTATGATTAGGATGATTTAGGATCTGTGTTTAAAGGTATATCAATCTCATTATCATGATCTCATCATAATCTGATTCCCATTACACAGATCCAAGGACATCATAATATTCATCCAGATAATGTGAGAAAATGCTAGTAATAATAAGCAAAGAGATCGACGTAGTGTGTCACTGGTGTCATCACTCATATGATTGGCTTGTAGGGCACCTATAACTAATAGGTAGATAGTACAGGCAATGCACACAACTTTGTTCGAATAGAGTATGATTGAAGGGACTTGAAGCATCGATGGTCAGTTGCATAATAGCAGGGAGGCCACAATGGCATACAAATCCATCACCACTCACATGTTGACACGATCACCCCATCGGATCACCCGTCACCAACCACGAGTCAAAGAGGATCAAGTGGCCGATCAAACAAGGCAATCAACGATAAGACATCGCCACGCACGATGAAATTCAAACCCAGCCAATTTTGGCTGTAGGTGCAAGCGGAAGAGTGAAAAAGTGAAGTAAGGCTAACGTTTTGCACTGCTCACTATGGTCACCACAGCATGCATAAATAGCCCAAAAACGGGCCAAAACTGGTCGTTTTTGTGACACGAGTGAGTAGTGAGCGAGGGGGGGGGGGAGAGGGGTGTGTAGTGGAAGCACCTTCTGTTAGGTTTAGAGTGACACTAAGAGGGGGGGGGGGTGAATTAGTGTAGCGGATTAAAACTTGACCTTTTGAAAGCCGATTACGGAGATTCGTATAGAAACTTGATATAACTAAAGTGACTTTAACTTGAAGTAATTCAGGTAAATAAAGTCAGAAGTAGGGAGAAGAATTCCAATCAATTTTGCAGCTAAGAAATTTACGAAACAGAAATTCAAACACTCACACAGCAAACGTACGCAGCGATGTATAGTGGTTCGGTCAAATGACCTACGTCCACTCTTGAAACCTCCTCCAATGAGGCTCCCAACTTCCACTACCAAATCTCTTGAAGGGGAAGGACCAAACACCCCTTTACAGCCTTTTACCAGAGGTTCCCTCACTTTACAGAATTTTTACAAGGAGAAGAAAGGAGGTGAACACTTAAGCAATTAAAAGCAGGAATTTGCTATAGCTTAGACTCAATTCTAACACTGCAAAAGGTAACCCAACCAGCTAGAAGTAAAGGAGTATTTATAGAGCTTTTTGGGATTCAAAAATCTCGCTCAAAGAGGTCTCGTCCGAAATTTCGGACTGTAGGCGGTACTATCGCCTAGCATTGGCGGTACTATCGCCTGACACACCTTTGCGTGTGTCATTGTGCTGGCGGTACTACCGCCTGGCACTGGCGGTACTACCGCCTGACACAAGTGGTTGCAACCACCTGTCAGGTGGTACCACCGCCTGCCTGGGGCGGTACTACCACCCGGCCTTCAGTCAACAGGCGGTGCTACCGCCTGCCCTTGCCAGAAACTATATGGGCCTTACCTTCAGCCCAATACAGCCCATTAAAAGCCTAATTGGCCCAATATAGGTCTAGACAGGATTAACACCTAGTTTATACCCTAATTAAGTGATAACTATGAACTTTTAAAGCAAAATTAAATCGACACCATCAAGTTATCTTCCGAAGAGCTTTCCGGCGATCTTCTGGTGGACTTCCGACACTCCCTCGGATTCCTTCCGGCGGACTCCCAGCAGGCTCCCAGATTCTATGGCGAGTTCAACGAGTCTTTGGCACCCTTCTGAACCTTCTCGGTTATCTCCGCGAACCTCCGACGATCTTTCTGGTGAACTTCCGAAACCTTCGGCAAGTCCCCGATTTCATCTCGGTTGGCTCTAGTAGCACTTCCGATGATCCTTCGGACTTCCGGTGGACTCTTGAACTTCTAGCAAGTTGACTCCTGTAATTTGCTCTATCATAGTTAATCATGCACACTTATCTCAAAAATGGATTAGATCAAATAACCATCAATTAACTTCATCATCAAATCCGAGATTCAATAATCTCCCCCTTTTTGATGATGATAATCAATTGATGACGGAGTTATTCTTAACTCCCCCTATCTATAAGCCATATAATGAGAAAGTAAAAACATTTGAATTAATCTATTGAATTTAACCAAAACCGATAAGTTACTTGCATTGAACTTATCATCATGCTCAATCAGCATGAGGTTTCTGTTAGGATCTAAAAGGCACTAAGAGGGGGGGATGAATTAGTGCAGCGGATAAAACGATGGATTTTTTAGCGATTTAAAACAAGCTTCGGAAACTTCGTACGATGAAAATAACGTTTCGTTTGAAACCGATTTTTGCGTTCTAACTTTAAAGCATGCGTACAAAGATAAAAATGAAGAGGAGCAAGTAAAGTAAAGGTTGCAGCAAGGTAAAATAGAAATTTAAACACACACAATCAAGACGCAGCGATGTATAGTGGTTCGGTCAAAGTGACCTACATCCACTTCCGAAGCCTTCTCCGATGAGGCTTCCTTCTTCCACTATCAAATCCTTTGAAGGGGAAGGATCAAATACTCCTTTTACAGCCCTTTACAAGATGTTCACACTTATACAAAATTTCTCAAGAAAAGAAGAAGGTGAACACTTAGCAAGAACAAGACTTTTCAACACTCTACAAAAGCTCAAGACTTAAGAATTTTGCTCAAAAGGGGTGCCCTTTCATGAGAAAGGGGGTATTTATAGATTCAAAGTAGATTCAAAATTGGGTTCCAAATGAAATCAATTTGGAGTTCCAGAAATACCGTCATCAGAGAAAGACGCCACCACCGTAAGCTCGCCTATCGGGACCAACGTGGCAGTAAAACTTATTGACATCGCTTCTTTGCGATGCGTCCACCATTGTCACGCAGCTGGCAGTGCATTCGCTTCCACCGCTCTGAACATATACTACGCACGGCTTTAATGGTTGCAACCACTGTCAGTGTTTCCACACTTTGCACAGGCGATCACTACCACAGGCAGTCATGACAGTGTTACACTTTGCCCTTACCTATTCTGACAAAGCCGAATGGGCTCTATTTAAGTCTCAACTTGGCTCAGTAGAGGCCCGGTTGGCCCCCACTGAATTTAGGCAGGATTTTTTCCTAAATCCTTGCTCTACTCATGTGCAAACTACGAACCTAAAACATAACTCAACGTGATTTGACACAACACTCTTCAAGTCAACTCCAGGCGAGCTTTACGGTGAGATTCTGGCAGCCTATCGAAGCTAAGCTCGGATTGCTAGCAGTGGGCTCCCAGCATACTCCGGATTGTATGGCGAGCTCAACGAGTCTTGACTTGCTTCCGAATCTTCCCGGTGAGTTCCGCAAACCTTCGACGATCTTTGAGATGAACTTCTGAACACTTCGGCAAGTCCCTGATTCGATCTTGGATGGTTCCGGCAACACTTCTGAAAAATCTCTCGGACTTCCGATACACTCTTGAACCCCCGACGGACTTGACCTCGGTAAATCACTTTATGTTTTCCTCCCATCGTAGTTATTCCTGCACACTTATCTCGACAAAGTAGATTAGAACAAATATTTCATCAATTGACTTCATCATCAAAATTCGAGATTCAACAGTTTCATTTGTAAGAAATATCAAAGCATGACATTTAATTTCAAGTCAAAAGATGATAAACATTTATCATTTCATCAAAAAATACCAAAAAATTTGAGATTTACAATAAGGATCTCATGATTGAAAAAGTGTGACACCATATCAGATAAATCATGAGATGAAAACTTGTCATATCAATCAAAAAATGACATCATGATATAATTAGAATCTTTCAACTATAAATTTCAATTGCAATGTAATGTATTGCATTACTTTTTAAGGATTGCAACCTGTTTTTTGACACAAAGCATGACAAGAGCAATTGAATTGCAATAACAAATCTTATGAGATATTTTTCACTATATAAGGCATTTTTCAATACAATGCATGATATTTATCAAGTCATCAAATTATTTTGCTCATAAAGGCCACATTCAACAAGTCATCAATTTCACATTTTCTCCCCTTTGTCATCAACAAAAGGAGATGAATAAACTTGATGAAAGGGTGAGAGTTGATAAAAATAGAGTGACATAAGTGATATATGAGAGGAATCTTTAAGAAATCATATGATCAAATTATTTGATCATTTATATAGCGAAAACCATGATCGTAAGGCTAAAGGATTTATCATTAAAGCCAATCAACAAAAAGTGAGAGAGATATCAAAATTCATGAAGAGATTCAAGAATAAAACAAGATATAAAATCATAAAATTTTTAACTGTTTTATAAAATAAAAACAACATTATGAAGGCAACATCATGAAAACTTTTTGATCGAAAGATGAGTTCTTCATAAAATATTATGATCAATGATTAAAAAATGAAAGTTTCATATATCAAAGTGAACCTATCAAAGTTTAAATGTTTTGAAAAACATGCAATATTAAGTATTAGGACAAATTTAGCATGCCTAATTCTCTTCTAATGAAGTCAAATTGTTCTTCATTTAGGGGTTTTGTGAAAATGTCCGTTAATTGATGTTTTGTATCAATAAATTCTAGAGTTGCATCATTATTAGTGACATGATCTCATATAAAGTGATGCCTAATATCAATGTGCTTAGTTCTTGAGTGTTGAATGAGATTTTTTATTAGACAAATAGCACTTGTGTTATCGCATTTTATTAGAATATTTTTTAAATTAATTCCATAATCTTCTAAAGTGTTTTTCATCCACACAACTTATGCACAACATGCACTTGCAGCTATATATTCGGCTTCTGTCGTAGATAGTGTAACAGAATTTTGTTTCTTAGATGTCCAAGAAACAAGTGCATGTCTTAGAAATTGGCATGTTCCGGATGTGCTTTTTCTATCGATTCTACATCTGCCAAAATCGGCATCCACATAAGCTTTTAAATCAAAGTTATCAGATTTTGGATACCATAATCCTAGATTAGGTGTTCCTTTAAGATACATAAGGATTCTTTTAATAGCTTTAAGGTGAGATAACTTAGGATTAGCTTAGAATCTTGCACATAGACCTACACTAAATATGATATCAGGTCTAGTTGTAGTGAGATAGAGTAAGCTACCTATCATTCCCCTATATGTTTTTTGATCAAAATTTTCTCCATTTTCATCCAAGTCTAACTTAGTGGAAGTACTCATTGGAGTGTTGACGGCTTTAGAACTATCCATGTTAAATCATTTTAACAGTTCAAATGTATACTTGGTTTGATTAAGAAATATTCCATCACTAAGTTGTTTAATTTGTAATCCTAAAAAGAAGTTTAACTCACCCATTAGACTCATTTCAAATTCATGACTCATATACTTAGCAAATAATTCACATTGTGATTCATCCGAAGAACCAAAAATGATATCATCAACATAAATTTAAATAATAAGAAAATTATTTTTAAAATATTTAATAAACAATGTAGTATCAACCTTGCCTTTAGTAAAATTATTTAAAATTAAGAAAGAACTAAGCCTCTCATACCAAGCCCTAGGGGCTTGTTTCAATCCATAAAAAGCTTTAGTTAATTTAAACACATGATTAGGAAGAACAGAGTTTTCAAAACCTGGTGATTGTTCAACATAAGTTTCTTCGGAAATAAAGTCATTCAAAAAAGCACTTTTGACATCCATTTGAAAAAGCTTAAAGTTATTACTACTAGCATAGGCAAGGAGAATCCTAATGGCTTCTAATCTAGCCACAGGAGTAAAGGTTTCTTCGTAATCGATACCTTCTTCTTGGTTGAAACCTTTGGCCACTAATCTAGCCTTGTTTCTAACCACGATACCATGTTCATCTTGCTTGTTTCTAAAGACCCATTTAGTACCGATAACTAAATGGTCACTTGGTCTAGGAACTAGCTTTCATACCTCATTTCTCTCAAATTGGTTCAATTCCTCTTGCATTGCGATAACCTAAGAATTATCTTTCAAGGCTTCGATAATACATTTAGGTTCAATTTGAGAAAGAAAAGCGGCATGAGCACAAAAATTTTTAAGAGAGGAGCAAGTTTGAACCCCTTTTGATGTATCTCCTATAATTAGCTCCTTAGGATGGGCATCCACATACTTCCGTTCCTTAGGTAAGGAATATTTGGAAGAAGATGCTTCCAAGTTGCCATTTTGAGGAGGGGGTTCATTTAAATTTAAATTATCAAGAACAAAATCTTCATCAAGATCATTTTTCTTAATTTCAGAAACTTCATTGAAAACCACATGAATAGACTCTTCTATAACTAAGGTTCTTTTGTTAAAAACATGAAAAGCTTTAGAAATGGAAGAGTGGCTAAGAAAGATGCCTTCATCAGATTTAGCATCGAATTTTCCTAAGGTATCCTTTTCATTTAAAATTAAGCATTTGCAACAAAAAACTTTAAAGTAAGAAACATTAGGTTTTTTGTCATTCCATAATTCATAAGGGGTCTTGGATAGAGATGGTCTTATTAGAACCCTATTCATGACATAGCAAGTCGTATTTACGGCTTCGGCCCAAAAATATTTGAGTAAATTATGTTCATTTAACATGGTTCTTGCCATTTCTTGTAAATTTTTATTCTTTCTTTCTACTACTCCATTTTGTTGAGGATTTCTTGGAGTAGAGGAGTGGTTATACCCATTTGATTCACAAAAATTTTGGAAGTCACAGTTTTAGAATTCACCATCGTGGTCACTCTGATTGATGAAATCATGAAACCCTTTTCATTTTGAGTAAGTTTACAGAATTTAGAGAAACATTTAAAAGAATCACTTTTGTGAGCTAAGAAATAGGTACACGTGAATCTACTATAGTCATCTATAATCACAAAGGCATATTTACTACCTCCTAGGCTTGTTATGTCAATTGGTCCAAACAAATCCATATGGATCAATTGTAATGGTCTAGAGGTACTTATATGATTTTTTGGCTTGAAGCTAGTTTTAATTTATTTTTCTAGTTGACAAGTATCACATACTTTATCTTTAATGAACTTAACCTTAGGAATGCCTCTTACAAGGTTTTTAGATGTGATTTGAGAGATTAGTTTCATGCTAGCATGACCTAATCTTCTATGCCAAAGCCAAGCGTCCTCATTTAAAGCTGAAAAACATATTTCACTACTAAGATAATCAAGATTAATAGTGTAGACGTTATTTTGCTTGATTGCAATTATAGATGTATTGTTGTGTGGTTTTTTGACGATGCAAGCATTAGATTCAAATCTTACAATATAACCATTATCACATAATTGACTAATGCTCAAGAGATTATGTTTTAAACCATCTACTAATAACACATTATCAATTGAAAAGGTTAATTTGTTACCTATAGTACCATTGCCAATGATTTTACCCTTGTTGTTGTCTCCGAAGGTGACAAAACCTTCATCTTGGCTAGAGAGCTTAGAGAATTGAGATGGATCTCCGGTCATGTGCCTTGAGCATCCACTATCAAGGTACCATCTCTTGCTCCTAGCTTGTGTGGGTGTCTTTGTCTACAAGAAATGATGGTTTTTAGGTACCCATTTTGACTTGGGTGCCTCAAAAACTGATCTACTAAATTTATCATTATTCAATGAGTTCCTAATTGATCCTTTAGGAACCCATACTAATTTATTTGGGCTAAGTTTCCTATATGGACATTTGTAAACAACATGTCCGGATTTGCAACAAAAATTGCATTTCAAATGAGAGGAGACATGTAATGTTGGCCCTTTAATGAATGTGGTTTGAGTTCGGTGAGATCCACTCACGAATCCAATTCCACATCTATTTTTGATATGTCCCTTGTGAGAAAGGATCATGTCTAAGCTCTTGCTACCGACCTTAAACTTGTTTAAGGTCTCTTTGAGTAGCAAGTTCTCCTTTTTGATTGCTTCTAAGTGATTACACTTAGAACATAGGAGTAGAGGGAGAGAATCATGCTCAAGACTCTTAAACTTATCTAGCAATAAAGCATGTTCCTTTTTTAAAGAATTGAAGCTTTTTGTAATAGTTCTACATTCATCAAATAATTCATGGAATGCAATTAAAAGCTCATCGAAAGATAAATATTCATTAAGTAAATCACTTACCTCTTCTCCCAAAGCAATTAGAGCGAAGTTGGCCTCCTCTTTGATACTTGCTTCTTTATCCTCGGAATCGCTCGAGTCATCCCATGTAGCTTTCAATGCCTTATTCTTCTGGAGTTACTTCTTCTTGGCTTAGGGGCATTCATTTTTGAAGTGCCCCGGCTTCTTGCATTCATAACATATGACTTGGTCCTTCTTTGGTTCAAGTTTGTTCTTGAATTCATTTTTAAATTTGCCCTTTTTAATGAATTTTTTAAATTTTCTAGTTAAGAGTGCAATGTCCTCATCAAGGTCCTCATCACTTGATGTTCCTTTCAAGTGGTCTTCTTGAGTTCTTAATGCCATATCCTTCCTGTTCTTTGGAAGGGGGTTCTCTAGCTCATCATGAGCATGGCATGTCATTTCATAGGTCATTAAAGATACTATGAGTTCTTCGATAAGAAAAGTCTTGAGATCCTTGGCCTCTTGAATGGCCGTAACCTTTGGATCCCAACATTTCGGAAGGGATCTTAAAATTTTTGTTACTAATTCAAAATTAGAAAAATCTTTGCCAAGAGCCTTGAGTCCATTGATGACATCCGTAAAGCGGGTGTACATGTCTCCAATGGACTCACTTGGTTTCATTCGAAAAAGCTCGTAAGAATGCACAAGAATGTTGATTTTGGACTCCTTCACTCGGCTAGTGCCTTCATGAGTGACCTCAAGAGTTCACCAAATATCAAAAGCCGATTCACAAATCGATACGCGATTAAATTTGTTTTTGTCTAGTGCACAAAATAAGGCATTCATAGCCTTAGCATTTAAAGCAAACACCTTCTTCTCCGACTCATTCCATTTGCTCATCGGAAGAGAAGATTTTTGAAAACCATTTTCAACAATATTCCAAAGCTCAAAATCCATAGAAATAAGAAAAATCCTTATACAAGTCTTCCAATACGTATAATCCGACCCATTAAACATAGGTGGACGAGTAATTGAGTGACCCTCTTGCATGCCGAAAAAGGCCATCTCTCTTGGGTTTTAAACCAAATATGAGAGTGAACTTCGCTCTGATACCAATTGTTAGGTTCGGAGCGGCACTAAGAGTGGGGGCGGTGAATTAATGCAGCGGATTAAAACTTGACCTTTTGAAAGCCGATTACGGAGATTCGTATAGAAACTTGATATAACTAAAGTGACTTTAACTTGAAGTAATTCAGGTAAATAAAGTTAGAAGTAGGGAGAAGAATTCCAATCAATTTTGCAGCTAAGAAATTTACGAAACAGAAATTCAAACACTCACATAGCAAATGTACGCAGCGATGTATAGTGGTTCGGTCAAATGACTTACGTCTACTCTTGAAGCCTCCTCCAATGAGGCTCCCAACTTCCACTACCAAATCTCTTGAAGGGGAAGGACCAAACACCCCTTTACAGTCTTTTACCAGAGGTTCCCTCACTTTATAAAATTTTTACAAGTAGAAGAAGGAGGTGAACACTTGAGCAATTGAAAGCAGGAATTTGCTATAGCTTAGACTCAATTCTAACACTGCAAAAGGTAACCCAACTAGCTAGAAGTAAAGGGGTATTTATAGAGATTTTTGGGATTCAAAAATCCTGCTCAAAGAGGTCTCGTCCGAAATTTCGGACTGTAGGCAGTACTACCGCTTGGCATTGGCGATACTACCACCTGACACACCTTTGCGTGTGTCATTGTGCTGGCGGTACTACTGCCTGACACAGGTGGTTGCAACCACCTGTCAGGCGGTACCACCGCCTGCTTGGGGCGATACTACCTCCCGGCCTTTAGTCAACAGGTGGTGCTACCGCCTGGGTCCGGCGGTGCTACTACCTGCCCTTGCCAGAAATTGTATGGGCCTTACCTTCGGCCCAATACAGCCCATTAAAGGTCCAATTGGCCTAATACAGGTCTAGACAGGATTAACACCTAGTCTATACCCTAATTAAGTGCTAACTATGAACTTTTAAAACAAAATTAAACCGACACCATCAAGTTATCTTCCGAAGAGCTTTCTGGCGATCTTCCGACGGACTTCCGACACTCCCTCGGATTCCTTCTGGTGGACTCCCAACAGGCTCCCAGATTCTATGGCGAGTTCAACGAGTCTTTGGCACCCTTCCGAACCTTCTCGGTTATCTCCGTGAACCTCCGACGATCTTTCCGGTGAACTTTCGAAACCTTCGACAAGTCCCCGATTTCATCTCGGTTGGCTCCGGCAGCACTTCCGATGATCCTTCAGACTTTTGGTGGACTCTTGAACTTCCAGCAACTTGACTCCGATAATTTGCTCTATCATAGTTAATCCTGTACACTTATCTCAAAAATGGATTAGATCAAATAACCATCAATTGACTTCATCATCAAAATCCAAGATTCGACACCTTCCCTGTTATCCGAAAGCCCCATCCAGCCCTGTGCCACCCAAGGGTTCCAGGGTGCTGAGATGGCTGACATTTCGCATCGCTTGCCACAGTCGCCACAGCATGCGAAAACTGGCCAAAACTGGCCCTTTTTTTACCGCGTGAGTGAGTGACAAATAACGAGTGAAATAGGGGCTACACCTTCCCTGTTAACTGAAAGCCCCATCTAGCCCTGTGCCACCCGGGGGGTTCCAGGGTGCTAAGATGGCTGACGTTTTACGTCGCTCGTCATGGTCATCGTAGCATGCAAAAATGGCCCAAAAATAGGCCAAAACTGGCCATTTTTTGCTACGCGAGTGAGCAGCAAGCAATAGACATCTCTATTATCCGAAAGCCCCATCCAGCCTTATGTCACCCAGGGGGTTCCAAGGTGTTGAGATGGTGGACGATTCATGCCGCTCGCTATGGTCACTGTAGTGTTGAATCTCGGATTTTGATGAAGTCAATTGATAAATTATTTGATCTAATCCATATGTTGAGAAAAGTTTACAGGATTAACTATGATAGCAATAAAGACAGCAAAATGATGTACCAGAGTCAAGTATAATCGAATCATTGAGAGTTCAAGAGTCCGTCGGAAGTCTGAAGATTCGTCGAAAGTGCTATCGGAATTAGGCTGAGAATGAATCGGGAGCTTGCTGAAGGGTTGTCAAAAGTTCACCAGAAAGTTCGTTGGAAGTTCGCGAAGCTCACCGAGAAAGATCAGAGCTTTCCAAGAAGACTCGTCGGAACTAACCAAGATTGTCATAAAGACCGGGAGCCTACCAAGAGTCCATTGGAAGATGTCCGAGGGTTCGTCAAAAGTCCACCGGAAGTTTGCCAGAAGAAGTCTTGATGTTTTGGATTATGTTTTTACTTAGAATATGTCTTTAATTTCATAGTTAGCATATAATTAGGGTTAAGATTGGGAGGTAATCCCATTAACCCTAGTAGGGACCAACTAGGCCTGAGACTAAACTAATTTGGATCAGATTCAAGGCCCAACCTAATGTTAGACCCTGTCTGGTGGTGGCACCATCAGACTAGGGTGGTGGAACTACCCAGGATATAGATTCCCAAGTGCTTGGGCGGTGGTACCGTCGAAGTTATTAACTGCCAAGCGATGCTACCGCCCCACCACAGAACCTGAGGCTCTTCTCTGGTGGTAGTACCGCCAGACTAGGCAGTGGCACTACCTAGTGTCAGAGTCAACTAGCGATGGGCAGTGGTACCACCAGCACCCGAAATCTATGATGGGACCTTTTTTGGCTCCAATTTTGAAGCCAATTGAGGCGATAAATATCCTTACTTCTCAGTTGGTAGAGTACATTGAGAAGTGATAAGAACTGAGTCAAAACTATAGTGAAATAGCCTTGAAAAGTTAAAGAGTTCACCTCTCGAATTCTTAAGTGTAAAAATTCTATAAAAGAGTATGAGTCACTTGTAAAGTTCTATAAAAGGGGTGTTTGATCTTTCCCCTTTAAGAAGGATCGATAGTGGAAGCCGGTAACCTCATCGGAGGAGGTTTCAGGAGTGGACATAGGTCAATTGACCAAACAACTATAAAATCGCTATATTCTTCTTTTAGTGCATATTTTACATTTACTGCATTTCAATTCTTACATCACTATAGTAGTTCGATCTCCTCTTCTCTCTACTCTCTTACAAACTCTCTTGACTCAAATGGTTTTCTGAAATTGTCTACGTCAGACAAAATTTTTCAACGCATAAAGTTTTCCGAAATTGATTTAAATCGTCGATTTTTATCTATTGCACTAATTCATCCCCCCCCAAGTGCCGCTCTTGATCTTAATAGTTGGTATCAAAGTAAGGTCACTCTCATTTTGGTTTAAAACCCATGAGAGATGGCATTTGCCGGCATGCAAGAGGGTCACTCAATCACATGTCCGCCTATGTTTAATGGGTTAGATTACATCGATTGGAAAACTCGTATGAGAATTATTTTTATTTCTATGGATCTTAAAATTTGGAACATTGTTAAAAATGGCTTTCAAAAGTTTTCTCTTCTAATGAATGATTGAAATAAGTAGGAGAAGAAGACTTTCGGTCTTAATGCTAAGGCTATGAATGTCTTATTTTATGCATTAGATAAAAATGAATTTAATCATGTTTTAATTTATAAAATGACTTTTGATATTTGGCATACTTTTGAAATCACTCATGAATGTACTAGTCAAGTGAAAGAGTCCAAAATCAATCTTTTAGTGCATTCTTATGAGTTATTTCGGATGAAACCAAGTGAGTCCATTAGAGACATGTACACCCGATTTATAGATGTTGTCAATGGACTAAAAGCACTTGAGAAAAGGTTTTCTAAATTCAAACTTGTAACTAAAATTTTAAGATCCCTTCCAGAGAGTTGGGATCCTAAAGTAATGGTCATTTAAGAGGCCAAGGACTTAACTTTTCTCTCGAAGAACTAATTGGGTCATTAATGGCCTATGAGATGACTTGCAATGCTCATGATAAGCTTACAAACTCCCTTCCAAAGAACAAGAAGGATTTGGTATTGAGAACACAAGAAGATCACTTGAAAGAAACTTTAAGTGATGAGGACTATGATGACAAACTTGCACTCTTGACATGAAAATTCAAAAAAATTTATAAGAAGAAATAACGCTAAAAATGACTTTAAAAAAAAACTTGAACCCAAGAAAGAAGAATAAGTAATATGCTATGAATGTAAGAAGCCAAGGCATTTTAAAAGTAAATGATCCCCAAGCAAAAAAGAAGCAATCGAAGAAGAAGAAGGTGCTAAAGGCAATGTGGGATGACTTGAGCAACTCTGAAGACGAAGAATCAAGCAACAAGGAGGTCGCCAACTTCACTTTAATGGCTATCAAAGAAGAGGTAAGTAATTTATTTAATAAAATTTTAACTTTCGATGAGCTTTCAAATGCTTTTCATGAATTTTTTGATGAGTGTAGAATAATTAGTAAAAGTTTAATTTGTTGAAAAAGGAGCATGCTCTCTTAGTTAATAAATTTAAAAATCTTAAACACAATACTTCTTTGCCTCCATACTCTAAGTATGAACACTTAGAGGCACTTGAGAAGGAGAAATTGCTACTCAAAGAAACCTTAGATAAATTTAAGGTTAGTAGCAAGTCATTGGACATGATCCTTGCTAATAAGAGTCACGTTCATAAAAGAAGTGGAATCAAATTTGTGAGTAGATCTCACCGAAATCCAACCACTTTCGTTAAAGGAACTACATTGCATGTATCACCTCACACAAAGTACAACTTTTGTTGCAAGCCCGGACATATTACTTACAAATGTCTGTTTAAGAAACTTAGTCCACATAAGTTGATATGGGTTCCTAAAAGAACCATAAGAAATTTAATGCAAAATGACAAAATAAGTACATCAATTTTTGAGGCACCTAAGATCAATGGGTACCTAAAAACCATCCTCTTTTGTAGGCACATTCACCATCACACGCTAGGAGTAAGAGATGATACCTTAATAGTGGATGCTCAAGGCTCATAACTGGAGATCTATCTTAATTCTCTAAGCTCACTAGCCAAGACGAAGTATATGTTACATTCGGAGGCAACAACAAGGATAAAATCATTGGCAAGGGAACCATAGGTAACAAATTAAATTTTTTAATTGATGATGTGCTATTAGTAGTATTAGGATCTAGAGCAGCACTAAGAGGGAAAGGGGGGGAGAGGGTGAATTAGTGCAGTGGTTAAGAATGATAAATTTCAGTAATTTAAAATGATTTTAGAAACTTCGTATAATAAAAGACAATGATTCAATGAAAGCCAATTTCTATTGAATACACATCGAACATGCATAAACTTGGGAGTGATTAGAGGAGACGAAAGGCAGTGATAAGGAAGTCGAGCAGCAAAGAGAAGATAATTTGCATAAATATAAAAGATAATAAGTAAATGCTAATCGTTTTTATAGTGGTTCGGTCATACACCTATGTCCACTCCCGATTCCTCTTCTCTTGAGGCCACCGGCTTTTCACTAATTGTCTTCCATCCAACGGGCGAAGACCAACTCCCTTTTATAGTGCTCTCTCCTTTTGATGGGCTTAGGAGGTAACCCTTACAAGCACACTCCTCTCTTTAGATTGAAATCTATCTAAGCTAGATAAGGGAAGTTTTGAAGTCATTTTTACAGTGTTTTCTTTCTTTCAAATTCTCTGTGCTTATGCCCTCAACCCAGAGATGAGAAGAGCCAAAAACCTTCCCATCTAGAGTTTTTTTGGTGCTAGCAGTACCATCGCCTATCACTAGTGGTACCACCACCAGTTTGACCCTGACACTGGGTGGTACCATCGCCCAATCTAGTAGTACCACCACTTGGGCACACTGCTCTATTAGTGTACTGAGTGGCACCACCACCCAAGTACACTAACACTAGGCAATACCACCGCCCAAACTTAGTCTAGAAGACTGAGCCTTCTAGCGATGCTACTACCTAACGTGGCACTTGGGTATTGTTTGGGTCTTTCATTCAGCCAAACACAGCCCCAATGCAGGCTAACTGGGTTGGCCCAATTAGAACCAATTAAGCTGATCCTACTTCGATCTAGACAATTATTATAACATGAATCGTAATTAGTTGCCCAGCACATCCTTGGTCCATCAGCACTTCATCTGACACTTCAGCGCATCATCCTCTCTTGCAGCTTGTTGTCTAATTAGCAATTGACCTCCGTAGCCCTGATCTCCTTGGCACAACTCTGCTCCTCTTGGCCCAATGCCCGATTCCTTTGTCCAAAGCCTTCTATCGATCATTGATCGGACCTCCAGCTCGACATCCAATCTCCTAACGTGATTTCCTCTAGCTTAACGTCGATTCTTCCTATGTCAATTGTCTAATCCTGATCGAGAGTAGACCTGCATGACTCAAAATGTAGTTAGAAGATCAAAATATAATCAATTAGTTTCATCTTCAAAATCTGAGATTCAACAATCTCTCACTTTTTGATGATGACAACTAATTGATGACGGAGTTGATCTGAACTCCCGGAGTTTAATCAAACTCCCCTTATCAATATGCCATATTGATAGGACCCTTGGATTATACCAAATCCAAGTAACATTCATCATATATTATCAAAAACTTCATGTAAATATAAAAATATTCAATACATTTTATATTACATGAAATCATCAATCTACTTCTCCCCCTTTGTCATCAACAAAAAGGAGAAGTTGCTCTAGCTATTTTAAAAGATATGCAAGTCAACATATAAGCTAGATTTACAATATTCAATCATAGTAAGTCTTTTTTTTTAAGGATGTCCAAGCATAGCAATTCATCACTTGCTTCTTGAGATATGCACTTTGTTTCTCACGATAGGCAAGATAGCACTTTGTTTGTTCTTCTTTTGAGAGGTGCAAATAGCTTTCCTTTGCTAGCAAGCAATTTTTTACAAAAATTACATCACTTTAAACATGCAAGATAACAAATTAAAGAAGAATGTGTAAGTTTGCAATTTATTTCTTCTCTTTTGAGAAGTGCAACCTTTGCCTTTCTTGGCAAGTTCTAGCTAGCAATATTTCTTTCTCTTGTGATACACAAGCTAGTAAGCTAACTCCTCCTTTGTTTTTGTCAAAAAAGAAGGAAGGACTCACTGGCTAAAAATATCAATCATTATACAAGCCATATAAAAAAATCATGTCATGATATCAAGAAAAATCAAGAAGGACATAATTCATTTGACAAATCATTTTAATAAAATAAAAGCATTATACAAGAATGCATTGTGAGAAATCTTGATTCATATAAGGAAAACCTCAAGTTATAAGTCCGAGAAGTCAAGATTATGATTTACAAATATTTTCTTTAGCATCAATTTTAAATTCATGATAAAGGGTATACAACCAATATTAATATTAAGTCATGATTCATTTGGTAGTAAAAAAAACAACTTGACTTATGCATAATAGATCTAAATTCATCATGAATAATAAGAAATAATTTCAAGTATCAACTATCAAGATATCAAGACTTGGATTGTTTTTCTCTTTAGCAAATGATAAAATGAAGGAGTCATAGAGGAAATGTATTTCAATTCGCATAAAAAATATTTCAAGTCAAGAAATGAAAAGAGAGTTCATGATTCACTTGAAACAAAAGATCTCATTAAAATCAATTTGTCAACTTGAAACTCATAATCAAATCAAAATCATTTTTGAGATTCATGAATAAAGTTATTATCACATCATCAACTTTTTAGAGATTCAAAATGACAAATAGATTTTTGATAAAAACTTATTATCAAATCATCAATTTCATGATTCATTTGGAAGGTTCTCCTCTTTAGTAAAGAAATATAGGAGAACAAAATGAATTAAGGGAGATAGAACATGGTTGAAGCATTGAACATGATTGAAGCATGATTCATATTTAAAATGTATCTTACGTCGTAAATATAAATCAAGCATTTGTCAAATCCAAAATCATCTTCAAAATCATATTCAATAAATTCATACATGACAAGCATAGATTCATAAATTTCTTAATAAAAAATCGATAAGATTGAGATAAAGGATTGCATTTCATTTTTATAAGTTTATATTCATGTGATTTGCTTTTTATAAGCATACCTTTGTCTTTAATAAAAACACATGTCACATTCAAGACGAAAAGGCAAATTTTATCATAAAGATCATTAAGTTGAATCACATTAAGCATGTGGTATCTTTCAAAAAATTAGATTCAAGAGATTCACATGGATTCATCAAAACTGAAAACTTTAGAGATAGAAAAATTTTAAGAAACATGCCTTTCCTTTTTATGATTTATTTCATGTAAGCATGCTTTTATCATCATATGGATCTGAAAAGCAAGTTTCAAGAGAAATCACTGAGACCAAGAACATGATACACACATTAGTTTTCAAAACATTCATCTTGATTATTTTCAAGAGATTCACAAGATTCATGAAATGAATTCATTAACCTCAATAAGATCGAAAATACATTTTCATTTCATGCAATTGATTTCATACAATCATGTTCAAACCATCATCGTATAAATTCCAAAATATACGTTTTGTCATCAAAACCATCAAGACAAAACATATCAAACATAAACATCATGATAGTATATTTTTACATTTTTATATGTTTTAATTTCATGTGAATTGTTTTTAGTATAGAAGATGTGCATCATATTTAAAACCAAAAACTAATACAAAACCATCAAGATACACATACATTTTCATTTATATCGTTATCAACCATGATTTTATAAAACATCAACAAAATCATTTTAATTCTAAAGCTCTTTCTAGCTTAGTGTGAGAACTCTATAGTCATGCATCATTTTTACCACCGAGAGCATCATTATGCAATTCCAAAAAAAAATTATCAAAATCTTTCATTTAGAAATTTTATTAAGAGCAATGTAGATAGATTACATGTAAGCAAGCTCATTTCTTTTGTATAAATGATGTGTATCAAGTTAAAAACCAAAAAATAAATTTTGTAAAACAAATCATCAAGATAAATATTCATGGATTTAATCTTGTTAGGTGAACAAGCATGAGATGCAATTATCATGATATTTAATTTTTATATCAAAAACCATGCATCTTGTTTTAAAGTGAAGAAAATACAAAATCATCAAGATTCATAGATTCATTATGATCATATTCTTTCCCTCCTTTTTTTTACGTGTTTCATTTTAAGTTGAGCATGTTCAAATATTTTATTTAAAGGATGAGCATTCTGTTAAGAACAAAAAGGCATCATCAAAATCATTTTACAAATCCGAAAAACAAGTTTCATCATCACATATAACACCTTATAAGATCATTACTTCAAAATCTCATGAAAGATATAAAATTGTCAAGTATCATGATTAGAACCGAAAACCAATATAAAACATCAAGATACACATGTATGGATTAATCCTATTAGGGGTGCAAACATTATCACAAATCATACAATCATCATTCATATTTTTAATTTTCAAAAATTACTAGAAAGAAAAGCATGATATAATTTTTGAAAATAATTTTTTTATTTTCTACTATCTAAATCAAGCAACTCATGAAAAGTTCATGTAATTTCAAAACAACGTAACAACATTTCGGGTGAGTTACTTACCTTGTAGTCGAAGCCCATCAAAGCGCAATTTGTCATTTCGCCTTCGAATGTTCTCGATTCATCCTTGGGGACCTTCTCCTTTGGCCTCTTCTTACGTTCAAGTTTATTTTTATTTTTTAATTTTTATTTTATAAATTTTTTGAAGTTCATTGTCAAAAGTTCAAAGTTCTCATCATCATCGTCCTCATCACTTGAGCTTTCTCTCAAGTGGTATTCCATAGTTCGAAATTTCAAATCCTTCCTGTTCTTTGGAAGGTGGTTCATATGTTCATCATGCTCATTGTGATTCAAGAATGTCATCTCATAGGTCATTAATGACCTGATTAGTTCTTCCAATGGAAAATCATTTAGATCTTTAGTTTATTGTATCGTCATTACTTTAGGATCTCACCTTTTTGGAAGGGATCTTAAGATCTTTTTAGTGAGTTCAAAATTCAAAAAATATTTACCAAGACTTTTCAAACTATTAATGATATCTGTGAAATGGGTGTATATATCGTCGATAGTATTGCTTGGTGCCATTTGGAAAAGCTCAAAATCATGCATTAAGAGATTTACGTTCGAGTCTTTGACTCTACTAGTGCCCTTGTGCATAATTTCAAGTGTGTGCCAAATATCGAAGGCCAATTCATAAGAAGAAA
The DNA here is from genome assembly GCA_023547065.1 of Musa troglodytarum. Lineage (NCBI taxonomy): Eukaryota > Viridiplantae > Streptophyta > Magnoliopsida > Zingiberales > Musaceae > Musa > Musa troglodytarum. The sequence continues at coordinate 18,065,826 of CP097504.1, forward strand.
CATGATTAAATTTGATTTTATCTAAAGCACAAAATAAGGCATTCATAGCCTTTGTATTTAAAAAAATGATTTTCTCTCTAAATTCGACCATTCGTTCATTAGTTTAGAGGGAAGTTGAAATCCATTTTCAATGACATTTCATAAATCCAAATCATAAAAGCAAGAAAACTCTCATTCGAGTTTTCTAATAAGTGTAGTCCGACCTGTTAAAAAACGGAGGACGAACGATTGAAAAACCCTTTAGAAAGCCGTAAAGAGCCATTTCTCGTGGGTGTAAATTCGAAAGAGAAACAACATGGCTCTAATACCAACTATTTGGATCTAGAACATCACTAAGAGGGGGGGGGGTGAATTAGTGCAGCGGTTAAGAATGAAAGATTTTAGCGATTTAAAATGATTTTAGAAACTTCGTACGATAAAAGATAATGATTCGATGAAAGCCTATTTCGATTGAATGTGTTTCAAACATGCATAAACTTAAGAGCATTTAGAGGAGAAGAAGGGTAGTGATAAGGAAGTCAGGTAGCGAAGAGAAGATGATTTACAAAAATATAAAAGATAATAAGTAAACGCAAACCATTTTTATAGTGGTTTGGCCATACGACCTATATCCATTCCCGATTCCTCTTCCCTTGAGGACACCGGCTTTCCACTAGCTGTCATCCTTATAATGGATAAAGACCAACTCCCTTTTACAGTGCTCTCTCCTTTTGACGGGCTTAGGAGGTAACCCTTGTTAGGGATCGAGCGGCACTAAGAGGGGGGGGGGGTGAATTAGTACAACGGATAAAGACGATAGATTTTCGATGATTTAAACCAACTTCAGAAACTTCATACAAAAAGAATAAACATTTTGATTAAAACCATTTTGATTGCATACATAAGAAGAAGACAATGAAGTAGAGCATCAAAGTAAAGATGGTTTGCAGTAATGTAAATGACAATAAGATAAACGCAAACCGATTTTATAGTGGTTCGGTCATCTGACCTACATCCACTCCCGATTCCTCTTCGCTTGAGGCCACTGGCTTTCCACTAAGTATCCTCCTTCTAATGGGTGAGGTTGAACTCCCTTATAGCGCCTCTCCTTTTGACAGGTTTAGGAGATAACCCTTACAAGCACTCTTACCCTTCTCTTGGACTAGAACACTCTTAAAACTTAGAGGAAAGATTTGACACACTTTCAAGAGAGTTTCCCCCTTCTTTTTTTCAGTTCTAGACTCCCTTTCATCCATGAATGAGAGGGGTATTTATAGGCCTCAAGAGGATTCAAATTTGGAGTCCAAATTTGGACCACAAAATTTGAATCACCTCGGTTTTCGCATTCTGGCGGTACTAGGCGATGCCACCGCTGGTGCCCTCGGGTGTTGGGCGGTGCCACTACCAGCTTGAGGCAGTTCCACCGCCCAAGGTTCAGCCACTGGGTGGTGCCACCGCCCAGGTCATTTCAACACATTGGTTTGGGCCGAAAGCTCAGCCGAAGCCGGTCCAAATGAAGTCCGAATTAGCCCAAATTTGGTTTATAAGATTAACACCTAATCCTAAACCAAATTATATGCTAACTATGAATTTTAAAGATATTTTCTAAGCTATTACAAAGTCCATAAGACAAGACTTCTTTCGGTAAGCTTTCGGTGAACTTCCGATGGTCTTCTAATGAACCCTCAGAAACCATTCTGCGGACTCCCAGCTAGCTTCCAGACTTCACGATAATCTTGGTGAGTTCCACTGAGCTTCTTTGGCAAGCTCTGATCTTTCTTGGTAAGCTCCGTGAACTTTTGATGAACCCTTCAACATTCTCGGCTAGTTCCAGCAACACTCCCAATGAATCTTCGAACTTCTATCGAACTCTCGAACTCCCAACGATCCATCACACTTGTCTTCCGGCACTTTGTTTTGCTTTACGTCTTCATTGTTATCGTAGTTAATCTTGCACACACACAAATAAAAACTCTACCTCGATCTAGACAATTATTACAACACAAATTGACATTCAGTTGCCCGGCACGTCATTGGTCGGTGCTTCATCCAATTTTCAGCATATCATCCTCTCTTACGACTTATTGTCCAATCGATAGTTGACCTTCGCAACCTTGATATCCATGGCACAACTCTGCTCTTCTTGGCCCGATGCCCGATGTCCGAAGCCTTCTATCGATTATCGATCAAACCTCCGGCTCGACATCCAATATCATGACGTGATCACCCGACGCAACGTCAATTCCTCCAGCGTCAACTATCTAATCCTGATCGATGGTAGACCTGCGTAACTCAATACGTAGTTAAATCATAAAACACAATCAATTAGTTTCATCATCAAAATCTAAGATTCAACAATCTCCCCTTTTTTAATGATGACAACTAATTGATGACTAACGGAGTTAACCATAACTCCTCAGAGTTTAACCAAATTCCCCCTATCAATATACCATTGATAGAACACTTGGATTATCCCAAATCCAAGCAACATTCATCATAATAATATGAGAATAATCAAACCATCATGTAAATATATAAAATATTTAATACAATGCATGAAGTCATCAATCTACTTCTCCCCCTATGTCATCAACAAAAAGGAGAAGTTGCATCATAGCTAGTTTAAAAGAATATGCAAATTTACAATCATACTAGCTATTAATCACATTATGATAGGCAAGATAGCACTTGTCGTGATGATAGCAAGTTTTTCTATGTTCCTTTGAGAAGTGCAAGCAAATTGTATTCAAAGATGTGCATTTTCTTGACTTCTTTTGCGATATGCATGTAATTTTATAATTTCTTTCTTCTCTTTTGAGAAGAGCAAGCTTACAAGTTTTGCTTTCTTTGCATGCTAGGACTTTTGCATTCATTTGTAATATACAATCTAGCAAAAGCCTTTTCCCCCTTTATCAATGTCAAAAAGAAAGGGAGGATTAATACTACAAATAATCTTGCATGAGATTCAACAATAATTTATAACAAAAATGCAAGCAATTTTGTTGAAAAAGTGAAGTTGAGCAAGATTTTTGCCTCTCTTGAGATAGCAACATTTTGCTTCTCATTGTTTAAGTTGGCAAATTTTTCTCTTTTGATGCACAAGCTAGCAATTTAATTCTCCCTTTATCATTATCGAAAAGAAGGGAGAAACCAATGATCAATTATAAATTTGCATCAATCAATATATCAATCATCACATGATGCATACAAGATGGTATTGAAACATGAGAAATCATGTCATGAAAGATATCAATATGTAAATTCAACAAGAATCAAAACCAAAGATATCATTCATGATTCATAACTTTTCATTTTAGCAAGATCAAGATCATGATTTTAAAACAAATTCTAAGCATATAGTTTCAAGAAATCAAAATCATGATTCACAAATATTTTCTTTAGCATCAAGTTCCAATTCATGATAAAGGATATACAACAACCTAGAATCATGATGCATAAGAACATAGCATTCTCATAGATCAAGTCATGATTCAATGATTCTTCATCATAAAGCAAATTTCATTTATCAAATATTCAATTTACCATATAAGGCAAAGAAATCATGTCACTTCTAGAATCATGAAATATATGACATCAAGGCTCATGATTCATTTGAAAAGATATAGCACAAAGAGTAACTTGATTATTGCATAAGCAATTTTATTACATCATGATTTATAAATTTTTTACAGCATGAATCATAGGAGGTAAAATATCAATAATATCAATCAAGATTCATTGGATAGCAAATAGCAAAGAGAACAATTTGTTTCATACATCTTGATTCACACAAGTCAAGTTATGATTCCAAGAGATTAAGAGATGAATCAAGAATCTTTAACAAGTCTTATTCAAATTCATAAAAGATATCAAGAAGAGCAACATTTCTTTTACATCGATATTCAAACCATGACAAGTGATATATCAAACATTTGCATTAATATTTCAATCATCAAGTCATGTGTATTGAAACGTAAGAGAAAAATCAAATTATGCATGCAATGTTTCAATCATCAAAGCATATTTTCTCAAGTTGAGTATTGAAAAGTCAAGAGAAAATAATTTATGATTCATTTGCGAATAGATAGTAAAACAACTTGATTCATGCATAATAGTTTTTATCAAGATTATATTTTAAAAGAAATTCCAAGTATAAAGATGTCAAGATATCAAGACTTGGATTGCGATAAAGCTCATTCAAGTTCGAATCATCAAAATCATTAACATAGTTTATGAGATGCATAAATGACATGGATTTAAATTATTTTCCTCTTTGGTAAATGATAAAAAGAAGCAATCATAGAGGAAAGTATTTTAATTCTCAAATATATCTCAAGTCAAGAATTCAAAATCATGATTTATAAACCTTAGTCACTTCATCAAGATCATTCTTATGAGATTCATAAATGACATAGATATACTTGAACACAACTTATCATCAAAACCATTTTCATAGATCAAGAGATTCACATAAATGAGTTCATTAATCTTTGATTAGATTAAAAATTTAACACTTCATCAAAATCTCATTCATAATTTAAGTGATTCACAAAATATCATAATGAATTCATCACTTGTCTTTTATGAAAAATTGAAAACTTTAGAGATAGAAAGATGTTCAAGAAACATATATTTCTCTTTTAGTGATTTGTATTGATTTCGTATGAATATGCCTTTGTCTTTTTTATGTCAAATAGAAACAAGCATGAATGTTTAAGATATAAAGGCTAAGACTCGTGTCATGAATTCCAAAAGATATCTCAAGTTATTAACATCACATTAAAAAGGATATTTCAAAAAGATATATCGATAAGTGATTCATTTGTATCATTTCATTTGAATTCATGATTCATTTGGTAGGTCTCCTCTTTAGTAAATAAGAAGATATATAGAAGAACAAAATGAATTTTGGGAGATAGAACATAATTGAAGCATGATTCATTTTTAAAATGTATCTCATGTCGTAAATATGAATCAAGCATTTATCAAATCCGAAATCATCCTCAAAATTATATTCAATAAATTCATATGTGACAAGCATAGATTTATTAAAAAAAAATCGATGAGATAGAGGATTGCATTTCATTTTTATAAATTTCTATATATATAATTTGCTTCTTATAAGCATGCCTTTGCCTTAAAATAAAATGTCAACATTCAAGATGGAAAGGCAAATTGTCATTAAGATCATTAAGTGGAATTCCATTAAGCATGTGGCATTTTCCAAAAGATTCGATTCAAAAAATTCACATGGATTCATCAAAACCGAAAACTTTAGAGGTAGAAAATTTTCCAAGATCATGCATTTCCTTTTTATGATTTACTTCAAATAAGTATGTCTTTTCCTTTAATAAAAACTAGTATCATATTCAAGAGTGAAAGACAAATTTTGTAAAATAAATCATTGTATGCATTATTGTATAAGTACGAAACAAATTACATCAAAGCCAAAAATACATTATAGCATATCAAATTCTAAAGTCAAGCATAATACAAACATTTTCATTAAGACACTTCCAAGAATAACATACATAGATATGTATCATGTTTCAAATCGAAAATTGATATGGAAAGCATATACATGGAATTGTATTATCATGATAGCACATTTTTAATTTTTTATTTTAAATTATTTGTTTCATATAGGTGAGCTCAAGTTTTAAAAGATGAGTACCATGTTTAACACCAAAACTTGAGTTTTGTCATCAAAACTATCAAATCCAAACATATTCACTATAAAACATCATGATAGTGTGTTTCACTTTAAGTTAATTGATCTTGTTTAAGCATGTTCATATTTTCACACAAAGGCCAAGCATCATATAAATTTGAGAAATAATTTTCATCATGACATAAGACATGCACCTTGTTTAAAACTAAAAGCAATATCATGAATTCATCATGATCATATACTTTCCTTTTTATGTGTTTCATTTGTTTCATATAGGTATACATCATCTAAAAATTTCATCATAAAAATGTTTAAAAGCCATTAATCCAATAGAGAGATTTTCAAATCATAAGCATGATACTTATAAAATTATCATCAAAACATTTTCAAGAATAACATATAGTTAATGTACAATCATTATTACAAATCATTCAATCATCATTCATAATGTTGCATACACCATTCAAAAATTTTACTTTTCAAAAGTACTAGAAAGAAAAGCATGATATAATTTTTTAAAAATATTTTTTTTTAATTTCCAAAAACACAAGAAAAGCATGAAAAAAATTCCTACTAACTAAGTTAAGCATTCATGGAAAGCATCATATAATTTTAAAATAATTCAAGAGAGTTAAGTTACTTACCTTGTAGTCGAAGTCCGTTAAAGCCCAATTCGCCGTTTCGTTATTTGATTCTTCTTTGTGCTTCTTCTTCATCTTTAGCCTTTTCCTCTGTTCAAGTTCATTGTTCATTTTAGATTTTTGTTTAATGAACTTATTAAGATTCATTAAAAGTTCCATATCCTCTTCATTGTCCTTATCACTTGAGTCATCACTCAAGTGGCATTTCATAGTTCGGAGTTTCAAAACCTTCTTGTTCTTTAAAAGGTGGTTCAAACGTTCATCATGTTCAACATATTCTAAGAAACTCATTTCATATATCATTAAGGATCCAATGAGTTTTTCAATAGAATAATCATTTAAATCTTTAGTTTCTTGTATCATCGTTATTTTAGGATCCCACCTTCTTGGAAGGGATCTTAAGATCTTGTTAGTGAGTTCAAAATTTAAAAAATATTTACCAAGACTTTTCAAGCTATTGATGACATCCATGAAACGGGTATACATATCGCTGATAGTTTCGTTTGGTGTCATTCGGAAGAGCTCAAAATCATGCAATAAGAGGTTTACTTTCGAGTCTTTGACTCTACTAGTTCCCTCGTGCGTGATTTCAAGTGTTCATCAAATTTCAAAAGCCATTTCGCATATAGAAATCTGATTGAACTCATTTTTATCTGAAACATAAAATAAGACATTCATAGCCTTTGCATTTAAAGAAAAAAACCTTTTCTCCAAATCTGACCATTCGTTCATCGGTTTAGAGGGAAGTTGAAAATGGTTTTCAATAACATTTCATAAGTTTAAATCAAGAGAAATCAAGAAAACTCTCATTCAGTTTTCCAATATGTGTAGTCCGATCAGTTAAATAACGGTAGATGAAAAATCAAAAAGCCCTCTTAAAAGCCATGAAGAGTCATTTCTTACGGGTGTAAATGCGAATGAGAAATAACGTGGCTCTGATACCAATTGTTAGGGATCGAGCGGCACTAAGAGGGGTGGTGAATTAGTGCAGTGGATAAAGATGATAGATTTCGACGATTTAAACCAACTTTGGAAACTTCGTACGAAAAGAATAAACGTTTTGATTAAAACTGTTTCGATTGCATACGTAAGAAGGAGACAATGAAGTAGAGCATCAAAGTAAAGATGGTTTACAGTAATGTAAATGACAATAAGATAAACATAAACCGATTTTATAGTGGTTCGGCCATCCGACCTACATCCACTCCCGATTCCTCTTCGCTTGAGGCCACTGGCTTTCCACTAAGTATCCTCTTTCCAATGGGCAAGGATGAACTCTCTTACAGCTCCTCTCCTTTTGATGGGTTTAGGAGGTAACCCTTACAAGCCCTCTTAACCCTCTCTTGGACTATAACACTCTTAAAACTTAGAGGGAAGATTTGACATACTTTTAAGAGAGTTTCCCCCTTCTTTTTTTCAGTTCTAGACCCCCTTTCATCCATGAATGAGAGGGGTATTTATAGGCCTCAAGAGGATTCAAATTTGGACCATAAAATTTGAATCACCTTGGTTTTCGCATTCTGGCAGTATTGGGCGGTGCCACCACCCATCCAGTGGTGCCACCACTAGTGCCCTCGAGTGTTGGGCAGTGCCACCGCCAACCTGGGGTGATTCTACCGCCCAAGGTTCGGCCACTGGGCGGTGCCACCGCCCAGGTCATTTCAACACACTGGTTTGGGCAGAAAACTCAATCAAAACCGGTCCAAATGAAGTCCGAATTGGCCCAAATTTGATTTATAGGTTTAACACATAATCCTAAACCAAATTATGTGCTAATTATGAATTTTAAAGATATTTTATAAGCTATTACAAAGTCCATAAGACAAGACTTCTTTCGACGAGCTTTCGGTGAACTTCCGGCAGTCTTCCGACGAACCCTCAGAAACTATTTTGTGGACTCCCAGCAAGCTCCCAGACTTCACGATGATCTTGGTGAGTTCCACCGAGCTTCTTTGGCAAGCTTCGATCTTTCTTGGCAAGCTCCGCGAACTTCCGATGAACCTTCAACGTTCTCGGCCAGTTTCAACAACACTCCCAACGAATATTCGAACTTCTATCGAACTCTCGAACTCCCAACGATCCATCACACTTGTCTTCCGACACTTTGTTTCGCTTTTCATCTTCATCGTTATTGTAGTTAATCCTGCACACACATAAATAAAAACTCTACTTCGATCTAGATAATTATTATAATGTGAATTAACATTCAATTGCCCGGCACGTCATTGGTCGACGCTTCGTCCAATTCTTCGGCACATCGTCCTCTCTTACGGCTTGTTGCCTAATCGACGATTGACCTCCGTAACCCTGATATCCATGGCGCAACTCCGCTCTTCTTGGTCTGATGCCCGATGCCCGATGTCTGAAGCCTTCTGTTGATTGTCGACCGAACCTCCGACTTGACATCCAATATCTTGACGTGATCACTCGGCGCAACATCAATTCCTCCAGCGACAGCTATCTAATCCTGATCGATAGTAGACCTGCATAACTCAACATGCAGTTAGATCATAAAACATAATCAATTAGTTTCATCATCAAAATTCGAGATTCAACAACCCTTACAAGCACGCTTCCCTCTTTAGGCTGAAATCTATCTAAGCTAGAGGAGGGAAGTTTTGAAGTCATTTTTATAGCATTTTCTTTCTTTCAAATTCTCTATGCTTGTGTACTCAACCTAGGGATGAGAAGGGTTTTTATAGACTCTAATCTGATTTAAACTTGGAGCCAAAAATCTTCCCATCCTGGGTTTTCTAAGTACTAGCGGTACCATCACCTACCACTGGTAGTACCACTACTAGTTTGACTCTAATACTGGGCGGTATCACCGCCTAGTCTAGAAATACCATCGCCTGGGTACACTGCTCTATCAATGTACTGGGCGGTACCATCGCCTAGACTCAATCTAGAAGACTGAGCCTTCTGGTGGTGCCACCACCTGACGTGGCACTTGGGCAGTATTTGGGTCTTTCATTCGGCCCAACATAACCCCAATGCAGGCCTAGTTAGCCCAATTACAACCTAATTAAGCTAATCCTACTCCGATCTAGACAATTATTACAATATGAATCATAATTAGTTTCCCGATACATCCTTGGTCCATCGATGCTTCGTCTGACACTTTGGCACATCATCCTCTGTTGTGGCTTATTGCCCAATCAGTAACTGACCTCCGTAGCCCTGATCTCCTTAGCACAACTCTGCTCCTCTTGGCCTGATGCCCGATTTCTTTGTACGAAGCCTTCTGCCGATCATTGATCGTACCTCCAACTTGATGTCCAATCTCCTAACGTGATTTCCTCCGACGCAACATCGATTCTTCCTACATCAATTGTCTAATCTTGATCGAGAGTAGACCTGCATGACTCAAAATGTAGTTAGATTACCAAAATATAATCAATTAGTTTCATCATCAAAATTCGAGATTCAACAAGTAGATGGCTTAAAGCATAATTTTTTTAGCATTAGTCAATTGTGCGATAAAGGATACATAATAAGATTTGAATCTAATACTTGTATTATTAAAAAATCATAAAATAAAATATCTATGATTGCCCTAAAATAAAATAATGTCTACACTATTAACATTAATAAACTTAGCAATGAAATATGCTTTTCAATTTTGAATGACGATGCTTGGCTTTGGCATAGGAGATTAGGCCATACAAGCATGAAACTAATCTCTCAAATCTTATCTAGAGAACTAGTAAGAGGCATTCTGAATATTATGTTTGTCAAAGATAAAGTATCTGATGCTTGTCAACTAGGAAAATAAATAAAAAGTAGTTTCAAATCGAAGAATCAAATAAGCACCTCTAGACCATTGCAATTGGTCCATATGGACTCATTTGGACTAATTGATACAACAAGCCTAGGAGGTAGCAAATACACCTTTATAATTATAGACGACTATAGTAGATACACTTGGATATACTTCTTGACACAAAAAAGTGATTGTTTTAAGTTTTTTTTGAAGTTTTGTAAACTTGTTCAAAATGAAAAAGGTTTTCTGATTTCATCGATTTGGAGTGATCACGGTAGTGAATTTCAAAACTATAATTTCCAAAACTTTTGTGAATTTAATGGAGACAACCATAATTTCTCTACTCCGAGGAATCCTCAACAAAATGGAGTAGTAGAAAGAAAGAATAGGAGTTTATAAGAAATGGTAAGAACCATGTTGAATGAACATATTCTACCCAAATATTTTTAGGCCGAAGCCATTAATACGGCATGCTATGTCATGAATAGGTTTCTAGTAAGACAATTTCTCTCCAAAACTCCTTATGAATTATGGAATAATAAAAAACCAAACGTTTCATATTTTAAAGTTTTTGATAGTAAATGTTTTATATTGAATGAAAAAGATGCCTTAGGGAAGTTTGATGTAAAATTCGATGAAGGTATTTTTCTTAGTTATTCTTCTATTTCTAAGGCCTTTCATATCTTTAATAAAAGAGCTTTAATTATAGAAGAATCCATTCATGTTGTCTTTAATGAAGTTTCTGAATTTAAGGAAAATAATTTTGATGACGATTTTAAATTTGATGCTTTGAATTTGAATGAAACCACTCCTCTAAATAGTAACATGGATGTATTTTCTTCCGAAACTTCCTTACTTAAGGAATGGAAGTATGTAGATACTCATACTAAGGAGCTAATTATAGGAGACACATCAAAAGGAGTTTAAACTCATTCTTCTTTTAAGAATTTTTGTGTCAATGCTGTTTTTCTTTTTCAAATTGAACCTAAATGCATTGACGAGGCCTTGAAAGATGATTCTTGGGTTATCTCAATGCAAGAGGAATTGAACCAATTTGAGAGGAATGAGGTGTGGAAGCTTGTTCCTAGACCTAGTGACCATTTAGTTATTGGTACTAAATGGATCTTTAGAAACAAGCAAAATGAATTCGGTATCATGGTTGGAAACAAAGTTAGATTAGTAGCCAAAGGTTTCAACCAAGAAGAATATATCGATTACGAAAAAACCTTCACTCTTGTGACAAGATTAGAAGCCATAAGGATGTTCCTTGCCTATTCTAGTAGTTATAATTTTAAGGTATTTCAAATCGATGTTAAAAATGCTTTCTTAAATGGCTTTATTTCTGAAGAAGTGTATGTTGAACAACCACCCAAATTCAAGAACTCTCTTTTTTCTAATCATGTGTTTAAATTGACTAAGGCACTCTATGGATTAAAACAAGCCCCAAGAGCTTGGTATAAGAGACTTAGCTCTTTTCTTATTCAAAATAATTTCTCTAAAGGCAAGATTGATACTACATTATTTATTAAAAATTTTAAAAATAATTTTCTTGTTATTCAAATTTATGTTGATGATATTATCTTTGGTTCTATAAATGAATCGTTATGTGAATTATTTGCCAAGAGTATGAGCTAAGAGTTTGAAATGAGTCTAATGGGTGAACTAATATTCTTTTTAAGATTACAAATCAAATAACTTAGCAATAGTATATTTCTTAGTCAAACTAAATATGCATTAAAATTGTTAAAATGATTTAATATGGATGATTCAAAGGCAATCAACACTCCTACGAGTACCTCCACTAAGTTAAACATGGACGAAAGTGGAGAAAATTTTCATCAAAAAACATATAGGAGAATGATAGGTATTTTATTTTACCTCACCGCAACTAGACCAGATATCATATTTAGTGTAGGATTTTGTGCTAAATTTTAAGCTAATCCTAAGTTATCTCATCTTAAAGCCATTAAAAGAATCTTTAGATATCTTAAAGGAACTCCTAACCTAGGATTATGGTATCCAAAAATTGATAACTTTGATTTAATAGCTTATACGGATGCGAATTTTGTCGAATGTAGAATAGATAGAAAAAGCACATCCAGAACATGTCAATTTTTAGGACATGCACTTGTTTCTTAGTCTTCTAAGAAATAAAACTCGGTTGCACTATCTACGGCTAAAGCCGAATACATAGCCGCAAGTACATGTTGTGCACAAGTTGTTTGAATGAAAAATACATTAGAAAATTATAGAATTTATTTAAATAATATTCCTATAAAATATGATAATACAAGTGCTATATATTTAACTAAAAATCTCATTCAACACTCTAGAACTAAACATATTAACATTAAGCATCACTTTATACGAGATCATGTAAACACCAATGATATTACTATAGAATTTATTGATACAAAATACCAATTAGTAGATATCTTCACAAAACCTTTAAATGAAGAATAATTTGACTTCATTAGAAGGAAATTAGGCATGCTAAATTGTCTTAATGCATGAGTTTGTTGTAGGCCTTTTTCCAAAAATTTTTATTTTTTCATTTCATCTTTTCGATCTCGTAAATGAAGCCTTCATGAACTTATCTTCCTACTATCTCGGTTTGATACTCTTGTTTTGTGAATTTTCGAATTGGAACTCAATTTTATCATTTGATGAACTTTTGAATTGGTATTATACACATTTGATGATGTTTGACATTTTTTTTGTATTCCTTGAATCCTCTCCATTCACTCATGGATTTCATCACAAATATTAGCAATATTTTTGAAGGATTTTATTGATAAAATATCATTCACGGATTCCACTAGCTCTTGATGAACTCAATTGCCTTCATGATTGACTTTTCACATTTTCATGAGATTTTGATGAAAAATAAAAGTTTGATAAAATATTGATTGCTTGCAAAATTGCTTTCATGGATCACCGAATTCTTCTCTTTATACAAATCTTTATGTCATGATTTCTATATAAAAAGAAGAAGCTCTAATAAACTTTTTATAGCTCGAATATTCTCTTGAATTCAATTCAGATTTCATTCAGTTCTCTAAATTCGAATTGTTCATTCTCTTCGGATTTCATTCACAACTCTTGTGTAAATTTTATGAATTTTTCATGACTTGAATGATTCATTTTAATGACTTCACAAATTTTTGGAATTAGCTCTTATTGCGAATCTCTATGACATGAATTTTCATAACATGAATGAATTGCTTTCTGTTATTTTATTCATGAAAATTTAAGTATTCTTGATGGAATCATGGATTTCTCCTTCTCTCTTTACCCTTCAAGAAAAATCCCATCATAAGAATTGGTATCATAAAAATTGACATCAAAATTTTGCTTACCTAAAACATAGCCCACCTTTTTGTTGATGACAAAGGGCGAGTAATATAGCAATTGATGACAACTTCGCATGTTTAAAATATGCTTTGTGTTGTAAATATATAAAATGTATCGTATGTATTGTAAAATACTTGGACGTAATGCAAATGCTTGATATATGAAATGTATCGCAAATGATTGAAGCATATTGCAATGTATCGCAAATGTATCGTATGCATCACAAATGAATGAAATGAAACATGTATACTTAAAATGATAATTTTTCTATGATCGTTATTGTATCATGCTTATTTATCCTACTTGAATTTGGTATCATACCTTGATACGATAATTTGGTTTCATTTTGGTATTATTGAATGATGTATCATCATTGATATCATGTTGTGGATTTGTGAACTATTATTTGATATCATTTGATTCTTGCTAAATTTTGAAATTAAAGTTGGTATCATTTGTTGAAATGATGATTGTCTATCATCATTCAACATTGGACTTGAAAATGGATGTCATACCTTGACTTCATTTTCGTATTGTGAAAAATCCGAAGTATTATATTTTGGATGAAAAATCATGCTTGTTGAGCATGTCAATAAGTTTAATGAATGTAACTTATCGGTTTTGGCTTGAATTCAAGTGTTTCTTTTCTCAAATATGGCATATAGATAGGAGGAGTTAAGGTTAACTCTGTCATTAATTGATTATCATCATCAAAAAGGGGGAGATTATTGAATCTCGGATTTTGGAATTATTTAATCTAATTCATATGCTGAGAAAAGTGTGCAGGATTAACTGTTGAATCTCGGATTTTAATGATGAAGTCAATTGATTGATTATTTGATATAATCCATATTGTTAAGTGCACATGATTGACTATGATAGTAATGAAGACGTAAAGTAAAATGACGTACCGGAGTCAAGTATGTTCGGATAGTTGGGAGTTCAAGAGTCCACCGGAAGTTCGAAGAATTCATTGGAAGTGCTGCCGGAACTAGCCAAGAATGAATCAGGAACTTACCGAGGGGTTGTTAGAAGTTTGCCGGAAGATTCATCGGAAGTTCACAGAGCCCACCGAGAAAGATCAGAGCATGCCATAGAAGACTCGTCAGAACTCACCAAGGTTGTCATAAAGTCCAAGAGCCTGCTAGTAGTCCACCGGAAGTATTTTGAGGGTTCATCAGAAGTCCACTGGAAGTTCATCGGAAGAAGACATGATGTACCGGTTTAAGTTTCAGCTTAGTATATGTCTTTAATTTCATGGTTAGCATGTAATTAGAGTTAAGATCGGGAAGTAATCCCATTAACCCTAGTAGGGGCCAACTAGGCCCAAGGATGAATTGGATTGGGTCGGATTCAAGGCCCACCCAATGTTACTGGACCTTGTCTAGTGGTGGCACTACCCAAGGACTAGTTTCCCAAATACACTAGGCGATGGTACCACTGGCAATTATTAACTACCAAGCGATGGTACCACCCCCCCCCATAGAGCCCAAGGCTCTGCCCTAGAGGTAGTACCGCCAGACTAGGTGGTGGTACCGCCAATAATAGGTGGTGGTACCACAAGTACCTGAAAATCTGAGATATGACCTTTTTTGGCTTCATTTTTAAAACCAACTAAGGTTATAAATATCCCTTACTTCTCAGCTGACTAAGGAGATTGGGAAGTGATAAGAATTGAGCTAAAACTCTAGTGAAATAGCCTTAAAAAGCTTGAGTATTTACCTCCCAAATTTTCACTTGTAAAATTTCTATAAAATGGTGTGAGCCAATTGTAAAGTTCTGTAAGAGGGGTGTTTGATCCTTCCCTTCAAGAAGGATTGATATTGGAAGCTGGGAACCTCATCGGAGGAGGTTTCAAAAGTGGACGTAGATCATTTGACCGAACCACTATAAATCATTGTGTTCTTCTCTTGGTGCGTATTTATATTTGCTGCATTTCAATTTTTACTTAGTTGCAATCTTTCAATCTCCTCTTCTCTGCTCACTTTCGTACTCTCTTGAATCATTCACTTTGCCAAAATCATTTTTGTTGGATTAAAACTCCTTAACATATAAAGTATTTTTAAAATCATTTTAAATCATTGATTTTTATCCGCTGCACTAATTCACCCCCCCCCCTCTCTTAGTGCTGCACTAAATCCTAATAGTTGGTATCAGAGCAAGGTCACTCTCATTTTGGTTTAAAACCCAAGAGAGATAGCATTTGCCGGCATATAAGAGAGCCACTCAATCACACGTCCACCTATATTTAATGGGTTGGATTACACCTATTGGAAGACTCATATGAGAATTTTTATTATTTCTATAGATTTTAAACTTTAGAATATTATTGAAAATGGCTTTCAAAAATCTTCTCTGATGAACGAATGGAATGAATCGAAGAAAAAGATTTTTGCTCTTAACGCCAAGGCTATGAATGCCTTGTTTTACGCATTAGGCAAAAATGAATTTAATCGTATTTCAATTTATGAATTGGCTTTTGATATTTGACATACTCTTGAAATCACTTACGAAGGAACTAATCAAGTGAAAGAGTCCAAAATCAACCTTTTAGTGCATTATTACGAGTTATTTCAGATGAAACCAAGTGAATCCATTAGAGACATGTACACCCGTTTTATAAATGTCATCAATGGACTAAAAAGTGCTTGGGAAAAGTTTTTCTAATTTCGAACTTGTAATTAAAATTTTAAGATCCCTTCTAAAGAGTTGGGATTCTAAAGTAATGGTTATTCAAGAGGTCAAGGACCTAAAGAACTTTTCTCTTGAAGAACTAATTGAGTCAATAATAACCTTGTTAGGAAATCTAGGGGGCGACATCTCATGCAAAGCGAAAGAACATAAAAACAAAACATCCTAGATTTTCATGAAAGGTTTCAATGTCATATGAAGATCGGTGCGAAAATACAAATCCGTGAATATGAAAAACTATGTGTATAAAAAGAATAATAGTACCTATAGAGATCGTATATCGTTGAGTTCCTGCAGATCTATGAGAAAGGATGAAGAAGGTCAAGCATCCTCCTCTCTAGCGGTATCCACATGGCAGAGACTACAACGATGCTCCTCTCTTAGGGAGAGGAGAATAGAAGGTGGCTACCAAGAAACCTCAGCCTACGGGCCTTTGATTTCCTCCTATTTATAGAGGCCCCCTATCAACCCTAATAGATCCAGCCCTACTGGGTATTGGATTTCTATCCAATTACCCAAGTCTCTTAGATTAATGGGTCTCTACCCAATAATCTAGCTTTTATTGGATCTCATCCATAGGATCTAATAATATAGGAGCTTATTGGATATCCAATAAGATATGGGCTTCGGCAGATATCTCATATCCGAATCTCTACTCGTCGCAACACCAACCATATGTGTGTGACCCTCTAGGCCCAATATCGAGTTGGTTGTGAGTCATACCTATCGGAACTTCTTTTGACTCAGTGAATTATTATCTCTATAATAATTCACTCGACTCATCGGCTGCGAACGTACTATGCCACTACGCCGTAGTCCCCAGACGATACAGGGGAATCCAATCCTTTGGACCTATCTATCCTCAATTACCAAGTACCTATAGTTCCTCATCCATCTAATATCCCAGAGATCGTATATTGGGCATGGAGCTATGAGGCCCACATGATTTCTAATCGAGTCTCACTCTAATTAGATTCTCCTAGAGAACTCTTTCTCTCTCAATCCAAATGACCCTAACCAGGGATTTACTTGAGCAAGAACACATGAGATATTCCTCTCATGATACCGAGAGTAGATGATCCTTTATTGACATTCAATTGCCCTCATAAGTTTGGCTACCACTTTCAATAACTGGCTAACCGGCTAATCGGCTATACTAGATCTAGAACTTTCAAACCTACAAGTCCAGTATCAAAGAGTGGAATACTCATACAGGACATCCTTGGTGTCTCAAGTCTAAGGACCAGCTATACTACTGAGACTACGAAATTATTGTCTGACATGAGATATCAATAACCATCTAACATTATGTAAGCAGATCAATCAGTGAACTCATTCTCCAATAAGCACCTATACTATATCCTTAGTATCCCAACACGAGTAGCTATGAGACCAGCCACCTCCATCATATAGATGGGTATATAGCACACCAGTCTATTCGGTTATCTTGATGTCCCTCTCGAGTAACCTATGATTGGGATTATTTAGGATCTGTTTTTAAAGATGAATCGGTCTCATTATTATGACCTCATCACAATCTAATTCCCATTGTATAGATCTAAGGACATCACAATATACATCTAGATAATGTAAAAAAATGTCAATAATCATAAGCAAAGAGATTGACGCAGCGTGTTACAAGTGCCATCACTCATGTGATTGGCTTATAGGGCACCTATAACTAGCAATCTCCCAATTGACCTAAAGCCAATCACCTATGTGTCTGATCCCCATCAAACCTCTATGATGCTCAAAGATAATCTGAGTCAATGGCTTTGTCAGTGGATCTGCAATGTTATCTTCAGATGAAACTCTTTCCACTACTACATCTTTTCAGGCCACGATCTCTCTAATAAGCTGGAACCTCTTCAGAACACTTCTAATGAGACCTGGGTTCCCTTATTTGATTAATTGTCCTGTAGTTATTGTAATATAAGGGAATCAACTCCTCGTTGTTCGGCACAACTCCCAAATCTATGATGAATTGCTTCATCCAAACTCCCTCCTTTACTACCTCTACTACAGCAATGTACTCCGCCTCTATGGTCGAGTCAATAGTAGTATCTTACTTGGAACTCTTCTAGCATACTACTCCTTCATTCAGGATGAACACATATCATAAATTAGACTTGCTATCATTGACATCGAACTAAAGCTCGAGTTTGTGTAGCCCTCAATCCTAAGGCTACTTTCTCTATAAACTAATAAAAGATCCTTAGTTCTTCTCAAGTACTTAAGGATACACTTTACTAATTTCCAATGCTCCAAGCTTGGATCCACTTGATACCTACTCATGACACTCAGAGCAAATGTTATATCAGGCCTGGTACATAGCATAGCATATATGATAGACCCTATCACTGAGGCATAAGGTATCCTATCTATGTCTGCCATTTCTTTAGAAGTCTTTGGTGATATACTCCTAGGAAGTGATAGCCTATGTCTCATCGATATGAGACCTCTCTTAGAATTTTTCATGTCAAACATTTTGACAATGGTGTCTATGTACCTAGATTGGGACAAGCTAAGCATCCTCTTGGATCTATCTCTATAGATTTGAATCCCCAATATATAAGATGCTTCCCCTAAGTCCTTTATGAAGAAGTGTCTAGATAGCCAAGTCTTTACCATAGAAAGCATTCTTACATTATTCCCAATTATTAGGATGTCATCCACATATAACACCAAGAAGGTGATAGCGCTCCCACTTACCTTCCTATACACACAAGGCTCATCTTTATTCTTAACGAAGTCATAAGATTTGATCGCCTCATCAAATCTTATGTTCCAACTTTAGAAAGATTACTTCAGTCTATAGATAGACCTAAGCAACCTACACACCTTATTTGGACTATCTCTGGATACGAATCCCTCAGGCTATATCATATACACCTCCTCCGCGAGATTGCCTTTGAGAAATGCCATTTTCATATTTATCTGCCAGATCTCATAGTGTGCTACAAAATTTAATATAATTCGAATAGATTTTAGTATTGCTATGAGCGAGAAGGTTTCATCATAGTCAACACATTGGCTTTGACGATACTCCTTAGCCATTAGCCTTGCTTTATATGTCTCTACCTTTCTATCTACTCTGATCTTCTTCTTGAAGTTCCACTTGCAGCCAATGAATATGATACCCTCGGGTGCATCAACTGGGTTCTAAACCTTGTTGGAATACATAGAATCCATCTTTAAATTCATGGCTTCTTGTCACTTCCCAGAGTTTATACTCGTAATAGCCTCCTCATAGGTCTGAGAATCAATATCCTCAACATCCTCTCTTCTAATATGTCTTACATATCTCTTAAGAGGATGGGATACACTTCCGAACCTACATAAAGTTGAAACTTGTGTGCTAGGTACCTGAACAAACTCTAGCTATGGAATGGTGCTTATGCTAGGTTCTCCAACCTCGCTCAACTCTATCATGCTCACATTGTCTCCACCAAGAATATGTTCCTTCTCAAGGAACACTACTCTCTTAGCTACAAAGATGGGGTGATAAAAATAATACTCATAAGTTTTCTTGGGGTATCCCATGAACTTGCATCATTCCGTCTTGGATTCCAACTTATTGGGTATGTGTCTCTTAACGTGGGCAGGGCAACCCCAAATCTTAACAACCTTAAGATTGGGCTTCCATTTTCAAATCTCATATGGTGTAGATACTAGTGACTTAGTTGAAACTCTGTTCAAAAGGTAAGCTACGGACTCTATGGCATATTTCCAGAATGAGACGGGTAGGTCGATGAAACTCATCATGGACTGTACCATGTTTAACAGTGTGTGATTCTTCCTTTCGGATACACCATTAAGCTAGGGTGTATAAGGAGGTATCCATTGGGATAGAATCCCCTAGTCCTTGAGGAACTTGGTGAACTCTATACTTAAGTACTCACCTCTTCGATTTGATCGAAGAGTCTTGATACTCTTTCCAATCTGAACCTCTACTTCATTCTTATACTCCCTGAATTTCTCAAAGGCTTCAGACTTGTACTTCATCAAGTACACATGTCCGTACCTAGAGAAATCGTTAGTAAAAATAATGAAGTAGAAATAACTACTGATGGCCTGAGTTGATATAGAACCACATACATTACTATGTATGAGTACCAATAACTCAGTGGCTCTCTCTCCAATTACACTAAATGGAGAGTTGGTCATCTTTTCACGAAAGTAAGGTTCGCAAGTCGCATATGACTCATAGTCAAATGGATCTAGTTATCCATCTGTCAGCAACTTTTGAATCCTTCTCTCATAGATATGACCTAGCCTACAATGCCATAGGAATGCATTGTTCACCTCATCTCATTTCCTCTTGGACACACTTACATTCATGATACATGGAGTAGTGTCTAGCATAACTAAACCATTATGTAATGTTCCTCTTGTGATGATCTCATCATCTTTAATAATTTAACAACTATTATTCTCAAAAACTACTTTATAACCATTCAATGTCAAATATGAAATAGAAATAAGGTTTTTGATAATAAAGGAAACAAAATAGCATACATCTAATGCAATAGTAGCTCCACCAAACAGATGTAGGGTGACCTCGCTAATAGCAATAGTAGCAACTCTTGCTTCATTGCCCATCTTAATATCCATCTTGCCTCTCATCAATCTCCTAGGTTCTACTAGAACCTACAATGAATTGCAGATATGATAAACACTATCAGTATCCAATATTTATGTGATATCATATGAGTATAACAGATAGAGACTAATCATGAATGCATATCTGAAGCTTCTCTAAGCTTCTATTTCGTCTTCTCTACAATATACTCTTTGTAGTTCCTCTTCCAATGCCCGTCTTTGCCATAGTGAAAGCACTAACTTTTGTCCTCTTCCGGATCTTCTTAGTAACCTTTGCTTTACTCGATCTACCCTTGCCCTTTGCCCTTCTCAAGGGGCTTCTCTATCTTCCTTTTCTTTCTAGTCTTACCAGCATAGAGAACTGTGAAAAAGAATCTAAAAGGGACTGAAGCATAAGATCCACACACAGGTTATCCTCTAGGACCATTCCTAGACCTGCGAGTTTCTCTATCCACTCAATCATCTTAAGGACATGGTTTTGAACCGGTGTCCTCTCAGTCATCCTGGCATTGAAGAGACTCATCGATATCTCATATTATTGAGTTCTTCCCTGTTCCTCAAATAATTTATAGAGATACAGGAGTATGGATCTACCATCCATTCTTTTCTGTTGTCTCTATAACTCGGGAGTCATGGAACCCAACATGTAATACTGAGTAAGAGTGGAGTCATCTACGTACTTCACGTAGCGAGCGATCTCATCCTCACTTCCCCTTTCCATGGGCATAGGCATCACTATTTCAAGGACATATGCGATTTTCTCCACTGTAAGAACTATTCTCATGTTACGGAGTCAGTCTATATAGTTTTGACTAGTGAGGCGGTTGACATCAAGTATGCCATGTAGAGAGTCTAATAGCAATATTTTCAAAAAATAAAGATGTAGCATAAATAATATATAGATTTTGCAAAAATATAAATAATCAAGATATTAACTTCTATTTTGATGTACTCCCACTATTTTTCTAGCAAGTCATGCGGTACCCTTAGCACATGAAACAAAAGTCTCTAACAGACTTCTAGTGGGGATCGAGATCCAATCAGCATCTTAGTATAACCTCAAGGGACTTGACCAATCACACTAAGCCCAAAAGGTAGGCAACTCTTGTCAATCACAACTCCTTGTGATTCTCATCCTATTCAGCCTTCGAATCACCAAGGCCTTGAGGGACTCGACCAACTATGATGTTCGATTAAGTCATCACCATCGTTACAATATGAGTCTGATTCGATGATATACCCTCGAGGGACTCGATCAAGCATACCATGTCCTCAGGTCACCGGTGACATCTCTATGTCGTAGATAAGATAGCGAATCGCGATATAGGTGAGTCTCGAGGGACTCGACTAACTCAACCTATATCGGGAATCGATTCCTACCTATAACGATAGATGGCCACGTGAGTTAATCTAATTGCCTCACATTTATCGACTTAATATTATTGAGAAAGGAGATTTTGATTTAGTCTTCTAATATAGCATGTCATACATGTATATATTTAATATATATCTACATCGTATAAATATATATATATATATATATATATATATATATATATATATATCTAGTAGGTGTATAAGCAATCACACATCACATGAGTAATCATACCAGATGATCATGGACCATATCCTAATATGATCAAACCCGAGACAATGGGTGCAATCACTCATGTCAAGATCTATGTGTGCATCGACGCATCTCTATGCCCTGTGATCGTCCATCTAGCTTCGGGCTGTGTCCAATCTAACGTTTATATCACTCACGCGACTCCATGCCCCCTACGCCTCGTGATCATACAATATATACAGGCACGTAGGCCTATATAACACCCCTCTCCTCGTGTAATTACAATATAATTATATATATATATATATATATAAATAAGACAAATAAAGGCTCGTAGGCCGCAATAATAATAATCACATATACACACATCACATCACACAGTCCATGATCATCTGTCCATATTATACATCACAAGTATATGTTATTATACAGGACTACTAGATAAATAATAATAGTTAATTAAATATTTTAATTAACTAATTTTTTTTTAAAATAGGGACATACAAAAAATTTTCTGAATTCTGAAGGGCATTTTGGTCATTCGATTAGAAGGACAAAATTGAAATTTTAAAAATTCCAAAGGGAAAAACTATCTTTTGCCTAAAAACCCTGATCCCTTGCTGCAATGTTGTGGCCACCTCCACCCTACCGGTGGTGACCATGAGCGTGGGGGGTGCTGCCCATGCCTACGGGCGGCTTAGCCGCGAGCGGTATACTCGCGGGTGGCGCTGCTACAGGCAGGAGCTGCCCCCGCGGGTGGTGCCACCATGGGGCAGTGCCCGTAGGTGCCACCTATGTGGGCCGACGCCCTCCTTGCGAGTAGGCCACCCGTAGGCGCTGCCCCTTGCGGTCTAGCCGCAGCGGGGGATGCTGGCCCCACCCGGCAAGCGTAGAGTCCATGGGGGGGCTCGCCCGCGAGCCTAGTGCCCCTGCAGGTGCCGCTTGCCCTTGTGGGCAGGCCACCTGCTACGGCCCTTCCTGCGAGCTCCCTACGTGCATGTAAGCACTGTAGCCGTTGCGGGCAAACGGCCACCACCCGCTGACAATCGACGGCCTTTGCGTGCATGGCCATGGCTACAAGCAGCCTTGGCCAAACTACATTGCTACCCTCTCTCATCTTTTGCGTCAATGATTTTGGCGTCAAAAGCGGATCTTAAACACAACACATGTAGTTAAAATCCAATCTTCACATGAACAACCTGGCTTTGATACCACTGTTGGGAAATCCAGGGGGTGACATCTCATGTGCAGTGGAAGAACAAAAAATAAAAATCCTAGATTTTTATGAAAGGTTCCATCGTCATGCGAAGATCGGTGTATCAAAAAATAAATCCGCGAATCCAAAAAACTACGTGTATGAAAAGAATGATACTACCTAGGAAGATCATATATTCCCGAGTTCTTACAGTTCCATAGGGAAGGATGAAGGAGGTCAAGCATCCTCCTCTCTAGTAGTATCCACATGGCAGAGACTGCAACGATACTCCTCTCTTGGGGGGAGGAGAATAGAAGATGGCTACCAAGAAACCCCAGCCTATAGGCCTTTGGTTCCCTCCTATTTATAGAGACCCCTGTTAACCCTGATGGTTCTAGCCCTATTGTATATTGGATCTCTATCCAATTACCTAAGCCTCTTAGATTAATGGGTCTCTACCCAATAATATAGCTCTTATTGGATCTCATCCATGGGATCCAATAATACAAGGGCTTATTGGATATCTAATAAGATATCGACTACGACGGATATCTCATATCCGAACCTCTACTCGTCGCAACACCAACCATATGTGTGTGACCCTCTAGGCCCAATATCGAGCTGGCCCTAAGTCATACCTATCGGAACTCCTTTTGACTTAATGAATTATTATCTCTATAATAATTTACTCGACTTATCGACTACGGATATACTAGGCTACTACGCCACAGTCCCCAGACAATATAGAGGAATCCAATCCTTTGGATCTATCTATCCTCAATTACCATGTACATATAGTCCCTCATCTATCTAATATCCTAGAGACCGTATATTGGGCATGGTGTTATTAGGCCCATACGATTTCCAATCGAGTCTCACTCTAATCGGATTCTCCCGGAGAACTCTTTCTCTCTCAATCCGAATGACCCTAGCTAGGGATTTGCTTGAGCAAGAATACATGGGATATTCCTCTCATGATACTGAGAGTAGATGATCCTTTATTGACACTCAATTGCTCTTGTAAGGTTGGCTGCCACTCCTAATAACAAGCTGTACGAGATCTAGAACTTCCTAACCTATAAGTCTGGTATCAAAGAGTGGAGTACTCATACAGAACATCCTTGGTGTCTCAAGTCTAAGGACCAGGTACACTATTGAGACTACGGAATCGCTGTTTGATGTAAGATATCAATAACCATCCAGCATTCCATAAGCAGATCAATTAGTGAACTCATTCTCTAATGAGCACCTATACTGTATCCTTTGTCCCCACACGAGTCGCTATGAGACCAGCCACCTCCATCATATAGACGAGTCTATATAGCACACCAGTCTATCCGGTTATCTCTGTTGAATCTCGGATTTTGATGATGAAATCAATTGGTGAAATATTTATTCTGATCTATATTGTCGAGATAAGTGTGCAGGATTAACTACGATGGGATGGAAACATAAAGCAATTTACCAAAGTCAAGTCCGTCGGGAGTTCAAGAGTTCATCGGAAGTCCGAAGGATCGTCGAAAGTGTTGCCGGAACCAACCGAGATCGAATCAGGGACTTACCGAAGTTTTCGGAAGTTCACCGCAAAGATCATCGAAGGTTCGCAGAGTTTACCGAGAAGGTTCAGAAGCTTGTCGAAGACTCGTTGAGCTCGCCATACAATCCGGAAGCATGCTAGGAGTCCGTCGGAAGAAATCTGAAGGAAGTGTCGGAAGTCCATCGAAATCTCATCATAAAGCTCGCTGGAAGTAGACTTGAAAAATGTCAATTTAAATCACTTAAAATTATATTTCATTTTCATAGTTGGCACGTAATTAGGGTAAGGATTTGAAAATAATCCTATAGGGGCCAACCGGGCTCTTATTGGGTCAACATGGGCCTAAAACAAGGCCCATTCAACCTTGCTAAATGGGCTAAGCAATAGAACCGCCTATGCCAGGCGATAGAACCGCCCACCAACCAGGTGCCAGGTGCTAGGCGGTGGTACTGCCCAGCCTGGGGTGATAGTACCACCCAGCACCTGTGTGCAGCGGCGGTAGTACCGCCTGCCTTAGGCGGTGGAACTACCTGTGCACTGTTAGTCTAACAACTGACAGGCAGTAGCACCGCCAGCACCGGAAAACCCAAACTGAATTCAAATTTGGAGCTCAAATTTGAATCCTCTATGGATCTATAAATACCCCCCCCCCCCCCCGCCCTTTCTCAACTGAAAGGGCACCCTTTTAAGAGTTAGAAATTGAGCAAAAGTCTTGGCAAAAGTCTTATTTGTGATAACTTGTGTTCACCTCCTTCTTCCTCTTTGAAAAATTTGTAAGAGTGTGAACTTCTTGTAAAAGGGTTGTAAGAGGAGTGTTTGGCCCTTCCCTTTCAAAAGGATTGCTAGTAGAAGTTGGGAGCTTTATCGGAGAAGGCTTCGGAAGTGGATGTAAGTCACTTGACCAAACCACTATACATCGTGACGTTCTTGAATGTGTGAGTGTTTAAATTTCTGAATCATTCCTTTTACTTAGCTGCAAATCATTTAGTTTTTCATCACCTTTACTCAAGCAACTTCAACCAAGTCATCTTTCATCGAATCGAAATTTTCGTACGAACTAGCTATTTACGAAATCGGTTTCAAACTTATGGTTTTAATCTGCTGCACTAATTCACCCCCCCTCTTAGTGCCTCTCCGATCCTAATAATTGGTATCAGAGCAAGGTTCACTCTCATATTTGGTTTAAACCCAAGAGAGATGGCCTATTCCGGCATGCAAGAGGGTCACTCCATTACTCGTCTGCCTATGTTTAATGGGTCAGATTATACGTATTAGAAGACTCGTATGAGGATCTTTCTTATTTCTATGGATTTTGAGCTTTGGAATATCATTGAGAATGGTTTTCAAAAATCGTCTCTTCCGATAAGTGAGTGGAATGAGTTGGAGAAGAAGGTTTTTGATTTAAATGCAAAGGCTATGAATGCCTTGTTTTATGCACTAGACAAAAATGAATTTAATCGTGTATCGATTTGTGAATCGGCTTTTGATATTTGGCATACTCTTGAGATCACTCATAAAGGCAGTAGCTGATTGAAAGATCCAAAATCAATATTCTTGTGCATTCTTATGAACTTTTTCGAATGAAACCAAGTAAGTCCATCGGAGACATGTACACTCACTTTACGGATGTCATCAATGGACTTAAAACACTTGGTAAAGGTTTTTCTATCTTTGAACTTGTAACTAAGATTTTAAGATCCCTTCCAAAGAGTTGGGATCCAAAAGTTACAGCCATTCAAGAGGCCAAGGACCTTAAGACCTTTCCTCTCGAAGAACTTATTGGGTCTCTAATGACCTACGAAATGACGTGCCATGCTTATGAAGAGCTTCAGAACCCCCTTCCAAAGAACAGGAAGGATATGGCACTAAGAACACAAGAAGACCACTTGAAAGGAACATCAAGTGATGAGGACAGTGACAATGACATTGCACTTTTAACTCGAAAATTTAAAAAATTTATAAGAAAGAACAAATTTAAAAATGACACAAAAACCAAACTTGAGCATAAAAGGGACCAAGTCATTTGCTACGAGTGCAAGAAGTCGGGGCACTTCAAATATGAATGCCCCCAAGCCAAGAAGAAGCAACCAAAGAAGAAAAAAATATTGAAGGCTACATGGGATGATTAAAGTGACTCCAAGGTTGAAGAAGCAAGCAACAAAGAGGAAGCTAACTTCGCGCTAATGGCCTTACGAGAAGAGGTTAGTGAGTTATTTAATGAAGAATTATCTTTCAATGAACTTTCTATCGCTTTTCATGAGTTATTTGATGAATGTAAAACTATTAGGAAGAAGTTTAATTTAGTAAAAAAGGAACATGCTTTATTGCTAGATAAATTTAAAAGTCTTGAGCATGATTCTCTCCCTCTACTCCCATGCTCTAAGTGTAATCACTTAGAAGTAATTGAAAAGGAGAACTTGCTACTCAAAGAGACCCTAAACAAGTTTAAGGTCAGTAGCAAGAGCTTAGATATGATCCTTGCAAACAAAGGTCACATCGGAAATAGATGTGGAATTCGATTCGTGAGTCAATCTCACCGAACTCAAACCACCTTCATTAAAGGGCCAACATTACATGTATCCTCTCATTTGAAATGTAATTTTTGTTGCAAATCCGGACATGTTGTTTACAAATGTCCGTTTAAGAAAATTAGTCCACACAAATTGATATGGGTTCCTAAAAGAACCATAAATAATTCAATGCTAAATAGCAAAGTTAGTAGATTAATATTTGAGGCACCCAAAATCAAATGGGTACCTAAAAACCATTTTCTTTTGTAGACACATTCACCATCACAAGCTAGGAGCAAGAGATGGTATCTTGATAGTGGATGCTCAAGGTACATGACCAGAGATCCATCTCAATTATCTATACTCACTAGCAAAGAAGAAGGGTATGTCACCTTCAGAGACAACAACAAGGATAAAATCATTGGCAAAGGAACCATAGGTAACAAATCAAGTTTTTCAATAGATGATGTGTTGTTAGTTGATGGACTAAAACATAATCTCTTGAGCATTAGTCAATTATACGATAAAGGTTATGTTGTTAGATTTGAATCTAATGTTTGCATTATTGAAAAACCAAACAATGACATATCCATGATTGCTTTAAAACAAAATAATATCTACACCATTAATATTAATGAACTAAGTAATGAAATGTGTTTTCAGTTTTGAATGATGATGCTTGGCTTTGACATAGGAGATTAGGCCATGCAAGCATGAAACTAATATCTAAGATTTCATCTAGAGAATTAGTACGAGGGATTCCCAATATGAAGTTTGTAAAGGTCAAAGTATGTGATGCATGTCAACTAGGAAAACAAATAAAAACTAGTTTCAAACCAAAAAAATCAAATTAGCACTACTAGACCATTGCAATTAATCTATTTGGACTTATTTGGATCAATTGACATAACAAGCCTAGGAGGTAGTAAATATGCCTTCGTAATTGTGGATGACTATAGTAGATATACTTAGATCTATTTCTTGGCTCACAAAAGTGATTTTTTCAAATGTTTCTCTAAATTTTGTAAACTCACTCAAAATGAAAAAGGTTTCATGATTTCATCAATTCGGAGTGATCATGGTGGTGAATTTCAAAACCATGACTTCTAAAATTTTTGTGAAATAAACGGATACATAACTTCTCTACTCCGAGGAATCCTCAATAAAATGGAGTAGTGGAAAGGAAAAATAGAAATTTGCAAGAAATGGCTAGAACCATGTTAAATGAATATAATTTATCCAAATATTTTTGGGCCGAAGCTGTGAACATGGCTTGCTATGTCATGAATAGAGTTCTAATAAGACCATCTCTATCTAAGACTCCATATAAATTATGGAATAATAAAAAACCTAATGTCTCTTACTTTAAAGTTTTCAGTTGTAAATGCTTTATCTTGAATGAAAAGGATGCCATAGGAAAATTCGATGCTAAATCCGATGAAGGCACCTTTCTTGGTTACTCTTCTATTTCTAAAGCTTTTCGAGTTTTCAACAAAAGAACTTTAGTTATAAAAGAATATATTCATATGGTTTTTAATGAATTTTTCAAATTTAAGAAAAAAATATTTTGATGATGATCTTGGTTTTAATGATTTGAATTTAAATGAACCCTCTCCTCAAAATGGCAACTTGGATGCATCTTCTTCCCAAATTTCCTTACCCAAGGAATGGAAGTATGTAGATGCCTATCCCAAGGAGTTAATTATAGGAGATACATCTAAAGGGGTTCAAACTCATTCTTCATTTAAAAAATTTTATGCTCATGTTGTTTTTCTTTCTCAAATTGAACCAAAGTGCATTGATGATGCCTTGAAAGATGATTCTTGGGTCATCGCAATACAAGAATAGTTCAATTAATTTGAAAGGAATGAGGTATGGAAGCTTGTTCCTAGACCTAATGACCATTTAGTTATTGGTACTAAATGGGTCTTTAGAAATAAGCAAGATGAATACGGTATCATGGTTAGAAACAAAGCTAGATTAGTGGCCAAAAGTTTCAACTAAGAAGAAGGTATTGATTATGAAGAGACCTTCGCTCCTATGGCAAGATTAGAAACCATCAGGATGCTCCTTACCTATACTAGTAGTAATGATTTTAAACTATTTCAAATAGATGTCAAAAGTATTTTTTAAATGGCTTTATTTCTGAAGAAGTATATGTTGAACAACCTCCCGGATTCAAAAATTCTCTTCTTCCTAATGATGTGTTTAAATTAACTAAGGCTCTCTATGGACTAAAATAAGCTCCTAGAGCTTGGTATGAAAGGCTTAGCTCCTTTCTTATTTCAAATAATTTTACAAAAGGCAAGGTTGATATTACATTGTTTATCAAACATTTTGAAAATAATTTTCTTATTGTTCAAATTTATGTTGATGACATTATTTTTGGTTCTTCGGATGAATCACTATGTGAATCTTTTGCCAAGTGTATGAGTCATGAATTTGAAATGAGTCTAATGGGAGAATTAACTTTCTTTCTTGGATTACAAATTAAACAACTTGGTAATGGCATATTCCTTAATCAATCCTAATATATATTAAAATTATTAAAAAGATTTAACATGGATGGTTCAAAAGCCATAAATACTCCCATGAGTACTTCCATTAAGTTAGATTTGGATGAAAGCGGAGAAAATTTAGATCAAAAGACATATAGAGGAATGATAGGTAGTTTGCTCTATCTTACCACAACTAGACCAGATATCATGTTTAGCATAGGACTTTGTGTGAGATTTCAAGCTGATCCTAAGCTATCTCATCTTAAAGTCGTTAAAAGAATTCTTAGATATTTTAAAGGTACTCCTAATCTAGGATTATGGTATCCAAAATTCGATAATATTGATTTAATAGCTTATGCGGATGCCGATTTTGGTGGATGTAGAATAGATAGAAAAAGTACATTCGGAACATGTTAATTCTTAGGACATGCACTTGTTTCTTGGACTTCTAAGAAACAAAACTCGGTTGCTTTATCTACAGCCAAAGCTAAATACATAGCTGCAAGTGCATGTTGTGCTAAAGTCATTTGGATGAAAAATACATTAGAAGATTATGGAATTCATTTAAATAACATTCCCATAAAATGTGATAATACAAGTACTATTTGTCTAACCAAAAATCCTATTCAACATTCTAGAACTAAGCATATCAACATAAGACATCACTTTATACGTGATCATCTCAATAATAATAATGTCATTCTAGAATTTGTTGATACAAAACACCAATTAGCAGATATCTTCACAAAACCCCTAAATGAAGAATAATTTGACTTCATTAGAAGAGAATTAGGCATGCTAAATTGTTCTAATACATGATTTTGTATGTTTCTTTTTTGAAAATTTTCAACTTTGATTATATCATCTTAATATCACCTCTTCATTGTTGAATGACATCTTTACAATATCATCTTGGCACTTTTTTAAGTTATGACTTTTTGATGAAATGATTCAATTTTCAGCCTTATAGTTTCACATTGATATTATATTTTCGCATTTTGATGACATCTTTGTATCATTTGATCTTAATCTTGATGAAAGCTATCATGATGTTGTTTTTCCTCCCTCTTTAAATAGTGGTATTCTTAAATGTTCATTTTCGATTCTTGTGCTAATCGGTATGATTCACGGTTTTATGACTTCCTCCTTATGAATCACTACAAGAATATTTCATTCGTTGAAGTTTTTCCTTCAAATTTTTGATATTGATATATTTCATTTGTTGAAGTTTTATGAGTTTTGACATCTTATTATTATGAAGTTTACCTTGATACTCTAATGTTTTCTTTCGGATCTCATGAACATGAATAAAAATGATCCAAATATTTTTTTTTTCGGATTTCTCCGTCAAGGATGACATATTTTGCATTATGTTCAACTTATTTATCATATGCTCGATAATTGACCACTCATTTTTGTAGTATAATACCTTGTGATGGCTACTTTACCTCCTTTTTGTTGATGACAAAGGGGGAGAAAAATATAAAATTGCTATGATGATGGAGAAAATGTTGCTATGATGAAGTAAATACTTAAAATGAATTAATTGTATCGCATCGCAAATGCTTAAAATGTAAATTTCCTTGAGATAAGTGATTTCTTCATTTGATATCATGCCTTAATATTGAACACTCTTTTGGATATCACTTAATCCTTGAATTCATAATTCTTGTCATTATAGGTGTAATACCTTGATATTATTTAAAATACGAAGTTTTCATATTTATGCTTAAGCTTGCTTATTAAACTTGATGTTAGATGAAATTTATCGGTTTTGCCTTGAATTCAAAAGATTAAATTCAAGTGTTTTCACTTTCTCATGATATGGCATATAGATAGGGGGAGTTAAGAGTAACTCCATCATCAATTGATTGTCATCATCAAAAAGGGGGAGATTATTGAATCTCGGATTTTGATAATGAAATCAATTGGTGAAATATTTGTTCTGATCTATATTGTCGAGATAAGTGTGCAGGATTAACTACGATGGGCTAGAAACATAAAGCGATTTACCAAAGTTAAGTCTGTCGGGAGTTCAAGAGCTCATCGGAAGTTCGAAGGATCGTCGGAAGTATTGCTGGAACCAACCGAGATCGAATCAGGGACTTACCGAAGTTTTCGAAAGTTTCACCGCAAAGATCGTCGAAGGTTCACAGAGTTTACCGAGAAGGTTCGGAAGCTTGCCGAAGACTCGTTGAGCTCGCCATACAATCCGGGAGCATGTTGGGAGTCCGTCGGAAGAAATCCGAAGGAAGTGTCGGAAGTCCACCGGAATCTTGTCATAAAGCTTGCCGAAAGTAGACTTGAAAAATATCAGTTTAAATTAGTTAGAATTATGTTTCATTTTCGTAGTTGGCACATAATTAGAGTAAGGATTTCAAAATAATCCTGTAGGGGCCAACCGGGCTCTTATTGGGTCAACATGGGCCTAAAACAAGGCCCATTCAGCCTTGCTGAATGGGCCAGGCGGTAGAATCGCCTGTGCCAAGTGGTGGAACCGCCCACCAGCCATGCGCCAGGCACCAGGCGGTGGTATCGCCTAGCCTGGGATGGTAGTACCACCCAGTGCTTGTGTGCAGCGATGATAGTACCGCCTGCCTTGGGCAGTGGAACCGCCTATGCATTATCAGTCTGACAACTAATAGGCGGTAGCACCGTCCCTGACAGGCGGTAGCACCGCTAACACCGAAAACCCAAACTGAATTCAAATTTGGAGCTCAAATTTGAAACCTCTTTGGATCTATAAATACCCTCCCTTTCTCAGCTAAAAGGGCACCCTTTTGAGAGTTAGAAATTGAGCAAGAGTCTTGGCAAAAGTCTTGTTTGTGATAGCTTATGTTCACCTACTTTTTCCTCTTTAAAAAATTTGTAAGAGTGTGAACTTCTTGTAAAAGGGTTGTAAGAGGGGTATTTGGTCCTTCCCCTTCAAAAGGATTGCTAGTGGAAGTTGGGAGCTTTATCGGAGAAGGCTTTGGAAGTGGATGTAGGTGACTTGATCGAACCACTATACATCGTGGCATTCTTGAATGTATGAGTGTTCAAATTTCTGAATCATTCCTTTTACTTAGCTGCAAATTATTTAGTTTTTCATCACCTTTACTCAAGCAACTTCAACCAAGTCATCTTTTATCGAATCAAAATTTTCATACGAACTAGCTATTTACGAAATTGGTTTCAAGCTTACGGTTTTAATCTGCTACACTAATTCACCCCCCCCCCCCTCTTAGTGCCTCTCTGATCCTAACAATCTCGATGTCCCTCTCGAGGTTACCTATGACCGGGATTATTTAGGGTCTATGTTTAAAGGTGAATTAATCTCATTATCGTGATCTCATCACAATCTGATTCTCATTGCACAAATTCAAGGACATCACTATATACATCTAGATAATGTGAGAAAATACAAATAATCATAAGCAAAGAGATTGACGTAGCGTGTTATAGGTGTCATCACTCACGTGATTGGCTTGTAGGGCACATATAAGTAGCAAACTTGTGAGATGACTTGCAATGCTCATGATGAGCTTAAAAACTCACTTCCAAAGAACATGAAGGATATAGCATTGAGAATAAAAGAAGTCCACTTGAAAGAATCTTCAAGTGATGCAGACTATGATGATGAACTTGCACTTTTCACATGAAAATTCAAAAACTTTATAAGAAGAAATAAATTTAAAAATGTATCCAAAAATAAACTTGAACCCAAGAAAGAACAAGTGATATGCTATGAATGCAAGAAGTCGAGGCATTTCAAAAACGAATGCCTCCAAGGAAAGAATAAGTAACCAAAGAAGAAGAAGGCTCTAAAGGCAATATGGGATGACTCAAGCGGCTCCAAAAATAAAGAACCAAGCAACAAGGAGGAGGCCATCTTCACTTTGATGGCTATCAGAGAAGAGGTAAGCAATTTACTTAATGAAAATTTAACTTTCGATAAGCTTTCAAATGTGTTTCATGAATTGTTTGATGAATGTAGAATAATTAGTAAAAAATTTAATTTGTTGAAAAAGGAGTATGCTCTCTTAGTTAATAAATTAAAAATCTTAAACATAACACTCCTTCTTTGCCTCCATGCTCTAAGAGTGAATACTTAGAGGTAATTAAGAAAGAGAACTTACTATTCAAGAAAATCTTAGAGAAATTTAAGATTGGTAGCAAGTCTTTAGATATGATCCTTACCAACAAGGGGTCATGTTCATAAAAGAAGTGGAATTGGATTTGTGAGTGGATCTCACCGAAATCCAACAACCTTCGTTAAATGACATACATTGCATGTATCACCTCACATAAAGTGTAACTTTTATTGTAAACCTAGACATGTCGCTTACAAATATCATTTTAATAAACTTAGCCCACATAAATTGATATGGGTTCCTAAAGGAACTATAAATATTTCAATGCAAAATGATAAGATATGTAAATCAATTTTTGAGGCATCCAAATTCAAATAAGTACTTAAAAACCATCCTCTTTTGTAGACACATTCACCCTTACAAGCTAGGAGCAAAAGATGGTACCTTGATAGTGGATGCTCAAGGCACATGACAAGAGATTCATCTTAATTCTCTAAGCTCACTAACCAAGACGAAAGATATGTCACCTTTGAAAACAACAAGGGTAAAATCATTTGTAAGGGAACCATAGGTAACAAATTGAGCTTTTTAATTGATGATGTATTATTTGTAGATGGCTTAAAGCATAATCTTTTGAGCATTAGTCAATTATGTGATAAAGATACATCATAAAATTTGAATCTAATGCTTGCATCATTGAAAATCATAAAATAATATATCTATGATTGCTCTAAAATAAAATAATATCTACACTATCAACATTGATGAACTTAGTAATAAAATGTGCTTTTTGGTTTTGAATGATAATGCTTGGCTTTGGCACAGGAGATTAGGTCATGCAACTATGAAACTAATCTCTAAAATCTCATCTAAAGAACTAGTGAGAGGAATTCCTAATATTAAAAGTTTATCAAAGACAAAGTGTGTGATGCTTATCAACTGGGAAAATAAATAAAAAGTAGTTTCAAATTAAAAAATTAAATAATCACCTCTACACCATTGCAATTGATCTATATGGACTTATTTATACCAATTGATACAACAAGTCTAGGAGATAGCAAATACACCTTTGTAATCATAGATGACTATAGTAGATATGCTTGGACATATTTCTTAGCACACAAAACTGATTATTTTAAGTGTTTCTTAAAGTTATGTAAATTTGTTCAAAATGAAAAAGTTTTTATGATTTCATCGATTGGAGTGATCACGATGGTGAATTCTAAAATTGTGATTTTTAAAATTTTTGTGAATCTAATGGTTATAACCATAATTTCTCTACTTCGAGGAATCCTCAACAAAATAGAGTAGTAGAAAGAAAGAATAGGAATTTATAAGAAATGGCAAGAACCATATTAAATGAACATAGTTTACCCAAATACTTTTGGACCAAAGCCATTAATATGGCTTGCTATGTCATGAATGGGGTTCTAGTAAGACCATCTCTCTCCAAAACTCCTTATGAATTGTGGAATAATAAAAAATCAAATGTTTCGTATTTTAAAGTTTTCAGTTGTAAATGTTTTATATTGAATGAAAAAGATGCCCTAAGAAAGGTTGATGTAAAATCCGATAAAGGCATTTTTCTAGGTTACTCTTCTATTTCTAAGGTTTTTCATGTTTTTAATAAAAGAACTTTGGTTATAAAAGAATCTATTCATGTTGTTTTCAATGAAGTTTCCAAATTTAAGAAAAATGATTTTGAAGATGATTTTAATTTTAATGATTTGAATTTGAACAAAACCTCTCCACCAAATAGCAACTTGGGTGCATCTTCTTCCGAAACTTCCTTACCTAAGGAATGGAAGTACGTAGATGCCCATCCTAAAGAGCTAATTAAAGGAGATACATCAAAAGGAGTTCAAACTCATTCTTCTTTTAAGAATTTTTGTGCCAACACTACTTTTCTTTCTTATATTGAACTTAAGTACATTAACGAAGCCTTGAAAGATGACTCTTGGGTTATCATAATGCAAGAGGAATTGAACCAATTTGAGAGGAATGAGCTGTGGAAGCTTGTTCCTAGACTTAGTAACCATTTAGTTATTGGTACTAAATGGGTCTTTAGAAACAAGCAAGATGAATTTGGTATCATGGTTATAAACAAAGCTAGATTAGTGGCCAAAGGTTTCAACCAAGAAGAAGGTATCGATTATGAAGAAACCTTCACTCCTGTGGCAAGATTAGAAACCATAAGGATGCTCCTTGCCTATGCTAGTAGTTATAATTTTAAACTATTTCAAATAGATGTTAAAAGTGTTTTCTTAAATAATTTTATTTCCGAAGAAGTGTATGTTGAATAACCACCCGGATTCGAGAACTCTCTCTTTCCTAATCATGTGTTTAAATTGACTAAGGCTCTCTATGGATTAAAACAAGCCCCAAGGACTTGGTATGAGAGGCTTAGCTCTTTTCTTATTCAAAATAATTTCTTTAAAGGTAAGGTCGATACTACATTGTTTATTAAAAATTTTAAAAATAATTTTCTTGTTGTTCAAATTTATGTTGATGATATTATCTTTGGTTTTACAAACGAATCATTATGTGAATCATTTACCAAGTGTATGAGCCAAGAGTTTGAAATGAGTCTAATGGGTGAACTAACCTTCTTTTTAGGATTACAAATTAAGCAACTTAGTGATAGTATATTTCTTAGTCAAACCAAATATGCTTTAGAATTATTAAAACGGTTTAACATGGATGGTTCAAAGGCCATCAACACTCCTATGAGTACCTCCACTAAGTTAGACATGGACAAAAGTGAAAAAAGTTTTGATCAAAAAACATATAGGGGAATGATAGGTAGCCTACTTTACCTCACCACAGCAAAACCCAATATCATGTTTAGTGTAGGACTTTGTGCTAAATTTCAAGCTAATTCTAAGTTATCTTATCTTAAAGCTATTAAAAGAATCCTTAGATATCTTAAAGGAACTCCTAACCTAGGATTATGGTATCCAAAATCCGATAACTTT
Organism: Musa troglodytarum; assembly: GCA_023547065.1. Taxonomy (NCBI): domain Eukaryota; kingdom Viridiplantae; phylum Streptophyta; class Magnoliopsida; order Zingiberales; family Musaceae; genus Musa; species Musa troglodytarum. Next base: position 18,102,882 of record CP097504.1, read on the forward strand.
GATTTAATAGCTTATGCGGATGCAAATTTTGCTGGATATAGAATAGATAGAAAAAGCATATTTGGAACTTATCAATTTTTAAGACATGCACTTATTTTTTTTTATCTTCTAAAAATAAAACTGGGTTGCACTATCTACGACCGAAGCCGAATACATAGCCGCAAGTGCATGTTGTGCACAAGTTGTTTGGATGAAAAATATATTAGAAGATTATGAAAATTATTTAAAAAATATTCCTATAAAATGTGATAATACAAGTGTTATTTGTTTGAGTAAAAATCTCATTCAACACTCTAGAACTAAACATATTGACATTAAGCATCATTTTATATGAGATCATGTCAATAACAATGATATTACTCTAGAATTTATTGATACAAAATACCAATTGGTAGATATCTTTACACAACCCTTAAATGAAGAATAATTTGATTTCATTAGAAAGGAATTAGGCATGTTAAATTGTCCTATTACATGAGTTTGTCTCTTTTCAGAATTTTCTTTTATCATCTTTTCATTTTTTTTTATGAACTTATTTTCATCCCTCACTTATCTTGATATCATTTTTTTTTCGATTTTGCATTATCTTGTGTCATCTTTTCAATTTCATAGACGAAGCTTTCATTTTTATTTTGGATTGATTTTCTTGCTTCATTGATTGATGATTTTTAGTATCATATACATTTAATGATTCACATTTGATGATTTTTGAATTGATAACATATCCATCTAATGACATGGTAAATTTGATTCTATCGATTTTATCCTCCCTCTACTTCCATTGGCATGAATGAATGGCTTTCATGATTTACTTTTCACACTTTCATATTATAAAATTTAAAGTTTGATAATTTTTTGACAACCTAAACAAATTGCCTTCATGACACTCGAAACTATTCTTTTATACATATTTTTATGTCATGAATTCTATGTTAAAAGAAGAAGCTCTCATATTTTTTTAATAGCTTAAATGTCCTCTTGAAATCAATTCATCTTTCTAAATGCGAATTTAAAGAGTTCTTAACCCTTGGGTCATGAGCATTTATGAATTTTTCATAATTTGATTAGTTTCCACTTCATGGATTTTTTTCATGGAAGTGTCGAGTTAGCTCTTATCATGGTTTGAATTTTCAATCATTCGAACAAATTACCTCTTGAACATTTCATGACTTTCAATATCTCAATTTTTCTTGAATTTTATGGAAATATGGACATTAACAACTCTTGTATGAACTTTTCATGAGCTCTTAATGGAAAATAGAAATTCTTATGAATTTTGGCTTCGATGATCTATCTTTTCTACTTTACGAATTTATTTCTATGGCATGAATTTTAAATAGAATGAATGAATTACTTTTCATGATTCTTGAATGAAATTTTCTTGATGAATTCATGGATATAAGCCTTCTCTTTTTGCCATTTTCACAAAAAGTTCTATCGTAACATTTGATATCAGTGGCCCATTTCTTTTTTGTTGATGACAGAGGGGAAGAAATGTGGCAAATTGATGACAAGTATCTTAAAATACAATGTGTTGTACCATAAAAGCAAATTGATGACATGCTTTGTATCGTAAATTGGCATGCTTTGTATCATAAAATGCTTGCTATCATTAAAAGCATCGCAATGTATCAGAAATGATTGATGTATCACAAATGTATGAAATACATCGTGTGCATTGTAAATGAATCATGTATGCTTAAAAATAAAAATTTTCTATGATCGTTATCGTATCATGCTACTTGAATTTGGTATCTTGTCTTGATACGAGAATCTATTATTTAGGTTGAATAATGTATTATCACTTGATATCATGCCTTAGATTTATGAATTTCTATCACTTGATTCTTGCTATATTTCAAAATTATAGTTAGTATAATTTGTTGAAATAATGATTGTCTATCATCATTCGACATTAAACTTGAAAATGGATGTCATGCCTTGATATCATTTTTGAATTGTGAGAAATATGAAGTTTCATATTTAGGAATAAAAAATCATGCTTGATTGAGCATGTCGATAAGTTCAACGAATGTAACTTATCGGTTTAGACTTGAATTCAAACCTGAATTCGAAGGGTTTGAATTCAAGTGTTACTTTTCTCAAATATGGCATTAAGATAGGGGGAGTTAAGGTTAACTCCGTCATCAATTGATTGTCATCATCAAAAAGGGAGAGATTGTTGAATCTCAGATTTTGATGATGAAGTCAATTGATAGATTATTTGATCTAATCCATATTGTTAAGAAAAGTGTGCAAGATTAACTACGATAGCGATGAAGACGTAAAGCAAAACGACGTGCCGGAGTCAAGTACATTCGGATCGTTGGGAGTTCGAGAGTCTACCAGAAGTCTGAAGAATTCATCGAAAGTACTATCGGAACTAGCCAAGAATGAATTAAAAATTTGTCGAGGGGTGGTCGGAAGTTCGCTAGAAGATTCGATGGAAGTTCGCAGAGCGCAATGAGAAAGATCGGAGCTTGCCATAGAAGATTCGTCGAAACTCACCAACATCATCATAAAGTCCGGGAGCCTACTGGGAGTCTACCAGAAGATGTCCAAGGGTTCAATAGAAGTCCGTTGGAAGTTCGTCGGAAGCTCACTAGAAGAAAGACTTGATGTGCCAGTTTAAGTTTTAACTTAGTGTATGTCTTTAATTTTGTAGTTAGCACATAATTAAGATTGAGATAGGGAAGTAATCCCATTAACCCTAGTAGGGGCCAACCAGGCCCAAGGATGAATTGGATTGGGCTGGATTCAAGGCCCACCCAATGTTGCTGGACCTTGTTTGGCGGTGGCACCACCCAGGGACCAGTTTTCCAGGTGCACTGGGCGATGGTACTGCCCAGGTCAGCGGTGGTACCACTGGCAGTTATTAACTACCAAATGGTGGTACCACCTAACAAGCGATGGTACCGTCCCACCACAAAGCTCGAGGCTCTACCCTGGCGGTAGTACCGCCAGTGGTGGTACCGCCCAGTGTCAAGGTCAACTCGAGGTGGCACTGCTAGTACTTAAAAATTCAGGATGTGATCTTTTTTTAATCTATTTTTGAAGCCAACTGAGGCTATAAATACCCCTTACTTCTTAGCTGGCTAAGGAGATTGAAAAGTGATAAGAACTGAGCCAAAACTCTAGTAAATAGTCTTGAAAAACCTGAGTGTTCACCTCTTGAATTCTCACTTCTAAAAATTCTGTAAAAGGGTGTGAGCCAATTATAAAGTTCTGTAAAGCTTTAGATCCTAACATTAACTATGATAGGGATGAAGACATAAAGCAAAATGATGTACCGGAGTCAAGTATGATTAAATTGTTGGGAGTTCAAGAGTCCATCGGAAGTCCGAAGATTCATTGGAAATGCTGCCAGAATTAGGCCGAGAATGAATCGGGAGCTTGCCGAAGGGTTGTTGGAAGTTTGCCGGAAGGTTCGCCGGAAGTTCGCGGAGCTCACTGAGAAATATCGAAGCTTGCCAAGAAGACTCATCGGAACTAACCAATATCATCGTAAAGACCGGGAGCCTACCGGGAGTCCATCGGAAGATGTCTGAGGATTCGTCGAAAGTTTGTCAAAAGCTCATCCAAAGAAGTCTTAATGTTCTAGATTATATATTTGCTTAAAATATATCTTTAATTTTGTAGTTAGTATGTAATTAGGGTTAAGATTAGGAGGTAATCTCATTAACCCTAGTAGGGGCCAACTAGGCCCGAGACTAAACTGATTTGGGTCAGATTCAAGGCCCAACCCAATGCTGGACCTTGTCTAGCAGTGGCACCGCCAGACTGAGGCAGTGGAACTGCCCAGGGTACAGATTCCCAAGTGCCTAGGTAGTGATACCACCAGGTTAGTAGTGGTACCACCGATAGTAATTAACTGCCAAGCGGTGTTACCACCTGTCAGGTGATGGTACCGCCCCACCACTAAACTCGAGACTCTGCTCTGGTGGTAGTACCATGAGACTAGGCGATGGTACTACCCAGTGTCAGAGTCAACTGGTGGTGGTACCGCCAACACCCGAAAATTCAAGATGGGACCTTCTTTGGCTCTAATTTTGAAGCCAATTGAGGCTATAAATATCCCTTATTTCTCAACTGGTAGAGTACATTGAGAAGTGATAAGAACTGAGTCAAAACTATAATGAAATAGCCTTAAAAAGTTAGAGTGTTCACTTCTCAAATTCTCAAGTGTAAAAATTCTGTAAAAGAGTGTGAGCCACTTGTAAAGTTCTCTAAAATGAGTGTTTGATCTTTCCCCTTCAAGAAGGATCGATAGTGAAAGCCGGTAACCTCATCGGAGGAGGATTCAGGAGTGGTCATAGGTCAATTAACCAAACCACTATAAAATCGCTACGTTCTTCTTTTGGTGTGTATCTTACATTTGCTACATTTCAATTCTTACTTCACTGCAATAGTTTGATCTCCTCTTCTCTACTCTCTTATGAACTCTCTCGACTCAAATGGTTTTCCGAAATCATCTATGTTGGACAAAATTTCTCAACGCACAAAGTTTTTCGAAATTGGTTTAAATCGTTGATTTTTATCTACTGCACTAATTCACACCCCCCCCCCCACCCCCTCTCTCTTAGTTCCATTCTTGATCCTAACACACAGCACATGAAAATGACCCAATAATAGGTCAAACTGGCCATTTTGCCCATGCGAGCGAGCGATAAGCGGCGGACAGCGAGCGAAGCGAGGGGCAGCACCATCCTTATTATCCGAAAGCCCCATCTAGCCCTGTGCCACTCGGGGGGTTCTAGAGTATTGAGATGGCTGACGTTTTGCATCGCTCATCACGGTCATCACAGCACACAAAAATGACACAAAAATAAGCCAAAATTGGCCGTTTTTGGCCACGCGAGTGAGCGGCGAGCGACGGATAGCGAGCGAAGTAGGGGGTAGCACCATCTCTATTATCTGCAAGGCCCATCTAGCCCTGTTTCACCCGAGGGGGTTCTAGGGTGCTAAGATGGCTGATGTTTTGTGCCGCTCGTCGCGGTCACCGTAGCACACAAAAATAGACCAAAAATAGGCCAAAATTGGCCATTTTTTGTCGCATGAGAAAGCGATGAGTGACGGACAACGAGCGAAGCAGGGGGGTAGCTGTTAGTTATAGGTGCCCTATAAGCCAATCACATGAGTGATCACACCTGTGACACATTGTGTCGATCTCTTTGTGTAATATTATTAGCATTTTTTCACATTATCTAGATGAATATTGTGATGTCCTTGGATCAGTGCAATGAGAATCGGATTATGATGAGATCATGATAATGAGACCGATATACCTTTAAACATATATCCTAAATCATCCTGGTCATAGGTTACTCGATGAGGACATCGAGATAACCAGATAGACGGGTGTGATGTATACTCGTCTATATGATAAAGGTGACTAGTCTCATAGTTGCTTGTGTGGAGACACAAGAGATACAGTGCAAGTGCTAATTGGAAAATGAGTTCACTTATTGATCCGCTTATGGAATGCTGAATGATTAATGATATCTAATGTCAGACAGTAATTCTATAGTCCCAATTGTGTATCTGGTCCTTAGACTTGAGATACCAAAGATGCCTTATATGAGTACTCTATTCTTTGATATCGAACTTATGGGTTTAGAAAGCTTCATATCTGGTATAATCGGTTCTCGAGAATGGTAGCCAACCTTATGAAGGCAATTGAGTGTCAATAGACGATCATCCGCTCTCGGTATCTTGAGAGATATATCCTACACGTGCTCGCTCAAATAAAATCCTTAGCTAGGGTCATTCAAATTGAGAGAGGAGTTCTCTGAGAGAATCCGATTAAAGTGAGACTTGGATAGGATTTCGTATGGGCCTGACATTATCATGCCTAATATACGATCTCTAGGATATTAGATGGATAAGGGACTATAAATACATGGTAACTGAGAACACACATATCCAATGGATTAGAATCCCTTGTACCGTCTGGGGATCCCGATCCCCACTAGAAATCCATCGGGGGTCTCCGATTCATATATCGGAGGGTGTTGTGTGTCTCACGAAAAATTAATAGGAGTAGATTAAGATAGAAGTCCTTATCTTAACTATTTAATTTTTGTAAAGTCTGTATGTTATTTATTTTTGTTATATCTTTAATTTCAGAAAAATATTGCTTTCAAATCTTTTATATGGCATACTTGATGCCAACCGCCTCACTGGTCTAAATTATACAGATTGGCTTCGCAATCTGATAATCATTCTCATGACAGAGAAAATCGCATATGTCCTTGATACAATGATCTCTATGCTCAATGAAGGGGGAAGCGATGATGAGATCGCTCGTTGTGTAAAGTACATAGATGATTCCACTCTTGCTCAATATTATATATTGGCCTCTATAAATACTGAGTTGCAGAGATAGCATAAAAATATAGATGCCAATTCCATACTCTTGCATCTCCACAAACTATTTGAGGAACAGGGAAGAACTCGATAATATGAGATATCAAAGAATCTTTTCCATGCCAGGATGACTAAGGGGACACCGGTTCATAACCATGTCCTTAAGATAATTGAGTGGATCGAGAAACTCATAGGTCTAGAAATGGTACAAGAGGATAACCTATGTGTGGATCTTGTGCTTCAGTCCCTACCAGATTCCTTTTCTCAGTTTATAATAAATTTTAATATGAATAAGCTTGAGGTGACCCTCCTAGAGCTCCTCAATATATTGAGAGAAGTAGAGAGCACCATCAAGAAAGAGAAGCCAATTCTCTATGTTGGTGAGACCAAAAAAAAGGAAGGCTGAGAATTCCCTTAAGAATGGCAAGGGCAAGGGCAAAATGGGTAAGACAAAGGTTGCCAGGAAAGACCCAACAAAGGACAAAGGCCAGTGCTTTCACTACAATAAAGATGGGCACTAGAAGAGGAACTACAAAGAGTACATTGCAAAGAGGGCGAAACAGCAACATGGAAAAGCTTCAGGTACATTCATGATCAGTCTTCATTTATCAGAATCTTATGATAATACATAGGTATTAGATACTAGGAGTGCTTATCATATCTGCAATTCATTACAGATTCTAGCATGACCTAGGAGATTGAAGAGAGGCGAGATGGACCTCAAGATGAGCAATGGAGCAAAGGTTACTATAGTGGCTGTTGGCAAGGTCACCCTACATCTGCCTGGTGGAGCTATTATTGCATTAGATGCATGCTATTATATTCCTTCTATTATCAAAAATATTATTTCCATTTCATGTTTGACAGTTAATGGATATAAATTAGTTTTTGAGAACAATGGTTATTCAATAGCATTAGATGATGAGATTATCATGAGAGGACCATTACATAATGGTTTAATTATGCTAGATATAGCTCCACACATCATGAGTGTAAGTGAGTCAAAGAAGAAACAAGAAGAGGTGAACAATGTATATCTGTGGCATTATAGGCTAGGTCACATCCATAAGGGAAGGATTCAAAAGTTGCTAAAGAATGGATATCTAGATCCATTCGACTATGAGTCAGATGTGACTTGTGAATCTTGCCTTCAAGGAAAGATGACCAACTCTCCATTTAGTAGAACTGGAGAGAGAGCCACTGAGTTGTTGGAACTCATACATAGCAATATATGTGATCCCATGTCGACTCATGTCATAGGTGGTTACTCCTACTTCATTACTTTCACTGATGATTTCTCAAGATATAGACATGTATACTTGATGAAGTACAAGTCTGAGGCTTTTGAGAAATTCAGGAAATATAAGAATGAAGTGGAGAACCAAACTGGAAAAAGTATTAAAACTTTTCAATCAGATCAAGGAAGTGAGTACTTGAGTATAGAGTTCACCCAGTTCCTCAAAGACCATGGGATTTTATTCCAGTGGATACCTCCTTATACACCGTATTTTAATGGTATATCAGAAAGGAGGAATCGAATATTGTTAGACATGGTGCATTCTATGATGAGTTTTGCCGACCTACCCATCTCATTCTGGTGATATACCCTAAAGACCGTAGCTTACCTTCTGAATAGAATCCAACTAAGTCAGTAGTGTCTACTCCATATGAGATATGGAATGAGAAGAAGCCCGATCTTAAGGTTGTTAAGATTTGAGGGTGCCCTACCCACGTCAAGAGACACTACCCCGATAAGTTGGAATTCAGGACGGAATGGTGCAAGTTCGTGGGATACCCTAAGGAAACTTGTGGGTATTATTTCTATCACCCTAAGGACCAAAAGGTCTTTGTAGCTAAGAGAGTAGTGTTCCTTGATAAGGAACACATTCTTGGTGGAGACAGTGGGAGCATGATAGAGTTGAGCGAGGTTAGAGAACCTAGCTCAAGCATCATTCCACAGCCAGAATCTGTTCAGGTACCTAGCACATAAGTTTCAACTTTACGTAGGTTCGGTAGAGTATCCCATCCTCTTGAGAGATATGTGGGACATATCAGAAGAGAAGATGTTGAGGATATTGATCCTTAGACCTACGAGGAGGCTATTACGAGTATAGACTCCAGGAAGTGGCAAGAAGCTATGAATTCAAAGATGGATTCCATATACTCCAACAAGATTTGAAATCTGGTTGATGCACCTGAGGGTATCGTACCCATTGGCTGCAAGTGGATCTTGAAAAAGAAGATTGGAGTAGATGGAAAAGTAGAGACCTATAAAGCAAGGCTAGTAGCTAAGGGGTATCGTCAAAGGCAAGGTGTTGACTATGATGAAACGTTCTCACCCGTAGCTATGCTAAAATCCATTCGAATTCTATTAGCTATTGTAGTATACTATGATTATGAGATCTAGCAGATGGACGTCAAAACCACATTCCTCAATGGTAATCTCGAGGAGAAGGTGTATATGATATAGCTTGAGGGATTCATATCCAGGGATAATCCAGATAAGGTGTGCAGTTTACCTAGGTCCATCTATGGACTGAAGCAAGCTTCCCAAAGTTGGAACATAAGATTTGATGAGGCCATCAGATCTTATGACTTCGTTAAAAACAAAATGAGCCTTGTGTGTACAAAAAGGTTAGTGGGAGCACTATCACCTTTTTAGTATTGTATGTGGATGACATATTGATCATTGGCAATGATGTAGGAATGCTCTCCATAGTAAAAGCTTGGCTATCTAGGCATTTCTCCATGAATGACTTAGAGGAAGCATCCTGCGTATTAGGGATACTGATTTATAAAGATAGATCCAAGCTTAGCTTGTCCCGGTCCAGGTACATAGACACCATTGTCAAAAGTTTGGCATGAAAAATTCCAAGAGAGGTCTCATACCAATGAGACATGGAATATCACTTTCTAGGAGTATGTCTCCAAAGACTTCTGAAGAAAGGGCACATATGGATAAGATATCATATGCCTCAACGATAGGATCTATCATGTATGTTATGCAATGTACCAGGCCTGATATAATGCATGCTCTGAGTATCACGAGTAGGTATCATGTAGATCCAGGCTTAGAGTACTGGAAAACAATAAAATGTATCCTTCAGTACTTGAGAAGGACTAAGAATCTTTTACTGGTATATGGAGGCAGTAGCCTCAGGGTTGAGGGCTACACGGACTCGAGCTTCCAGTCCGATGTCGATGATAGCAAGTCTAATTCAGGGTATATGTTCACCCAGAATGGAGGAGCAGTGTGCTGGAAGAGTTCCAAGCAAGACACTACTGCTGACTTGACCATAGAGGCGAAATACATTGCTATGGCAGAGGTAACAAAGAAGAGAGTCTGGATGAAGTAGATTATCAAAGATTTGGGAGTTGCGCCGAGCAACGAGGAGTTGATTCCCTTATATTACCATAACTACGGGGCGATTACTCAAATAAGGGAACCTAGGTCTCATCAAAAGTGTTCTGAAGAGGTTTCAGCTTATTAGAGAGATCGTGGCTCGAAGAGATATAATAGTAGAAAGAGTTTCATCCGAAGATAACATTGTAGATCCACTGACCAAGCCATTGTCTCAAATTATCTTTGAGCATCACAGGGGCCTGATGGGGATCAAACACGTAGGTGATTGGTTTTATGTCAAGTGGGAGATTGCTAGTCATATGTGCCTGCAAGCCAATCACATGGCACTTATGACTTGACATGCACTCTTTCTTTTGCTTATTATTATTAGGTATTTTATCAATATATCTTGTGTGTTACATATATTGTGATGTCCTTAGATCTATGCAATGGGAATCGGATCGTGATGAAATCACGATAATGAGACTGATTCACCTTTAAACACAGGCCCTAAATAATCCTAGTCAAAGGTTACTCAAGACGGACATCGAGATAACCGGATAGACTAGTGTACTATATACCTGTCCATATGATGGAGGTGGCTGGTCTCATAGCTACTCATGTGGAGACACTAAGGATACAGTACAGGTGCTCATTGGAGAATGAGTTTACTGATTAATCTGCTTACGGAATGCAAGATGGTTATTGATACTTCACGTCAAATAGCGATTCTGTAGTCCCAGTAGTGTATCTGGTCCTTAGACTTGAGACACCAAGGATGTCCTGTATGAGTACTCCACTCTTTGATACCAAACTTATAGGTTTGGAAGTTCCAGATCTAATACATCTGGTTATTGGGAGTGGTAGTCAACCTTATGAGGGCTATTGAGTGTCAATATAGGATCATCCACTCTCGGTATCATGAGAGGAATATCCTATATATTCTTGCTCAAACAAATCATTGGCCAAGGTTATTCAGATTGAGAGATAAAGAGTTCTCCGGGAGAATCTGATTAGAGTGAGACTCGAGAAGAGACAATATGGGCCTGACAGCACCATGCCCAATATAGGGTCTTTGGGATATTAGATGGATGAGAGACTATAGATACATGATAACTAAGGGCAGATAGGTCCAAAGGATTGGATTCCCCTGTATCGTTTGGGGACTGTGATGTAGTGGCTTAGTACGTCCATAATCGATGAGTCGGGTGAATTATTATGGAGATAATAATTCACTGAGTCAGAAGGAGTTCTGATAGGTATGACTCATGGCCAGCTCGATATTGGGCCTAGAAGGTCATACACATATGGTAGGTATCGCGATGAGTAGAGGTTCGGAAATGAGATATCCGCCGGAGCCCCTAACTTATTGGATATCCGTTAAGCCCCTGAATTATTGGATCCTAAGATAAGATCCAATAAGAGCTCATAAGAGATTAGTGGGTCTCTTACTAATCTAAGAGGCTTGGGTAATTGGATGGAGATCCAATACCTAATAGGGCATGATCTATTAGGGTTTACATGGGGCCTCTATAAATAGCAGGGAACCAAAGATCCATAGGCTGGGGTTTTTATTTTTGTAGCCACCTTCTATTCTCCTCTCCCCAAGAGTGGAGCATTGTTGTAGTCTTTATCATGTGGATACCACTAGAGAGGAAGACGCTTGACCTCCTTCATCCTCCCCCATGGATCTGTAGGAATCTCAAGGATATACTATCTCCTTAGATACTATCGTTTCTTTTACATACGTAGTTTTTAAATTCGTGAATTTATTTTTTGATGCACCGATCTTCGACAATGGAACCTTTTGTGAAAATCTAAGAGTTTTGTTTTCTATTCTTTCGCTACGCATGAGATGTCGCCCCCCTTGGATTTTCCAATAGTACGTCCATAGTCGATGAGTCAAATGAATCATTATGGAGAAAATAATTCACTATCAGAAGGAGTTCTGATGGGAGCGACTCATGGCCAGCTCGGTATCGGGCCTAGAGGGTCATACATATTAGGTAGATGTTGTGATGAGTAGAGGTGCGGATATGAGATATCTACGAAGCCCCTAGTTTGGATTATGTGGATAAGATCCAATCAAGTAATTGGATGAGATCAAATTGGATGATTTGATAGATATCCAATTGGATAGAGATCCAATTGGATAATTAGATAGAGATCCAATGTGAACAGGATAGAGATCCAACTGGATAATTAGATAGAGATCCAATGTGAATAGGATCCATTAAGGATAAGCTACATGTACATCTATAAATAGGAGGAACTACTTGGTTCATAGGATGGAGCTCTTAGAAGTCATCCATCCTATTCTCCTCAGCCTCCTCTCCTCCTCCTTGGCTCCGGCAGTGGTGTGGTGCACGTGGAGAGGGAGATCCCACGATGATCTGAGGAGCGTCGTCGTTGCGTCCGCTATGTGGATTACCGCTAGAGAGGAGTATGCTAGTGCTCCTTCAACCTCTTCATTAGATCTGAAAAATTTAAGGATATACGATCTCCCTAGGTAATGCTTCTAACATGATATGTGCGGTTTTTCAGATTTATGATTTTTTGCGCACCAATCATCACTCAACAACCAAATACGTAACTATGATAAATCTGGTCTTATTTTTTATTTTTCACTGCGTATGAGATACCGATTCGTGATTTCCCAACAATAGCACCATCCCTATTATCCGAAAGCTCCATCTAACCTTATGCCACCCAGCAGGTTCCAAGGTGCTAAGATGGCTGACGTTTCGTGTCGCTCGTCGCGGTCACCGTAGCATACGAAAACAGCCCAAAAATATGCCAAAATTGGCCATTTTTGGCCGCGCGAGCAAGCGATAAGCAACGAACAATGAGCGAAGCGGGGGACAGCACCTTCCCTATTATCCGAAAGTCCTATCCAGCCCTATGCCACCTGGGGGGGTTCCAGGGTGCTGAGATGGCTGACGTTTCGCATCACTCACCGCAGTCGCCGTAGCACATGAAAACAGCCCAGAAATAGGCCAAAATTGGTCATTTTTAGTCGCACGAGCGACGGACAGCGAGTGAAGCGAGTGTAACAACCCTTATTTTTGAAAATTTTGTAAGGGCTTGTTTGTAATGTAAGGACCTATTTATAAATATGAGGATTATTTAATAATTTTTTGTACTAAATAATTTTATATTGAAAGTTTATTATTAGGGACAAAAGTATGAATCTTAGCAATTGGATATGATTTGTGAAAGATTCATATTAAGTAAAAAAAATGGAGGACATGTGTCAGTAGCTAACCTAAGGATGATGCTACTTATGTTTATTCTATGGATGATACATAAGCTTCTTTCATGGCAACCCTTGTGTTAGCCAAGCCTAAGTAATTAGAGATGAAAACTAAAGATAAACTTATCAAATAAGGAAAACTTATTAAATTTTATTTTTAAGGGGTAGAAAGTGTAACATCCCTCATTTTTTAAAATTTTGTAAGGGCTTGTTTGTAATGTAAGGACTTATTTGTACATATGATGATTGTTTAATATTTCTTTTGTACTAAATAATTTTATATTAAAAGTTTATTGTTATGGACCAAAGTGTGAATCTTAGCAATTAGATATGATTTGTGAAAGATTTATATTAAGTTAAAAAAAAATGGAGGATATGTGTCACTAGCTAACTTAAGGATGGTGCCACTTATGTTTGTTATATGGAGACACATAAGCTTCCATCATGCATGCTTGCCACCGTACTATCTTTGCATTAGCCAAACCTAAGTAATTAGAGGAGAAACTAAAAGAAAACTTAATAAATGATGGAAACTTGCTACAACCACTTGAGAAGAGAAGGGAAGAGGAATTGAAGCAGAAGAAGTTTTTCTTTGGCTTGAGGTTTTATATCAATTCCCCACATTTAGGAATCAAATTTTTTTAAGGCAAGTATTCTAACCCTATCCTATAGTAATCTTAAACTCTAATTTCATCTCAATTATGAAAAAAATCTGAAAGATTTTGACTTTGTATATGATAACTCTCCCATTTATGAATAAAACTATGAAACTAGAATTTTATAAGATTTTGATCTTTTTATATTATTCTAGCTATAACTTTTTGTACTAAATTTTGATTTAAACAAAATCTAATTTATCCAGAAATAGACTCAAATATCTTTCTTGTGACACTAAGATTAATAAATTTGGAATCTAAATTCCTACCTAAACTATTATTTCAACTGACCCTATAAAATCTATAAAATAGAGACTATTGATTTTGATATTTTAGTACTCTTTTACTTGTAACACTTTATTTAAGAATTTGATTATAGCAAATCTTACTCCATGAGAAACTAGACTCATAGATTTTTCTTTTGATACTAATATTAAAAGATTTGAGATATAAATGTCTATTGAAACATCTATTCTAATAATCTCTATAAATTCTACAAAACCAAGATGATGTTCTCTGACCTTTAGTTAATAAACTATTTATAAATCTTTATTGGAAACTTAAATTCAGATAAAAACTTTATTTATCTGAAACTAGATTGATATATCTTTCAAATGACACCTATTCTGAGTAAATTAGAGCATAACTGGTCATTCAAATAGTTCATGTAATGTGCCTTTCAAATTCTGCTAGAATCAAACTTTTATCGATGTTGACTATTATTGTTTCATCCTTTTGAAAATTAATTTTAGCTAAAATCCTTCCTTCAATTGAGTTTTACATTATTGCTTTGAATTCTTATCTACTTTTGTTCTTCAATTATTTGCATACCTAAATCTATTATTTAAAGTTTATGTTTGTATCGAATTATTTTGTATAGGCATATGTATGTTTCGTTGTTCCATATGTGCTTCTGATATGTGCTAATTTTATTATTCATACTATCCTTTTATACTCTGGTATCTTATGGGATAATATGAACTTTACCAGTAATGATAAATGGAGTTATGCTTAGAGCCCACGATGCTCGGCCAACCCCCTATGACTTCACTTAGACGTGGGTGGATGGAGCTCCCAGATATGGAAGACTTATGTTTGGTGGTCATCTAAAAATGAATGAACCATATTATGTATATCGTCCCACTCCACCCTCTATATTTTTGATATGATATCTAAAGCATTGCTTATATATTTGTATGTACGCTTTGGATGAGAATGAAAAGAATGTGATGTCAGATATGACATTTGTGCTTCTGTTTCTTATTTGTTATATTGATATACTCTAAGACATTTTATATTCCATTGTTATGCTTCAAACTATATTCTGAAATATCTCATTTGCCATTGATATGCTCCGAAATATTTCATATGTCGTTGACATGTTCTGAAACATTTCATATGTCATTGATACGCTCTGAAATGTCCTATGTGCCAATGATATGCTCCGAGATGCTTCTTATGCCCTTGATATGCTCTGAAATATTTTATACTTTATTGATATACTTCGAAATATTTCATATGCCATTAATATATTCTAAACCATTTTATATACTATTGTTATGCTTCAAAATATGTTTTGAAATGTCTCATCTACCATTGTTATGCTTTGAAATGATTCATATGTTGTTAACATATTCCGAAATATTTCATATGATATTGATACACTTCGAAATATCCTATGCACCATTGATATACTCCAAAATGCTTCTTATGCCCTTGATATACTCCGAAACATTTTATACTTCATTGATATACCCTGAAATGTTTCATATGTCATTGATATATTCTAAAATATTTTATATGCCATTGTTATGCTTTGATATATGTTCTGAAACATCTCATCTGCCATTGATATGCTCCGAAATGTTTCATATGCCATTGACATATTTCGAAACATTTCATATGCCATTGATACGCTCTGAAATATCCTATACGCCATTGATATGCTCCTAAATACTTCTTATACCAATGATATGCTCTAATTTCCTCTCCTCAATTATTATGAATAAAGAATGATTCGAATAAAATGGCCCATATGATTTTGCGTCTAATGAGATGCTATCTATGAACTCTTATATTCCTATCTTGCATTTTGATATCAAGTTTATTTAAAAATTATCTTCTTTTGCCATAGATATATTAGTTACTTAATGAGCTCTTTATGTTCACACCATTGCTATATAATTTTTTTAGATTAGCTTGTCACACACTCAAAAGCTAGATTTGGACTGAAGCAATGAAAAGCTAGAAGATTTTGGGTAGATCTTTATTGGTTGATAGGTTTTTGTTGTTGAATCTCAGATTTTGATGATGAAATCATTTGATAAGTTTGTTATATAATCTATGCTTTGAGATAAGTGATGCAAGACTAACCTTGATCAAAAGAGGCAAAATAATTAAAGTAAGAAGAATCAAGTGTTGGGCTAGAGTCAAAGTTCGAGCATCGAATCGGAAGAATCGGACAATGCGCCGAGAACGGATGTTGTAGGAGTCAACATGCCGGTAGATCGGGCACTTCACCGAAGGTTCTAACGATGCACTGGAAGTTCATCGGAAGTTCACCGGGAGAACCAATGACATGCCGGATAACTTAGATTCGTAGCTTGTAGTTGTTTATGTCTTAATGGTCGAAGGTTAGGTCAAAATTGAGTTGGTTTTAAGTGAAATCATACGAACTCAATTAGAGGCTAATTGGGCCTAAATTGGGATTGATTTGGGCTCATTGAGAGGCCCATTCAATGGCCCAAATGTTGTTGCAGGTGGTGGCACCGCCAAACTGACGATAGAATCGCCTTTGAGCTGGAAAAGTGAAAAAATACACTTTTCCAAGCTACAGGCGATGGTACCACCCAACAGTAAAGCTATAGTGGTGGTACCACTCCAGGCTGGCGATAGCACCACCAGAACCTCTGTTTTCGAGGTTCTACAAGCTGTTGCACCGCCCAATGCAGGTAGTAGTACCGCTCATACCCGGAAGACCCGAAAATTTAAATTTTGGCTTCGTTTTTGGAGCCATTTTGGGCCTATAAATACCCCACTCATCCCTGTAAAGATAACACAAGAAAAAGTAAGCTAAAACTCTGGTGAATCAAGTTATAATCTTGAAAAAGTCTTGAGTGTTCTCTCCCTCCTCTTAAGAAGTTTAGAAGTATGTCTAAGGGAGGTGTGAGACTTGTAGAGGTTATCTCCTAAACATTTGAAAAGGAGAAAGAGTGTCAAAGGGTGGTTGATCTTCACCCATTGAAAGAAGATCATTAGTGAAAGTCGGTGACCTCAACGAAGGA
Source organism: Musa troglodytarum (assembly GCA_023547065.1). NCBI lineage: Eukaryota > Viridiplantae > Streptophyta > Magnoliopsida > Zingiberales > Musaceae > Musa > Musa troglodytarum. The sequence continues at coordinate 18,119,784 of CP097504.1, forward strand.
GGAATCGGGAGTGAACGTAGGTCAGAGGACCGAACCACTATAAAATCGATTTGCATTTCTTTTCTTGTAATTTACATTTCTACAAATCCTTTACCTCATTGCAATCACTTTAATCCTTCTCTTTCACTTATGAATCTCTTTAAGTTAAAATGCAATTGAAGTTGGTTTTCATCGAAACATGATTCTTCTCGAATGAAGTTTTCTAAAATCACACAAATCAACGTTTTTAACCACTGCACTAATTCAAACCCCCCCCCCCCCTCTTAGTGCCACTCTAGATCCTAACAATTTGTATCAGAGCTTAGTTACTCTCATTTGGTTTAAAACCCAAGAGAGATGGCTTATACCAGCATACAAGAGGGTCATTCCATTACACATCCGTCTATGTTTAATGGGTCGGATTACACTTATTGGAAGACTCGCATGAAGATTTTTTTGATTTTCATGGATTTCAAACTTTGGAATATCATTGAAAATGGATTTCAAAAATATTCTCTTCCGATGAACGAATGGAATGAATCGGAGAAGAAGTTTTTCGCTCTAAATGCAAAGGCAATGAATGCCTTATTTTGTGCACTTGATAAAAACGAGTTTAATCATGTTTCGATTTATGAATCGACCTTTGATATTTGGCGTACTCTTGAAATCACTCATGAAGGCACTAGTTGAGTGAAAAAGTCCAAAATCAATCTCTTGGTGCATTCTTACGAACTGTTTCGAATGAAATTAAGTGAGTCCATCGGAGATATGTACTCTCGTTTCACGGATGTCATCAATGGACTCAAAGCACTTAGTAAAAGTTTTTCTAATTTTGAACTTGTAACTAAAATTTTAAGATCCCTTCCAAAGAATTGGGATCCAAAAGTTACGGTCATTCAAGAGATCAAGGATCTTAAAATATTTCCTCTCGAAGAATTCATTGGATCTTTAATGACCTATAAAATGATATGTCATGCTCATGATGAGCTAGAGAACCCCCTTCCAAAGAATAGAAAGGATATGGTATTGAGAATACAAGAAGATCACTTAAAGGAATCTTCAAGTGATGAGGACCTTGATGATGAACTTGTACTTTTAACTCAGAAATTTAAAAAATTTATAAGAAGGAATAAATTTAAAAGTGACACTAAGAACAAACTTGAACCAAAAAAGGACCAAGTCATATGTTACGAATGTAAGAAGCCGAGGTACTTCAAAAGTGAATGCCCCCAAGCCAAGAAGAAGCAACCAAAGAGTAAGAAAGCTCTAAAGGTGATGTGGGACCATTCAAGTAGCTCCGAAGATGAAGAAGCAAGCAACAAAGAGGAGGCCAACTTCGTGCTAATGGCTTTAGGAGATAAGGTATGTGAGTTATTTAATGAAGATTTATCTTTCGACGAACTTTCAATCGCTTTTCATGAATTATTTGGTGAGTGTAGAGCTATTAGTAAAAAGTTTAATTTATTAAAGAAGGAGCATGCTTTATTACAAGATAAGCTCGATAGTCTTAAAACTCCCTCTTTAACCACATGCTCTAAGTGCGAACACTTAGAGGCAATCATAAATGAGAACTTGCTACTTAAAGAGACCCTAAATAAGTTTAAGGTCGGTAGCAAGGACTTGGATATGATTCTTGCAAACAATGGTCACGTCGGAAATAGATATGGTATTGGATTTGTGAGTGGATCTCATCATACTCTAACCACCTTCATTAAAGGACCCACACTACATGTATCTTCTTATTTGAAATATAATTTTTATTACAAATCCAAACATGTTGCTTACAAATGTCCGTATAAGAAACTTAGCACACATAGGTTAATATGGGTTCCTAAAGGAATAATAGGGAACTCAATAAACAACAAGTTTAGTAAATTAATTTTTGAGGCACCCAAGCTCAAATGGGTACCTAAAAACCATCCTCTTTTGTAGACATATTCACCCACACAAGTTAGGAGCAAGAGATGGTACCTTGATAGTGGATGCTCAAGGCACATGACCGGAGATCCATCTCAATTCTCTAAGCTCACTAGCCAAGATGAAGGGTATGTCACCTTCGGAGATAACAACAAGGATAAAATCATTGGCAAGGGAACTATAGGTAACAAATCAAGTTTTTCAATTGATAATGTGTTATTGGTAGATAGTTTAAAGCATAATCTTTTGAGCATTAGTCAATTATATGATAAGGGATATATTGTGAAATTTGAATCTAATGCTTACATCATTGAAAAATCACATAACAACACATCTATGATTGCACTAAAATAAAATAATATCTACACCATAAACATTAATGATCTTAGTAATGAAATGTGTTTTTCAATTTTAAATGATGATGCTTGGCTTTGGCATAGGAGATTAGGTCATGCTAGTATAAAACTAATCTCTCAAAATCATATCTAAAGGACTTATAAGAGGCATTCCTAATATTAAGTTCATTAAAGATAAAGTATATGATGCTTATCAACTAGGAAAACAAATAAAACCTAACTTCAAACCAAAGAATCAAATAAGTACCTCTAGACTATTACAATTAATTCATATGGGTTTATTTGGACCAATTGACACAATGAGTTTAGGAGGTAGCAAATATGCATTTGTCATTATAGAAGACTATAGTAGAAACACTTGGACCTATTTCTTAGCTCACAAAAGTGACTGTTTTAAATATTTTTCTAAATTTTATAAACTTGTTCAAAACGAAAAAGGTTTCATGATTTCATCGATTCAGAGTGATCATAGTGGTGAATTCCAAAACTATGACTTTCAAAATTTTTATGAATCTATTGGATATAACCATAACTTCTCTACTCCAAGGAATCCTCAACAAAATAGAGTAGTAGAAAGAAAGAATAGAAATTTATAAGAAATGGCAAAAACCATATTAAATGAACATAGCTTACCCAAATACTTTTGGGCTAAAGCTATTAATACGACTTGCTATATCATGAATAAGGTTCTAGTAAGATCATCTCTATCCAAAACCCCTTATGAATTATGGAATAGCAAAAAAACCAAATATTCTTTTTTTAAAGTTTTCGATCGCAAATGCTTTATTTTGAATGAAAAGGATGTCTTAGGAAATTCGATGCTAAATCCGATAAAGGCATCTTTCTTGGTTACTCTTTTATTTCTAAAGTCTTTCGTGTTTTCAATAAAAAAACCTTGGTTATAGAAGAGTCTATTCATGTAGTTTTTAATGAAGTTTTCAAATTTAAGAAAAATGATTTTGATGATGATCTTGGTTTTGATGGTTTGAATTTGAATGAACCCTCTCCTCAAAATAGCAACTTGGATACATCTTCTTCGTAAATTTCCTTACCTAAGGAATGGAAGTATGTAAATATCCATTCAAAGGAGCTAATTATAGGAGATACATCAAAAGGGGTTCAAACTCGTTCCTCATTTAAGAATTTTTGTGCCAACGCCGGTTTCCTTTCTAAAATTGAATCTAAGTGCATTAGTGAAGCCTTGAAAAATGATTCTTGGGTTATCACAATATAAGAGGAATTAAACCAATTTGAGATGAATGAGGTTTGGAAGCTTGTTCCTAGACCAAGTGACCATTTAGTTATAGGTACTAAATAGGTATTTAGAAACAAGCAAGAAGAATTTGAGATCATGGTTAGAAACAAGGCTAGATTAGTAGCCAAAGGTTTTAACCAAGAAGAAGGTATCGATTACGAAGAGACCTTCTGTCCTGTGGTAAGATTAGAAGCCATTAGGATGCTCCTTACCTATGCTAGTAGTAATAATTTTAAATTATTTCAAATGGATGTCAAAAGTGCTTTCTTAAATAGTTTTATTTTCGAAGAAGTGGGTCTTGAACAACCACCCAGTTTTGAAAACTCTCTTTTTTCTTGTTATGTGTTTAAATTGTCTAAGGCTCTCTATGGATTAAAACAAGCCCCAAGGGCTTGGTATGAGAGGCTTAGTTCTTTTCTTATTTCAAATAATTCACTAAAGGCAAGGTCGATACTACATTGTTTATTAAATATTTTAAAAATAATTTTTTTATTATTCAAATTTATGTTGATGATATTATCTTTGGTTCTACAAACGAATCATTATGTGAATCATTTGCCAAGTGTATGAGCTAAGAGTTTGAAATGAGTCTAATGGGTGAACTAACCTTCTTTTTAGGATTACAAATTAAATAACTTAGTGATGGTATATTTCTTAGTCAAACCAAATATGCTTTAGAATTGTTAAAATGGTTTAATATGGATGGTTCAAAAGCCATCAATACTCCTATGAGTACCTCCACTAAGTTAGACATGGACGAAAGTGAAGAAAGTTTTGATCAAAAAACCTATAGGAGAATAATAGGTAGTTTACTTTACCTCAGCGCAACTAGATCGAATATCATATTTAGTGTAGGACTTTGTGCTAGATTTCAAGCTAATTCTAAGTTGTCTCATCTTAAAGTCGTTAAAAGAATCCTTAGATTTCTTAAAAGAACTCCTAATATAGGATTATGGTATCCAAAATCTGATAACTTTGATTTTATAGCTTATGCGGACGTCAATTTTAATGGATGTAGAATAGATAGAAAAAGCACATCCGGAACATATCAATTTTTAGGACATGCACTTGTTTCTTGGTCTTCCAAGAAACAAAACTCGATTGCACTATATATGGCCGAAGCCGAATACATAGCCGCAAGTGCATGTTGTGCACAAGTTATTTGGATGAAAAATACATTAGAAGATTATGGAATTTATTTAAAGAATATTTCCATAAAATGTGATAACACAAGTGCTATTTGTCTAACCAAAAATCCTATTCAACACTTTAGAACTAGGCATATTTATATTAGACATCACTTTATATGAGATCATATTAATAATAATAATGTCATTCTAAAATTTATTGATTCAAAATACCAACTAGCGGACATCTTCACAAAACCCCTAAATGAAGAATAATTTGACTTCATTAGAAGAAAATTAGGCATGCTAAATTGTCCTAATGCATGAAGATGTTGTATGTTCCTTTTCTGAAATTTTTCAACCTCGGTTTACATAATCTCAACTTGATGTTGTATGTCCCTGCCGTATGGATACCGTAAGAGAGGAGGACGCTTGACCTCCTTCATCCTTCCTATAAATCTGTAGGGATTCAGGGATATACGATATCCCTAGGTATTTTATTTTACACATACAGTTTTCACAAATTTGTTTTTGATGCACCAATCTTCGCATGATGACGAAACTTTTCTATGGGAAATCTAGGGTGTTTTGTTTTTATTCTTCCGCTGCGCATGAGATGTCGCTCCCCAGAAGGATTTCCCAACACCAATTACCCAAGCCTCTTATATTAATGGGTCTTTACCCAGTAATTTAGCTCTTTTTGGATCTCATCCAAGGGATCCAATAATATAGGGGGCTTATTAGATATCCAATAAGATAAGGCCTATAGCGGAATCTCATATCCGAACCTCTACTCGTCAAAACACTTACCATATGTGTGTGACCCTCTAGGCCCAATATCGAGCTGGCCATGAGTCATACCTATCAAAACTCCTTCAGACTCACTAAATTATTATCTCTATAATAATTCACTCGATTCATCGACTACGGACATACTAGGCTACTACACCACAGTCCACAGATGATACAGGGGAATCCAATCCTTTGGACCTATCTGTCCTCAGTTATCATGTACCTATAGTCTCTCATCCATCTTATATCCTAGAGACTATATATCAGGCATGGTATTGTCAGGCCAATACGGTTTCCACTCGAGTCTCGCTCTAATCAAATTCTCCTAGAGAATTCTTTCTCTCTCAATCCGAATGACCCAGGCTAGGGATTTGTCTGAGCAAGAATACATGGAATATTTCTCTCATAATACCGAGAGTGGATGATTCTCTATTGACACTCAATAGCTCTCATTAGATTGGTTGTCATTCCCAATAACCGACCATACTAGATCTGGAACTTCCAAACATACAAGTCTGGTATCAAAGAGTGGAGTACTCATACAAGACATTCTTGGTGTCTCAAGTCTAAAGATCAGATACACTATTGGGACTACGGAGTCACTATCTGACATGAGGTATCAATAACCATCTAGCATTCCATAAGCGGATCCATCAGTGAACTCATTCTCCAATGAGCACCTGCATTGTATCCTTAGTGTCCCCACACAAGTAGCTATGAGACCAGCCACCTCCATCATATGGATGGGTATATAGCACACCAGTCTGTCTGGTTATCTCGATGTCCCTCTCGAGTAACCTATGATCGGGATTATTTAGGGTCTATGTTTAAAGGTGAATCGATCTCATTATCATGATCTCATCATGATCCAATTCCCATTGTACAGATCCAAAGATATCATAATTTACATCTAGATAATATGAGAAAATACCAATAATTATAAGTAAAGAGATTGGCGCAGCATGTTACAGGTGCTATCACTCACGTGATTAGCTTGTAGGACACCTATAACTAATAGGTACACTGACCCTGGGCAGTACCACCACCCAGACTCAGTCTAGAAGGTTGAGCCTTCAGGCGGTTCCACCACTAACCCTTGTAGTGCCACCGCTTGACGTGGCACTTAGGCACTATTTAGGCCTTTCATCCGGTTGAATACAGCCTTAATTTGGGCCTAGTTGGCCCCTGACTGGATTGGCCCAATTACAACCTAATTAAACTAATCCTATTTTAATCTGGATAATTACAAAGTGAATCAAAGCATTATATTGCCTGGCACATCATTGGATTATCGATGCTTTGTTCATTTCTTTAGCACATCATCCTCTCTTGTGGCTTGTTGCCCAATCGACAATTGACCTTCATAGCCCCGATCTCCTTGGCGTAACTCTAATCTTCTTGGCTCGATGCCCGATATCTTTGTCCGAAACTTTTTGTCGATCATCGACCAAACCTCTGACTTGACGTCCAATCTCTTGACGTGTTCTTTTCTAACACAATGTTGATTTATCCTGCTTTAATTGTCTAATTATGATTGAGAGTAGACCTACGTAACTCAAAACTTAGTTAGATTACCAAAACATAATCAATTAGTTTTATCATTAAAATCCGAGATTCAACAATAGTGGCTGTTAGTGAGGCCACCCTACATTTGCTTGGTGGAGCTATTATCACATTAGATGCATGCTATTATACTTCTTCTATTATCAAAAATATTATTTTTATTTTATATTTAACTATTAGTGGATATAAATTAATTTTTGAGAATAATGATTGTTCAATATTATTAGATGATAAGATCATCACAAGAGAAATGTTGCATAGTGATTTATTTATGCTAGACACAGCTCCACATATCATGAGTATAAATGAGTCTAAGAGGAAATGAGATGAGGTGAATAATGCATATCTATGGTATTATAGACTAAGCCACATCCATGAAAGAAGGATTCAAAAGTTGATAAAGGATGGATACCTAGATCCATTCCACTGAGTCATATGCGACTTAGGAACTTTGCCTTCGTGGAAAGATGACTATCTCTGCATTTAGTGAAATTGGAGAGAGAGCCACTGAGTTGCTGGAACTCATACATAGTGATGTATATGGTCCCATGTCAATTCATGCCATAGGTGGTTACTCCTACTTCATTATTTTTACTAATGATTTCTTAAGGTATGGACATATATACTTGATAAAGTATAAGTCTAAGGCCTTCGAGAAATTCAGAGAGTATAAAAATGAAATAGAGAACCAGACTGGAAAGATATCAAAACTCTTCAATCAGATCGAGAATGTGAGTATTTGAGTATAGAGTTCACCTAGTTCCTCAAGGACTATGAGATTTTATCCGAGTGAATACTTCCTTATACACTATAACTCAATGGTGTATCCAAAAGAAGGAATCGCACACTGTTAGACATGGTGTGGTCCATGATGAGTTTTGCCAACCTACCAATCTCATTTTGGGGTTACACGCTAGAGACCACAACTTATCTTCTGAATAGAATTCCAACTAAGTTGGTGATATCTACTCCATATGAGATATGGAAAGGGAAGAAGCCCGATCTTTAAGATTGTTATGATTTGAGGTTGTCCTACCCACGTCAAGAGACACAACCCCAATAAGTTGAAATCTAGGATGGAATGGTGTAAGTTCATGGGATACCCTAAGGAAACTTATGGGTATTATTTCTAACACTCCAAGGACCAAAAGGTCTTTATAGCCAAAAGAGTAATATTCCTTGAGAAGGAACACATTCTTGGTAGAGATAGTGGGAGCATGATAGAGTTGAGCGAGGTTGGAGAACCTAGCTCAAGCACCATTCCACAACCAGAGTCTGTTCAGGTACCTAGCATACAAGTTTCGACTTTATGTAAGTCCGAAAGAGTATCTTATCCTCTTGAGAGATATGTGGGATATATGAAGAGAGGATGTTAAAGATATTGATCCTCAAACCTACGAAGAGGTTATTATGAGTATAGACTCTAGGAAGTGGCAAGAAGACATGAATTCAGAGATGGATTCCATGTATTCCAACAAGGTTTGAAACCTAGTTGATGCACCCGAGGGTATTGTACCCATTGGTTGCAAATGGATCTTTAAGAAGAACATTAGAGTAGATGAAAAAGTAGAGACCTATAAAGCAAGGCTAGTGGCTATAGGGTATCATTAAAAGTAAGGTGTTGACTATAACGAAACCTTCGCGCCTGTAGTCATGCTAAAATTCATCTAAATTCTATTGGCTATTATAGCACACTATGATTATGAGATCTGGCAGATGGACATGAAAATCACATTCTATAATGGCAACCTCGAGGAGGAAGTGTATATGATACAGCCCGAGGGATTCATATTCAAGGATAATCCAGATAAGATATGCAGGTTACTTAGGTCCATCTATGGACTGAAGCAAGCTTTCTAAAGTTGAAACATAAGATTTGATGAGGCGATAAGATCTTATGACTTCGTTAATTTATGATGAGCCTTATGTGTACAAGAAGATAAGTGGGAGCGCTATCACCTTTTTGGTGCTATATGTAGATGACATCCTAATCATTGGGAATGATATATGAATGATCTCCACACAAAAGACTTTGCTGTCTAGACACTTCTCCATAACTAACTTAGGGGAAGCATCCTATATATTGAGGATTTGGATATATAGAGATAGATCTAAGAGGATGCTTAGCTTATCCCAATCTAGGTACATAGATATTATTATCAAAAGGTTTAGCACGAAAAATTTCAAGAGAGGTCTCATACCGATAAAACATGGGATACGCTTTCTAGGAGTATATCCCTAAAGACTCTTGAAAAAAAAGGGCACATATGGATAGAATATCCTATACCTTAGCGATATAGTCTATCATGTATACTATGCTATATACCAGGCTTGATATAGCATATGCTCTGAGTATCATGAGCAAGTAGCAAGCGGATCCAAGCTTGGAGCATTGAAAAACAGTAAAGTGTATCCTTAAGTACTTGAGAAGGATTAAGAATCTTTTACTAGTATATAGAGGAAGTAGCCTCAAGGTTGAAGGCTACACGAACTCGAGCTTCCAGTTTGATGTCGATGATAGCAAGTCTAATCCAGGATATGTGTTCACCCTGAATGGAAGACCAGTGTGCTAGAAGAGTTCTAAGCAAGACACTAATGTTAACTCGACCATAGAGGCAAAGTATATTATTACAGTAGAGGTAGCTAAGGAGGGAGTCTAGATGAAGAAGTTTATCATAGATCTAGGAGTCGTGCCAAGCAACGAGGAGTCGATTCTTTTATATTGTGATAACAACGGGGTGATTGCTCAATCGAAGGAACCCAGGTCTCATCAGAAGTCAAAGCACGTTTTGAGGAGGTTCCACCTGATAAGAGAGATTGTCGCTCGAAGAGATGTAGCAATTAAAAGAGTTTCATCCGAAGATAACATCGTAGATCCACTAACGAAGCCATTGTCTCATATTGTTTTTTAGCATCACAAGGGTCTGATGGGGATCAGACACGTAGGTGATTGGCTTTACGTCAAGTGGGAGATTGCTAGTCATAGGTGTCCTGCAAGCTAATCACGTGAGTGATGGCACGTGTGACTCGATATATACTCTTTTAACTTATTATTATTTGGTATTTTATCATTTTATTTTATATGTTGTATATATTGTTATGTCCATAGATCTATGCAATAGGAGTCGGATCGTGATGAGATCACGATAATGAAACTGATTCACTTTTAAACACAGATCCTAAATAATTTTAGTTACAAGTTACTTGAGAAGGACATCGAGATAACTGGACAAACTAGTATGCTTTATATCCATCCATATGATGGAGGTGGCTGGTCTCATAACTACTCGTGTGGGGATACTAAGGATACAATGCATGTGCTCATTGGAGAATGAGTTCATTGATTGATCTGCTCACGAAATGCTAGATGGTTGATGATACCTTATTGTCATACAGTAATTCCATAGTCCTAATAGTGTATCTGGTCCTTAGACTTAAGACACTAAGTATGTCCTATATGAGTACTCCACTCTTTAATATCGAACTTATAGGTTTAGAAGTTTCAAATATAGTACAGTTGGTCATTGGGAGTGGTAGTCAATTTTATGAGAGCTATTGAATGTCGATAGAGGATCATCCACTTTCGGTATCAAAAGAAAAATATCTCATGTATACTTGCTTAGACAAATCCTTATCCAAGGTTGTTTGAATTAAGAGAGAAAGAGTTCTCCGAGAGAATTTGATTAGAGCAAAACTCAAGAAGAGACCATATGGGCCTAACAACATCATGCTCAGTATAGGGTCTCTTGGATATTAGATGAATGAGGGACTATAAGTATATAGTGACTGAGGATAGATAAGTCCAAAGGATTAGATTCCCTTGTATCATCTAGGGACTGCGACGTAGTGGCCTAGTACGTCCGCAGTCGATGAATTGAGTAAATTATTATGAAAATAATAATTCACTGAGCTAGAAGGAGTTCTGACAAGTATAACTCATAGCCAACCTAATATTGGGCCTAGAGGGTCATATACATATGGTAGGTATTATGACGAGTAGAGGTTCGAATATGAGATATCCGTCAGAGCCCCTATCTTATTGGATATCCATTAAGCCCTTGAATTATTGGATCCTATAGATGAGATACAATAAGAGCTAATAAGAGATTATTTGATAGATACTCACTAATCTAATAGGCTTGAGTAATCAGATGGAGATCCAATACCCAACAGGGCAGGATCCATTAGGGTTAAGTTGACAAAATACCTCTATAAATATGAGAGAACTAAAGGCTCATATGTTAGGACTTTTTATAGACACCTCCTATTCTCCTCCCCCTCTCCTTCTCAGCCAACATCCCTAGTTTGGGGCATGTGGATAGCAAGAAAGGTCGCTCCTTCTTGATTGCGTAGTGTGCACAACGAGGAGTTTTGGGCAACGATTTGAAAAGCACCATCGCAGCCCCTGCAGTGTGGATTATCGTTAGAGAAGAGGATATTTGAACTCCTTCATCAAATCTAATAGATCTATAGGAATTCAGGGATATATGATCTCCCCAAGTAATATTCTTACGTGCAGTTATTCGGTTTCATGGGTTTTGCGTATCAATTTTTGCACGATGATAAGAACCTATTTTTCTGTGAGAAATCTATAATTTTTGTTTTTGTTCTTCCACTACAAATATATGAAATCTCCACATATTTCCAAACATGACTTCTTATCAATTTTTGCACGATGATAAGAATCTATTTTTCTGTAAGAAATCTATAATTTTTGTTTTTGTTCTTCCACTACATATACATGATATCGCCACATATTTCCAAACATGACTTCTCAAGTGTAACTCTTGTAATAGAATGTCGAGGTATGAGTTCCCTTCCTATTATAATAGTTCTGTTTTAGCTTTCTATGACCTCATTTCTTGGTAGGTCTTTCGAATTTGGATTTTGACGGCCCATGATTCATGTGGAGCAACAAATGTATAGGTTTTTCCCGTATCCAAGATCGCCTCAATAGAGCTCACGCTAATTGCAAGTGGATACATGCTTTTCCTTGTTATTCTATTCTTCATCTATCAAAAGTGGCCTTGATCATTCCCCCAGCCTTATAAAAATTTATCCCAAACCCGAAAATCTCCTCTTTCAACTGCTTCAAATTCGAGAACTATTGGGTTGACAATCACGAGGTGGTTGGCATTGTTCATCGAGGTGAGTCTCAGAGAGGGTGTGAAGTTTCACTTTCTGCTATTTATCATAACTGTTAGTGTAAACAACTTTATGCCGTGGACTCGGGGCCGTCGCGGCTGGGTTCAGGCCAAAGGTGGAGGAGATCTCTGGGTTGCGTCCTTGGAGTCTAAGGGTGGTGGAAACGGCTCCTCTGGCGATCATGCTTGGCTTCTAGTTCCTGCACAAAGGTCGGGTCGGGAAGAACTCCGCCCGACCCCTCCGACGATCAAGTCAGAAAGGATAGGTTTTTTAGGGTGTTTTTCCTTGAGAAGAAGAGAAGACCTCCCCTCCTTAAGAAGAAGAGAAGACCTCCCCCTGGAGTTCGATTGCAAGGGTTTATATGAGCCAGATTGCTGCTTGTTAACGTGCTTGGAGTGCTGCGCCTCTGATTGCGTCTGGCAGCGCGCCGAGGACCTGACCCCTGCGGGATGGTGACGTGTCTCGGGGATCATGCTGCCTGCGAGGGGCAAGCGACGTCACATTTGTCGGTCAACCTTGGCTACAGTCGGCAATGTGTGGGACAGAGGACATCATCCTAATGTAGGTGGCATGGGCTTACGTCACTTCCCATTTATTACCCTCATCATTCTCCCCCCCCCCCCCCCGAAGGAAGCCCTGCCTCAGTGCTTATTCAGGGGTCCGAGGCTAGCTTCAAGTAGACTTCTGATTGGTGTGGGGGGATGCTTTCTATGAACCCGCAGTGGACATCTGTTAGCTTATCATCCAAGGGAGGGTGTCTGGAGCGTTGAACTTTGGGGGTCAATTCTGAGATGAGACGCTGTGAGGCTGCAGCCGAGATACAGACCCAAACGGGCGTGTTGCATAGAGGCGGGTGAACCGCGCTGAGGGGTACAAAGGGCAAGCTATAGCTGAGGTACAGGCTCAGTCGATCGTACCTTGCTTAGGCGAGTGTACCGCATAGAGGTGTACACAGCGGGCAGTCTACGACCGAGGTACTGGCTCAGGCGGGCGTACCGCATGAGGGCGCTCTGGCCGAGGCAAGGCTCGGGCTTTCTGGTCGAGGCGAGGCTCGAGCTTGCTGGCCGAGGCGAGGCTCGGGCTTTCTGGCCGAGGCGAGGCTCGGGCTTGCTGGCCGAGGCGAGGCTCGGGCTTACCTGGCCGAGGCGAGGCTCGGGCTTGTTGGCCGAGGCGAGGCTCGGGCTTTCTGGCCGAGGCGAGGCTCGGGCTTACCTGGCCGAGGCGAGGCTCGGGCTTACCTGGCCGAGGCGAGGCTCGGGCTTTCTGGCCGAGGTGAGGCTCGGGCTTACCTAGCCGAGGTGAGGCTCGGGCTTTCTTCTTGGCCAAGTGACTGCTTGGCCCGGCAATAAACTGGCAATAAACCGTGCAAATGGTGCGGTGATGAACCTGCTATGAACCATGCAGATGGTGCGATAATGAACCATGCAGATGGCGTAGTAATGAGCCATGCAGATGGTTAAGGGAGTTAATACCTGGGTGATTACGATCTCGTATGTCGTGCCCACTCGGGGGGCAGGAGATCCCATGATTGTTGGCATGTGCGATGCTCAAGGGATGGTTTTTTGCGTCGTTTGGCCTTTCCAGAAACAGCGCCTGTAAAGCGTTCTTGGGAGCCGGGATCGAGTTGGCTGCATTTCTGCATGCCACGCCTTCCCACGGGCTACCACGTTGGGGCTCATTTATGGCAAGTTGCCCCCTGGTTTTCCTGAGGTGACATGGCTGAGATAATAGACCGGGATCTGCTCCTTCGGGGTCCCCTTGATCAGAACGGAACTAACCGCATGGGGAGAGGTGGCCAGGTAAACGCTGAGCTTCTCCCCAGGGGAGACAGAAGCGAGGCGAGGAAGGTCGAATAGGTGCTGTTTCACACAACGAAAGGCCTCCTCGTAGTCCGTAGTCCATTTGAAACTTTTTGGATTCTTCAGGGCACGGAAGAAGGGTAGGCACCGATCGCCTGACTGAGAGAGGAACCGTGATAAAGCGGCCAGCCTCCCATTCAATCTCTATAGCTCTTTAACTGTCCATGGTGCCTGCATGTCGATAATCGCCTGGATCTTCTCTGGGTTGGCATCGATTCCCCTTTTATATATGATGAATCCAAGGAATTTACCTGAGCTGACGCCGAATGTGCACTTTGAGGGGTTGAGACACAGGCCATATTTGCGAAGCGTGGAGAACGCCTCTGCCAGATCATCCAAATGGGTTACGGTTACATGACTCTTCACAATTAAGTCATCAACGTAAACCTCCATGTTTCGCCTGATCTACTGGGCGAACATCTTATTTATGGTTCTCTGATATGTGGCTCCGGCGTTCTTCAGCCCAAAGGGCATAACCCTGTAGAAATATACTCCCTGATCGGTAAGGAAGGCTGTGTGCTCCTGATCCTCAAGCGCCATCCTGATTTGGTTGTAGCCAGAGAAGGCGTCCATGAAAGACAGATGGGCATGCCCCGAGGTGGCGTCGACCAGTTGGTCGATCCTGGGGAGAGGGTAGCAGTCCTTCGGGCAAGCGTGGTTAAGATCGATATAGTCAATGCACATCCTCCAGTTCCCATTGGGCTTTTTTATGAGGACTACATTAGAGAGTCATCGCGGATACTTTGACTCGGTGCACCGCCTCTTGGCGAGCAAACCGTCGGCTTCGCTATTGGGCGCACCCCGGGCGAGATGTTTAAATAGTGCTAGGCGACCTCAGGGTTGACTCCTGGCATATCCACTGGGGACCAGGCGAAGACGTCAGTGTTCTCTTGCAGGAAGTTGACAAGCTGCTTCCGCTCCTGCTCGGGGAGCTCGGATCCAACCCGGACTGTTTGGTCCGGATGATCCTCGTGCAAAGGCACGTTAATGGTCGGCTCCGTTGGCTCAGGACGTTGGGCCGGCCTCTTCATGTCCCGGGGATCTTCCATGGGCAGGTTGGCCCTCGGCCTCTTGTGCAGTGAGATCGCCATCAGGTAGCACCGCCTGGACTCAAGGGGACTTCCCCTGGCTTCACCGACCCCAACTCGGGTTGGAAACTTGACTGTCCGATGGTAGGTGGATACGACCACTCTAAACTTGTTGAGGGTTGGTCACCCAAGTATTATGTTGTATGCAGTGGGCAAGTCGACGACCAGGAATGCCGTCATCACCGTCTTCGTCCTCGGCGGGTCTCCCAGAGTCAGGGGCAAGGTGACTGACCCCAGCGGCAAAATTACATCACCAGTGAACCCGGTGAGGGCGGAGCGCATCGGCTCCAGGATGTCTCTGTTCAGACCGAGCTTCTGAAAAGCACTGAAGTAGAGCACGTCGGCCGAACTTCCCGTGTTGACCATGATTCTTCTAACTTAGGCATTGGCAATCCTTGCGGTTATTACCAATGCGTCATCATGCTCGGCTTGTCCCAGCTCCTCGGTCGGGAATGTGACCTCGGGATCAAACCTTTGTCCGGAGCTCTTGCCAGGAGCGGCTCGGGCGTATGCCTTCCACCCAGCCATGCTGTTTCCCCCGACGGCGGGACCACCGATTATAACATCAATCTGCCGCTCAACGGGACCCTCGGGGCGCGGCGACAAGTTACCAGGCTGGTGGAGGTAGCGGGCCTGGTGCCCCCTGCGGATAAGCTCCTCGATTTGCCAACATAGGTCATAGCACTCCTCGGTGTCGTGTCCATGCTGTCAGTGGAAACGACAACATCTGGACTGATCTCGCAGTCCAGGGGGACCCCTCATCGGGGTGGGCATTTTAAGCAGCCCCTTTTCTCTTATTTGGAGGAATATTTCGGTTTGGGAATGGCCCGATGTGGAGTGGGGGGACCTCGGGATCCGTGGGTCGAGTCGGCCCGCCCTACTCCTCGGCCTGGGAGCCGATCACTCCCGTGGGACCTCGGGCCGATGTCTCTTGTGCTCCTCACGCTTCCCGGCCATCCAGGTTTTCGCCATAATAAATTGGTTTGCTCGCTGGAGCATCTCGGGAACCGTGACCGGGGGTCCCTCCACGAGGGACCAGAAAAACCTGGAGGGCCGTAACCCAATCACGAACGCCTGCATCAATAAAGAGGGGTGAGTATCCGGTAATTTCCGAATCTCCATGGCGAACGATTCACAGTGAGGGAAAGAGGCTCCTCGTCCTTTTGGTTGAGTCCTAGGAGCAGCGCGACGGATGGCTTTGGCCTTGCATACGCTAAAAAATTAAGCTCGAAGTCTTTTGCGAGCTGGTCAAAGAATGAGAATGCCCCGGCCTTAAGATTGTTGTATCAGGTTCGGGCCAGTCCCCACAGCGTCGTGGGAAATGCCCGGCACATCAAGGCGTCCGATGTGCCGTAGAGCGCCATTTGAGCGCGGAAGGTGGCCACATGCTCCACCGGATCAGCAGCGCCGTCATACGCATCAAGGGAGGGGAGACGAAAGTTCGAGGGAGTCGGTTGATCCTATATCTCGGGGGT
The DNA here is from genome assembly GCA_023547065.1 of Musa troglodytarum. Taxonomy (NCBI): domain Eukaryota; kingdom Viridiplantae; phylum Streptophyta; class Magnoliopsida; order Zingiberales; family Musaceae; genus Musa; species Musa troglodytarum. The sequence continues at coordinate 18,136,340 of CP097504.1, forward strand.
GAAAGACGATCCCCCGTACATGCCTTCCCCTGGCTCTTCCTTGGACCTGCGCACTTCCCTCTGTACCTCGTCGAGCCGTTGGTTGACGAGGCGTAGCTAGGCTCGGAGGGAGTCGGCCGAGTCCGAGGATAATACCTTGAGATCGGGATGGTTGCTCGGGTCATCCAACATCTACCCTTCGATCGGAACCTATCGTGTCCGAGGTAGGGTTAGGGGTGCTAAGGAAGTCAGGTAGACCGACGCAGGTGGGTCCGACCGGGATGGCGGGTCCACCTCGGGTGGTGGCGCCGATAAGGGCACAAGCGGGACGAAGGCCTGCATCATTCCCACCAAAGTCTAAACTTGGCGGGCGAGGTCCTGAAAGGCCTCGGCCGATACGGGTGACGGATTGGTGGCAGTAACACCGGGCGAGAGCAGGCCCGGGTCGTTGAACAGCCGCCAATAACGTTCCGTGGTGGCAACGGGATCCTCCATTCGGGGATCATTACGGGGTGAGCCTCCTGCCGGGGCTCCAGCCATGTGTGACTCCACGAGCATGGGCTCGCCTGGGCTACCCGGGTGACCTCTCGATATGGACCCTCCTTCTAACGTCAATCTGTTAGTGTAAACAACTTTATGCTGTGGCCTCGGGGCCGTCGCGGCTAGGTTCGGGCCGAATGTGGAGGAGATCTCCGGGCTACATCCTTGGAGTCTGAGGGTGGCGGAAATGGCTCCTCTGGCAATCACGCTTGGCTTCTGGTTCCTGCACAAAGGTCGGGTCGGGAAGAACTCCGCCCGACCCCTCCAATGATCAAGTCAGAAAGGATAGTTTTTTTAGAGTGTTTTTCCTTGAGAAGAAGAGAAGACCTCCCCCTTGGCGTTCGATTGCAGGGGTTTATATGAGCCAGATTGCTGCTTGTTGACGTGCTTGGAGTACTGCGCCTCTGATTGCGTCTGGCAGCGTGCCGAGGACCTGACCCCTACGGGATGGTGACGTGTCTCGGGGATCATGCCGCTTGCGAGAGGCAAGCGACGTCACATCTGTCGGTCAACCTTGACTACAGTCGATCGTGTGCGGGACAGGGGACGTCATCCTGATGTAGGTGGCATGGGCTTACATCACTTTCCATTTATTACCCTCATCAAAAACTAAATAAACTCAAACTTGATCTTTCTAAGTAGAGAGAGACTCGGGTGGTCGTAACCTTCAATGTAACATCAATGAAACCTTTACTCAGATTACTAGTCGGGAATACAAAGAATGTAGCAACTGACTCACAAAGTAGGAAGAAATCTTCCTTCAGAATCTTTAAAATAAAATCTCTGCTTTGAACCATCAAAACCATTTATATTGGTGGTCAAGAGCAAAAACGGTGTGGATTGAAGCGGGGAGAAAACACCAAATACTACCATAACTTAGCCCAACAGTTGATTTAGAAAGAATTATATCTCCTCTCAGAAAGTTGACAGTGACCTTACCTTGACTGATTCCAAAGATATCACTGATTATTTTTGCTGCTCGATATCATAAACTTTGTTCTAAAAATACTAATTTAGACTACATGGCAATAGTGTCCAAAGCTTCCCTATGTCCACTCTGATAACATTAAAGATCTTGTTAAACTTTTACTATTTCTAAAGTCCCCATAGTTTTAGCTCAAATGCGTTTGGAAGTCTTGGTCCGGACAGTTCTACAAACAAATTTTTTACTGCATGTTGGGAGAAGATAAAATCTGATATTGTGGAGGCTTTAATGAATTTTATTCCTGTAGCAAGAAGCTCCTTACGACTTAGGAGAAAACTTTCCTTTCCTCGTATTTATCTCTAAGAATATTCAAGCGGCCATAGAATTGGAGATTTTTGCCTAATCTCTTTATGTAATGGGCTTTACAAGATTCTACCTAAAACAGTTATTAATTATTTGAAAACTTTTCCTAAGGTCTAATTGGTTAGGAACAGTTAGTGTTTATCAGGAACATTCAATAGTATTTTGATTGATAGTGAATGAGACATAGTTTAGCTAAATATAAGAGAAATATCTCACCCACTTTTTTCAAAGTTGATCTTTCTAAAGCATATGATAGTGTATCTTGGTCTACTATCATTGAAACGCTTACTCACAAAAAGTTTCCCTCTAGAATCATTTCTTAGATTTTAGTATATGTCTCTTCCCCGTTATTCTTTTCTCATGTCACTGGTTGTAACTCTAACTATTATAAGAGTGGTAGAGGTATTAGGCAAGAAGATTCCCTATCTTTCAATTTGTTCATCCTAGTCCAACAAACTTTTACATGTATGATGAATAAGGCTATGGAGCTCAGAAGCTCTCGCCTTTTAATGTCAAAGATTTTCTTTTTTTCAAAATATTAGTGGTAAAAGCGAGACTTAGTTTAAGACCTTGTAATAATTTATTAAAGTCTTTACCAACTAAGTTAGTCAGTATTTTCATATCAAAGATATTATTAAGGTACTACATCTAATATTTGCCAATCGCATTCTTATTGCCTTTAAATGAAACCCTACGTCATGTATTGCATGGTTGGACATTTTTTACCATTTTGCATGGTGACTAAACTTTTTATTAACAAAGAGAAATTTGAGTTGCTTTTTGCTAAGAATTACTCTCATCGCATTAGACATACAATTATAATGCATTTGGGATTAAAGGAGAGAAGGTGACACTTGAAATACTTGAGGGCTTTAATCCACCATGGATATTATTTCAGTTGATAAAGCCTTGAACAGGATTCGAGGTTCAAGTAAAAGTTTTTTTTTACCTAAGTCGGAAAAATTATTCACATAAACAGAACTTGATATGGGTAATAAATGGGACGTGACGTAAGCCCATACCGCTTACATCCGGATGACGTCTCCTATCCCGCATACAACCGACTGTAGTCAGGGTTCACCGACAGATATGACACCGCCTGCCCCTCGCAGGTCGCATGGTCGCCAAGACACGTTACCATCCTGCAGGGGTCAGGTCCTCGGCGCGCTGTCAGACGAAATCAGAGGCGCAACACCACAAGCACATCAAAGAACATGCAACCTGGTCCATATAAACCCAGGCAGATGAGCATAATGGGGGGGTCTTCTCTTCTTCTCAACCAAAAACACCCTCCAAAGACTATCTTGACTGACTTGATCGTCGAAGGGGTCAGGCGGAGTTCTTCCCGACCCGATCTTTGTGCAGGAACCAGGAGCAAGACATGATCGCCAGAGGAGCCCTCGTCGCCGTCTCAAACTTCAAGGACGCAACCCGAAGATCTCTTCCATATTCGGGCCCGAACCCAACCGCGACGGCCCCGAGGCCATGGCATAAAGTTATTTACACTAACAGATTGGCGCTAGAAGGAGGGCCCCATGTCAAGAGGTCAGCCGAGTAGCCCAGGCGAGCCCATGCTCGTGGAGTCACACTTGGTGGGAGCTCCGGCAGGAGGCTCCCCTTGTAATGATCCCCGAGCAGAGGATCCCGTCGTAACCACAGAACGTTATTGGCAACTGTTCAACAACCCGGGCCTGCTCCCGCCTGGTGTCGCCGCCGCCGACCCGTCGCCCATATCAGCTGAGGCCTTCCAGGACCTCGCCCGCCAAGTTCAGACTCTAGCCAGGATGGTGCAAACCTTCATCCCACCTGTGTCCATATCCGCACCGTCGCCTCCCGCGGACCCGCCACTCCAGTCAGATCCACTTGCACTGGTCCACCTAACCTCCTTGGCACTCCTGACCCTACCTCAGACACAATGGATTCCATTCGAGGGACAAGTGTTGGATGACCCGAGCAACCATCCCGATCCCTCCGAGCCCAACTGCGCCTCGTCAGCCAACGCCTCGACGAGATCCAGAAGGAAGTACGCAGGTCCAAGGAGGAGCCAGGGGAATGCATGTATGGGGGATCGCTGTTAACCCCCGAGATACAGGACCAACCAATCCCCCCAAACTTCCGTCTCCCCTCCCTCGATGCGTATGACGGCGCCGCCGACCCGACGAACCACGTAGCCACCTTCCATGCCCAAATGGCGCTCTATGGCACATCGGATGCCTTGATGTGCCGGGCATTCCCCACCACGCTGAGGGGGCCAGCCAGGGCGTGGTATAGCGGCCTAAAGGCCGGAGCGTTCTCATCCTTTGACTAGCTCGCCAAAGACTTCGAGCTTAACTTTTTGGTGTATGCACGGCCGAAGCCATCCATTGCTCTGCTCCTAGGACTCAATCAAAAGGAGGAGGAGCCACTCTCACTTTGTGAATCATTTCACCACGGAGATTCGGAAGCTACCGGATGCTCACCCCTCTTTGTTGATGTAGGCATTCATGATCGGGTTGCGGCCCTCCAGGTTCTTTTGGTTCCTCGTGGAGCGTCCCTCAGTTACGGTGCCAGATATACTCCAGCAAGCCAACCAGTTTGTTCCAGCAGAAACTTGGATGACCGGGAAGCGCGAAGAGCGCAAGAGACCTCAACCCGAGACCCCACGGGAGCGGTCGGCCCTCACACTGAGGGGTAGGATGGGCTGGCCCGACCCGCGGGTCCCGAGGTCCCCCCACTCCGCGCTGGGTCATTCCCAAACAGAAATATTTCTCCAGATACGGGAGAAGGGGCTGCTCAAACCGCCCACCCCGATGAGGGGTCCCCTTGGACTGCAGGATCAGTCCAAATATTGTCGTTTCCACCAACAGCACGGACACGACACCGAGGAGTGCCACGACCTGCACTGACAAATCGAGGAGCTCATTCACAGGGGGCACCTGGGCCGCTACCTCCGCCATGTCGGGAATTCGTCCCCACACTCCGAGGGCCCCATCGAGTGGTAGATTGATGTAATAACCGGTGGTCCTGCCACCGGAGGAACAGCATGGTCGAGCGGAAGGCGTACGCCCGAGCGGCTCCCAGTGAGAGCTCCAGACAAGGGTCCGCTCCCGAGGTCATATTCCTGGCCGAGGAGCCAGGGCAATCCAAGCAGGACGACACGTTGGTAATAACCACGAGGATTGCCAATGCCCAAGTTAGAAGAATCATGATCGACATGGGAAGTTCGACCGATGTGCTCTATCTGGATGCTTTTGAGAAGCTCGGCCTGACCAGAGACATCCTGGAGCCAATGCGGTCCGCCCTCACCGGATTCACTGGCGATGCAATTTCACCGCTAGGGTCGATCACCTTACCCCTAACTCTGGGAGACCCATCGAAAACAAAGACGGTGATGACGACGTTCCTAGTCATCGACCTACCCACCGTATACAATGTGATACTTGGGCGACCGACCCTCAACAAGTTTAGAGCGGTCGTGTCCACCTACCATCGGACGGTAAAGTTCCCGACCCGCACTGAGGTCAGCGAAGCCAAGGGAAGTCCCCTTGAGTCCAGGCGGTGCTACCTGACAGTGATTTCACTGCACAAGCGACCAAGGGCCGACCCGCCCATGGAGGACCCCTGGGACGCGAAGAAACTGGCCTAGCATCCCGAGCCAACGGAGCCAACCAATGGCGTGCCTTTGCGCAAAAGTCGCTGGTCCGGGTCGGGTCGGAGCTCCCCGAGCAGGAGCAGAGGCAACTCATCAACTTCGTACAAGAGAACGCTGACGTCTTTGCCTGGTCCCCAGCGGACATGCCAGAGGTCGACCCCGAGGTCACCCAACACTATCTGAGCATCTCGCCCGAGGTGCGCCCAGTGAAGCAAAAGCCCCGACGGCTCACCCCGGAGCGGCAGTTAGCTATCCGAAAGGAGGTGGAGCACCTCCTGGTAGCTTGCTTCATGGAAGAAGTCAAGTACCCACGATGGCTCTCTAATGTAGTCCTCGTAAAAAAGCCCAACGGGAATTAGAGGATGTGCATTGACTACACCGATCTTAATCGTGCGTGCCCGAAGGATTGCTATCCCCTCCCGAGGATCGATCAGCTGGTCGACGCCACCTCGGGTCATGCCCGCTTGTCATTCATGGATGCCTTCTCCGGCTACAACCAAATCAGGATGGCGCCTGAAGATCAGGAGCACACGGCCTTCCTTACCGATCAAGGAGTATACTTCTACAGGGTCATGCCCTTCGGACTGAAGAATGCAGGAGCTATTAGGGATCGAGCAGCACTAAGAGGGGGGGTAAATTAGTGCAGCGGTAAGGAACGATAAATTTTTCAGTGATTAAAACAAGTTCGGTTCTCAAATTTGGTTTATAGGATTAACACATAATCCTAAACCAAATTATGTGCTAACTATAAATTTTAAAGATATTTTTTAAGCTATTTCAAAGTCCATAAGACAAGACTTCTTTCGGTGAGCTTTCGACGAACTTCCGGCGGTCTTCCAACAAACCCTCAGAAACCATTCTGTGGACTCCCGGCAAGCTCCCGGACTTCACGATGATCTTGGTGAGTTCCAATGAGCTTCATTGGCAAGCTCTGATCTTTCTTGGCAAGCTCCGCAAACTTCCGATGAACCTTCCGGTGAACTTCCGAAAACCCTTCGGCAAGCTCCCTACTCGTTCTCGGTCGGTTCCGGCAACTACTCCCAATGAATCTTCAGACTTCCATCGAACTCTCGAACTCCCAATGATCCATCCCACTTGTCTTCTGACACTTTGTTTCACTTTACGTTTTTATCTTCATCGTAGTTAATCCTGCACACAAATAAACAAACACTCTACTTCGATCTAGATAGTTATTACAACACGAATTGACATTCAGTTGCCCGACACGTCATTGGTTGGTGCTTCGTCCGATCCTTCGGCACATTGTCCTCTTTTACGATCCATCGCCCAATCGGTGGATGACCTCCGTAACCCCAATATCCTTGGCGCAACATGCATCTTGGCCCGATGCCCGACGTACGAAGCCTTCTGCCGATTATCGACCGAACCTCCGGCTCGACATCCAATATCCTAACGTGATCACCTCCGGCACAACGTCAATTCCTCCAGCGTCAATTGTCTAATCCTGATCGATAGTAGACCTGCGTAACTCAAAACGTAGTTAAACAATAAATCACAATCAATTAGTTTCATCATCAAAATCCAAGATTCAACAATCTCCCCCTTTTTGATGATGACAACTAATTGATGACTAACGGAGTTAACCATAACTCTCCGGAGTTTAACCAAACTCCCCCTATCAATATGCTATTGATAGAACACTTGGATTATCCCAAATCCAAGCAACATTCATCACAATGTTATGAGAATATATTTAAACCATCATGCAATATATAAAATATTCAATACAATGCATGAAGTCATCAATCTACTTCTCCTCCTATGTCATCAATAAAAAGGAGAAGTTGCATCATAGCTAGTTTAAAAGATATGTAAATTTTATAACATACTAGCTATCAATCTAGATATACAACATACAACATTTAAGCATAGCTTTATATTACAACATCCAATCATACCATTCAATCATAGCAAGTTTTTAAGGATGGGCAATGATGATAATTTTTTACTTGCTTCTTGAGATGTGTAAGTTTGCACCTTGTTTCTCACGATAGCAATATTTGCATCCTTTAATATAACAATTCTTAGCTTCTCATGAAGTTGCAAAATAGGAATCAAGATGGCAAATTTTTGCAATGTTCGAGCTAAAAACTTTCTCCCCCTTTGTTAGCATCAAAAAGAAAGGGAGGATCAAATACTTCAAATAATCTTGCATGAGATTCAACAATAATTTGTAACAAAAATGCAAACAATTTTGAAGAAGTGAAATTGAGCAAGATTTTTGCCTCTCTTGAGATAGCAACTTTATGCTTCTCAATATTCAAGCTAGCAAAATTTTCTCTTTTGATGCACAAGCTAGCAATTTTCTTCCTCTTGAATGAGCTAGCAAATTAATCATGCAAGCTAGCAATAAATCTTCTCCCCCTTTGATTTTGTCAAAAAGAATGGAAGAATATAATTCTTTTCCCTTTACATGAATGCTTCCATCATGATAAAATAACAAATTTTCATCATGAATTTTTAACATATCAAGTCATGAATTCAAGGGAGTCATAATCAAATCATAGTATGAGGAAAATTTATAACAATCAAGCAAGCAATAATGATAAGCTAGCATACTTTGCGATACGCAAACTAGCTTCCTTTCAATTTTTCTCTTTTGCAACTAAGTTTCCCTTTTGCAAGCCATCAACTTTTTGTTTGCAATGAGCTAGTAATTTTTGTAAAATTTATAACATTTTAAAATTATAAGCTCATGAGTTAAAAAAATAATGCAACTTTGCAATTTCTTTCTTCTCATTTTGAGAAGTGCAAGTTTTGCCTTTTGCAAGTTCTAGCTAGTTATGTTTGCCATTTTCACTTGTGATATATAAGCTAGCAAGCTAACTCCCCCTTTGTCACTATCGAAAAGAAGGATGAATAATATTTCAATGAAATAATTTTGCATCAATCAATATTTCATTTTTTTTATGATGCATACAAAACATAGATGCAAAGAATTCATGAAAGATATCAATATGAAATATTAATAAGGATCAACACCAAAAGACATCATTCATGATTCATCATAAAGCAAATTTCATTTATGTCAAATGTTCAATTTACCACACAAGGCAAAGAAATCTTGTCATTTCTATATCATGAAATATATGACATCAAGGCTCATGATTCATTTGAAAAGATATAGCACAAAGAGTAACTTGATTCATGCATAAGAATTCCAAGTATCAAATATCAAAATATCAAGACTTGGATTGTAATAAAGCTCATTCAAGTTCGAATCATCAAAATCATTAACATAGTTTATGAGATTCACAAATGATATAAACTTGAATTGTTTTCCTCTTTGGTAAATGATAAAAAGAAGTAATCATAGAGGAGAATATTTTGATTTCCAAAAATATCTGAAGTCAAGAATTCAAAGTCATGATTTTAAGAGATCAAGAGAGGAGCATAAAATCATTTAAACTCATTTTGTCAACTCGAAACTCACAATCAAATTATCAAAATCATTCTCGAGATTCAAGAGACTTATATGAACATAGTATACATGGATTCATCATTTGTCTTATTATGCCAAATCAAAATAAGTATTCAGAAAACAAAAGGCAAACTTCATTATAAAAATCATCAAGACAAAAATATAACACATTATTTCAAGATATGATATTCAATTTTTCATGATAATGTGTTTCATTTTATTTCAAACAAGTGTGCTCACATTTCAAAAGATGAGTATCAAATTTAAGACCAAAACATGAGTTTGTCATCAAGATATGATATCACAAAGTCATTATAACAAATTTTTAATATTTTTATTTCAATGATGATTTCATAATGTATGTTCAAACATTTATATGGAACCCATCATTGTATAAATTCAAAATACAAGTTTGTCATTAAACCCATTAAGACCAAATACATCAAAATCTTTCATTCAAAAATTTTAATAAGAGCAACATAAATTGATTACATGTGAGCATGTATCAACTTTTCAAAGCAAGACGTAAGTTTCGTCATAAAGACTGTTAAGACCAAACATATCAAAAATAAAACATTATGATAGTGCATTTTCTTATTTTTAAGAGTTTCAAATTACGTGATTTGATCTTTCATAAGAATGATCAATGTCATGCATCATATTTAAACATGAGAGCATCATCATGTTTAGAAATGAATTCATCATTAAAATCATTTCACTTCTTTCTTTCATTTATTATAACAAGATGATCAATGCTCAAACTTTTGCTAAAATCATACATCATTTTAAAAATCTGAAAAATAACTTTCATCATGAAACCCATTAAGTCCAAATATAACACAAGGCAACATCAAAGCCACATTTATTTTATTTTGAAAATTTATGGGTTGGGTCTTTATAATTGATTTCATGAAGACATGTATTAATAAAAATTTCATCATTAAAAAGGGTTAAAACCCATTAAGCCAAGATGGAAGTTTTTAAATTATAATCAAGATACATACATCTATCATCAAAAGATTTTCAAGAAATTCATACATAGATATGTATCATGTTTAAGATTGAAAACCGATATGGAAAGTATACATGAAATTTCATCATCTCAAAATATCATCTTAATTTGACATGAAAACAATTTGACCAAAAAAATACGTTAATCCACAACATAGAGTCAAATCAACATTACTTCAGAAACTAATGCATGTTACAAAATCATCAAGCATCATGTTTAGAAACGAAAAGCAATATAAAACATCAAGATACACATGCATGGATTAATCCTAAGAATTATCACAAATCATGCATCATTCATATTTTTAATTTTTAAAAAATTACTAGAAAGGAAAAAAGCATAAAAAAAATCCTACCAACTATTTCAAGCAACTCATGAAAAGCATCATGTAATTTCAAAATAAGGTAAAAGCAACTTGGGTGAGTTTCTTACCTCATTGTCGAAAACCATCAAAGCCCATTTACCATCTTTACTTGATTCTTCTTTGCAAGCCTTCCTCTTCTTTGGCCTCATTCTTTGTTCAAGTTCATTTATATTTTTTTAATTTTTCTTTAATGAACTTATTAAGATTTAGTGTTCGAAGTTCAAATTCATCATTGTCCCCATCACTCGAGTCATCACTCAAGTGATATTCATTTGTCCGAAGTTCCAAATCCTTCTTGTTCTTTAGAAGGTGGTTCATGTATTCATTGAGTTCAAAACGTTCCAAGAAACTCATTTCATAGGTTTTTAAAGACCCAATAAGTTCATCAATAGGATAGTTATTTAGATCTTTTGTTTCTTGTATTACAGTTATTATCGGATCCCATCTTTTTGGAAGAGATCTTAAAATCTTGTTTACGAGTTCAATATTCGAACATTTATCAAGAGTTTTTAGACTATTGATGACATCCGAGAAACGGGAGAACATGTCATCGATAGTCTCACTTGGTGCCATTCGAAAAATCTCAAAATCGTGCATCAAAATATTAACTTTCGAGTCTTTGACTCTACTCGTTCCTTCGTGCGTGATTTCAAGAGTTCGCCAAATGTCAAAAGTTGTTTCGCACGTAGAAATCCGATTGAACACATTTTTGTCTAAAGCGCAAAATAAGGCATTCATAGCCTTTGAATTCAAGGAAAAAGATTTTCTCTCTAAGTCCGACCATTCATTCATCAGTTTAGAGGGAAGTTGAAAACTGTTTTCAATAATGTTCCATAAATCTAAATCCATTGAAAGTATGAAAACTCTCATTCGAGTTTTCCAATAAGTGTAGTCCGATCCGTTAAAGAACGGTGGACGAAAAATCGAAAAGCCCTCTTGAAAGCCAAAAAGAGCCATTTCTCATGGGTGTAAATCCGAAAGAGAAAGAACATGGCTCTGATACCAATTGTTAGAGATCGAGCGGCACTAAGAGGGGGGGGTGAATTAGTGCAGCGGTAAGGAACGATAAATTTTTCAGCGATTAAAACAAGTTCGGAAACTTCGTACGAATGAATGCAACATTTCGTTTGAACCCGGAAAGATTATGTTTTAACTTTAAAACATATGTAAGAAGATGAAGAGGAAGTTGAGTAAATAAGGCAGCAAATGAAGAGGGTTTGCAACAAAGTAAATAGCAAGAACGTAAATGTAAACCAGATTTTTATAGTGGTTCGATCATCCGACCTACGTCCACTCCCTATTCCACTTGCTTGAGGCCACCGGATTTCCACTAGCTATCCTCCTTCCAACGGGCGAGGATGAACTTCCTCACAGCACCTCTTCTTTTGACGGGCTTAGGAGATAACCCTTACAAGCACTCTTACCCCTCTCTTAGACTAGAACACTCTTAAGACTTTAGGAAGATTTGACACACTTTCAAGAGAGTTTCCCCCTTCTTTTTTTTAGTTCTAGACCCCTTTCATCCAAGAATGTGAGGGATATTTATAGGCCTCAAAGTGATTTAAATTTGGGCTCCAAATTTGAATTTTGGCGGGTTTGCCGGGGTGTTCGCCACCGCTATCGTTGTCTGCAGCGACACAGCAGGTGCTGGGCGGTGCTACCGCCTGTCTGGGGCGGTTCCACCACCCAGGTCTCGGCCTCTGGGTGGTGCCACCGCCCAGCCTGGGGTGGTGCTACCGCCCAGGTCAATTTTTTCAACACAGTGGTTTCGACCAAAAACTCGGCCGAAACCGGTCCAAACGAAGTCTGAATTGGCTCAAATTTGGTTTATAAGATTAACACATAATCCTAAACCAAATTATGTGCTAACTAAAAATTTTAAAGATATTTTTTAAGCTATTTCAAAGTCCATAAGACAAGACTTCTTTCGGTGAGCTTTCGGCGAACTTCTGGCGGTCTTCCAACGAACCCTCGGAAACCGTTCTGTGGACTCTCGGCAAGCTCCCGGACTTCACGATGATCTTGATGAGTTCCAACAAGCTTCATTGGCAAGCTCCGATCTTTCTTGGCAAGCTCCACGAACTTTCGACGAACTTCCGAAAACCCTTCGGCAAGCTCCCTACTCGTTCTCGGTTGGTTCCGACAACTACTCCCAATGAATCTTCAGACTTCCATCGAACTCTCGAACTCCCAATGATCCATCCCACTTGTCTTTCAGCACTTTGTTTCACTTTACATCTTTATCTTCATCGTAGTTAATCCTGCACACAAATAAACAAACACTCTACTTCGATCTAGATAGTTATTACAACACGAATTGACATTCAGTTGCCCGGCACGTCATTGGTCAGCGCTTCATCAGATCCTTCGGCACATCGTCCTCTTTTGCGATCTATTGCCCAATCGACGGATGACCTCCGCAACCCCGATATCCTTGACGCAACATGCATCTTGGCCCGATGCCCGACGTACGAAGCCTTCTGTCGATTGTCGACCGAACCTCCGACTCGACATCCAATATCCTAACATGATCACCTCCGGCACAACGTCAATTCCTCTAGCGTCAACTGTCTAATCTTGATCGATAGTAGACCACCGTAACTCAAAATGTAGTTAATCAATAAATCACAATCAATTAGTTTCATCATCAAAATTCGAGATTCAACAGGAGCCACATATCAGAGAACCGTGAATAAGATGTTCTCCTAGCAGATCAGGCAAAACATGGAGGTTTACATCGATGACATGATCGTGAAGAGTCATACGGTCGCAACCCATTTAGCCGACCTGGCATAGGCGTTCTCCACGCTTCGAAAATATGGCCTGCGCCTCAACCCATCGAAGTGCACATTCGGCGTCGGCTCGGGCAAATTCCTTGGGTTCATCATACATGAAAAAGGAATCGACGCCAACCCGAAAAAGGTCCAGGCGATCATCAACATGCAGGCGCCATGGACAGTTAAGGAGCTGCAAAGACTAAATGGGAGGCTTGCCGCTTTATCTCGGTTCCTCTCTCGGTCAGGCGATCGATGCCTCCCCTTCTTCCGAGCCCTGAAGAATCCAAAAAATTTCAAATGGACTATAGACTGTCAAGAGGCCTTCAGCCGCCTGAAGCAGCACCTATCTGGTCTACCTCGCCTCGGTTCTATCTCCCCCAGGGAGAAGCTCAGCGTTTACCTAGCCACCTCCCCCCATGCGGTAAGCTCAGTTCTAATCAAGGAGACCACAAAGGAACAGATACCAGTCTATTACACCAGCCACATCTTGAGCAGCCCCGAGGAACGATACCCGCCGATCGAGAGGCTAGCGCTGGCTCTCGTATTGATGGCTCGGAAGCTGCACCCTTATTTCAAGGCTCACCCAATCGAGGTAATCACCGACCAGCCACTTCGACAGATTTTGGCTAAATTCGACTTGGCAGTTCGCCTTCTCAAGTGGTTGGTGGAGCTCAGCGAGTTCGACATCCAGTATGTGCCGAGGACTGCCGTCAAAGCCCAAGTGGTGGCCGACTTTATCTCGGAGATGGTCCGACCCAAAGGCGACGACCCCGAGCCAACCGACGTAGGATGGGTCCTGCGCGTAGATGGGGCATCATGCTCAAAGGGCGCAGGGGCCGAGTTAGTGCTGCAGGGTCCTGATGGGCGCCTATTCGAGCGTTCCCTCCATTTTGGCTTCAAAGCCACGAACAATGAGGCAGAATATGAGGCTCTCCTGGCTGGACTTAGGCTGGCCATCGAGATGCAGGTGGACGCCCTGCATGTCCACACCGACTCGCAGCTTGTGGCCGAACATCTCAACGGCAAATACGAGGCCCATGATCCCACCATGTCGAAGTACCTGGCGGAGGTAAAAATCCTGATCACCAACTTCTCCAGCTTTTCATTATCTAGGATTCCGAGGGGCCAGAACGAGCGGGCGAATACGCTCGCCAAGCTGGCTTCGAGGTCAGGCCCTGAGGATAAGCCCGACGTCGAGGAACTCCCCTTCCGTACAATTACAGTCGTCGCGGTAACGGCGATCGATGCACCGATGACTTGGGTGCAGGAGATGCTGCAATTTATGCGGCATGGTATATTGCCCGACGATGAAGCCGCGGCTCGACGTCTGCGTCGCACCCAGGCATGGTACTGCGAAGTTAATGGGCGGCTCTATAAGAGGTCATTCTCGCGCCCCCTCTTATGGTGCTTGGACCCCGATGAGGCGCAGTCGGTGCTCGCCGAGGTCTACGAGGGGATCTGTGGAGAACACATAGGCGGTCGCACCTTGGCATTGAAAATACTCCGCCAGGGCTACTATTGGCCCACTATGTGCCAAGATGCCCGAACCTACGTTCAACGATGCGACGCGTGCCAGAGGCACGCTCGGACGCCTCGGCAGACTGCGGTCCCGCTCACACCAGTGGACTGCGCGTGGCCTTTCGCGCAGTGGGGGATGGATCTCCTTGGACCATTCCCCCCAGCCTCCGGACAGAGGAGATATATCATTGTTGGTGTAGATTACTTCACCAAATGGGTCGAAGTTGAGCCACTGGCGGCGATTACGGAACGCTAGATGGAGAAGTTCATATGGAGAAATATCATGACTCGGTTCGGCCTGCCTAAGGCCATCATCACTGATAATGGGACTCAGTTTGCCAGCACCCGATTCAAGGAATTCTACGCGAGCTACAAGATTCAGCTAATGTTCAGCTCAGTGGCCCACCCTCAGATAAACGACCTTGCAGAGGTGACCAACCGATCCATCTTGGACGAGCTCAAGAGAAGGACCCTCGCAGCTCGCTCCGCTTGGGTAGACGAGCTCCCGAGCATCCTATGGTCTCTACGCACCACCCCCAAAACCGCAACCGGGGAATCCCCCTACAGCCTCGCGTTTAGCACCGAGGCCATCTTGCCTCCCAAGGTGGTCATCCCAACCCCTCGGATGGAGAGATATGAAGAGGGCGCCTCGGCCAAGGGGCTCCGAGCAGGACTGGATCTGCTCGAGGAACGGTGAGCCAACACACACCTAAAGGCCCTTTCTTACCAGAGAGCCATCGCCAGGATTTACAACCGCAGGGTACGCCCCCGACCCGTCAGGCTCGGTGACCTGGTGTTGCGCAGGGCCGAGGTAAGCAATCCGACCCGATCGCATGGCAAACTCACTCCCAACTCGGAAGGACCTTATCGGGTCACAGGCGTCGTCCGAGCAGGAACTTACCAGCTTGCGACAATGGATGGCCGCACCTTGCCAAGGACATGAAATATGCAGAACCTTAAGAAGTTTTTCATTTAGAAAATCAAAGGAAAGCAACACGAGAAACTTTTTGACAAAAGGATTTTTCATTAAATTGGAGTCAAGTTACAGGACTAGACAACCCGGACTTACAGACCGACCCCTTAGAAAAATTTCAAGGCAGCTAACCCTTCGGGGGTTCCGGGCTGTCATCAAATGGGACCTCCTCGGGCATCTCCACCCTTGAGTCCTCAGGGAAGGAGGCAAAGGGATCCTCCACCACCTCAAGGTTGGGGTGGCATGCTCGGAACCGGGCCAGGGCAATCCGGTACCCATATTCATAGGTAACCTGCCTTGACCGAGTCAACCCGAGTTGGAAGCCGTTGGACTTCTTGTAGTCCTCGAGCAGCTGCCTATCCCTCTCTGGCCTCTAACGGGCCTCCTCAGCCAGGGCCTCAGAAGCGAACTTCGCCTTGGCATCTACCGCCTCTAGTTGCTTGGTCAGCTTGAGTACCTCGGCCTTCAACAGGCGAAGCTCGACTTGCTCAACCCGGAGGAGTCCTTAGAGGCCGTCGTTCTACTCTTTGGCTGCTTGAAGCTCGGCCCTGAGGCGAGTCGCCTCTGCGTCCAAGTCGGACGCGCGCTTCTCCGCGGTAGCTACCGCCTCGGGACTCGTCGCCGTGCGGGCCTCCTCGAGTTGCCGGCGTAGCTCGACGTTGCAGTCTCCCAGCCCGCCGATGATCCGACCGGTGTCCCGCACCCGGTCCATTAGCGCCACAACATAGTGGTGGCTCTGCAAACAAGAAGTGTCAGAACGAGCGCACTCCGGTGGCAGTGAGGAGCCTAGGGCGTAATACTTACCCACACCACCGACTTGACAGACTTGCTAAGGAGAGTCTCGGAGGGCAAGGTGTACAGCTCCCCAGCCATCCCGGGGTGAAGCCCTCCTTAGAGAAATGTGGCTGCAACATCGCCGTCGGCCCACACCCTATCCCCGACGAATAGGTTCTCCCAGCGGGCCAGCAGGGGGTCGTTCGCCGCCCCCATTGGTCGGTCTCCCACCACCTGAGCCTGAAAAGGCTCATCCTTGGCGTCGACTGGAAGCTGACACAGCTCCCGGACTGAAGGGAGCCGAGGCTCCTTTCCTGTGCCCTCCCGGCTAGGTCCGCCCTCGCCCTGCATGGGGCCCACCTGCTCCGCGCCGGCCTCCTCCGGTTGTGCCTCTCCCACAGCGGGCCGCTTGGAGGCGAGGACTTTGACCTTCTTCCATGGATGATCTGCCTCAACCTCCACCAGCGTCTCTCTGGTGCCGGTCTTCGATTCTGCCGCCGCACGCATGGAGGGGGTTGACGGAATCCGTCCGCCATGGATCGATCTGAGGTTCACCATACCTGCAAATGGACGTTAGTTAGTTTTCATAGAAACTTGGGATCCCTAGACTGCACGTCGCAGGCGTACCCTGAGGCATCGGGCTAAGGCCCGCCTCGATCAACCACGACTCTGTAATATCCTGGTTGGCTGTGGAGGAAGGAAGAATATCCCTCAGCCGCTGGAGGTCCCTGAGCTCGTCATTGCTCAGGCTTGGAGTGGAGTTGTCAATAGTATGAGCCGACCACTGGAACCCGAAGCCCCAATCCCGTACACAACTCACGAAGAAGAACCGCCCCTTCCACCCCTTGTTACTGGAAGGGGCGCCACCTACCCTAAAGCCCGGACGGGCGGAAAGATAATACCCCTCTGGTCCCCTGGAGAGGCGAAAGCAAGACAAGAACAGATTTAAGGACGGGATGATACCGGCATAGTGGCATTCCCCCAGGAACACCACCAAACCCTGCCAGCAATTGGGTGTCATTTGTGATGGCGAAATACGCCATCTAGAGATACAGGAAACAATGATTGGGTGCAGGGGGAAGCGCAATCCCACTTTCAGGGCATCCACGGATAACGCGAAGCCCCCAAGAATGGCGTCGTATGCCCGCTGCCCTGCCTCCAGGGCCATAAGGACATAGTCCCCCAGGATGCCAAAGCGACCCCGAAGGTCAGAGAGCTGTGACTCGCTCACGGTGGAGTCGAGGTTATGAGGACACCGCAGGGCCTCAAGGGCCCACGTCGCCTTCTCGCCAGAAGGCGAGCCGTGACCCTGCGGCGAAGGGTTCTGTCCAGCGGAGGAGGTGGAGGAAGCATGAGAAGAAGAGGAAGCGGGGGAAGGAGCGGAAGCAGGCGGAGAAGAGGAAGAGGTCATTGGTACTGACCTTCGGAGGGAAAATGGAAGGGCTGACGCAAACGAAAGCAGTTGTAGAAATTGAAGGAGACGACCGGGCAGTGGGATCAAGGAAATCTGGAAGGATCAGCTTGAGAGATAAGGGGCGTGCGGTGAGGCAACTGCACATCACTTATAAGCAAACTCCCGCCAAAAACCCTGACTCTTCGCCTGCGCAGAGTGGGCGACAGCCCACTGACGTGATAGCCCACAGGGCGCGTCGCTTCGGGAAGACCAGGGGATGCCCTACCATAAATGAGGCCTAACGTGGCAGCCATAGGAAGGCACGGCCGGCAGAAGCGCGCAGTCGCCTCGATCCTGGCTCCCAAGAACCCTTTACGGATGCCGTCTCTAGAAGGGTTGAATAATGCCATAAACTGGCCCTTAGAGTCTCATGCAAGCCAGCAACTAAGGGGATCTCCCACCCCTCAACGGGCATGACATGCGAGATCATGATCGCTTAAGTACCACCGCAGCCAACCATCTGCATGGTTCATTGCTGGTTCACTGCTGCACCATCTGCATGGTTCATTGCTGGTTCATTACTGCACCATCTGCATGGTTCATTGCTAGCTTATTATCGCACCAAGCGGTTGCTTGGCCAAAAGAAAGCCCGAGCCTCGCCTCAGCTAGGAAGCCCGAGCCTCGCCTTAGCCAGAAAGCCCGAGCCTCACCTCGGCTAGAACGCCTTTGCGCGGTACGCCGCCTCTGCACGGTACGCCCGCCTGAGCCTGTACCTCGGCGCCAGACTGCCCGCTGCGTACACCTCTGCGCGGTACGCCCGCCTGCCCGCCTCTGCGCGGTACACCCACCGAGCACAGCACCTCGGCGCCCAGGGCGCCCGTTGCATACGCCTCTGCGTGATCGCCCGCCTGCGTGCGATCGCTGCTGAGCACATGCCTCGGCGCCCGGTGCCCTGCTGCGCGTACACCTCTGCGTGGTACACTCGCCTCTGCATGGTATGATCACAGGCACATTACCTGGGCCGTATGCCCCGCTGTGTACACCACCTGCGTGCGATGCGCTGTCCCGAGCCCATACCTCGGACGCGGCACGCCGCTGCGTACACCTCTATCGCGATCGCGCCTAAGCACTGCCTCGGCCGCCACGACTGCTCACTGCGCATACATCTCTCACGCGGTATGCGCCTCTGTGCTGATCACGGCAGCTTGAGTGCGTACCTCGGCCGTAGCCTACCCCGCTGCGTACACCTCTGCAGGTGCGCCGCCTGCGATCACGCCGCTGAGCCCGTACCTCGTCGCTGCTCGGCTGCGTGCACCTCCGCTGTGATATGCCCTCCTCTCCTTGATACGCGCTTTGAGCACATACCTCGACCACGACCCGCAGCGCCCCCTTTTAGACCTAGCCCCCAAAGTCAAACGCTCCAGTCACGCCTCCCCTTGGATGACAAACCGACAGACGTCCACTACGAGCCCATGGAAAGCATCCCCCCACACCGATCAGAAGCTCACCTGACAATCCTCATGGCCTGAAGCCAACCTCAGACCCCTGAACGAACACCGAGGCAGGGCTTCCTTCGGAGGGGAGAATGATATGGGTAATAAATGGGACGTGACGTAAGCCCATACCGCTTGCATCCGGATGACATCTCCTGTCCTGCACACAGCCGACTGTAGCCAGGGTTGACTGACAGATATGACACAGCCTGCCCCTCGTAGGCCGCACGATCGTCGAGACACATCACCATCCTACAGGGGTAAGGTCCTCGGTGCGCTGTCAGATGCAATCAAAGGCGCAACGCCACAAGCACATCAAAGAACATGCAACCTGATCCATATAAACCCAAGTAGATGAACGTAATGGGGGGTCTTCTCTTCTTCTCAACCAAAAACACCCTCCAAAGACTATCTTGACTGACTTGATCGTCGGAGCGGTCGGGCAGAGTTCTTCCCGACCCGATCTTTGTGCAGGAACCAGGAGCAAGACGTGATCGCCAGAGGAGCCCTCGTCGCCGCCTTAGACTTCAAGGACGCAACCCGGAGATCTCTTCCACATTCGGGCCCGAACCCAGCCGCGACGGCCCCGAGGCCACAGCATAAAGTTGTTTACACTAACAGAACTCTATCCCCACACGTTCTAATGAACTTCTCCATCCCCACACATGTTCTAATGAACTTCAAATTTCTAACAAATTGCTTCATAGAATCCCATGGACTGTTTCCCCTAAGATGAATCTTATCAGTTGGGGACATAGTGACTAAGGCAAAGAGGTAGGTATTCGGGGTATTAGGAAGCTTACCAATGCAAAGAAAGCTCTTTGGACTAAAAGAATATTGTCTTATCTCAATAAGAATTATCTTGTTTGGGTCAAGATTTTGGGGAACAAGTACAGATCTCTTGATTCATTGGGACATAAAAGTCTAGAACACAGTTCCCTTGGAATTTATGCAACTTGACCTCGAAGATGAGGACTAACTAAATACATAGGTAATGGTCTTGGTAACAACCGCTAGAGTGAACCATCATGGTTAGGGGATATTCCCCTTAATTTTTGGCCAACATATATTAATTGTGAAGCTAAAAGAGAGTGGATAATCAAAAGAAGATATATGGCCCAGTTGGAATGCGATTTGGAAGTTGAAGATTCATCCCAAAGTAAGACTATTTCTATGGAAATTGGCAAATTTCTATGGAACCGCCTCCCTACAACAGCTTATGTTGGAGGCTTCATGCAGTTCAACGTGCCAACGTGTCCAATCTGCGAGAGGAGAGTACTCTTCCCAACATATCTTCTGAGTGTGACTTTGCGATGGAAGTGTGGACTTGGCTTCAAGGGAAATTAAACATTGGTGGGGCTGATATACCTAACTGGCAGCAAGGCTCTCGGTTAACTGCTCCCTTTGGTCGCGTTAAGAACGCTGACATTTTGCATTAAGAGTATCGCAGATGTTCATTTTCGTAACCACCGAGTCTAGGTTTGGAACATCTATTCTTCAAGGATGTGATTTCTGAGGGGTTTCTTAACGCGTGCTGTTTTACAGTCCCATCCCCAACCAGCATTTCGATGTAAAATAGACTGATGGGTCTTCTAATCCGGTTTCATCTGCATCGAATTCATCCTTAAGAACAAGCAAGGAGAGTGGCTGTTTGGTTAGGCCAATGCCATGCTGCGAGCGAGGCGCCAAGCTGAGGGGCTGGCCTTGCTTATTTCTGCTCGGAAGCCAAACGCAGAGAGAACCAGTGGCTTGTTCGGGTCAGGTCGGATTCCCCAAAAATGGATCAATTTTGTAACTGGCAGAGCTCAGGTTCCTTGGAAACTGAAGGCGTTGCATAGGGACATTATGAGATTGGTGGAGATTCCATCTGTGACATTCAATTTTATTTGGAGAAACACTTAACCAATTAGCTGAGAAACTAGCTTTGGCTGCATGGGAGTACTGGTCATGGTCACTGCACCAGTGCTCAGTTAATCAATAATGCCATCTTTTCTTTCAAAAAAGTTGTCACACTAAATTATATGCTCCATCAGAAATGTTAACAGTGAATAGCTTAATCCAAAGAATGTCACACTGATCGGCAAAACAAGCTCGGCTGCCTTCAAAAGATGATAGGTTGACTACAAGGTCTATGCGAGAACCAATGAATTCTGCTGTTAGAATATATGCTCAAGCCAAAAATGACTGCCAGATGGAATTCTTAGCTCAAAACTTTTACATGCATGTGATAACACATCCCTCGTAACAACACAACCCTCGACTACATAAATAAAGCCTTCTGATGCATCCGTGCAAACACCCACCACAAACTCCCCGAGACTGTCCTTCAGCATGGTCATAGAAAACTTAGAACCATCCGGTACCACAGGAGACTGAATCCAAAGAAAATCAACAAGTTCAGATACATGCCCAGATGCTCATTTAGGCAGACATGGCATCATCTGACATGTCGAAGGAACCATGACTCTCGATAGCAGATCATACAGAATCTAGCTCATATAAGGATAATAACGAAGCTGCAGCTTCGAAAAATGATTACCTCCAACCATGTAAAAGTTATTTAAAGTCGACATATCTAGCTAGGCACCTTCATCAGAAGTTGCAGCGATCTGCTTCTTTACCTCATCAAGACATGTTTTAAGATCCCTAAACTCATCAGTGTCTGAGAAGTCCACAGCCTGCAAAGTACAAGCCACTGGAATTCACTTACATAAAAGAATATGAAAGTAGATGAAGTCTGATGAAACATGATAAGATGATATTCATTAAGAACAACATAGTTATAAATTGAATGCCCTTGAGAAAAGTAAAATTTAAACATACCAAACAAGTTTGGAAAACAGAATTGGGAGGCATGAAGTGATTATCGTTTTTTCCTTTAAAAAATAAAAGTAGATCCAGATTCTAATCAGAAAAGTCTAGGTAAAACAAGTGCAACCAGAAGGTAGATTTTACCTAGGATAAGCTCCAGCATTGGATATACTAGATCTTAACATTTTATTCTAAAATCTTATATGTACAAAAAAAAAATAAGGGCTTAAATTTCAAGTAATTCCTCACCAAGTCTGGATTGAAGCCAGCCAAATTTTTAGTGGGTGCAAACATCATGACCAGAAAACTTCTCCAGGGGGCTTTGGATTGGAACAGCAACTTTTGATATTCACATCCCTAGCCAGTGATATACCCTCTATAATAGGAACAAAATCCAACTGTTCCAGTACAAAGAAGAGATTATGACTGAATTACAGAACCCTTCTAACAAAGCAGAATTGGGTGAGTGAGCAAATGGCATGCTAAATGCTCAACCACCTATACTTTCTCAAGAATATTCTGACTGTTCATACAAGCTAGAAACGAATCAACTATTCTAGCAAGTCTTCTCAATGATCAAATACTGGCATGCATTCTACTTAAAGGAAATAATCCAACTGTTATGATTTGAGAACCATAAAACATCTTTTCTTTACACAATGGGGAGAGAGGTCAGGTGAACCTATGCTAAAAGGACAAGCAATCATCAAAATTTAGGTTGCTATTCAGATAAATCAGCGACTAATTTGCTGTACAAGAGGGTGCAACAAAAGAAGCCAACACAACACACAGATTGCAGAAACATAGGTGGGAGAGAGAGAGAGAGAGAGAGAGAGAGGATCAAAAGAATTATTGATCCAATCATCAGGACATTCTTCCTCTCAGCTGTAATGCTCTCTCTATAAACACAACAATGGAATGAAAACTGGACTTCCATAATTATAACCCACCCCCATAACAAAGAAGTGAACGACCAATCTGATGTACTTTGCAAGATTAAACAGGGCCACTTATTTGACAGATATTAGGAGTCTAATTCTGGAAGCAAGTTATAGATTGAATCATATTTCACTAGACCACAACTAAATTGGTCTTGATCTCAAAAAGGAAAAAATACCTACTAGAGTTAGCCTAACTTGTCTATCCTGCTGAAGTTTTTCTCTGAACTTTGAGGTCAATGAGAACTCAGATTATGTCAGCTGTAGATGTCTTTATGTTTCTTAATTTTCTAACAAATTCCTGCTAAAGTATATCCTCAATCAACATAGTAGTCTAGAATCCACAAAAATAGATAATACAACAACAACCAAGCCATAATTAGCAACTATTTCGAGTTGGCAATCAACAAAAAGGATACATCATAAAATTACAGTTCTCATGTTACTATCGGATATCATGTCAATCAATAATTTACTCCATTGGAGGTGGTAACATGTATCATCATGAAAAAGTCAAAGAGGAAGAAAAAAAAGGAAGAGCTTATGTCACACAAGTTCCTAATACATTGGATAGACTGCAAGTCATCCAACAAGATCGTGAATCTGGGCTCCATAGAAGCTTGATCCTTTGCAAACCAGATAACCTTGGTTCAGTTAATGGAAACAGCCTATCTGCATACAGAACCCATATTAACGGGAGCTTCATGCAGTGGATCATCTTTTTTAATGGTCCCACCAAGTTGATTTTTCTTGGACTATCCAAAATAACTATGGAGGCTTAATGGCAAATATTTTGAAGTTATCATGTTAATGATTAATCTAATGAGCTTTGACATGTAACAAAAAACAAAATTTACAATAGCAAAATTTGGCTTCCTTCCAATGTTTAGCTTAACATGCATTACCTGTTTAACCGAACTTCGCAAGTGCATTTCAGCTGTAAAGAGTTCTCGACGGCTTCCAGTAGAGGAAGCAATCTCCATATAAACTTTGCAGAGTTGCAAGGAAGCATGAACAAATTTTTTAAATCGGTTTCTGTCATGCCAAAGCTCAGAGCCCTGTGATCAAATACAGGAAATGAAAAATGAAAAAGAAATGCAGATACAACCAAGCTGACCACTATCATTAGAATGCCTATGAGAACAGAGTTCATAGAGTACAGAGTTTGAAAACTTTATATGAATACCTATTATGCCCAAGCAATAACAAAAGGTAAATGTAGCAAAGATTATCAAATATTCAACATAATTACTAACAAAAAAGAAGCAAAAAGAAAAAGAAATTCCGATCTGGTACATTACTATAAGGCCCCTCCACATAGGGGCACTGGTTAAATCGAGAGGAAATTACAGGGATCAATGCTGAGGCTCATGCAAGCTGAAATTTTATCCTTTACCTTTATGCTATACAGATATACTAAGTTAAAAAGGCATAAATGCAAGCTGACTCTACTTTAAAGACCATAGCACAACTATATACTGGATACATTAATAAACCAAAAAACACCTGTTACATGAGAACTGAAGAACTTGGATTTTGCCAAATGTCCTTTATATGACCAAAATAGTATTCAGCCAACCATCAGACTAATCAACAAACACAACAGTGAATCATGGACCAACTAGTTTAACTGTCTGAAGGATCTAGGAAGAGCATTTAAATTTAAACCCAGAATATTTCGAATTATAAAGACTATAGGTAGTTATTAATCTTCTGATACATTCCATGCCATTGAACTCAACAGTGAAACTTGCATATAGGAAGGTTATGTATGTTGTTGAACTCCCAGAATTTAGTATGACTAAGTCAAGGGTCATTAAATCCCTCTTTAATGTTTCCAACATTCTTATATGTCTATATTCTCCCAATACCACTAGTCTAAATCAACTCACTTAACATGCACTTACATATTTCCATGGAAAATGTCCAAACAACCTTGCATTGCTTGCCTTCATTCAATCTTAAGATATAGCAACTAATTAGTCATGAATAACTCTATCCTCTCTGATAACCCACAAATACATCCCAATATCATCTTAGAAAATGTCCAAACAACCTTGCATTGCTTGCCTTCGTTCTATATTAAGATATAGCACCTACTGAGTTGTGAATAACTCTATCCTCTCTGATAACCCACACACGAATCCCAATACTCTCTCCGTGACACTAATTTGCAAGATAAAGTATAATGCCATCACAAGTTTACCTGGAAGGATCTAACTTGCTTCAGAAGGGCTTCACAACACATAATAAGGTTGCCTTTGATTACATGCCACCTTGCATATAAACCCCATATATCTACGGGGCCACCATTACGGATAACCTGCAAGAAATAGCACAAAAAGAAATCAGAAGCTTACTTTAAAAAGTCACCAAGTAATTGTAAAAGAGCATTAAAATAATTACTTTTGCCAAGTATAAAGCCAAAAAGGTATAACTACTATTAAGAGCACAACCACAAGAACAATTCAATGC
This sequence comes from Musa troglodytarum, assembly GCA_023547065.1. NCBI lineage: Eukaryota > Viridiplantae > Streptophyta > Magnoliopsida > Zingiberales > Musaceae > Musa > Musa troglodytarum. The sequence goes on from CP097504.1 coordinate 18,161,748, forward strand.
AAAGATACAAGCAAACTAGATTTTGGAGACCTGCTGCATAATATTTCCAAGCATGTCCAACAAGAGCTCAGTTTCCCGTGGTTCTGCAGGGATGGCTTGTGTGTCACAAGGCTCAACTAAAGAATATTCAGCATAAAAAATGTCACTTGAAGAGAGATCAGAGCTGGCGTTCTTTTCATGATCTTCAAACTTTCTCAATATCTTATCCAGCAACTCAACATCCACTCGCTTATTTGATGACAGATCTAGTACCATTTTTGTGGCTTCTAGTGACTGCAATAAAGTAAGAGATTAGAATCATTCCAAAGATTGTAGGCTTTTATGTTCTATGTAACTACAAATTTTTAAAGAGTGTAAGCTTAATATATTCTATATAATCACATGTAACAGAAACTTTGGTGGTTAAGGCAATTTAATGGCATTACCAAATAAACAGTTTAATTTCCTCATTAAATGTTTATGTGTGTGTGCATGACTTCCAACTAGTATTTAACATAGGATAATAGCTAAGAGCATGTCTGATTAAATTTATACAAGATTGACACATTAAGTTAGCACAAAACAACTCAATGATTTGGTGTGTTATTTATTGCACAAGGCTTAGAGCATGTCAGGACATTGTGTCATTTCAAAATGTATTACTGGAGAACACCTTTGATTCAAGAGGTTAAAGATTTAGTGTTCAAAGATATAAGAAAAATATAGTAAGCCTTTCATCTTAACTTTATCATGCAGAAACTTTTTGCCAAAGACAGAAAATTTATCACTCTCTACCACAACTATTTGACAACCTTGATCTTAACAAGCTTGACGTGATCAAGACATGTAATGATTTTAACTGCAACAAGAAGAAACTCTAGATGAAGATAACACCATTCTGAAGATCGGTGATAGCAGGACTATTAAGCAGCCCATTTTTGTCTTCCACTTGCATCGAGAATTATCAGGTTCAGACTCCAAACTTGCATAACTTTTTATTTTTGAATGTTGTACAGCTAAAGTACTTCTGTGGCTGTACTTCTAAAGTTTCAATCATTAACTTCTTGTATGTTGAGTTGGTACATTATGTTCATTTGCTGCTTATGTGTTGCTAGAGACTATATGAAAATCTTCTCCCTTCATTGACTATCATGATTGATACTACATGATTAATGTTATTATCAGTAATATGGATGAATCACCATAGCTAACAAATATCTTTAATTTTGTTATAACAAATAAGTACCTTACTTTGCATTTTTCAATGCTTTAACATGCCCAAGTAGCTTGGTTAAACCAGCCAAGCCATACTTTCAAGATATTTAGAAGTCCCAAGCTTCCCATATTGATTTTGTAAACCCTCAAATTATTCTCTTGAACATGGGAGCATAGCAAAGAATAGTAGATATTACATGAAGATAACCAATATAAACTACATCTTATATTTAAAATAATTTTATAAAAGATACAAATGACATTTTTAAAAAAACAATTCACCTGGCGAATGTTTCCTACATCAAGAGCAACATGGCTGAAGTTCTCCCATAGTTGCCAACTGTTCCTCCTGTTAAATATTTTATATTAGTTGGTTGAAATTTTGTATTTATCAGGTGTCACAATCAGAATGAGGAAAAAATATAATAACCTGAACTTTAAGGCTTCTTTGAAAGCAATAAATGCGGCCTTGCTTTTCTTCTTGATCATATGCCTGAACAGTTCAATTTAGTGTAAAAACCCATATGAGGACACAAAGGCAACACAAAAGTATTTACCAACCAAATTATAATAAGTTTGAAAGCAATTTGCAAAAAAAATTTTTAACATGATACAAATAGATAGCATGGCTTTAGACATTGTGCATATAAGCCAGAAACAGCACAACAAACTTAAAAAATGATATGTTAAACAAAAAACAATACTGTGGCAATACATGATAAAAACCAGCAGAAAAGAAACTAATCAAGCATTAATACAAAACCCTTATTGAAACTAGTTAAACATAAAGGAGCAGAGAAATGTAAGCGTAACCAGTTTTCCCAATAAGCTGAAGGAATGATACTAATCAATAAGCACAGTATGATGATGCCAATAAAGGCAATGATACTAATCAATAAGCACAGTCTGATGATGACAATAAAGGCAATGAAATCATACAAACAAGCAACGTTATTCCAAGCCTCTCCATTATCCGGATCTATCTGCACAGCACGTGTAAATGCATCTAATGCTTTATCAATATCTCGGGCCTGCATATACAAACATATAATAGACATCAAATATGTGGTTTTGGCAATGAAGGTGGTGTTATCAAATTAACTTATTTCAGAAGAATGAATAACTATCAACTTTACACATTGAACTTCCTTTAAGGATGAGAAGGATATTTGATCACAAACACAAGCTAAGATTGTTAAAAACCTAAATTAAATACAATTTCATTTTTTAAAATTTAAATGCCAACATTTAATGTGAATTTGAAGAACTCCAAGTCTCCATGCAATGTATTTGGACAGATACCACTACAAAACATTTAGCTATGAAAGCAAACCTTTAATGCAGCTGCACCAAGCGCAAACCAACCATCAGGATACAGTGAATTAAGAGTCAAGGCAGATTCCCTGCAGTACATGGGTACAAGTCAATTCCAAATCAAAATCAAGTATGGAGATTAAACATGGGTCATTAAGAGACCACAATCATAAGCTCATCCAACCCTCGCCATTTACCAAAGAGTTTTTGACGTCCAATAGTCACTCCTGTTGTATGCATTTCGAGCCAATGATCGCTGTCCAAAGAGAACAATCTTACAATATTATGTTTAATCAAATAGAACACAGCTATATTCTGCAAACAATGTCATTACCAAAGCCCGGGCTGATCTATTATTTGAAACCTCCAATGCCTTCTCATAATAAGCATCAGTGGTTGTTGCATCACCAAGTGAACACCTATATACAGTGTAAACATAATGATTTTAGCATGCAAAACCAAGATGAATCAACATTCCAAGCAGCAAGAAATCCATAGTAATGGAAATCGAGATACTTTTTGGTCTATACTAGAGCAAGGATCAACCTCAGTTCCTTCAGATTGGTGATGATCAGGTTGTTCGACTAACATGTTTTAGTCCTAGTCTAATTATTTTTGTGTCTTTGGAATAAATTTAGTATGCTAGAAAGATCTTTTTCAAAACAGTTGTCACATGGCAACATGTCCAATATTTGTAGTTTAATTTCCTATGTTAATAAAAAGAAAAAGGAAGAAAATGCAAAGAAAAGGAAGGAATCACAATTTAATTTTGTTTGAATATCACAAATCTTGATTAAAAGTTTCAACTCTACAAGGAAGATTCATCAGTCCATAAAGATACAAATCTATCAAGTAGATAAATCATTTAAAACGAAGATTATTTATTTTCTTTGAAAAAGGAAAGAGCAGATAATTATTTGATTTGATGTAATTGTAATATTTTCTTATTTTTGTGTTTTTTCTTTCTTTCTTATACTTGGGACCTATAGAAAAGGACAACGGGATTGCAATAGAATGATAAATTAGTGAATGAATGGAAGTGTGTTTTTCACAAGTTGTATGAGTAGTATGAGACCACAATCTTCCACTGATGTGAATTCGGAGAACCAAGATTAATTTATCCCTTTATCACCCTTTTCCCATATAGCCTGTCAACTTCCTACCATTGCCAAACTTTCTAAACCCAAATTTTGAAAGTCTAAACATTCTTGGAGACACCGTGCTTTGAAGACTTGTGGATCAACTTCTCTACCAAATTAAACTAATCCTCGCTGTCAGAACTGGCATACAGTTAAATTTGCAATACTTGTTATTTTCATTGTCTAAATTGAAATTTATATAAATCGACATGTTGTATAGCATCCTCATCTGTTTTGCCCCTCATTTTCCTCTTAGTACCAAGTCTATTTCCAATCCTCTAATCCTTTCATCCTTTAAGTTATGCGAATAGGACATGATCATGCATAGCATAATTGTATACAAAGATGAGAATGGCCACCTATCCCAAAAGGAAAAAATGCACAAACCATGAGAGCTAAGCCCAAAGGGAAACCCTGCACTTTTTCCCAGTTAAAAAGATGGGAAACGTTAATAAGCCCCATAATAAAAAAAGACAATGATATGAAGGGGAATAGGCAATGACTTTAAACAAGATAACATCATGATAGACCAAGTGAACATGATGGAGTAAACAAATCAAGATCTCAATCAAATTTTAATAACAGAATCAAAACCAATAAAAAAGAGTGCTTTGCTCTCTAGATTTTAGAAAAACATATGAAAGGAACTGCTTTGATTCTTCAAGTCACAGATATAACAAGCTTAAATCATAAATAGGTTCATATGATCCAATTTTCAAATGAAAATGAACCCAATTCCAGATAAAATAAAGCTCTAATGAGAAGCTTGGTAAGATGAAGCTCTATTGATAAACTCGATGAAATGAAAATTATCATCACAGTAGCCATTGTACATTAAAAAACACAAACTATTATGCATCACAGGCATACAGGCATCCACATGCATGATGACTGAGATATGAATACACCTGCAGAAGGTGTACCATACAACATCCCATAACAAGCTGGTACGGTTTACACAATGCATGTGTTGGAGTTTGCCACATGACATGCTGACACATAAAACCAATCACATGCATGGGCATGGGTGGCATGGCTCATGGCACATATCAAGGCAACCTGAAGCTGATGTTCTGCATGGCAAATGACACCCATCCCTATGCACATTTGTCTTAATGCATGTACTTCTCAAACAGTAACAAAATATAAGAAAACATAAATAAGTGTGCAATACTTTCGTGTAATCCCTTTTATACAGCCAAAGGTTTATACATCATGGACGTCATACATGTCACCAAGAATACGAGATCACCACAATTCTGCAGTTGGGGTAGGATCAAACATGAGCAGTCCTAATCCAACATGTGCAAAAGCCTGTTTCAGTGGTCAACTGCATGATGACAGTTAACAACAGATCAAGTAACATGATGTTTGATGGTTGGGAAAATCCCTGATCAAAAACCTCCTGATTTTGTAAGAACTATTCAACTATTTGGCCATTAATTGAAGATACTATCAACAGCAAATTCTTCTTTATGAAGAGCAATAAGAACAATTCTTAATATAATACGTTCCTAAACTCCGTAACAGGACATGTTTTTTATAATCTAATGACCAAAGAGCATACACACCTCTGCCGTAGTGAGAGGGGAATGCTCAAATTATATTCAATCAACAAATACACTATTTTTCACTCTTTCAAATGACATGTTATCAGCCAACAAAACATATTTTCAGCTCACCATAATCTTGGATCATTAGGCATGTCATGTAGACGTGACTTGATAAGATCAACGGCTGCTGCTTTTTTCCCTAGTAATCTGTCAAAATGAGAGAGAGTATATTTACAACTTGCTTAGACCTATGACAGATACAAATGCACAAAAAAAAAGAGAATATAAATGAAAGCAATTACATACTGATAGCAGTAAATTAGATTATCCCATAATTCAAGATCCTCAAATATTTTTAATGCCTCTCCAACTAAACCACAACTCACCAACAGCTCACCATATTCTCTGGAAGTGCAAAATTGACATAGAATAAATTAGTCATTAGATAGTCCATATTTTTCACAGAACAGAAAACAAGAAAGTTCTGATAACTGAAGATACTTTCAACAAAGAGAGATATAAAAGATTGCAAGACGACCGATAAGGCATACTTCCTCAGTGCTGAAACAGTTGGGATATAAAGCCCATAACATAGCTGAATCCTTTGGGCAGTCACAGGAGAAGCATCAAAAATAACTTGAACCTAGTAATCCAGCGAGACAGGAGAGTAGGAAACATCAGCGTGAATAAGAATGGCAATTGTTGACAGAAGTTTCAGATGCTATCTAGGATGCAATGACAGTTTCGGAATATATGCTGCATGCACTTGTGCAATTAATTCTTTCTATTTTGACAATTGACGAACTTGTTTCACTTGCTTCGTCTTTTATTACCCTACAATTGGTGAAATGTGTTAGTTTCTGTTGCTTTGATATGCACACAATAGATCAGCCATGAACCATCATTTATAATCTTAGGCCCAAGAGCCCAAAATAATGGCACAGGTATGACTTATGGATTTCTAATTTCTACTAATTCTCTTATAAATTAATTGGTTTATGCTTCTTATTTACGAATTCATTGTTGTTAAGAGCATCCAGGAGATTAAACAATCGAATGAATATGTTTTAAAATGAAAAAGAGCTAAAAGAATATCCTCTCCTTTTGACATCCTCCTCCAACCTTTCTCTATGGATCCTTTCCATTTGAAGAATGTTTCAATCAATATACAAAGTGGTGGGTGGCATACATCACATTAGATGATCTTAGTATCAGAGGTCCCATGACTGGATCAAATTAGGTCAGCTTCCAATCATCCAAGGGAAATATCATGTTCAACTTCAGACAAGTCATTTATGTCTGAAATTCAGACCAAGGTCTCACAGTCTTGCTAACTCTGGCTAAAGCTGATGGTTATACTATAGGCTGATTTGTTATCGGCCGATCAAGGACATATTAGGTAGGACAAAAGGATGATGGCTGTAAGTATTTAGAAGGAATCTGCAGCTGCACGAAGTACAGCTGAAGTGCACTGACATACGGAAGGACTGAAAGATATCTTTCCATTATATAAAATAGTATCGGATGGTTCATTCGTGAACCATTCAATCAAAATTTCTATGGAATCATAATATAAAAGCAGAAGAGAGTACTAGAGTAGTAGGATCTGGTCATATCATTAGATTATACTAACAATTCAAAAAAGAACAATAGTACAATGATGGTCAGGTGATTGTGCCTCTCTACCATCTAGTGCTTCAATTAGCCCAGATTCCAAATGAACAAATTCAAGCTTGAAAAGAATCTTTCTCATTATCCAAAAAAAAAAAAACAAAGGGCAAGGGGATTGATCAAAAAGCTCTCTTGTTCTAGTCCACATATTGTTTGATAAAAAGAATAATTTTCATCTTTGATTGTAAATGGAAAGTATTCAATTGGAACATAAAAAACATAACTAAATCAGTCAAACTTACTCTTTGGGATGAAGCGGAACATGAAAGGAGAATCTCGAACAAAGAAAGGATGAAATTACTTCGAAAAAATTGAACAAGAAACCATATGAGGTGAAAATCTAGTGTCAGTTCTTTGTGACAGCAATGGTGACCTAACTCTTGGCATGCAAGGAGGTATAAGCTACAAAACAACATTAGCAAATAAAATGAAGCAGATGAAAAGTGCCAAGTTACCCTTGCACAAGTTTTAATGTGTCACAAACAAAAAATTCAACTACAACATTAAATCTAGAATATAATGAACCTAGTAAAGAATCATGATTATAGCAAAAACTAAATGGTTTCTTTTAAATGATCTAATCCTCAATCCTCATTGCTTGAACTCCGAGCTGAATCATAGCACAATGATACTTAATATACTTGAGGAACTTCAAATGCATAGCACATGAACAAAGATCAGAAGGCAAGAAGCACAACAAAGATGGTAGTCCATAGAGAAAATTATTAAGAAATGCTCACCAGCAGAATTTTAAAAGGTTGAGAAATATTGCAATGAATAATTTGACATGTCATATGTCTGGAGAACATAATGTAGCAAAGCTTTAAGCAAAAGACCATAAAATAAATCTGCAAGAATGCAGGCTTCCTCATAAACAAATATACCCTAGCATATTTCCAAGAGATAAACTCATGTCAACATCTAAGGAAAACAAGTGCACTGTGTTCAAAAAATGGCATAAGCCCTAAAAAAATGAAGTTGTCTTACCAACTTATCCATCATAAGCAAAGCCCGCTGCTTTGTTCGACTTCGTTTAGACTCCCATCGGATTCGCAGAATGTCACAAAAGTTACTAATCTAGAAAGATATTTTCATTAGATGATGGCAATTTCCAATTAAAATAGTAAGTTGTAATGTCTTCTCTAAAGAAGAGTTCAACAGAACTTCATTGCTTCTTTTATGCTAATATGTTCAATTACTATGGCTTCAATGTTATGATACATCCGCAACAATAATTATCTGAAGAATTATAATGAAAAAAATAAAAATTTATGATTGAAAAACAAATTTTTCCAAGCCTGTCCTATTTACTGTACCAGCCACATGATAGATTAATATCAAATATCTGAGGATAGGATGGGAAGTGACATTCCATCCCTTTCATATCCATTTTCTTTGAACAAACATATCACAAAATCATAACCATATACACAAACCAACTCGACTTTTGCACCAACAATAAATATGCTGCATCAGGGCCACCTAGCTCAAACAGGCGACCTATTGCCCTATCCTCAACGACAATGGTATTTGCATAGTGCAGGAGATGACAATACATGAAACTGAAACTACTTCACGCACATCTTTGATGATATAATTTAAGTGACATGCGAAGAAACCACATAGAAGGTTATGAGCCGAGTCTCTAATACAGACAGCTGCCACACTACAGTCTCAAAACACACAATGGATATAGCCACACAACTGAACAGAACAACTCTTGAGAAGTTATTGAGAATAATACAACAGAAATGAACACTCAACAAATGCATACATAAACACTGAACAGTGGGATTTAATAAAATAAACAGCAAATTCCAGAGCATCAAGTAGGTATTGCTCAAAACAATGCTGATAGACTGTAGCACCAAATTCATCAAATGATGCATTGGAAGTAGTGTTGGAAACTTATATATAGAACTCACGGTATTTAGATTACAGCAATCCATTTGTTGCGAATCACATGTCCAATGATATAGGTCTACTTTCAATGCTTACTGGTCTAATAGGCCAATAAGGGTCCATATCTTGTCAAAGTTACTTGACTCAGTTTATACCAACTAAAAGGGAACATGTCAAGTTAGGTGCATTAAGTTATAAAAATGTTATAGAATCATGTTTCGCTTCATGAAGCCTGCCAAGAACACATGGAAGAACCAAGGATAATGGAGATAGATAAAATATATTAATTAAGATAATAATCAGTATAAGTAAAATCTAGAGGATATAAAAAAATTGTAATACTCACAGTGTAGCAAGTTTGATGTTGAGAATGAATAGCCTCAATATATGGGGCCATTTCCCACCCTACACAGTATGACCAGAAGGAAACAAAGTCATGTAAATAGAAGTAAAAAATCTTGGCAAGATAAAGAAAGAAAAAAAACAGCATCAAACCATCTATTATATGATAGTTTTACAATAGTAATGAAACAATATAAAGAGTAAACTTTCATAAGGATGTTGAGAAATGTCAGATTGCATGGGCAGCAGCACTACCATAATTATCTATATTAGTGTTGCATCCGCGACTACAGGTAAACTACCAATGATTACAAACCGCAACCCACTAGGGCACCAGCCATGGTCAAAAAAAGTAAGTGGGATGTAACTTAGCACATGTACTTAAATACAAAAACACAGAGATAGAGAAAAATAACAACTGTATATATAAATAAGCGTCAGAATAGCTTAATGTTTGAATTAATTGGCACTGAATAAGTTAAATGTCTCAGATGCAAGTTCTGCACCCCAGTCATTGATCAATTAACCCATGCAGAACAGAGTAGCACTACTGATATGGTTGTCCAAGAACGGTTAATTCTATAGCTTAGAAAATTGTCATAGCCCATAGCCTAAATGTCATAATCAATCCCAAAAAACAGATGTAAAAGAAAATGAAAAACAAAACCAACCAACAAGTCCTTAGCCATTTAAAGTTAGTCACCTTAATTAAATTCATTTGAACAACTACGGCGATTCTCACCCTCATTAATGCTTTCAATGATGTAGATCCAAAAACAACTAACAAATTTTGGTAGGAAGACAGAATGAAGAAGGACAAGAAGAGGACACAACATTTGCAAATACAATATGCATTTTCACCAACATGTTGCTCAGAGTTTTGAATTTCTTTAAAAACATATTACGAAAAGAAGTCTTGGAGATATTAACTATAGGTTCCACTATTCATAGCAGTAACATGACAATTAGGCATCTAAACATAACTATATTGATACAGTAATTAATATTTATAACCACATATAACATACAATGAAAAAGGACACTAATTTAGTGTTCCACATAATTGTGAAAAAAAAGAGAACTATAAGAAAAAGATCAAGAGAGTTCATGCAAATGCCATCATCAAATGAAGCAAAACTTACCAGACAATTCATCATCACGACTTCTCCTCTGGAGATGTAAACATTGTGCAAGTATAACAGCTTGCTGGATGAATGTCAAATTAATATCCTTGTTGATGTGAGTAAGATCCACATTAAGATCATCATTCTTGCCATTTTTTACTAATTTTGGTGTCATTAGTATATCAGAACAATCATCAAGTTTATGATCAACTGCATCCTTACTTTCAGAAACAGTACTATCACTCTGAACTTGAGAGCCATGCACATGGCTTTGTTCATGATTGTTTGCAGCAAGTATCAACTGAGGCTTTGCTTCTACCTAAATAATATAAAACAAAGTTTCTTCAAAAGAGGTTGATACGCTACAAGGTTAGCTCTCACAAATCATTCAGCAAAAAAGAACCTGGTGTATTGTCCGGAATCCAAGAGCACCAGTAACAATAAGGTGCAGTCCGCATGATTTTTCAGCACATTCCAGATGTGACCTGAAAAATTAATTGTACAAATTACAAGAAAATTGCAATACAAGAAATGTGATTGCAAACTAAGAACCAAGTATGTCGCAGAATTAGTTTTAAGCAGGTCACAGAATCCTGAATTCTAGGTAAAAGATGAAAAATAAGCAAGCTAAGGGTTTCTTTGATTAATGAATTTCACAAATATTACCACAAGATACCAGTCTATCAGATGTTCACTTAGTTGACTTAAGATACCAGTTGGAGAGATATGTACCAACCAGTATTTACTGATTCAACCATGACCCATAGTGAACCATGCACCTTGGTACAGCTTGGAATACTGTTCAGTCTATATTACTATTTAATTAGTGATATCAAGGGGTTATAAGTTGGTACACTGCTCGGTATCTTGGTACTGTATTGATCTGACAGGTTATGGCAACTGGTATTGGACCCTGAGGCACAATCCAAACACAATCTTTATGCCTCATCTTTAATGAGAACTTCATAGGGCTTGAGCATTGTTCATTTCTTGTTAAGGTAACTTCTGCAATCATTTGCCAGAAACAGGGTGTATAATTGAACAAGAGACCTGCCACATGAATTTCACTCTGCATCTTAGGGGAAGAGATTATTAAAAAGAAAAAAAGACAAACAAGTTTTATTTTTCATACTCCCCTCTATTTTGCACCCCTCCTTTGCTTCTTTTCTTTTGTTTGTTCTAATGTCTCTACTTCTTTTTTTTATATTTCTTATTTTGACTACATGTTGGCAAAGAATGTTGGCTCTTCTTTGCTTTCTTGTTGTTGTTGTCTGTTCTTTTTAGATGCATCTCGTTGTCATATCTTTTTATGTATCATCTTCACACCCTACCTTGGTGAACTGTTTTCTTTCTTTCTTTATACCTTTCATATTTTTCTTCTTTTTTCTTACTCCAACGACACTATGGATGACTTGTCTCTAAAAATATAGCTCAAAGGAGTATTATTAATGCTAGTGGCACTGGAAAGTTTAGCATTAGTACTATATGCTCAAGTTAGATGGTGACAGATGATAATGATTCAATGGAGTTCCATTTAGCCATGGGGTAAAATTAAAATTAATTAAGAAGAGTAAATATGAGGAATATGGAGGAACAAAAACAAAATGCAAATATGATGACAAAAACAATGACCACTCTTGAGCTCTTTTTTTTTCTTTATGAAATGTTGGTTGTCTTTGATCCTTTGATCATAGACCACTCTCCAACGACTAAATTTTTATCACTTTCTTTGATAGGTTTTGTTCGTAAAGACTCTCAATAAATATGCCTTCATTAAAATATACATCGCCGGCTCTCAATAAATGTGCTTTTGTTAAAAGTTACATTATGGGCTCAAGCAAGCTCCAAGAGGCCTCAATGCTCATCAAGCCTGACAACTTCCTATTCATGACAGATTGATGACCAGCCAGATTGCCAAAAAAAAGGAGTGGCCTAATACATGAGGATTTCACCAAAACAGGGTTTACGTATGTTTGATGTACACAAACTTATACCTGCAAGATCATTACCTAGAATGCAAAGAAGAAACTTTATTGTGGTACCAAGGCTCACCCTCGCATACAACTTCCAGCATCTTACAATAAACTTTTTCAAAGTGGTGTTCCATAGTTAAACCAACTTGATGGGCTAAACGAGCAGTGATGGTTCCAATAACTCTTTATTACATATAATGCTCAACCTCAATACTTTGTCGCATGAAGGGGTTATACAGCATCATGAAATAGCGTTAGCCAAATCGGAATTCAAAAATGATTACTAGATGCAACACTGAAAGAAAGTGTGATATGAAGAAGATAACAGCTGAGAAAGTCTTTGGCGACAATGCTCGAGAGTCACGTTTGTAATTGTAACCTCCTCCAAGAACTCACGTTAAACACTGTGCACTTCAAATTGCATGATAAAAAATAACTAACATGCAAATTGCCTGAAAATTTTGAGATTTAAATTTTTCATGTTTAATGGTAATACACCAACTTTCTAGTTTGGCATAAATTTCTATGATTATTTATATGTAAATTTCTTTTCCCACTATAGGTACTTATTGATGCAATGTATCAAGGTTTTTAATTTTGTACCATACCAACGTTTCGAGCTTTGCTCGATATGATACGATACGTGTATATATATATAATATTAAAAAAAGAGGCGTATGCTGCCCCGACGACATCACCTCCTTTTATTTTCCTCATTGCGTCAGACGAGGAGAAGAATGCAGTCTTCTCGTCTGCGGTGTTCAACGAAGACGTCGAAGGCCGACAGACATCTCCGACCTTCGACGCAACACGACAAGGAGAAGAACGCAATCTTCTCCTCATTTGTAGCGTTTAGTGAAGACGTCGAAGGCAGCAGACATCTCTAGCCTTCAGCGAAGAACGCGACGAAGGCCACAGGCTTCTTCGACGTTCGGCGAAGAACGCGACGAAGAAGCCGAGCAATCACCTCTCTGTTACCTCCGAGATTGAGATCGTCGAGAGAGGGCTGTCACGGACAAATTTTACAAGGCTTGTCAAATGTAATGCTTATGCATGTCCATGTCTTTTCAGGTTGTTCATGAGTTACTAAGTATATAAAGGGCTGGCCAAAGGCTTAACAGTCCCATTTGAGTAAGTTTGGTGGTCGTGTAAACTTGTAAATAAAGTATGTGTCATGTGAACACTTGTAACAGATTCGATCTGTAGTGGACCAATTTTATACCTTTGTTGCGCAACCGTTCTGTGCTTATGATATCCATGGTTGGAATTTGCATTGGCTATAAAGTGTTTGCTGAAAGGATTGCTTGTGGATCCTCTGTGAAACGTTTTCTCTATCCCGTCTTCTCTTTTGCAGGTCCTAAGGAATCGTAGGAGGTTTCGGGGAGGCTAACCTTTGCGAACGGACATGCAAGGGTGCCGCACGACTTAGGCAAAACCAGCTAAGTTCATGACAGTTGATATCAGAGTGGGACAAGCAAACATAGAAACACTTAGCATGCAAGCGTGGAGGACCTAGCGGGGCTGCGTTGAGGGCAACCAACATACACGACCATTTGGGGGAAAACGGACATGGTGTTTTAGGGAAAGGAGTCGCTCAGAGGAGCGAGCATCCGAGAATAGCATTCAGAGGAATGGCCAACCCTTCGCGCAAGAGGCACCACGAGGACAAACAAGCTAAGAAGAATTGCGTAGCGCATAAAGGTTGGGATGGCTGAGTTCGAGTAGTTGCTCGACGTTGGCAACCAAACTTGACGGTGCTCGAGGCAAGCAGGGCACTTAGTAAAGGATGAGACCGTGCAAGGCGAAGTGGGTTGTTCAGTGATCGAAAGAGTAGTGCAAAGCTCACAGAGGTGAGAGGAATTGCAAACTCAAAGAATTCAATACTCATACAAGGGCTTGTATGCGGATGACGGACTGTCCGTGGCCATCCCAAGGCGACCGAAGGTCGGCGCCATGGAGCATTGAAACTTTCTCTTCGGCATGAGCAGGATACGTTCGTAAGAGGCTGAAGTGTGCAGCAAGTTCAGCATGTTGCTAGACCTAGAGGGGTGCAGTGGAAGCTGTATTGGCGAAGAGTCACAATCTAGCAGGTGCGTTTGCGAAGGCAGAACAGTGTACAGTTTGTTCAGCAAGACGAAGTAGTCCAAGGGGATGGTGGTCTCCAAAACTTCTAGAGGGAAGGATGCGAAGAGAGAAATTGCTCCAACGGGGTAGTTATCCAAGAGGGATAAGTCCCGGTTCTCCAGAGGAAGAATCATGTACAACGAACTGCACATGTTGAAGAGTACCTCAAGACAAAGCTCAATAGACCGAGCAAGCAGCGAGGAGCCATAGCATGATCTCGCGAGAGGCAATGCGTTGGTGGACGCATAGCGAGATCAAGTGGGGGAAGCAACCCAAGGCAACACAAAGTGAAGGCATATTTGGAACCGATACGAAGATCGAACTCAACACAGGGCTGACTTGCGGAATGGTAGGCGCGAGGGCCACCATTACCTCAATGCAAATCAAGAAGCGGAGAAACTTGGGGGTAACTTTGTTATGTACCCAAGCCGCATGAAGGGAGTTGGCATAGACAATGAAACATGGAGCGGAGGCTTGGAGCTTTCCTTAGACAGAGGTCAAGGACATGGACTCTTGTAGAGACAAGAGCAGGATCATATCGTTCCATGGGTTCCTTATTCTGATGGAGTAGACTCATCTTGCATGATGCCAAGGACGAATGGAGTTTCGGGGCACATGCACCTTATCTCGATGAAACATTTGACGAAGGAACTAAGGTGACACAACTTGCATAGGTGAAGTTGGTGTCAGGAGGCCTTGGCACGCGAGGCAAGAGGATGCAAAGGCGGGCACTCTTGAAGAATATGCCACAGTGTTGGTAGTCGAGTTGCCATGAGGAAAGTGGTGCGCAGAGGAGATTGTGCTGGTAGGGGCAAAGGCTCAGGATCCAGACAATGGTGTACCAATTTCAGCAAAGTCAGGGGACCAAAGGAGCTGTTAGGCGACGGACTGTTCTAGAGCTATGCTTCGTCCGGGTGTGACCCGAGAGCGGGTGGATGAAGGTCGATTGCCAAAGGAGTGAACAGAATCGAAGGTAGCAAAGGCCCTACGATGTGTTGGCAGAGGCCACACATGGAAAGATCGTAGTTCAAGTTCATACCACAAGAATCAGAATACAAGAAGATGTCACCAGGAGGCGACATGGTGCAATGAATCATGGTGGAATAGTTCGAGGCAATACGACACACACAGACGTTCCCGTGAGGAACAAGGTCATACGGAGATATGATCGGGAGCGCGACTGGGAGCTCCACTTCGATGAGCAACTCGACGGCAAGAAAAGCTATGGATTCAAAGAGGGAATGCCATGGTATCACAGAGGCGGGTCTTCCGTGCGCACATCGATGGTTGCATTGAATGAAAGCCTTGGGCATCAGCTTATGGGGGCTGTGCACCATCGAGGGAGAAGTTCAGATGCAAGTACCAGCGAGTCCCTTGGGGGAGGGACTGGACCATGCAGAGGTATGACCGGAGCGGCTGAAGAGTTGGACTGCTTCAAGAGCTCACATTCGCTTAAAGGCGCCCGACAAGTCAGAGGACAAGACCGAGTAAGCAAACGTTGCGACCAATAAAGCTAAGGAGAACAGAAGCGGTGCAAGCCTTGCAACATGATGGCAGAGGTCATGCATGGGAGTTGTAGTCTGTCTTTCCATCGACCAAGAGGAACTGCTCAGAGAACACAAAGATGTTGAAGCAGGTGGTCGAAAAAGGGACGAGGAAGCAATGACGAGTCCAGAGGGACTCAACTACCCAAAAATCAAGCGTCGGTTAGAATGAAGGTGGACTCAAAGGAGTGCCGTCGTGCCGTAGAGGCAAATCTACCGATCGCGAAGAAGGGACGCAAATGCGAGACAACGAACAATAGGGCCATGGGTATGGCAACGCCATGGTACCGTAGAGGCGGGACTTCCATGGAGTCATCGATCCCTTGCTCTCACGAAGGGAGAACGCTTGGTCATGAGATGGGCCGAGGAGGAGAATGCAGAGGCAAACTCTAAGTACCAAGACAAGGCAGAAGGGCAAAGGTCAGGGAGCTTCATAAGACCGGTGTCAATAGACTTCTCATCAAGATAGCCGTAAGTGAAGGACTTCGGGTCGATGCAAGAGTGCATGACCAAGGAACGAAACAAGCAGTATGCGGTGTTGTACCTTTGCTAGTCAGAGGAGTAGGCAGCAAAAATGATAGAGAAGGCAATACAATAGAGGAGAATGCAGAGACAGACTTTAAGTACCAAGACAAGGCAAAAGGGCAAAGGCCAGGGAGCTTCATAAGGCCAATGTCAATGGACTTCTCGTCAAGATAGCCGTAAGTGAAGGACTTCGGGTCGATGCAAGAGTGCATAACCAAGGAACGAATCACGCATTACGTGGTGTTGTACCTTTGCTACTCAGAGGAGTAGGCGACAGAAATGATGGAGAAGGCAGTACAATCCCAAAGGCAACAAATCTATCGGAGACTTGCTACAAGTTGAAGTGATAGCTTCTTGCATTCCAGAAGTTCAATGGCATTGGGAAGGTGAATCACAGTAGCTGACTCAGCGCAAGGATTGCAAACACTTCAAGTGCTTCGAAAGTGTGAGCTAAGAGTAGGCAAAGTCTAGTAACCAGCTCGACGCACGGAGTACAACCTCGAGGAGGCGAGCGAAGTTAAGTAACCTTTGCCTTCTCAACTTTCAAGAGAATGGGCGAAACCGAGTACCCCAGTTCTCTTATTTATCCAGCAGAGGAGCTCTGCACAGAATCGAAGACCCTTCGAAGGAACCTAATGAAAAACAACGGTTGTCAAGTCCTCACCAATGGTGATCAATATTACTGAGAGTAGTTTGTCCACTTCATTTTCCATCATTTTGTCAATCGAAAGCGGAAGTGATGCGAACCTACTTGGACGAGACGACTAAGTGGAAGAAGATTCGATGGGCAAATTTTGCAGAGGAAGGACCTGAAAACTTCAAAGTTTATAAGGCGATGCTCGTTAAAGCTCTAACAAGCATCCAACCAGTTCAAGCGACAAGAAGCATTTGAAGACTGACGCATACCAAGGATGGTCTTTTCCTTCACCAAAGGAATCTACAAGAACCAACAAGGATCAACACAACTCTGCCGACCCCACACCAGAGTCAAAGTTATTAACGAGTTGAAGCAACGTGGCAGATTAAAGTTCGACGACTCAACAACAACAGCAACGGAGGCAGTTGGGAGCCGAGGGGCGCATCGCAGCAAGAGCAAAAGATTGAAGATCCAATAAAGGCAAGGAGTTGCAACGTCAGCAAAGGCTTCGACGAGGACATCGAAGGAATAAGTGGGGGAGAATGTCACAGACAAATTTTACAAGGCTTGTCAAATGTAATGCTTATGCATGTTCATGTCTTTTCGGGTTGTTCATGAGTTACCAAGTATATAAAGGACTGGCCAAAGACTTAACAGCCCCATTTGAGTGAGTTTGGTGGCCGTGTAGGCTTGTACATAAAGTATGTGTCATGTGAACACTTGTAATAGATTCGGTCTGTAGTGGATCAATTTTATACCTTTGTTGTGCAATTGTTTTGAGCTTATGATATCCATAGTTGAAATTTGCATTGGCTATAAAGTGTTTACTGAAAGGGTTACTTGTGGATCCTGTGTGAAACGCTTTCTCTGTCCCGTCTTCTCTTTTGTAGGTCCTAAGGGATCGTAGAAGGTTTCGAGGAGGCTAACCTTTGCGGACGGGCATGCAAGGATGCCACATGACTTAGGCAAAACCAACTAAGTTCGTGACAGGGCGACGCCAAATCAGAAAGCATCGAGGTTCTCCCGATTCTCCCTCTTCTTCTCCCCCTTCTTCGAGTGCCTTCTCCCTCTTCTCCCTCGACACTTCTTCTTCCCTCGCTGCAACCAAGCTGTCCCTCGACACTTCTTCCCTCGCCGTAGCCAGGCTAATACTGCCCGATATGGGTGGCATCATTCGAAATTAAAATCCTTGCAATGTACACACATAATGTGTACAATAATGCTGCTACCATAATCTTTAAAAGTGATCTAATATAGCAAAATAATGCATGAACCAAGAAAATTTCACTCAAGGTTTAAATCCTGGTACAATACTGGTTTTGACACCTTTTTAGATCAGTACGAAACAAGCATACAGGTTGTATACCTACCTCTTATTAGTTATAAGTGCCCTACAAGCCAATCACGTGAGTGATGGCACCTGGAACAGGCTGCATCAATCTTTTTGTTTATGATTACTAGCATTTTCTCACATTATCTGGATGCATATTGTAAGGTCCTTGGATCTGTGCAATGGAAATCGGATCATGATGAGATTACGATAATGAGACCGATTCACCTTTAAACATAGACCCTAAATAATTCTGGTTAATGGTTACCCGAAAGGGACATCGAGATAACCGGACATACTAGTATGCTGTATATCCGTCCATATAATGGAGGTGGCTGGTCTCATAACTACTTGTGTGGGGACACTAAGGATATAGTGCAAGTGCTCATTGAAGAATGAGTTCACTAATTGATCCACTTAGGAAAATGCTGGATGGTTGATGATACCGGACGTCAGACAACGATTCCATAGTCTTAGTTGTGTGTCTGGTCCTTAGACTTGAGACACCAAATGTCTTGTATGAGTACTCCATTCTTTAACGCTGGACTTACAAGATTGGAAGTTCCAGATCTGGTACAATCGATTCTAGGAAATGATAGCCAACCTTACAAAGGCAATTGAGTGTCAACAGAATATTATCCACTCTCGGTATCACGAGAGGAATATCTCATGTGTTCTTGCTCAGACAAATCCCTAGCAAGGGTCATTCGGATTAAGAGAGAAAGAGTTCTCCAGAAGAATCCGATTAGAGCGAGACTCGAGCGGAAACCATATGGGCTTGACAGCACCATGCCCGGTATATGGTCTATGGGATATTAAATGGATGAGGGACTATAAGTACACGGTAACTGAGGATAGATAGGTATAAAAGATTAGATTCCCCTATATCGTCTGGGGACTGCGATGTAGTGGCCTAGTACGTCCGTAGTCAATGAGTCGAGTGAATTATTATGAAGATAATAATTCACTAAGTTAAAAGGAGTTCTGATAGGTATGACTCACGGTCAGCTCGATATTAGGCCTAGAAGGTCACACATATATGATAGGTGTTACGACAAGTAGAGGTTCAAATATGAGATATCTGTCAGATCCCCTATCTTATTGGATATCGAATAAGCCCCTTAATTGTTAAATCCCATGGATGAGATCCAATAAGAGCTAATAAGAGATTATCGGATAAAGACTTGGGTAATTGGATAGAGATCCAATACCCAATAGGGCAGGATCCATTAGGGTTGACAGAGAGCCTCTATAAATAAGAGAAAACCATAGGCTGGGGCTTCCTGGTACCCACCTCTTATTCTCCTCTCCCCAGTAAGGAGCAACTTTGCAATCCCTGTCGTGTTGATCATCGCTAGAGAGGACGCTTGACCTCCTTCATCCTCTCCCACAAATCTACAGGAATTCAGGGATATACGATCTCCCTATGTATTATCTTTCTTATATACGTAATTTTCGGATTTCGCAGATTTTTACGCACCGATCTTCGCACGATGACAAAATCTTTTCGTGGAAATCTAGGATTTTATTTTATTTTTTATTCTTACACTACGCATGTAATGTCGCCCCTAGATTTTCCAACAATGGTATCAGAGCTAGGTTGTTCGTGCGAAGATCGGATTTTAAACTGCATGTGTTGTGATTTAGAATAGTTTTTGTCGTCAAAATTGTTAACGCAAAGGCAAGAAAGGGCAGCAACTGTTGCTGCCCTTAGTGCCTTCACAAGGCTGAGCCTTGGCTACCGATGGCCTGCCCATAACGGTGACGACTGCGAGTGGCACCAAGCGTAGGCAACATGCCCACAAGGGCAATCGGTGCCTGCGCCCGCTTGCAAGCGCCCTACCCGCAAGGGGTGGGCAGCGCCCACACGGGTCGTCCACAAGGGGCGACCATTACGAGCACTAGACTCGCGAACAAGCCCCGCTACGAGCTTTGCGCCCTCGGTGGGGCAACGCCTCGTAGGGGCCCGCCGTGGGAGGCGGCGCCGACGCCACCCGCAAAGGGGCGCCGCCCATCGCGGCATCGCCCACAAGGGCAACACTTACGGGTGTTGCGCACGCTCTGTGACGACGCGCAGCCGATCATACGCGGCGAGCCGCCACGCTGGTGGCGGCGCCAGCAGGTGGGGGTGATGGGGTGGCGTAACGCAACGAAGTTAGTGGAAAGGGGATTAGGTTTTGGGTCAAAAGATGATTCTGCCCTTCAAAATTTCAAAAATTTCAAGTTATGTCCTCTTTGTCCAAATTACCAAAATACCCTTCATAATTCAAAAAATTCTTGGCATGTCCTAATTTCAAAAAAAAATTAATTAATTAAAAGATTTAATTAACTATTATTATTTATCTAGTAGTCCTATATAAGGATATATACATGTGCTGCATGATGTGGACAGATAATTATGGAGCGTGTGATATGATGTATGTGTATGATGTGATCATTATTATTATTATTATTGAGACTTGCGAGTCTTTATTTTTCTAAATTAATTGTTAGGCCTACGTACCTGTAACTATGTTGTAATTACACGAGGAGGCACAGCAGGAACGTGGAAGTGATAACGGGACCCACGAGGCTAACGGAACCGACGAAGGTAAGATGGACGATTATAGGGCATGGAGATGCACCACTACACACATAGATATTGATGTGAGTGATTGGGCCCACTGGCTCGGGCTTGGTCATATTAGGATGTGGTCCATGATCATCTTGTGTGATTGCTCATGTGATGTGTGATTGCTTATACACCTACTAGATATGTATATATACTTGCATACGATGTAGATATATATTAAATATGAATATGTGTGACACATCATATTAGGAGATCGAATAAAAAATTCCCTCGATAATATTAAGTCGATAAACGTGAGGCAATTAGACTGACCCATATGGCCTTCCATCGTTATAAGTAGGGATCGATTCGCGATGTAGGTTGAGTTGGTCGAGTTACTCGAGGCTCACCTATGTCATGATTCGCTATCTCGCCTACGACATAGAGATGTCACCGGTGACCTGAGGACATGGTATGCTCGGTCGAGTCACTCAAGGGCATATTATCGAATCAAACTCATCTTGTAACGGTGTTGATGACTTAACCGAACACCATGGTTGGTCGAGTCACTCGAGGCCATGGTGGTTCGGAGGTTGAACAGGACGAAAATCACAAGGAGTTGTGATTAGCAAGAGTTGCCTACATTTTGGACTTAGTGTGATTGGTCGAGTCCCTCGAGGTTACACTAAGACGTTGACGGGATCTCGATCCCCACTAAAAGTCTGCAGGAGACTTCCATTTCACGTGCTGAGGGTGTCGCGTGACTCGCTGAAAACATAGTGGGAGCACATCAAGATAGAAGTCCATATCTTGATTATTTATATTTCTGCAAAATCTATATGTTATTTATTTCTGCTGCATCTTTATTTTTAAAAAATATCGTCATTAGACTCTCTACATGACATACTTGATGCCAACCGTCTCACTGGTCCAAATTATATGGATTGGCTCCGCAATCTGAGAATCGTTCTCACGACGGAGAAAATCATGTATGTCCTTAATACAGTGATGCCTACGCCTAAGGAAGGGGCAAGCGAGGATGAGATCGCTCGCTACATGAAGTACACAGATGACTCCACTCTTGCTCAGTATTACATATTAAGTTCCATAACTCCCGAGTTATAGAGACAACATGAAAAGATGGATGTCAGGTCCATACTCCTGCATCTCTGCAAATTATTTAAGGAAAAAGGAAAAACTCAGCAATATGAGTTATCGAAGAGCCTCTTCCGTGCTAGGATGACTGAGGGGACACTGGTCCAGAACCATGTCCTTAAGATGATTGAGTGGATAGAGAAACCCACAGGTCTATGAATGATCCTAGAGGATAACCAGTGTGTGGATCTTGTGCTTCAGTTCCTACCAGATTCCTTTTCATAGTTCTCTACGCTGGTAAGACCAGAAAGAAAAGGAAGAGAGAGAAATCCCTTAAGAAGGACAAGGGCAGACCGGGTAAAGCAAAGGTTGCTACGAAGGACCCGGCAAAGGACAAAGGCCAGTGCTTCCACTACAGCAAAGATGGGCACTGAAAGAGGAACTGCAAAAAGTATCTTGTAGAAAAAGCGAAACAGAAGCTTGGAGAAGCTTCAAGTACATTTATGATCAGTCCCCATTTGTCAGACTCATATGATAACACATGGGTATTGGATACCAGCAGTGCTTATCATATCTGCAATTCGTTGCAAGTTCTGGCAAAAGACCTAAGAGATTGATGAGAGGCAAGATGGACCTCAAGATGGACAATGGAGCAAGAGTTGTTGTTGTTGTTGTTGTTGTTGGCGAGGTCACTTTACATCTACTTGATAGAGTTATTATTACATTAGATGCATGTTATTTTGTTCCCTCTATTATTAAAAACGTTATTTTCATTTCATGTTTGACATTGAATGGTTATAAAATAGTTTTTGAAAATAATAGTTATTCAATTATTAAGAATGATGAGATCATCACGAGAGGAACATTGCATAATAGTTTGATTATGCTAGATATTTCTCCACATATCATGAATGTAAATGAGTCCAAGAGGAAACAAGATGAGGTGAACAAATCATTATAGGCTAGGTCGTATCCATGAGAGAAGGATTCGAAAGTTGCTAAATGATGGATACCTAGATCTATTCGATTGAGTCATATGCAACTTATGAGTCTTGCCTTCGTGAAAAGCTGGCCAACTCTCCATTTAGCGGAAATAGAGAGAGAGCCACTGAGTTGCTGGAACTCGTACATAGTGATGTATATGGTCACATGTCAACTTAGGCCATAGGTGGCAACTCCTACTTTATTACTTTCACTAACGATTTCTCTAGGTACGATTTCTCTAGGTACTTTCACTAACGATTTCTCTAGGTACAGAATATGTACTTGACGAAATACAAGTCCAAAACCTTTGAGAAATTCAAGGAATATAAGAATGAAGTAGAGAACCAGACTAGAAAAAGTATCCAGACTCTTCGATCAGATCGAGGAGACGAGTACTTGAGTATAGAATTCACCCAATTCCTCAAGGACTATGGGATTTTATCCCAATGGACACCTCCTTAAATACCCTAGTTCAATGGGGTATTCGAAGGAGGAATCACATACTGTTATACATGGTGTAGTCCACGATGAGTTTCGCCAATCTACCTGTCTCATTTTGGCGATACACCCTAGAGTCTATAGCTTATCTTCTAAACAGAGTTATAACTAAGTCGGTAGTGTCTACTAAAATAGCCATTGACTCATATTGTATTTGAGTGTCACATAGGTCTGATGGGGATCAAACACGTAGGTGATTGGCTTTAGGTTAAGTTGGAGATTATTAGTTATAGGTGCCCTACAAGCCAATCACGTAAATGATGGTACCTGTAACACGCTGCGTCAATCTCTTTGTTTATGATTATTGAAACTTTCTCACATTATCTGAATGTATATTATGAGGTCCTTTGATCTGTGCAATATGAATCAGATCGTGATGAGATCACGATAATAAGACCGATTCACCTATAAACACAGATTCTAAATAATCATGGTCATAGGTTACTCGAGAGGGACATCGAGATAACCGAACAAACTGGTGTGTTGTATACCCGTCCATATAATGGAGATAGCTGATCTCATAGCTACTCATGTGGGGACACTAAGGATACAGTGCAGGTGCTTATCGGAGAATAAGTTCACTGATTAATCCGCTTACGGAATGTTGGATAGTTGATGATACCTAACGTAAGACAGTGATTCCGTAGTCCCAATTGTGTGTCTAGTCCTTAGACTTGAGACACCAAAGATGCCTTGTATGAGTACTTCATTCTTTGATGTCGAACTTACAGGTTTGGAAGTTCCAAATCTGGTACAACCAATTCTCGAGAATGGTAGCCAACCTTACGAAGGCAATTAAGTGTCAATAGAGGATCATCCACTCTCAGTATCATGAGAGGAATATCTCATGTGTTCTTGCTCAGACAAATCCCTGACTAAGGTTATTCGAATTGAGAGAGAAAGAGTTCTCCGGGAGAATCCGATTAGAGCGAGACTCGAGTGAAAACCACATAAGCCTGATAGCACCATGCCCGATATACGGTCTCTAAGATATTAGATGGATGAGGGACTATAAAGACACGGTAACTTAGGACAGATAGGTCCAAATGATTGGATTCCCCTGTATCGTCTGGGGATTGCGACGTAGTGGCCTAGTATGTCCATAGTCGATGAGGCAAGTGAATTATTATGGAGATAATAATTCACCAAGTCAGAAGGAGTTCTGACGGATATGACTCACAGCCAGCTTGATATTGGGCCTAGAGGGTCACACATATGATAGGTGCTGCGACGAGTAGAAGTTCGGATATGAGATATCCGTCGAAGCCCCTATCTTATTGGATATCCAAGAAACCCCTAAATTATTATATCCCATGGATGAGATCCAATAAAAGCTAATAAGAGATTATTAGATAAAAACTTATTAATCTAAGGGACTTGGATAATTGAATAGAGATCCAATACCCAACAGGGTAGGATCCATTAGAATTGACAAGGGGCCTCTATAAATAGGCTGGGGCTTCCTGGTAACCGCCTCTTATTCTCCTCTCCCTAGTGAAGAGCATCTTTGTAGTCCCTACTGTATGAATTCTTTGTAGTCCCTACGTAGTTTTCGAATTTCGCGGATTTTAAGATCTTTTTAAGATCTTTCTTATATACGTAGTTTTCGAATTTCGCGGATTTTACGCATCGATCTTCATATGATGACGAAACCTTTTCGTGGAGATCTAGGATTTTGTTTGGTTTTCTGTTCCTCCGCTACGCATGTAATATCGCCCCTAAATTTCCCAACACCTCTACCACAAGATATCAGTAAAAAATAACTATAAATACTAACTAGCATCGAATTACATGGTCTCAATATAGGTCATAGATTAAATTGATAAATGTAGGTCAATATGTACGAGTTCGATTGGTATTTGTAATCTTGCAATTAATAACCAAGCAACTTGTTGCACCTCAACACATTTAGGGAGAACCAGCTAGCTCTAGGTTCAAGTGGCATTTCAACCCTAAACACAATTTATCTGCTGATGGGTGGTATCTACCGGTCCACAACCTACGGACAAGTAGACCAGGATAAATGGGGTAGTACACCAAGTATAAGACTTGTACCACTTGATACAAGGCTTGTATCATCTGATATAGTAACTTTTTTCAATATTTTTTCCTTTTTTCAGGATTTTTCAAATCTTGGTATGTATTGGCATACACTGACACACAATATACCAGTATGATTCCGGCCTATACCAGTCCAGGCTAAGACTGATATGGGTACAGTATCCAAGATTAAAAAGCTTCACCAAAATACTAGATATTTCTGCCAAAGATAGCAAAAACCAATATGTACCTCAGTATCTAGGATTTTCTAACAACTGACACACATTTGAAAAAGAAGTAATTGCCAAAGAAAATGGAACTTAAGGAAATATGCAACAAAAGTCTGTACACCCATTCTCAAATATAATACTGCACATTGTAAGATGCAATTGCTCATATGCCTTAATCGAAGCAAATTAAAACATTTTATCCTTAAATCATTCATAAAGCAGCAAAATATGTGGCATATCATGGTACATCCAGTGTGCAAGGATCATGCAGTGTATGATGGTCAACAAGATGCTTGTGCATATATCTAAAAGAAGTACCACATACGTCCAATAGCATCCAGGTACTTACCTGAAAGAATCAATTTGGCCATATTTATGTTCAATGATTCCTGCCTCTAAATGAGCCAATGACACAATTGCTAAAGCTTCCCCTTCATTTAACATAGTACCCCAGTAACCAGTAACATGTTCAAAATCTCCAAACTGATGTAAAGTGCTAGTCTTGAATAACTGCAGTAGATCATATAGAGAAGATGACAGCTCCTCTGTAATCCTTTGTTGGATACGGAAAAGCCTACATAACCACCAACATAGACTTCTGCAACCATTTATATAAGATGTTTCCTCCTCAAGGACCAACTCCTTTATCTTGCTCAACAAAATCTTTGAGTATAGAATGTACTGAAACAAAAAGTATGTTGCATTATTAAGTAGGTTCAACTAAAGCTCGTTACAAGCTTTATATAGTATGAATAAATCTGAACATGCTACAACAGACTATATTTCATCCAACAACAATGAAAATAACATTAGAATTTGTACCAAAGCTAGAACACAAAAATTTTATCAAATGCAAAGACACTTTGCAGTTTGTACATTAACAAAATGCTTAGAAGCATTATCATACTTAAAGCAAAAAGACAAACAAAGAGAATCATTAAGGAAGACACCTGAGTTCCAATTATCACCTAAATATATACACAAAGAATGTATATTTTCATCAGAAGAAATTTCATATTTCTGTCATACAACTTTTTCTTGATCTAAAGAAAGGCCCGACAAGATCAACTAATTTCAGGTTGATAGAAGCACAAGCTATGCCTTTCCAAAAGCCAGCATTGCTCAAAAGCACATACCATGGCTCCGATCTCATACTTTAGGCCACCTTAATCTAGGTTCCCATGTAGGATAAACTATCAGCTGCAGACAGCAGTTGGGTCTAAGCATTCGCCCTCAACAGCACTGAATATGATTTTGAGATCTAAAAGAAATGATTGCACCTGGAAGCAAGGTATGCAATACCGTACCGTACCAGAGTTTCGACACTTCTCTGGTATGGTACGGTACTTGGTACCGAACGGTACGTTTCGACATACCATTCTGTGAAGGGCTTAGCTGGTTTTGTCTAAGCCGTGCTGTCACGCCAAGCGCCCAAAGAGGGTAGGCAGGGTGAATTCTCAAGGATGTCACGGTGATCACCCCGGAGGGGGTATCACGCCGTGCACCCCAGGAGGGGGTGCGCCCCAAGAGCGAGTAGGCAGCCGTGCACCCCAAGAGGGGGTGCGCCCCAAGAGCGGGTAGGCAAGGTGCATTTAGTCCCACATTGGTAAGGAAAGGAGAGATCTTAAGCCTTATAAGCGTTGGCGCTACACACCCGGCAAGCCGGTTTTGTTGGGAGAGGGTAATGGCCACGTGACAAGTGGTATCAGAGCAACCCCTGGCCTTCACCAATCACCCCAGAGGGGGTGTCCACGTCGAGCGCCCTGACGGGGTAGCGGTGCTGTCCGTGACGAGGATGTCACGAGATTGGGTAGGGGAGAATGTCACGCCAAGCGCCCAAAGAGGGTAGGCAGGGTGAATTCTCAAGGATGTCACGGTGATCATCCCGGAAGGGGTATCACACCGTGCACCCCAGAGGGGTGCGCCCCAAGAGCGGGTAGGCAGCCGTGCACCCCAAGAGGGGGTGCGCCCCAAGAGCGGGTAGGCAAGGTGCATTTAGTCCCACATTGGTAAGGAAAGGGGAGATCTTAAGCCTTATAAGCGTTGGCGCTACACACCCTGCAAGCCGGTTTTGTTGGGAGAGGGTAATGGCCACGTGACAGTGCGGCACCATTGCGTGTCAATCCGCAATGGTCAGGCTCCCCAAAGCCTCCTACAATCTCTTAGGATTTGCAAAAGAGAAGACGGGACAGAGAAAGCGATTTACACGGGATCCACAAGCCACCCTTTCAACAAACACTTTAGAGTCGATGCAAATTCCAACCATATACATCACAAGCTCAGAACGGTTGCATAACAAAGGTATAAAATTGATCCACTACAGACCGAAATCTAATACAAGTGTCCACATGACACCATCATTATGTACAAGCCTGAAACGACCACCAAACTCATTCAAATGGGACTGTTTAGCCTTTGGACAGCCCTTTAGATTCTTTGCAAAGTTAGAACAAACCGAAAAGACACGGACATGCATAAGCATTACACCGAACAAGCCATTTACAATTTGTCCGTGACAGTTTGGTGTATATATTTATAATTATAAATATTATATATATAAAAATAGATTTTTTTCCCCTCGACGACATCGCCCCTGGCAACGTCGCCCGAGATGTCAACAGGCGACGTCGCCTCGGGAGACGTCAACGTTGCCTCCCATCTCAGGCGACGTCGCCTGAAAAGTAAAAAAAAAATTCTATTTAAAAATGGAAAAACGACGTCGTCGAAGCCTCGACGACGTCGCCGAGGCTTTGGCAACGTCGCCCGAGCCTTAAAAAAACCAAAAAAATATTTTTTATTAAAAAAATCTTTTTTATTAAAAAATAATTTTTTATTAAAAAATAATTTTTTGACCAGTACATACCGCCCGTACCGGGCGGTACAGGTCGGTATTGCAGACCTTGCCTGGAAGCATATATCACTGTCGGTCAACAACGATCTATCTTTTTTTGCTTAAAAAACGATAATCAAATGCATCAAGTTGACAGGTCAAGATTGAAAGGCCAAGCTTGCAAAGTTTGACAAAAAATTGAATCTAACAGGCACAACCAAGTTCTGAATATAAAAGAATTCTAAATGGAAGTTACAAGCATCTAGCAAATGATTTTTTTGCTTGCATCACCTATAAATATTGAATAACCAGCAAATAAAGATGTCCAGATTCTAGCATTAGAAACATGAGAAAAGAAACAATAAAAAAGCAACCAAGAAGTGGGGCATGAACTTCAGACAAGAAGGCAAGTTTCAATATGGTCATATCAGATCATAAACAACTAGGCATAATAGACCCGATAAATCAATTTAAATAGTTCGATCTCGGATATGTGACCAGACATAACCAAATCAACAATTGTGTTGAACAAAGCATACCATGATTGATTTGTCATATTATCCCTGTCATATTTTGCTTGTTCACAATGGAACCAAGACATCATGAGATTAATTGGCTGGTGGCATTCATGGTGTCAGAATCAATAATATAGAGGGTCAAATCATAAAATAACAGTGTCATAATTGAACAAACAGAAACTGTATGTCTAGTATGCAAGTGATAATGGTTGTGCAGGCGCACACAGATTAAATAGGCCAAGCTCAAGACTGCAGCTCTCACATGATTATTGCATGTTTAAATCAAGATTCAGAACTTTTTACTCTTGGCCACTGCAACCTAGGACTGCACACATTCATGACATCAACAAGAAGTACACAAAAATGTGTATTAAATCATGATCTATCAGTATAGTTCATAATACATTACAGCGTAGTTATTAAACCCATAACAAACTGGCAGTCCAACCGAAGAAATTGGGAACCTAATCCTTGGCCAGTCTGGTTCATTAATTGAATTATTTTTCCATATTGACCCAAATACCCTTGAATATAGTTAATTTTTATTTAAATTTTGAGAATATTGTAGTCTTTATTGAAAAGGAAAAGATCAGATGCTTAAGTATACATTTCGAAGACTCTAAAAAGCCCCGCTTATCAGCCTCCTCTAGCCTCTCTATATTCTTTCACTAATGTCCTTTCTCGCTCTTTTGTTGTCTCCCTCTCTTATTCAATCACTTTCATCCTTCATTTGCCTATTTCCTTTTCTTTTTGTCCCCACCTTTTTGTAGTAATTCTCTTTCACGGTTGTTCCTTTTTTTTTTTTCCTTCTCTTGTCACCTCATGTCCCATGTTGTTGACCTATTTTCCTGCCATCCAACTCACTGAAATTTGGATGTTTATCTTTTGATCATCAAATTTTATGAATTCATTTGATAACAAAGAGGCATTTCACAACCAGTTGGCCCACTGGTCCATCCGGCAACCCAAGGCTTTATTAGGTGAATGACACATCCAGGTCTCACAATTTTGCAGTAGAGATAATTTATACCATCAAAACATAATGAAGACATGCAAGGAAGACAATAACACAAAAAAAAGCATCCTTACTTTTATGTAGGCAATTGATTTAACATCTACAAATTACAGATAAATCTCATATATACAAATTTGTTAATCTGTAAAAGTGTTTAGATCCTCTCCCAAAAATTTATGACAATTTTAGCATCTGGTGATCTGAATCCATCATATCACATAAGAATCAGTAGGTTGTATTCATATTATAGAGTCATCAAAGCCAATAGTTTGAGAAAACAGAGACCCTCTGCGGAGATTCATTAAATGAAATGAGGACAAAAGAAGAGAGACGCTGTGGGGGAAAAGGCTATATTTCGTCAGTACATTGAGAAAACACAAAGTTCGATACCTGCAAGAGCGCAAATTTCCCATGCACATCTGATCCAACTGAAGCCACTTGATTTCGTGCCCACACGTCCCACTCACCTCCGCAATCATTAATCCCCTCCTTCGGAAGTGGAAATGCCAGAGGGAAAGGAGAGAAATTCCCAATAGGCCTACAAAATTTACGAAGCCACAGATAAGTATTAGGACTTGGTTTCATCTTTTTGATTGCATAAAACTTGGGATTAAAAAAGCGAAGGGAGATCACCCAGTCACGTTCTGCTGCGTGAAGGCAAGAAGCGCCGCGACGCCGAGGCACATCAGTAAGGCGCACCTGCCCTCCACATCCACATCCGGGTCAGAATCTGCATCAAGAACTTGGAGCCAGGCCGCCGAGCCAGCGTCCAGCAGGAAGGCCTGCACGCTCCGCTCGACCTTTTCGTAGAACCGGGCGGCGCAGGCGGCGGAATCTTGAAACTCCCATGACTCCGAGAAGCCGAAGACAAGGCGGGAGGCGTCGGAGGAGAGCGCATCCATGTAGCGCCCCCTCTCAATAGAGTCGACGACGGCTTCGACGTGGGGGCGGAAAGATTGAGGTGAGGAAAGGGAGGATGGAGGAGGAGTCGGGGAAGCAGGAGGGAAGAAAGGGAGTTCCCGGGATAGGGTGCAGCGGATGAGGCGGAGTTCGACGGACTTGAGGAAGCCGGGATAGGAGACGGCCATGGCGTCGAATCTTAGGGGATTGACTAGGGTTTGGAATCAAGACGGCCGAGGAGGCAACAGGACGACAGTGTACAATATATAAACAGTTATCCGTTTTCTTCATATTTATCTTTATAACTTACTGAAATAACGTAGTTGCCCTTTCACGGACACACAACTATCAAAATCACCGTTGCTGTTAACACTGTTCCTATTAAATATTTTTGACATTGCAATGAATAATGAGAAGATGACACCTGCCAACGTGATAGGTTGGATCACATCATGTGAGCCACCTAGTCCACAACGGACGTAACGTAGTTGGACGAGCGTAAGCATAACCTTTTGATTCTCGAATTTAGGATACTCATAATTGTCTATAATATTTGACTATATATTTAATTCTCATGATCATTTACTATAATAATCTTAGGCGTAGGAGTCTAGAATTATAATTAATTTTTAATAGATTTGATACTTAGACAAAAATTCTTTCAATTCATTTGCTAAGTTAAATATGAGAGGTTTTATAAAACTCCCCCAATCAAGTTTTATGAGATCCCAGCTCGATGATTTGGTATTATCATGATATTCCGAATTAGATCTAAATTTATTATTCTCATGATAAGCAAAATTCGATATTCTCACAATAGACTCGAGAAGAAGGTTATGATTAAATCTGAATCATCATTCATGTCAAATAAATAAAATTTATTTTATCATATTAACGTTAAAAGGATCCTCTTGCCCTAACTGCAAAGGATCATTTTTACTAAAACCTAATTCAGGATTTACAACCAACATATATTTTCAAATGTCTTAACCTAATGCTTTGAAGCATCTGTTCAAGGGAACCACCTGTTGTTCACACCATAACCAAATCCTCTCCAACCCACCATCACCATTCCTCTGGAGGCCTTCAACAGCTTCACTTAACAAGTTGAAGCGTTGACGTGTATTATGTAAACTGTCATTTCATATCTTCGACAACTAATGTAACTAGCTCAACAAAGACAATCCCAAGCATCATTGCAAAATCATGCCCACACCAAAATAAAGCTCATCAAGAAGTTTAATCCTCCCTCACCACCCTTATGAATCGAGTGAATCCTTTGACCATTAGTTGATTTAGGAAATTGACTAAGTGTTTAATCATCAGCCAACTACATTAGAAGATTCAATGGGGAAATCAGAATGATTTCAGATCTCAACCCATCTATCTTCATTAATGCCTACATCAATGATCATCAATTATCATGCTTATGAGTCAGCTAGTTACAAAACCACCAATCATACATCTGGAATTCTTGAAGAGACAAATGGCTAAATCATTAATAGTTTAATAGTTAGAAAGAAGACAAAAAAAAAGAAAAAAGGAAGAAGCTAATAAAGAAGTGGCTCTTATGGATGGCTCATTCACATAAAAGAGATCGAGCCGCTCGTAGAGTTCACCGCCATGCAAAGGACTTCTTGCATATAAGAGAGGAACGACTCTTGTGAGTACCCCGACCACTTAGAACTTCATTTGTAAGAAGACATAAATTAAAGTATTATTATTTTTATTGAGATTATATTTTCTCACAAAATATATAACTTTGTTTGATATGTGAATCATAGACCTCCAATGGATCTCTAGTATTGATCAGGATCCAATCGACGTCATAGTGTAATCTTGAGAGACTCGACCAATTACACTATGGCCGAAAAGGTATACAACTCTTGTCAATAATAACTCCTTGTGATTCATGTCATATTTGGCCTCTGAACCATCATAGTCTCGAGGGGTTTGATCAGTCATGATATTTGATTAAGTTATCACCATTATTACAAGATAAGTCTGATTTGATGATATGTTCTCGAGGGATTTGACTAAGTATATAACGTCCTCAGGTCACTGATGACATCTCTATATCGTTGGCAAGATCTCGAATCGTAATATAGATGAGCTTCAAAAGACTCGACCAACTCAACCTACATCGGGAATCGATTTCTCTCTATAACAATGGAAGACCACATGAGTCGATCTAATTGCCTCATACTTACTGATTTAATATTATCGTGAGAGGGGATTTTGATTCGATCTCCTAATATGATGTGTCAAACATACATATTTAATATATATCTACATCGTATGTAAATATATATATATATAGTAGGTATATAAGCAATCACACATCATATGAATAATCACACCAGATGATCATGGACCACATCGTAATGTGATCAAGCCCGAGCCAATTAGCTCGATCACTCACATCACAATCTATGTGTATATCGGTGCATCTCCATGCTTTACGATTATCTATCTCGGTCTCGTGGGTCCCGCTATCACATCTATGCTCTTGCCGCATATTCTCATGTAATTACAACATAATCACACGCATGCAGGCTTGATAATAAATGAGAAAAAAAATAAATGCTCGCAGGTTCCAATAATAATAATCATATCACATACATACATACATCACATCACATGATTCATAATCATCCATCCACATCATATATCATATGTACACATCATCATGTAGGATTACTAGATAATAATAATATTAATTAATTAAATTATTTAATTAATTATTTTATAGAATTTTGGGTACCCTACCCAAGGGTGCCCTGTGCAGCCAAGAAACCCTAGTCACCAGAGTTACCCTTGTAGTTACGAATCCCTAGCTGTAGGGCAACCATGGGCTGTCAAAAAACCTTGACCACCAGCTTATATCATGCAACCAAGAATCCCTAATCGTAGGGTCTCCTAGGTAGGTAGGGTTTGTTCCCCATGCAGCTAGGAATCCCTAGCTACAAGGACTCTACTCTATCGGGTCAAGAGTAGCATGGCTACTCTCAGCTTGTTGTAAGTGGCTAAGCCAAGAGCCTCTTATAGGGCTCTCGGCTAAGGCTGTAAGCAGCCTTTGGCTGATCTATAAGGCAACAACAATTGCTACCCTTTCTCCTAATCACTCACGAACGATTGGCTTGCAAGGCACCTATGACTAGCATATAGCACACTGATATGTCCAGTTATCTCGATGTCCCTCTTGAGTAGCCTTTGATCGAGAATATTTAGGATCTATATTTAAAGGTGAATTAGTCTTATTATTATGATCTCATCATGAACAAATTCTCATTACATAGATTCAAGGACATCATAATATATTTATCAACCAATATAAAGTGAAAAAATATCATAATAAATATTAACCAAAAAGATTATACAGTATATCATGTGTCATCACTCACGTGATTAGCTTATAGGGCACCTGTAACTAGCAAGGACCAAATACACAACTAGGACTACAAAATCATAGTCTAACAATAAGGTATTATTAACCATCCAATATTTCATAAACAGATTATTTAGTGAACTCATTCTCCAATAAGCACCTATAATATATCCTTAGTGTCCCCACACAAGCAGCTATAAGACCAACCACATCTATTACACTGATAGGTATATAACACACCGGTCTGTCCGGTTATTTTGACATCCCTCTCGAATAATCTATGACTAGAAATATTTATGGTCTGTGTTTACAAGAGAATTGGTCTAATTATCATGATCTCATCATGATCTAATTCCCATTGCACATATTCATATACATCACAATATATATTCATCTTGTAATATAGAGTGAGAAAATATCATTATTTATATTAACCAAAATAAATTATGCAGTGGATCACAAGTGTCATCACACACATGATTGGCTTATAAGGCACCTGTAACTAGCAATCTCCTACTTGAATTGAAGTCAATCGCCCACGTGCCTGATTCTCATCAGACCCTAGTGATGCTCAAAAACAATATGAGACAATAGCTTTGCCAGTGGATCTGCAATATTATCATCAGATGAAATTTTTTTCACTACTACATCGCTACGGGCTATGATCTCTTTGATTAAATGGAACATTCTCAGAATGTGCTTAGACTTCTGATAAGACCTAAGTTCTTTTGCTTGAGTAATTGCTCTGTTGTTGTTGTAATACAAGAGAATCGACTCCACGCTACCCGGAACAACTCCCATATCCATGATGAACTTCTTCATCCAAACTACTTCCATTATTGTTTCTATCCTAGCAATATACTTTACCTTAGTGGTCGAGTCAGCAATAGTATTTTGCTTGGAATTCTTCTAACTTACTGCTCCTCCATTCAGGGTGAACATATACCTTGAGTTTGACTTATTTTCATCAACAATGGACTGAAAACTTGAGTCTATGTAGCCTTCAATCTTAAGACTATCTCCATATACTACTAAAAGATCTTTAATCTTTCTTAAGTACTTAAGAATATACTTTACTACCTTCTAGTGTTCCTAACCTAGATCCACCTAATATCTATCTACTCGTAACACTTAGAGTATGCACTATATCATGTATGATATATAGCATACATGATAGACCCTATCGCAGAGGTATAAGGTATCATATCAATATTTGTGCTAGTCATAGATACCCTACAAACTAATCACGTAAGTGATGACATGCACTCTCTTTTGCTTATTATTTATTTGGTATTTTTCTTACTTTACATTGCCTATTACATATATTATGATGTCTATAGATCTGTGTAATGGAAATCAGATTGTAATGAGATCGTAATAATAAGACCAATTCGTTTTTAAACACAAACTCTGAATCAACCTGATCATAGGTTACTCGAGAGGGACATTGAGATAACTAGATAGACTAGTGTGCTATATACTTATCCATATGATTAAGCTGGTTGGTCTTAAAGTTGCTCATATGGGGACACTAGGGATACAATGTAGATGCTCATTAGAGAATGAATTCACTTATTAATCCACTCACGGAATGCCGGATAGTTGATAATACCTCATTGTCAAACAACGATTCCGTCATCCTAGTTGTGTATCTAATCCTTAGACTTGAGACACTAAGGATGTCCTGCATGAGTACTTTACTCTTTGATACTAGACTTGTAGGTCTAGAAGTTTCAGATCTAGCATATATGATCATTGGGAGTGGTAGCAAACCTTACGAGAGTAATTGAGTGTCGATAGAGGATCATCCGCTCTCAGTATCATGAGGAGAATATCTCAAGTATCTTTGCTCAGGCAAATCCCTAGCCAAGGTTATTGGAATTGAAAGAGAAAGAGTTCTTTAGGAAAATTCGATTAAAGCGACACTCGAGTAGAAACCGTATGGGCATGACAGCACCATATCCGGTATACAATCTTTGGGATATTAGATGGATGTGGGACTACATGTACATAGTAACTAAGGATAGATAGGTCTGAAGAATTGGATTCACTTTTATCGTCTAGGGACTACGACGTAGTGGCATAGTATGTTCGTAGTCGATGATTCAAGTGAATTATTGTGGAGATAATAATTCACTGAGCCAAAATGAGTTCTGATATGTATAACTCATAGATAGCTCGATATTGGGCCTAAAGGGTTATCCATATTTGGTAGGTGCTACGACAAGTAGAGGTTCAGATATGAGATATTCGCTAGAGCCCATATTTTATTGAATATCTAATAAGCCCATGAATTATTGGATCCTATGCATGAGATCTAATAAGAGTCTATAAGAGATTATTGGGTAGAGATCCACTAATTTAAGAAGCTTGGGTAGTTGGATAAAGATTTAATACCCAATACAACAAGATCCATTAGGGTTAAGTTAATATGAGACCTCTATAAATAAGAGGGAACAAAAGGCCCATAGGCTAGGGCCTCTCTTGGTTGCTACCTCCTATTCTCCTCTCTTTTTTAGGAGCGTCTTCATAGCTCATGCCATGTGGATCACCGCTAGAGAGGAGGAAAGTTGACCTCTTTCATCCTCTCTTATAGATCTATAAGATTTCAAGGATATACGATCTCCCTAGGTAACACATATTTCTTATACACAGTTTTTGGTTTTACAATTTTTTCACACTAATCTTTGCATAACAATGAAACCTTTTATGAAAATTTAGAATTTTTTTTTGTTCTTCCACTGCACATGTGATATATACTAGTCATAGGTACCCTATAAGCCAATCACATAAGTGACAGTAAGTATGATATGACATACACTCTTTTTGCTTATTATAATTATTTAATATTTTATCATTTTAACTTATATATTACAATTATTGTGATGTCCATGAATCTGTGCAAAGGGAATTAAATCGTAATGAGATCATGATAATAAGACCAATTTACCTTTAAAAATATATCATAAATAATCTCGATCATAGATTACTCGAGAGAGACATCGAGATAACTGGACAGACTAGTGTGCTATATACCCTTCCATATAATAGAGGTGGTTAGTCTCATAGTTACTCATGTGGGGATACTAAGGATACAGTACTTGGAGAATGAGTTCACTGATTGATCCGTTTATGAAATGTTAGATGGTTAATGATACTTGATGTCAAACAACGATTTCGTTGTTCCAGTAGTATACCTAATCCTCAGACTTGAGACACCAAGGATGTTTTGTATGAGTACTCAACTTTTTGATACTGGACTTATAGGTTTGGAAGTCCTACATCTAGCATAGCAAATCATCGGGAGTGATAGCCAACCTTACAAGAGCTATTGAGTGTTGATAAAGGATCATCTACCCTCAATATCATGAAAGAAGTAT
Organism: Musa troglodytarum; assembly: GCA_023547065.1. Classification (NCBI taxonomy): domain Eukaryota; kingdom Viridiplantae; phylum Streptophyta; class Magnoliopsida; order Zingiberales; family Musaceae; genus Musa; species Musa troglodytarum. Next base: position 18,199,549 of record CP097504.1, read on the forward strand.
CCATGTGTGCTTACTCAAACAAAATCCCTGACTAGGGTCATTTAAATTGAGAGAAAAAGAGTTCTTCGAGAGAATCCGATTAGAGCAAGACTTGAGTAGAAGCCGTATAGGCCTGACATCATAGACCATGCCAAATATACAGTCTCTGGGATATTAGATAGATGAAGGACTATAGGTACATGGTAACTTAAGATAAATAAATCCAAAAGATTGGATTCTCCTATATTGTCTTGCGACTACGGTGTAGTGGCATAGTACATCCACAATCGATGAGTCGAGTATATTATTATAGAGATAATAATTCATTGAGCCAGAAGAAGTTCTAATATGTATGACTTACAACTAGCTCAATATTGGACTTAGAGGGTTACACACATTTGGTAGGTGCTGCGATGAGTAGATGTTCGGATATGAGATATCCGTCGAAGCCCCCTATCTTATTAGATATCCAATAAGCCCCTAAATTATTGGATCCTATGGATGAGATCCAATAAGAACTAACAAGAGATTATTAGGTAGAGACCTATTAGTCTAAGAGGCTTGGATAGTTTGATGAAGATTCAATACCCAATAAAGCAGGATCCATTAGGGTTAAGTTGATATGTGACCTTTATAAATATGAGGGAACCAAAGGCCCATTGGCTATGTCTCTCTTAGCTGTCACCTCCTATTATCCTCTTCCTCTCTTCTCCTCAACCAATAGCCCCTATTTGGAGTGTGTAGATAGCAAGAAGGGTTAGCCCCTTCTTGATTACGTGATACGCATGAAGAGGAGATTGGTGCAGTGATTTGAAAAGCATTTTCACAGCCTCTAATGTGTGGATTATCGCTAGAGAGGAGAATAGTAGACCTCATTCATCCTCTCTCATAGATTTATAAGAATTCAGAGATATACAGTCTCTCTAGGTAACAAAATTCATGTGTAGTTTTTTTGGTTTCGCGGGTTTTTACATGTTAATCTTTACACGACAATAAGAAATCTTTTTTCTATGAGAAATCTATGATTTTTATTTATGTTCTTTAATTATACATGTGATATCATTTTAGATTTTCCAACAGTAGTATTAGAGCCAGGTTGCGATTTTGGGACTTATGACATCAATTCGGTTAAGTCATTATCATCATTACAAGATGAGTTTGATTCGATAATATGCCCTCGAGAGACTCGACCAAGTATATTATATCCTTCAGGTCACTGATGACATATCTATGTCATAGGCAAGATATTGAATCATGATATAGGTGAGTCTCGAGATTACTGGATCATATAGATGAGATCCAATAAGAGCCTATGAGAGATTATTAGGTAAAGACCCACTAATCTAAGAGGCTTGAGTAGTTGGGTGGAGATCCAGTACCTAATAGGGCAGGATCCATTAGGGTTAAGTTGATAGGAGGGCGGGCCTCTATACATAAGAGGGAACCAAAGGTCCATAGGCTAGAGCTCTCGTGGCTACTACCTCATATTCTCCTCTCCTTTTGAGGAGCGTCTTCGTAGCCCCTACCATATGGATCACCACTAGAGAGGAGGACATTTGACCTCCTTCATTATCTCCCACAGATCTATAGGAATCCAAAGATATACGATCTCCATAGGTAACAACTTTCTTATATACATAATTTTTGGTTTTACCATTTTATGTACTAATCTTTCACATGACGATGAAACATTTTTATGAAAATATGAAAATTTTATTTTGTATTCTTCCACTATATATGCAATGTTATCCTAGATTTCTCAATAATAATATCAGAGCCAGGTTATTCATGCAAAGATTATATTTTAAATCGTGAGTGTTATGTTTTAGAAAGACTTTTGATGTTAAAATTATTGATGAAAAAGATAAAAAGGCAGCAACTGTTACTGTCCTTGTAGATTGGCCAAAGACTACTTACATGTGATGTGATTGAAACATGTATTCTTGATATACCTTTTGTTGTGCTCTTCTACTAATGAAATGAATACTCATGTGTCTTTATGTACGGTTATATTCCCCTTCATAACTTTGATTACATGTACAACTATCTAATGGGAACAAATATCAGTTTCTTTGACAAGGAAGACCCTCGTCTGCATTGGCCAAAGAACCCATCATGTTATTCCATTGAAAGCATTATTTGTTAATATGATAATTAGTATTATCTGATTTAATGGCCCTTCTCATGTGTTGGGAAACACTATTGTAATAAAATATATATTTTTTCTTTTTTTTATTAAAATACCAACTTGTTAGGAAAAACTATTATAGTAAAATAATTCTTTTCCCTCTTTATGCATCAAAATGAGTTACTCATCAAAATATTAATTTGTTATCAAAAGCAAATATTAATCAAAGCAGTATAAATTATAAAACAATGAATCAATCACAAAGTTAGACACCAAATTTTTTATGTGGAAAACCTAGTGCGAAAAAATCACGAGACCATAGTCCACTTCAAATCTCTACTATTATCAATAATGATAATAAGTTTACAATAGGTCTTCTTCAAATAACTAGAGAATCACAATAATATCATGAATACAGATCTTGGCTCAATAATAATATATCATCCTCACCATAGATGAATTTCATGAGAAGAAAAGTTTAGGTCTCACGAAGTAGGTATAGCAGAAAAATACCTCAAAGAAGACAAACTATAGATCAGTACTGTTAGAATTGTAAAGCTTATTATGAGGATTCTCCACATAAAATTTGAGTGAAAACCAATAAAGTTTTGCCACTTGATCGTTTGGCAAAAACCTCAAAACCTGATTTTTCTCTCTCCTCTCTTTCTTTGTTCTCTATCGCTACTATTTCTGTTCACATGCACTTGTTCGCATGCACCTATTCGCGCACCCTTTACTGGGCATGTCTCCACTTCCCTTTTTCTATTCTCTTTTATTTTAATAAATTATATTTAGGCTAGATCCAAGCCCACTTATGGGTTGGACCCAACAATTCTCCCCCTCCAGCTTATATGGTGAGCTATACTAAATCTGCTCTTTGCTTATATGCTTCAAGCTTCTCCTTAGGTAAAGACTTTGTTAACATATCTGATACATTCTCATTGGTATGTAACTTTTCCAATTATAATTCTTTCATCTCAAGCATATCACGAATCCAGTAATATCTTACGTCAATATGCTTATATCTAGAATGATATGTTGAATTCTTGGAAAGGTGAATGACACTTTGATTATCATAATAAATAGTATTTCCTTCCTGTTTCAAACCTAATTCCTATAAAAACTTTTTTATCCACAAAGCTTCATTTCAAGATTCAGTAATTATTATGTATTTTATTTTTGTAGTTGATAGAACAATACAATTCTATAACTTAGACTACCAAGAGATTACTCCATCTACAAATGTCATCAAGAATCCTGAAGTGGACTTCCTAGAATCAGTATCACTTACTGCATCTATGTACCCTTCTAGCATAAGTTTATTATTATCAAAACATAAACATAACATGGAAATACATATTAGATATCTTAATATTCATTTCACTGTTACCTAATGTTCCTTACCAAGATTATGTTGAATCTCAGATTTTAATGATGAAACCAATATATTATGATTAATGATCTAATTATGTTTTAAGTGATGTAGGTCTACTTTCGATCAGAATTAGATAATTGAAGTAGGAAGAATCGATATTACATTAGAGGAAAAATATGTCAAAAGATTGGACGTCGATCGGAGAATTGATCGATGTATCGGTAGAAGGCTTCAGACAATAGATCGGACATCAAGCCAAGAAGAGTAGAGTTGTGCCAAGAAGATTGGAGTTGCAAAGGACAACTGCTAATTAGGCAACAGGCCGCAAGAGACGACGATGCGCTAAAGAATTGGACGAAGCGCCGATGGACCAATGACATGCCGGTCATTAAATTTGATTCGCTTTGTAATAATTATCTAGATCGAAGTATGATTAGGTCTAATTGAGTTGAAATTGGGCCAATTGGGCTCGTACCTGGACTAGTTTGGGCCAGACTCATGGCCCAAATAGTGTTGCTGAACCCTATCTGGCGGTGGCACCGCTAGACTGGGGCGGTGGAACTGCTCAGGATTCAGTCACTCAAGTGGACTGGGTGATGGTACTGCTTGGGACCAATAGCCAAGACTCTGTCTAGCGATGGTACCGCCAGACTAGGTGATGGTACCATCTAGTGTCAGACAGTCTGGGTGGTAATACAGCAAGTTTAGGGTGGTGGTACTGCCCAATGTTAGTGTGCTGAGCGGTGGTACCGCTAACACCATGAAAACTATGGTGATTTAAATTTAGGCTTCAAATTTGAATCCATTTGGGGTTTATAAATGCCTTGGCTATTCTTGCTTGGGATAGTAAGAATTAAGCAAGAAAACTAAGGGAAAACTCTATGATTCTTAGTGTATAAATCCCTCCACCGAAATCTTAAAAGTAGTTCCAAAGAGAGGTGGTTGAGGGAAGACTTATAAAAAAAAGAGTTTTGTAAGGGGAGTTAGTCTCCGCCCATTAAAGAAAGACTAATAGTAAAAGCCGGTGGCCTCAAACAAAGGAGAAATCGGGAGTGGACATAGGTCGGATGACCGAACTGCTATAAAAATCTAGTTTAAATTTACTTCTTCTCTACATCATTCACTTGCAAACACTTTCAAGTTTGAAGTGTTTCCGATACGGCTTTCATTGAAACAATTCTTTTCATATGAAATGATTTTTCGAAATCACCAAATTTGATGTAATCTTTATCGCTACACTAATTCACCCCCCCCCCTCTTAGTACCAAACTAATCCTAACAGTTGGTATCAGAGCCCAATATTTCTCATTCAGATTAACATCTAAGAGAAATGGCTCTTTTCGGATTTCAAGAGGGCTTTTCTATCATTCGTCCTCCCATGTTCAATGGAACGGGCTATACTTGTTGAAAAACTCGAATGAGAGTTTTCTTGCTTTCTTTGAATTTGAATTTATGGAACATTGCTAAAAATAATTTTTAAACACCCTCTAAACCCATGAATGAATGGAATAACATTAAGAAAAAAATTATTTTCATTAAATGTAAAGGCTATGAATGTCTTGTTTTGTGCCTTGGATAAAAACGAGTGTAATCGAATTTCTACTTTTGAAATAGCTTTTGACATTTAGCACACTCTTGAAGTCATACACAAAGGCACTAGTAGAGTCAAAGACTCGAAGATAAATATTTTAATATACGATTTTGAACTTTTTCGAATGGCACCAAGCAAAACTATTGGTGACATGTATACCCGTCTTTACGAATGTCATCAATAGTTTGAAAAGTCTTGGTAAATATTTTTCAACTTTTAAACTTGTAAACAAGATTCTAAGATCATTTTCAAAAAGGTGAGATCCAAAAGTAATCGCTATACAAGAGACTAAAGATTTAAATAATTTTTTATTGAAAGAACTCATCGGGTCTTCGATGACCTATGAAATGACCTTTGTTGAACTTGACGAACATGAGAACCACCGTCCAAAAAATAGAAAGGTAATTACACTTAGAACGAAAAAAAACCACTTGAGTGATAACTCAAGTGATGATGATGAGAACCTTGAACTTTTGATGATAAAGTTTAAAAAATTTATAAAACAAGAATTAAAGAACAAAAATAAATTTAAAAAGAAGAACAGGCCAAAGAAGAATAATGCACTCAAGGATGAATCAAGTAACGAAGTGACGAATTGTGCTTTAACAACAAGGTAAGTAACTCACCTGAAATGTTTTTACATTATTATGAAATTACTTGATCTTTTCATGAGTTGCTTGATTTAGTTTATAGGAAATAATTTTTTTTTGAAAAAAAATATTATGCTTTTCTTTCTAGTATTTTTTAAAATTAAAAATATGAATGATAATTGCATAACGCTTGTACACCTAACAAGATTAAATCCATGTATTTGTATCTTGATGATTTTGGTTTTGACATAATGCTTAGTTTTCGTATGAAAAATTTGAACATACCTATGTAAGATCAAATTGCATGAATTGAAACACATAAAAAGAGGAATGTTTTTGTAAAAATTCTCTATCTTTAAAGTTTTGACGAATTTTTCAAATTAAATGAGTCATCTTGAAAGTGATTTATCAAATTGAATGAGTTAAAAATGATGAATATTTTGACAATAAATGCTTGTATCATGCTTGATGATTTTATATTTTAAATCTATGCATGATGAGTGAATCTTATGTTTTGGACTAATGTGTTATATATGTTTTTGATCTTAATCATTTTTATGATGAAATTTTTTTAAGACGACGTGTTTTTGGCCTTGATGATCTTTATGAGAAGTTTGCCTTTCGCTCTTGAACATTGACACTTATTTTTATTTAGCATTAAAGGCAAAGGCATTTGTATAAGAAGAAATCACATAAATAGAAATACATAAAAACGAAGTACTTTTTCTATCCCCATCTTATCGATTTTTTAATAAATCTATTTATGTTATTTCATGAATCTCGTAAATCTCTATGAAAGTAATTTTGATGATGAGGTTGGAGTTGACGAATTGATTTGAATGAGATTTTTTTAAAACTAGAATCATGTAAGAAGGAAAACATCTTGTTATAACTAACAACGATGAAAGAAAGAATATTAGAATTAAAATAATGTTGATGATGCTTTATGAAATCATGCTTGATAATTTTGATGATTTAATGAAAATATTTGTATCATGATTGATTTTATGATTTGAAATCTTGTATTTTGGATTAATGTGTCTTAATGATTTTTATGATGAAACTTATGAATCGGACTTAACCATTGATACATGTTTTTATTTGATTTCGCATAAAAAGATAAATGCATGCTTATACAAAATGAATCACTTAAAAAGAAAATGTATTTTCTATCTTATCGAGATTAAAGAGTTCATTTATGATATTTTATGAATCTTGTGAATCTCTAGAAAGTGATTTTGATGATTTGATGATTTGAATGAGTTTTATGAATCATGATGATTTGAGATTTCTTATGTATAAATCAAATTGTCATATGATTCTTTTACAAATGAGATGATATATTCAAATAAATTATTTATCAGCATTTACGATTGTGATATATTTTACATGAAGTATCTTTCTTGATTCTCATAAGATTAACTCCTTTTTTAGAATATTTATCTAATCATGAACTTGATATCTCGATATTTGATTCTTGAAATTTTTTGAATTTTGATATATATATATATATATGCATGAATCAAGTTCTCAAAGGTTTCATTTTGTTATAAATAAAATTTTATTGAAATCATGATCTTGATAATTATAACTTGAAATTCTTTTCAAATCAAGATCGTATACCATAATTATTTCGTTTATCAAAAGAAAATTTTCCAAATGAAATATGACTTGTCTCTTAATTTTTTACAACTATATACTTGATTTTTTTTTATGAAGTCATGATCTTGATATTTGATGCTTGAAATTTTTTATGAATTGTGATCTTGATGAATGAGATGCCTTATGCTTGAATCGAGAGCTTTTCTCATATGTTTCTACTTCTCATTTACTAAAATGGAGAACTTTCTAAATGTATCATGAATTTTTCAGAATCATAACTTAAATTTCTTATGATTCACGATGAATTTAGAGATATTATGCATAAATCAAGATCTCTTCTTTGTTTTCCTAAGAATTTTTGCTATTTACAAAAGAAGAGACATATCAAAATGAATCATGATTTAATTTCTCTTAATCATTGATATTGATATCTTTTATATCATAATTCTTTTCCATTGATTGCATACTTTTTGTCATGATTTGTAAATTGATGTAAAATTTTTGTAATGTTGTATTCTTCACTTTCTTTTGACAATGACAAAGGGGGAGCAAGAATTGCTAGTTTGACATATCGCAAAGAAAACAAATTGGTAACCTACAAAAGAAGAAGAAAACTTGCTAGCAACATTGAAAAGCAAAAAAGTTGCTATCTCAAGAGAGGCAAAAATTTTGGTCAACTTCACTTTTTCAAAAATTGTTAAGCTTGTTAGACAAAACTTACTAGCTTGTAAAGAAGAAAGAACTTGCCATCTTAAAACATCTCTAAGAAGTGCAATCTTACCTATCTTAAGAAGAAAAAGTACAAACTTCACATCTCAAGTAGCAAGTAAAAAATTGCTATGCTTACACGAACTTAAAACTTACTATGATTGAATGTTATAAAGTGATAAATTGCTAGTATATTATAAAAATTTGCATATCCTTAAAACTAACTAGATCTAACTTCTCCTTTTTGTTGATGACAAAGGGGGAGAAGTATATTGATGATATCATGCATTGTATTATGTATTGAACTCTTTGATTTTGTATGATTTTTTTGATAACATATTGCTTGAATTTTTTAAAATCCAAAGATTTTATCAATATGATATATTGATAGGGAGAGTTTGTTTAAACTCCAGGAGTTTGTCTAAACTTCGTCATCAATTAGTTGTCATCATCAAAAAGGGGGAGATTATTGAATCTCGGATTTTGATGATAAAACCAATTGATTATGATTAATGATCTAACTACGTTTGAGTGACGCAAGTCTACTTTCGATCAGGATTAGATAATTGAAGCAGAAAGAATCGATGTTGCGCTGGAGGAAATACATGTCAAAAGATTAGACATCGACCGAAGGATTGATCGACGTATCGGTAGAAGACTTTGAACAACGAATCGGGCATCGAGCCAAAAAAAGTGGAGTTGCACCAAGAAGATCAGAGTTACAGAGAACAATTGCCAATTGGGCAACAGGCCACAAGAGAGGACGATATACCGAAAAATCGAATGAAGCGCCGATGGACCAATGACATATCGGGCAACAAATTTGATTCACTTTGTAATAATTGTCTAGATCGAAGTAGGATTAGGTCTAATTGGGTTAGAATTGGGTCAACTCAGTTAGGGGCCAATTAGGCTCATACCTGGACTGGTTTGGGCCGGACTCATGGCTAAAATAGTGTTGCTGAATCCTGTTTGGCGGTGGCACCACCAAACTAAGGCGGTGGAACCACCCAAGGTTCAGTCTCCCAAGTGGTCTGAGTGATGGCATCACTTAGATTGGGTGGTGGCACGACTAGGTTAGGGCGGTGGAACCACCTAGGGTTCAATCTCCCAAGTGGTCTAAGCGATGGTATCGCCTAAACTGGGCAGTGGCTGAGACCCTGTCTAGTGGTGGTACCACCAGATTGGGTGATGATACCACCTAGTGTTTGACAGTCTGGGCGGTGGTACCACCCAGTGTCAGAGTGTTAGGCAGTGGTATCGCCAACACCCTGAAAACTGAGGTGATATAAATTTGGGCTTCAAATTTGAATCCACTTGGGGTCTATAAATATCCTAGCTATTCTTGCTTGGGATAGCAAGAATTGAGCAAGAAAACTAAGGGAAAACACTGTGATTCTTAGTGTGAAAATCCCTCCACCGAAATATTAAAAATAGTTCCAAAGAGAGGTAATTAAGGGAAGACTTGTAAAAGAAAGAGTTTATGAGGGGAGTTGTCTTCGCCCATTGAAAGAAGATTGATAGTGAAAGCCGATGGCCTCAACGAAGGAGAAATTAGGAGTGGACGTAGGTCAGATGACTAAACCACTATAAAAATTTGATTTGTATTTACTTCTTATTATTTATTTTTGCTGCAAACCTTTCATTTTACTTTTTCACTGGCCTAATTCTTCTCTATATCATTTATTTGCAAATGCTTTCAAGTTTAAAGCATTTTCGATATGACTTTCAGCGAAATGATTCTTTTCATACAAAATAATTTTCCAAAATTATCAAATTTAATATAATCTTTACCGCTACACTAATTCACCCCCCTCCCCCTCTTAGTGTCGAACTGATACTAATAGATTAAAGAAAAATTGACTAACAACTTCAATTGCATGAGCTATATCTAGCCTAGTACAAACCATAGCATACATTAAACTACCTACCACAGATAAGTAAGACACTATGAATATTTTTTTTCTTTTTCTTTATCAGTTGTAGGACATTGTTTCGAACTAAACTTGAAATAACTTACAAGTGGAGAACAAACTGCTTTGGCTTTACTTATATTGAATCTTTTAAGAACCTTTTCAATGTTGGTCTCTTGAGATAACCAAATCTTCTCATTCTTCCTATCACAAAGAATCTTTATGCAAAGTATTTATTTTACCGATCCCAAGTTTTTTTATAGTAAAAGACTTACTTAACTCTCTTTTAAGTTTTTTAATTTTACTAGCATCATGGCCAACAATCAACATATTATCAACATATAGTAAGAGAATAATGAAATTATTATCTAAAAACTTCTTTGTAAACAAATAATGATCAGATATGGTTCTATTATACCCTTGGCTCATTATAAAGGAATCAAACTTCTTGTACCATTATTTGAATACTTGTTTGAGTCCATATAAGTTTTTCTTAAGCTTACACACTAGACTTTCTTTTTCTTTGATTTTGAAATCTTCCAATTGCTCCATGTAAATTTCTTCTTCTAAGTTATCATGAAAAGAAATATAATTTTCACTTGCTAAACTTCTAAGTTTAAGCGAGCAGCTAAACCAAGAATAATTCAGATAGAGGACATTTTCACTCTAAGAGAAAATATTTTTTTAAAGTCAAAACCATTCTTTTGATTAAATCCTTTAACAACTAGTAGTGCCTTGTATCTTTATTGTGAGCTATTATTTTCAGTCTTTAATTTATAAACTCATTTATCCTTGAGGGCTTTCTTCTCTTTAGGCAACTTTACCAAGTCATAGATGCAGTTCTCAAGAAAGGATTTTATCTCTTCTTGCATGGCTTTAACCCACTTATTCTTGTGCTCATGTAGAATATCTTCTTAGTAAGTTTCTAGCTTTCCCCCGTTAGTAAGTATAACATACTCATGTGGAAGATATCTTATAAATAGTTGTCACTCTCTTATGGATCTTCTTAATGGAATCTCAACTTGTGGTGGAGGTGCTTTTTTAAATTGTTCAATTAGTTCAACATATCAATAGTAGGAGCATCATCATTAACATTCTCATCACAATCTTTTTGTTCATCTCCCCCATGATCATCATAAACTATAGGTGAATAAATTAGACTTAAACTCTAAAGAATATAAATAAAGGTTTTTGGCTTCTCAACATTATCACCATCATCAAATAATTGATCTTCAAGAAACACAACATCACTGTTTCTAATAATCTTTTTGTTCATTGGATCCCATAATTTGTATCCAAACTCTTCATAACTATACTCCAAAAAAATATATGCTTTTGCCTTATTATCAAGCTTGGACCTCTCATCTTTGGGAATATGAACAAATGCTTTGCACCAACTCTCAAGTGATCATAAGATACATCTTTCTCTTTTCATATTCTCTCTAGAATATCAGTTTTTAGAGGAACTGATGGAGAAAGGTTTATCAAGTCAACTGTAGTTCTCATAGCCTCTCCCAAAATGACTTAGGTAACTTGGCATGGGAAAGCATACATCTAATCTTTTCTTTAATAGTTCTGTTCATTCTTTCTGTCATACCATTTTGTTGAGGAGTTTTAGAAACTATTTTCTTAAGCCTAATATCATATAACTTATAATAATTCTCAAAAGGACCCATGTACTCACCACTATTATTTACTCGAACACACTTTAGCTTTCTTCTAGTTTCTTTTTCAACACTAGCATGAAACTCCTCGAAAACATCTAATACATGGTCTTTAGATTTCAAAGCAAAAGCTCAAACTTTTCTAGAGTAGTCATCAATGAAAGTAACAAAATAAAGAGCACCTCCAAGAGTTCTAGTTTGCCTAGTACGGACATTAGTATGAACTAAATCAATAATATTTGATTTTCTAGATGACAGATATGTATGAAAGGTAACTCTATGTGTTTTTCCAACTAAGCAATGATTATAAAATTTAAGAGATGTACCTTACAACTCTAGTAAGAACTACTTTTTAGTAAAAGTTTGAAGTTCTTTCTCACTGATATGACTAGGACTCTTATGCCAAAGATCTATGCTTTCACCCTTTTGAATTGCATTAATCTCTCTTTTGTATAGCTTAGCTTCTATAATATAGAAAAAGTTTAATTTCTTTCCTCTCGCCACAACTAAAGAACCTTTAGTAAGTTTTCTTTTGCTTTCACCTCATCATCAAGTCTGTCTATAGATATCAAGTTAAGACGAATATCTAGAATATATCTAATATTTTTTAGTATCAAGTTGCTCCCAATACTAATCTCCAAATAAATTTCTCCAATACACATAATCTTAGATATACCATTGTTTCCTATTTTGACATTGTCAAAATCATCAACAGTGTAAGATCTAAAGAAATCACTATGAGAAGTAATATAGAATAAAGCACCAGAGTCAATTACCTAGTTACTATTATGAGTTGCAAGACTGACACATCTGTCATCACAAAAAATAATGATATCACTTTCAATAGCAACTATATTGGTCTCTTTCTCATTTTTCTTCCTTTCATTCTATTCTCACTTCTAAAACCTACACTCTTTCTTCATGTGACCTGACTTATTATAGTGAAAATATTTAATATATCTTTTCGATTTGAATCTTCTTCTATAACCATGCGGATTTCTATTATGACTTCTTTCACATCTTTCTTATTTTTCAAAAACAAGTGCACCATAAGAATATTCTTCTTGTTCTTTCCTTCTAGCATTTTCATTTAACAAATTATTTTTAACTATGTCTATGGTCAGAGTCCCCTCTGGCGTGGAGCTATAAATTATCACCACATACATTCTCTAACTTTCCGATAAAGAGCTGAAAAGTAATAATCATTGTATTTCATCATCTATATTCATTTTTATAGTAACTAGTTTATTTGCAAGACTTTGAAACAGGCTTATGTGCTCAACAATATTTTTATTATCTTTATATTTTAAATTGGCAAACCTTTTGATGAGAGAAATTATATTTTTCATTATCTTTTTTACAAACAGATTTTCTAACCTTCGCCAAACATCAGCTTTAGTTTCATTAAAAATATACTTATGTAAATTTATATTCATTCATCTTCTAATTTAGGTAATAGCTTTTCTATGTTGAACCTTTCATTCCTCATCTTCCATAGTAGAAGATTTTTCTTTAATTTTGATGGACTAATACAAATCTTTACAATAGAGCAAATCTTCCATCATATGTCTCTAAGTAGAATAATTTGATAAGTTCAATTTAATTATACCGTTTGACTCTTCCATTTCAATCACATAAGAAAAAAGGTCGCCAAACAATTTGGCTCTGATACCACTTGTTAAGAAAAACTATTATAGTGAAATAATTCTTTTATCTCTTTGTGTATCAAAATACCAACTTGCTGGAAAAAACTATTATAACGGGATAATTTTTTCTCTTTTTATATATTAAAATAAGTTTTTCATCAAAATATCAACTTGTTACCAAAAATAAATATTAACTAAAGTAGCATAAACAGTAAAACAATGAATCAATCACAAAATGAGACATCGAATTTTATATATGAAAAAAATGATGAGACGATAGTCTACTTCAAATCTCCACTATCATTAATAATAATAATAAATTTATAATAATTTTTTTCAGAATAATTAAAGAATTATAATAATATTAAGAACACAGATCTTAGTTTAATAATAATATATTATTCTCACCATAAATAAATTTCATTATAAGAAAAATTTAGGCATATAAAAGCACCGCACAAAAGACAAACTGATCGGCTGAGAGATTTTTTTTTCTCTTTACTCTCTTTCTCATTCTCTGTTCTCTATCGCCACTATTTCTGTTCGGACGCACCTTTCGCACACCTCTCATTACACACGTCTCCACTTCCCTTTTTCTTTTTTTTTAATAAATGATATTTGAAATGGACTCCAGCCCACCTATACGCTGGACCCAACACCATGTCCTGTGTGTGCACAGGACTGGCCTTTTCTATAGTCGTATGAACTGCTTTTTCTGACATCTGACTGTTACAACACTAATTTACAGTTTTATTTTTAAATTGTTTGAGACTGTTACAGCTTTTGTGATCCTGTGCACATGGTAGTGCCAGATATACTGAGCATATGTTGCCCGAGATTGAAGGGAAGGATTTTAGGGAGGATTCACAGGTAAACTTACTTTTTCTTATTTTTCAGTATTGAGTTTACTTAATACAACTGAACTACCCATGAGATGCAAGCAAGAACGGATTGATCTAGACTCAGCAAATAAGGACGAGGAGAAAGTAGAAAATTTTACACATGTTATTCAAATATTTTTTAAGAACAGAATGACTGCTATAGTCCAATTCAGTTGGATCCAAAAATGTGCAGGTACATAGCAAGGAAATTGGACATGAACTTCAACCATTTCATTTCCCCTATTTCCCATTCCCTCATCCATCTAATCGACACACTTTCACCGATGACTTACAGTGATTCCTTAGCTCATGTTGGTTTAGTTGATACATGCCTTAGTTTTGGGCATATTGTAATATATTTGCAGACTACAGAATCTTCTACTCCAACTCTACTATAAAACTTAGACTCATCAGGTTTTTGTTTACGAGGGACGGACTTGACACCAATTGTTGATAGCCATGGAGTGGATAGAGAAGAAGGCTAAAACACACAAACAATTCTCATTTACTGGCTTTGAGGTACTTTTAGCACCGGCACGGAGGAGAACTTGGTGGCATAGGTCAAAGAAACTATAAGCTAACAATATAATATGAAATTAGCATAGTCAGACGGACTTGGCTATGAAAGGTAGTGGGCTAGGCAGAGTGGAGACTCCCTTTGATAAACTATCTGATTTGAAAGCTTTTACCGAATAGAAGGATGTTTAAAGCTAAACACTAAACTGCTCTCTGTTCAGCTGAAGATGTTACCTGCTGGTGGTGGAGATTGGATGAGAGGGGATGAGTGTGTTTGAAAGGCTATAAATCGATTGACAAGTTCAATCCTATCTTGATTTCAAGTGGCAATGCATCATAGACCGATATATATATTGTCTGCTAACACTGGAGGTTGAACTTCAGACAAATGGCATGTTGACAAAGTGAAAGATGTCAGTCTTTGCTGGCACTAAACAACTTTGCGATGATCAATATTGCTGAGAAGTTAGAGGCTGAAGAATTTGGGACTTACGATCTTTTTTTTCATGATAATTGCTTCTTCATGGTCTTCTTGTCCATCCCTTGGTCTTTTTCTAATGAAATCCCTTCATCATCATCTTTGTTTAGTATAATGCCCCTTTTTCTTTTTCTTCTTTTGCAGCTCAGTATTTTGAATCAAAATCTTAAATCTAAAGCAACAAATTGGAAATCAAGTGTCATGATGATGGTTTGAGAACCAGCTGACTTGCTATAACCAACCTGTTAAAAGGTTAGTGGAGAAATTGAAATGGTTCTTGGTAGTTTATAAGCAAGCGGGTTCGTGTGGCCTAATTCTCTATGCTTTCTTTGGGCAAATTCCCTTAGTGGACCAACCAGTCTTTTGTGGTCTGATAGACTGTTTGCCAGGATAGAGAATCCCAGTAAGACCTGAGAAGTGGAGCTCACTTACATTATTTATCTTATTGACTCTATTCATAGGCCTAAACTCTAACCCTTTGCTGCCACCTCAATTGTTAATAGGTTTCTATATAGGCAAAGAGATGCATTAGCCTGTCAAATTCCATTTCAATGAGCATATGTTGAGAGTAGGAGCAATTATTAGCAGTTTCATGCATTTCTAACTGTTAAAGTCGTTGTTGTCTTCTTTAAAGGATATAAAACAGCATCTGCATTTTCATGTTGTAGCATTACTGTTGTGAAGATGTCCTTTTCTTGGAGCAAATGTATGCACACTTTAACTTTACCTTTTAAAAGACAAGCCTTTTCTTTAAAAGAAGTAAAGATATATTATATTTATTTAGAAAGATATTTCTGTTGTCTTTTGACATGTTGAGTCATGCAAATGGCAGTGGTTCTCAATAAAGCGCCAGCATGCTTTGATAGTTAGCAGTGTCTAAGAGAAGATGAAATATAAATATAAATATATATATATATATATATGTATATATATCTATATACATATATACATGTATACATAAAGCATAATTGAACTAGACAATTTGAGATTGCAGTATAGTTTTATACAAAAAAAGTGCTTTGGTTCAAGTAACTTGTATTAGCTTTTTATCAATTCTGATTGTAATTTTGCATGACAAAATATTTTGTTTTTTTTTATTCATTTCTGCATCTCTTTGAAGATCTTGCACTTCAATGATGGAATCTTCCAACCACAATCCAATGATGAAAGAGAAAGGAATTTTTTACTTGATTTATCTTTTCCCACTATGATCAGTACATAGCTGGCTGCGCTAGTGTCTAGGTCTTGTAAGAACCTATGGCATGTACCATGTTGTGTGTTCTCGTTAGAAATGGGAGCTTGGGCTTTACGTGAGTTTTGGTCATGAAAGTATATCCATTTGTGCATGTATTTACTATGTACAGTGTCAATAATAATTTTGCAACTTTGGTAGCTGCAGGCCTTACATAACTTTTTTTGTTTGAGCAGTAATTGCCAGGGTCTTCTTTTGTTTATGTATTTGTCTAGTTTATATTGATGCAATTGCAGTCTTGGAATCATGATAACTTTATTCTAATGCACATGAATAACTGGCTCACATGTCATTCTGCTTTTTCTTCATAACCTGATTTAGAAAAATAAAATGGAGAATAGTCTCATGAAAATGTGCTTACAGTTTTACACATTCTTATCTTGACAGCCAGGCTTTGATGGACGTAAGTGTTATGCCGATGAACACTATCTGCCGACTCTATTCACTGTCAGCACATGTGATCACTTGTCTTGTCAGCTTGCAAAGTTATAACGTATCTGGTAATTTAATTAGTGGTTTCCAAGGTTTTGATGTCTCTGATTCCTGCAGATGATTGACCCTATTGGCATTGCAAACTGGTCGGTGACACGTGGATTGGCCTGAAGGAAAGTGGCATCCAAAATCATACCGTGCTGCAGAAGTGACGTATGAAGAATATAACTGTATGGTTTCTCCCCTTTATTCTTTAAATATTGTGTTAATCACAGATGTTGTGGTTATTCTGTTATTAGTCTAAGGCAGTCTGTTGATGAGAACGTAATATACTAAAATCAGTGATTGAAAAAACATTAGAGGTCAAAATGTGCTAAGGTCTCAAAATGTCAGAAGCTCTCGTCTGTGCGAAACGATGCATTCTAAAATATTAAAATATATAGTTTAATTAAAATATAATATTAAATTAAAAAAATACTATTAATAGTATATCACTTAAGTCGGAAGAGGAGAAAAAAATTCTCTAAAATATTAAAATATAAAAAATATAATATAATATTAAAATTTAAATATGATATTAAATTAAAATTATACTATTAACAATATATTATAGAAGGGGGCGGAAAAAAAATTCACAGTATCAAAGGGAGATAGCAACAGCACTGCAAATAATAACAACAATAGTAAGAGAAACTACGAACAATAACAATGATAGTGATAAAAGCTGCGAACAGCAACAACGACAACGGTGTGTGACCATTAGATTAAAAGCCCAATGCTCTATCAACTGAGCTATACACCCTAAAAAAAATGTCAATAAGGATTTTAGCCAAAAAAAAAAGAGAGCCTCTCTTCTTCTCATCATATTAAAGCGCGGTTATGAGACGAAAAACAATGACGACAACAACGAAAGCCATGGACAATAGCAGTGGAAGCTCCAGAGAGCATCCGTCGATGGTAGAGGACTCTACGATCCTCTCTCTCGATAATGAAAGGATACGATAGTAAAAGAAAACTACAGTGACCATTAGACTCATCTATCGACAACAGAGGAATGCTTGGTCCGTTGCATTTGCAACAAAGGTAGTAGCACAAAGCATCAATGGCGGAGGTAGAAACAACGCTAGGGTTCCTTGAGGTCGTGTGGGCATGAAGCATGGTTTTGAGATAAAAAAACTACGAACCAAACCAACCTTAAACCGATTTGGTTTATCTAATAGAATTGGGTGCTTGCCCAAAGTGCCCAATGCTTGCATTCAGGTGAGCACCTAAGCAGTGCCTCATTGAAGTACATCGACTAATGCACACATGAGATGTTCAGGCCTTGTCTCGTCTTACCTGAGCACTTTGGTGAGCACCCAAGTATCTATTTAAATCACTAACTAAAATCTTAAACTTACGTATTTTATTTTTCTTTTTCTTACTTAATGTAGTCTGTGACTTATATATAATTTTAACTTAGAAAGATATGAAGAAATGCAGCTTAATCCTTGCATATTAACAATGTTCTAGATAATTTTTAATTCAGAGAAACGTCATGTGCCAGACGATCTTAGTCACAGCATATCATCAAATTACTGTCTCATAAAGGCTTCCTAGAACTTTGTTCCACTGGATTAAGGGGTATAATGAACATATAACACCTGACATCTTATCTATCCATAAGTTTTTTTTTTTCGATTTATTGAACAGCTATGGCTCCGTTTAAATGAATTAGAGTCATTTGCATTGAGCCATTGGCAAGTGATTTCTCTTCAAAGTAAACTATTGTCAATATTCCAACCAAACGGATCTTCTGCACATTGCCTAAAAGCCAGCCATGTTCTTTGTCCTTTTGATGTGAGATATTTCTCTTTCTGTAATTTATAACCAGATTTGTCTGATAGATATACAAGACAAATTAAAAGAAAAAAGTTAGCCAATAATTGATCGCATGAAGTGCTCATGTTAAGTATGTTAGATAATGTGATCTTATTTAATTGGATAAGATATATTAAAGATATGATTGAATTCTGATTATGATTATTGACTAATAAAAAGGAAGTTCAATTAAAGTGAGATTCTTTAGGAGATGCTCTTGATGGGAGAAAATCTTTTAATATCTTATCTTAGACCATCTGCTCTCGTCTATAAATAGACAGGACCCCAGGGGACTTAAGATATGAGAAGCAACACAGAAGCATCTAAGAGTTGCGTAAAGAATAGCAACACAGATGCATCTAGGATTTGCATAAAAGAAAATATTTCACAGACATAGATTGAGAGATTACAGTCTCCCTCTCAATCTCCCTGAGCCATCAATTACAGTGGTCCTGTGAAAGGATAGGAAGAAAGGAGAAAGTGTCTAGTTCTCCTTACAGATTGGCGAAGGCGTTGGATCTAAGGAAGGTATTCAGATCTTTCCTCCTTTCTTTGCGGATGACATCAAAGGTACACATCGTAAAAATAGATCTATTGTTCTTTGATTTCGATCCTAGCATTAAAGTTTTTCCGCATTACAGAAGCATGATTAAAGATTTTTATGCTTACAATTGGTATCAGAGCCTAGGTTCTTAAAATCAAAACTTTAGATCTATTATTTTTTTATTTACGATGTTTGATCTGTATTCTGCCAAATCTGTATTCCTATCGATTTTGGTTTATTATCGTGGTTTATTGTCTGCTTGTCAGCGATATTAAGGAAACAACGATGATCTGCCGACCTTGCTGCGTATGGCCGTAAGGGCCATCGATCAGACGCAGAGTAGCCTCAAGGCGGCAATGGCGCCAGAACCGCCACGGTCGCTAGCTGGCAAGACGCGACAGAGGAAGAAAGGGCTTTTGGAAAAATTTATAGTTTTGCCCTTGAGTTAGGGTTTTGCCAAATTACAATTTTGCCCTTTTGTATTTTATTAATACTTTTAGTATTTTGACAGTTTTACCCTTTATTAATATGAAAAATGATAGTTTAATCCTGTCAATATATTTACAGTTTTGTCTTGTGAAATTGAGAATTTTTTTGATTTATATTCTCAATTATTAAAATTGATCAAAAATAATTAAATTTGATCATGATTGTATTTTGAATTTGATTTTGATCAAATTTAGAAAGGATTAAATTTTGATCAATATTTGATTTTGATCGACTAGTTTAATTGGGCTAATAGTTAACCCAATTATGGGCTTACCTAATTAAATAAGATTGATTGGCATAATAGTTCTTTTATAATTTTCTCATATGAATTATTGATTATATTTTATAAATAAAATCTAATTATTATTCTTGGATATTTATTTAGTTATTCATATGTATTTATTTGAAATTATGAAATGACAGTTATCTTTCACATAATAGTTTTTCATGATTTATATGTTATCATGATTATAGTTATCATATGAGTTTTCTTTATGCTGATCAATATATATGAGTTATTGATTGCAAGTTGTAAATAATATTCAATTATTATTCTTGGATATTTGTTTGATTATTTATATATATATATATATATATTTAAAATTATGAAATGATAGTTATTTTTTACATAAAGGCTTTTCATGATTTATGTGTTATCATGATTATAGTTGACATATGAATTTTATTTATGCTCATGAATATTCAATAATCATTATGGTTGTTGTTCTATTATTGAATTACTTAGCATAAATTGAATTAAAAAAATTTAATGAATATTATTTGTAATTCATCTTCCTAAGTTTTATCTGACCAGTAGTTACCAAAGTGGCCTGGGATGATAAGCTTATGAAATATGAATTATAATAAAAGTTTTGTCATTATAGGATATTTTAGATTATATTTTATATTTATGTATTAGTCTTGTAGCCACTAAAGTGACCTAGACCAATAATTTATAAAATATATTATGAAATTGATGATAAATGATATTAAAAAAATTTGATAAATATTATTTGTAATTTATTTTCCTAAGTTTTATCTGATTAGTAGCTGCCAAAGTAGCCTGAGATGATAGACTTATGAGAAATGAATTACAATAAAGTTTTATCATTCATAGGACATTTTAGATTGTATTTTATATTTTTGTATTGGTCTTGCGGTCACCAAAGTGACCTAGACCAATAATCTATAAAATACATTATGGAATTAGTCCTAAATGACATAAAAAAAATAATATTCACAATGGCACATATAATTAGGAGATTTAGATAATCTCAAAAGAGAATCTATTTTGAATAATTATGTGATGGGGTATGATGATACTGTTTTGGATATCCTTGCAGTTTAGTGTTTTATACCCAAAGGTATTAACACTATTCCACAAGGATGGTATCAGTCCTCCATAAATGATTATATGTGTGAACAATAGATATGTTAATATTAAAAGTAAAATATTGATGATATCAATAGTTCAACATAAAACTCAATGCATTGATGTTATATTATTACAGTGGTACTTCCTTCATTGCATTTTTATAAATGTCCTTATATTTTTTGGAATAAATGGCTTGAGCATATATAAGTTATATTGAATGAGTGAGACCTTGATTAGATTATTTGAAGGGAACACAGGCTTATTTACTAAAAGTTCTATGGAATAAATAATTAAGATGATTGGTCAGGAAAGGTCTGAAAAACTCAATTTGATGAAACTTAGACTTCAATACAGTAGCGCATGAGAATATTTAAGGATCAACATAAATTTTCTAATAAGTCATGAGTAGACACCTCAATGAAAGAACTGACTAAAAATGAAAGTATTTGAGGAATTAAAGATTACCTCCTCAATATAATTGACAAAGTTGTAAGCTCAAGACTTAAAATATTTGAGTTCTACTCAAGGGGTGGGTAACAATAAAATAAGGATGAAGCATAAGCCACCTGAGTTTATAATTACTATATAAACTCATAAAGGGATTTCTTCATAATAAAGTGTTACTTGTGTAACAATGAAAGTTATATGAAGAAGAATTATAAGATTTGATTTAAAATAAAAAGTTATGTGGTTCAAATCAAATATTATAGAAATTATTTTTGTAATATTTGGTGGATTAATTTGATGCTTCATTGTATGTTACAAATAATAGAGATTTATTTTAATATTTTAAAAAAAGAATAAAAATCAAAGGAGATTGAAATATTCATCATTATAGGGAATCATCTTAAAGTGAAAGCGATAGTAATTTGTATTTATCGCCTATGCCCAAAGATGATTTATTTGATGAATCTTGAGGATTCGTGTTATATTCTTATAATTCTGAGAATTTGGATTCTTTACCAAGAATTGTTAGAATATTGTTTCTCCTTTGATAATTGTGAACTCAATATGATTCAATAAAAGTTAACTTTTGGATTCTGTATAATGGTCTATACAGAATTAATATGAATCTTGAGTTTACAACGATCCTATAATTAAATATTAAAATAAAATATAAGTTCATAAATTCCTTGAGATTATACTTACATCTGTGAGTTATTCTATATTTTTGTCTCATTAAAGAGATATTTTTTCACTATATAGATAACCTATTGAGATATGATTTTATATATCTAATTCATGTAAAGTCTCAAGCAATTGACACTCTTAAAGTGTGCATAAAAGAGGTCGAGAGACAATTAGATATAAAAGTTAAAATCATCATAGGGGTGATGGATTTTATGGTATTCATGATGAATCCAATTATCATTCTAGTTCTTTTACTAGAATCTTAGAAAATCAAGGTATTCAGTATAATTTACCAAATGTGTTGTAGCAGAACATAATTGCTGAAACGTATAATCGTACGCTTATTAATATGGTTAGAGCATGATGGGTTATTCTTTTATACCCAAATCAATGTGAGAAGAATCTCTAAGGACAACTATGTATATCTTAAATGGGGTTTCTAGGAAACCTAACTTAAGATATTTACATATTTAGGATTGTCCTGTAGAGATAAGGATCTTCAACTCACATAAAAGAAAATTAAAGTTAATAACTATTTCTGAATATTTTGTTATTTATTCAGAAAAATTTAAAAAAAGGGTATATGTCTTATTGCTCTAATCATAGTACGAGGATGGTTAAATCTGGTAATATAAGGTTCCTATAAAATAGCGAATCAGTGGGAGTAAAAATCTCGAAATTTAATTTTGGTATAGAGGAGATACATGTTGATACTCCTTTATTATTCGAGAGATTGTTGTTACTTAAATTATTAAATAATTTGATAAGGGTGAACAATAAAATAACATTACCAAACTCCCAGATTATATTGATATCGCTGATAATGGTCTTGTAGAATAACCACAATTGACAGCCTTAGAAATTTTTCAATGGGAAAGGAATCCTATCATTTATGATTATGTGGTATATCTATAAGAATTATATTTTGATATAGGAATAAGAATAGATCTCTTATTGTTTTCATAGATCATGAAAGGTAATGATTTTGAAAAGTAATATGATACAATATAAGAAGAGTTAAAATCAATAATCAGAATGGTGTATGATGAATTCGTCGAATTGTCCAATAATTGTAAAAGAGTCTGTTATATAAATATGACTCAAAGGACAATGTCGAACGATATAATGGTCAGACTTTTAGTTTTTATATGGTTATAGATTTTACTCATAAAGAATGTATCAATTATAACGAGACATACAGTTGTTAAAGAAACTCGTTAAGAATCGTCATGACATTAGTGACTCATTATGAGTTTGAGTTACATCATAATGATATGAAAACAAATTTCTGATTAAGGATTTAGTTTTCCATAAGTTATTCTGAATGACTCGTAGAGAAAATGAAAAAAATATAAATTTAGCATGCAAATTTAGGAATCTATTTATGATCTTAAACAAGTTTCTAGACAATGATATAAACAAAGTTTGTTAATATCATTGATTTATTCAAATTTAAGAAAAATACTGTTAATCGGTATTTATATCTGAAGATCAATGGGAGCAAGTTTATTATATTGATCATATATGTGGATAATATTTTGCATTGCCAATAGTGACTTGGTTTATTATACTAAATCAAGAAATTATCACTAAGAATTTAAGACGGTTGATATGAATGGGACATCTTATATTATTAGTATTGATACTTAGGGATATATCTCAATGATTATTAAAACTGTCTCAGAAAGGATATATTAATCGAGTCTTGAGATGATATACAACTTTGTTCAACAAATCATAAAAGTAAAATTTTAGTCAAAATTGAGTGCTTTAAAATGACTTGAAAAGAATCAGATAAAGGAAATATTCTTTATATATGCGCAGTTGAAAGTCTATGCTCAAGCCTATGTCAGAACAGATATCAGTTTTTGTAGTTAAAATACTGGATAGATATTTGAGTTATCCAGAAGTGAAAAATATTAAAGGACTGCAAAGAAAAGTAATAAGATATCTGGAAGGGACGAAGGATTATATGCTCACATGTATGAAATTATATCAGCTTGAAATGATGGTGTTTTTCAAATGCTGATTTTATAAATTACCTCAATAATAGGAAGTCCACCTTATGGTTAAGATCTATATCAATTAGAGAGGTAATTTATTATAAAAGTTGATTTTGTGGCATGCTTTGAGGCCACTAATCAAACTTTATAATTGCGAAATTTTATCTCAGGACTTGGTGTGGTCAGACTCGGTTGTCAAGTCACTGAAGATATTTTATGATATCGTAGTAGTTTTCTTCTCTAAGAATGACAAGTACTATTGCATTTCTATGCATTATGGTAGAAAGTACTTGATGGTTAGAGAAGACGAGTCCAGAAACATCTAATGTCAATTAATTACTTGAGTTCTACTGCATTGATTGCTGATCCATTTACTTAGGACTTATAGCCTAAGGTGTTTTGAAAGAACATGTTCTTATGATTGGGTTTGTGAGTAACCCATAAAGGATATAGTGATGCATATTTGAGTGGATATTATAATTGACATTTTTACTTACGTACTTAAAGTTATTTGTTTCTGCTATCCTGTTCACAGTTATGTATGTACATATTATAATTGAATGTGATAACAGGATTATCTTGACAAGACAAATTACAGGGGTCATTATGGACTGCATTAAGAAAGGCTAATAGTGTTGTAATACATAGAAGGAAGTGTGACATTGATGACATACAACCGCTATGACTCACATTACTAGTCAGACTTAATATAGTATTATTATATTCATTGGATTTATTAGCCTGTTTTTAAATTCACGCGCGTATAAATAGTTTTCAAAATTTCAGAATCCAATTATGCAAAATTATTTTCAAATAAATTTTATCTATTTATTTTGATTTTGAATATCTTTTGTATCTTATCAATTAATGGGCCAAGTGGGAGAATGTTAGATAATGTGGCCCTATTTAATTGGATAAGATATA
Organism: Musa troglodytarum; assembly: GCA_023547065.1. Taxonomy (NCBI): domain Eukaryota; kingdom Viridiplantae; phylum Streptophyta; class Magnoliopsida; order Zingiberales; family Musaceae; genus Musa; species Musa troglodytarum. The sequence continues at coordinate 18,224,630 of CP097504.1, forward strand.
TTAAAGATATGATTGGATTCTGATTATGGTTATTGGCTAATAAAAAGGAAGTCCAATCAAAGTGAGATTCTTTAGGAGATACCCTTGATGGGAGGAAATCTTCTAATATCTTATCCTAGACCCTTTGCTCTCACCTATAAATAGATAGGACCTCAGGGGACTTAAGGTGTGAGAAGCAACACAGAAGCATCTAAGAGTTGCATAAAGAGTAACAACAAAGATGCATCTAGGAGTTGCATAAAAGAAAATATTTCACAGACATAGATTGATAGATTACAGTCTTTCTCTCAATCTTTCTGAGCCATCAATTACAGTGGTCCTGTGAAAGGATAGGAAGAGAGGAGGAGTCTAGTTCTCCTTGCAGATTGGCGGAGGCATTGGATCTAAGGAAGGTATTCAGATCTTTCCTCCTTTCTTTACGGATATCATCAAAGGTAAACATCGTAAAAACAGATCTATTGTTTTTTGATTTTGATCCTAGCATTAAAGTTTTTTCTGCATTACAAAAGCAAAAGCATGATTAAAAATTTTTATGGTTACAAATTATACTAACCGTGTTTTATTTCAAAGAAAAAGTCAATAATGATATAGGCTTCTTGACTCTTGCAGAAAGTTGAGACGTGGATGCGATGTTTATGGAACGGAACGAGGAGACCATGTTATTTGTTTGCCAGGAAATTTTTGCCCCACGCCCTTACAATATTATGCAGTTGTTCTCCAATTACACGGTCGTCTGAGTTAATGCCACGTGATACCGTGCCCAACCCAAAGTCTTACGTAGGCCACACGTTTTTCATGTGCGTTCTAGCTTCACAACCCGATGGACGTCACTCGGACCGCCAGGCAAAGAAGCCACCGGACACATTCCCTTCCTGTTTACCGCTTTGAAGGCAATCCGTCACCCACAACCCATCCAAAAGGGCCTCACGGAGGCATAAGTTGTCAACTTTAAAAACTCCATGTGGCCCTCGGCCCAACCCAAAAGCGCCTACTTGATCACCTCCACGAATGACACGTGACAAGAATCCTAAGTAAAGCTACTGATTCAACTATATATAAATAGAAAAAAAGGTGTTTTTCGCAAAAACCAATATATCCAAAAAGCTCACAGTGCGAGCGCTACAGACTGCACTAATGGTCACAAGTAGCATAAACCAAACCTTCGTTGTGCTGTCTCTTCTAATTGGGTTTGCATGGTTAATTTCAGATGACAACATTGGATGTGAATGGTGACGAGACAAATGTGATGTTTCAGCTTGCAATGCGATGAATGTGCATTTGTATTGTCTCAACTTTAGATTAAATGTGCACGCACAGGCATGATCAAGTTGGGACATTTCACAATGGTTTGCAATTGAGGTCTATAACTTTTCCAAAGTGATATCTATCATACACATCGAACCGATATCATACAGTATCGGTTAAAATCAAAATCAAACTTTCCACATGACATAAGAATCCACTTGAATTCGAAGAAACATGAAGGTAGTGGCAGGAACAGACTATAACCTTCCCAGTTACCCTTTTTGCTCATGTTCAGACCTAAATAATCACAACCTATCGACTGTTTGGAAAAAACTTATGGAAATAACTTAATTGTTGTTATGGAAGCCTGGAAGAAGAGAAGTCAAGAACCCAACAACAAACAACTGAATCTCTTTCACCACTCCCCAAAAATTGTTTCCGTGTCCTTCAGGTTCTGGATGATTGTCATTGGTATCTGGTTGCTCCTGGTTTTCAGCTGGTTGGTTCCGATTCTGATCGTCAACACCATGATTTTCAACTGCAGCCATTAAAAAGACATGTTTTAGTACAGAAAACACACATGGTTTCAGCTCAACTTTGTTTGAAATGGCTTTCCAGAATTTGCTATGGAGGTACATCCACAAAGTAGCAATTGCATAATCTACAAAGGAAAATTTGGTACCATGAATACAATTATCTCAATGATTCACTTAGGTGATGTTCCCAAAACTCATTGGCATGATGTTATAGCTTGAGATGAAGAAAAGCAAAATAGTAGTTAAGACTTAACAGGACATCAAGGAACATAGTCTTCACAGGTTTAGGAGCCTACCAGGTTGAGGATCATTCTGACCATCACGACCAACAGGAGGGCCATTCTGTAGCCGTATAGGAGCTTGCAATCGAGGAGGAGCTCCTGCTTGCTGAAGCCAGTGTATAAAAGGAGCAAGAGCACCAGTTTGATATCTATGAATTAGGAAGGCATAAAGAAATTAGTAGTTGAGACAAACAATCCACCACAAAAGCTATTAAGACACCAGCCAAAACTCTGCTATCACATTTACATTTCTAATAATAGCCAAAGCATTGCAGATTATTGGCGATTGCATGGTATACAATTTCGAATTGTACCGCCCAGTATGGATAGTATGTACCAATCCGATAGGATACCGGTACACGGACCACCCGTTACCGCTCGATATTGTATTTTTATTTTTTAATAGAAAAAAATCTTTTTTTTTTGCTCGGGCGATGTCGCCGAGGCTCTTTAATAGAAAAAAATCATTTTAATTTGCTCGGGCGATGTCGCCTCGTATCGTATTTTTTATTTTTTAATAAAAAAAATCATTTTTTTTTGCTCGAGTGATGTCGCCGAGGCTCTTTAATAGAAAAAAATCATTTTTTTTTTGCTTGGGCGACATCGCCAAGGCAATGTCGCTCGAGAAGGATACGTCGCATGGGCGACGTCTCCCGAGGCGACGTCGCACGGGCGACGTCGTTGTTTCTTTTTTTTAATATGGCGTCGACGCGTTGCGAGATGACGCCGCGCCGCATGGCGACGCGCGTCGCTCGCACGCGTTGTTTTTCCTTTTCTTTTCTTTTTAACATGCGACTGAACGGTATACGAACGGTATATCAAATGGTATATCAAACGCACTGCTCAGGTATTCGCACCATACCGCACTGCAGAATTATCGTAAACTTGCAGACGGTACGAAATTGTAGACCTTGGGTGATTGACTGGGACTAAATGCAAACTGTGGCAAATGAAAGCACAAATATATTCCAGGCATTATAGTGAAAGAATTTGATCTCACAGATAAACCAATGATGCAAAGAAAATAAGGAGAACAAGCTTTTGTGGTGATCCATCCTGACTGAGAAGAAAGACCATAGCCGCCAACTTGATGATCAGACCCAAGTCAAGCTGAAATGCAAGATGGAATCTCCTTACTGCTACTTGTCTTTGAGGGCCATGTTGCTGCCTCGCTTCCTGCCCATGCTCATCACTAGCTCCTCCAGAACTTGGTCTCCTGAAATATGCACATAAGATATAAGAAAAGAATGTGTTCACATATTGTTTCTAGCATACTTCACTCTGGTTATGACATAGACCAACAAGCATGGTTGCAGTTTCGGCCAATTTTAACACAGTACATCTGATTCCTCATCCAAGACTGATCTGTTGTAATTGATTTGTCAACCTTATAGCCAGAAATTGGTTGGAATTGGCCAGAATCAATCAAATGCAACCGAAGTTGTCTGATTTTGAATATTCGTAGCTGATTTAACATCCTCAAAAGAGAAAAGAAGAGAGAAGGAGCAGAAAGATTCTAAGATGAAAGAAAGGCAATAAAGAATTTTGTTCAGCTAAGAATGTAAATATTATAGAACTCAAAATTTCTTTTTTATCTTAAGCAGTCAAGCTTATCATCAAAAAATTGGTCACCATTCCTATACAACATATAATCCTTCAGCAAAATCGTGATAATAAAGTGGTCAACAGTCAAAAGGTATGATTCCGCAAAGCAATAGGTGCTCTATTTTCATGGTAGTCATTTAGGCAGAAGGATGCTGTTTGTATTCTCTACCTGTTTAAATAACATGCTAATGCACAATCGCAATGCAAATTTATATGGTTACCAATTGTACAATTAACAATATTTAGACTGAATATAGTCCATTCTTCACATTCTTATATCTTGCTTTTCAAGAAACAGTATCTTGCAAAAAAAATTTCAAAAGATGGACATTGATTTACATGACAGATTGACAAATGAGAATCAGAAAAAAGAAGGTGCAGTTGGATTAATATACCAAAACCAAGGACAAAACGGCAAGGATAATAATAGTAACAATGTTCTAACTAACAGAAATCCCTCTGACAAATTGGCAAAAGTAAATTACCAGAAAAAGCATAAGCTATTACCGTGAAAAATAATTCAACAAAAATATGTTCTCAAGCTTATGTGTGCACTTAAGTTTAACGAAGGATCAAATGGGCAATACTGCTTAAAGTAAATTTTTCTCAAAGAACTTCAACATTGTATTCAGAAACTGAAAATTATTGATTGAATGCAAACATGACAAAGCTACACCTCATTTTATATCCAGTTTTAGGCAATTATCTTTACATTGCAGAGGCTTCACAGGTGAGCCTGGTTCCTTGTTTTTAACAACACAAATATCAGGCGAAGTCTTAAGAAACTAAAAGAGACTCGATTTAAATGCCTACAATTTGATTAAACCCAAAAGAAAAGATGATATGATTTTAGCAGAAGGAAATAAAAGCGTACGTTGGTATGTTATACTTTAATGGAATGAGAGTATTCGGAGAAAACCCAGCCATTGGCCTCGTGTATGGAAGATGTGGAATAGCATAAATTCCTGATCCATGTTCATTGTAATCTGGATTTTGCATAGGAAGCATTCCAGGCAAAATGAGTGGAGAAACCTGGAAGCCAGAAATACCAGGTACCTGAATTGCCAACACATATGAGGTCAGTAACCGTCAAAAGACAAAAATAATTGGGCCCGTCTTAGAGGAATTAATTTCTCCAATGCAATTAGTAGTGCACAGAAAAGAGATGTGCACTAAAAAAAAAAAAAAAATCCAACTTTAACATCTACGTTGAAGAATTTACACAAGCTGATATATTATATTTTCCTCGAGAAGAGGGGAAATTATCACTTCGCTTCAGATGGTTACTTACCGCCCATATGGCTCATATATTCCCGAATGACACCGATTACCCTTCACAAACGAGATGTAACGAGAAAAGCGAGGAAAAAGACTAAATCTTTAACGCTTCCAAACTCCAGTTATAAATCAATGACTCAGAGAAAACACGAGAAGCCCAGATGTCGATTCTCAGGACCGAAGTCACCAAACGCAGAGTTGAACGAATGGAAGCGAGACGTATAATCATAAAATTCCGAAATGGACAAGAAAGCAGAATAATCGTGCTTCCCCAACATGTCGGCAGACACAAACCTCTAACGAAACCGATCCGATCCAGCAAATGAATCAAAAAGAGACGGCCAAGCCATGGGCGCGGTCGAAGGGATCCAAACAATTACACGCACCTGAGGTGTAACAGCGCTATTCGGGGTTGGAGGTGTCGGATGGGGATGAGAGCGATCGGTCTGGGGTTCTTCCGCCATTGCCGATGGGAAAACGGAAAGGATGTGTTTCGCGGAGACGAGATTGGGAGCGAGTTGAGCGGTATGTTGTTCCCTCAGGCAGCAGCTATAAAAAGTCAAGCCCGACACGTCACACAATTGATCTGCACCGTCCACGTTTCGGAACACTGGCTGATGCACCGTGGTTGCCGCCAGCGAGGCATAATACGTCGAAAAGGCAAACGATTCGTGAACGCGCAGTTGCTATCGAATCGGATCTCACTGAATGCCCGAATCCAAGTCCGGTAAGAAACATGCGACCCGAATCTGGTTTTTGTCAAAGTATTACTGTGAAGCCGGTGTTAGGATGGATATAGTTGCGCAAAGACACAAACTCTCGTTCGATGTTTTGGTGTTGAAAAATTAACAAGAATAATCAAGGATTTGGAAGATTTATAACCGTCGATTGTAACTGTGAGTTAATATTTAGGCATGGTTATCATTTGGATGTTACTTGGACGTGAAGAGTCGGTCGGACCATTGGACTCTGTAGTTGCAGTTTGACGTCATTGTACATCACGTTGTGTCGAATTTGATGGAACATCCTACTAGATATCGGATTGGTAATGATGTGATGTTCGGATGTCGATGTGTTAGATCTTGTCAAACTCTTCCGGTTTCAACTCAGCATGTTGAAGTTCATGTAAGCCCCAGCAGTCCATGTTGTGATTTCATTTCATGCCTGCGTTTCAGCAAATTCGGAGATTATTCTCTCATTTCATTCTAATCAAAACAAAAAAAAAAAAAATTCCTTTCCAGTTCAGACAAACCAGCGTTGACTTAAGTGATTTACTTGGATAAATTGCAGTATCTCTTGTTTGACATATTACAATCTATTACAATCATTTTATCATGCATATGTGAAAAATGATTTTGGCTCGAGGAAAATGGAGAGTTCCAATCTTGCACTTGAACAAGCTATATCTCAAAAGGTTGATCCAGCCTCCACGATTCATAACTTCATCTATCATGTTCCACAGAGGACTTAATCTTCAAAAACCATGTGCGGTCAAATCCTTACATGCTGAACCAATTACATTCTGGTTTTTGGCTTAACATTTCCCTTATTATATTGCATATATATTCTTTACTCGTTGATGTCGCTTGCTCGGGTGATGGAATGACCACAAACATTTAAAGACATGGGTGGATGAAGTTTACGGACATGAGAGGCTTATGGTTAAGGGCCATTCAAAGATTGATAGATAGATCATATTATATTATGGTCTTATTTTATCCTTTATATTTTTATATGATATTCAAAATATTGTTTATGAGTTTCGAATAATACAACATCAAATATGATATTTGAGCTTATGTTTATCGTTTATTATTGTTATATTCTAAACTGTTTTATATGTCATTAATATAATATAACTCACTAAAAATTATACAATAGTATTATTATGGCCATGTTTTCTCTTAAAGGACTTGAGAGATTAATTAGTAAAAAAAAAAAAGCACGTGGACAAGATCGTTCGACTATGTGCACTTGGCCTAACCCTCCTTGGCAACTTGGGCTTTGCGCTCAGAGACCTAGGCGATCCGCGACGTAATGGTGATGATTAGCCTGACAAACACTTCGGAGCACACCTCCAGTCATCGGAGTGCCACCCAACTGCCCCTTTCTGCTATCGCATCCTGCTTTTGGAGCTTGATGATGAACCACAACATGGCCACGAGGGCCATCGATAGTGGCAAGGTCGCGGTCGTTTCCTGGTGTGGGCCAACCACACGAGCCACCGCTTTTATGCACCGTCGTTTGCTCCACAACTCCATCCTTTGGCTCCAACCTAATAGGACGACCTCTACCCCGAGTCACTGCTTCGTGGTTGTCCATCAGGGATCTATAGGCTTCTTCACCTGAAGCACTGTCATGGACTCAGAGGTGAAGACGCTAGAGCTAAAGGACGAGGAGGCCATAAAGTGTGAAGGGGAAGCAGCAGGATCAGGGTTATAGGAAGCACAAAGAGGGTGGACCCATCACGGACCTACGTCCAAGATACAACAGCTAGTGTCGAGGGAGTGGCAAGTGGCACAGGTGGCCTGGCGAACATGATGAACGACAAGGAAGTTAACATCATTGACAGATGCATCGTAAGCCCAACAAAAGAAGGCCATGTAGACCACCGCCTCACCCCTGCAGAGCGCACAAGCAGGCCGCTGCTTCATCTCCGAAACTCCCGATGCAGGAGGCGGAGGTGGGAATCTTTTGCAAGGTGGGAGGAGTAGTGTTTGGTAGGGATGGCTTGCCTTCTTCTGAGTAGGAAGTAATTTCCTTGTAAGAGCTGGCGTTAGGGGGCAATACAAACGAATAATGTTTGATGCATTTCTTCTCTAATTTTTCTTTTCCTTTGCCTTTTTATTTTTTCTTGATAATAATTGGACATGTGGTTTTTATTGGTTATACATTTCTTCTCTTAATTTTCTTTTCCTTTTCCTTTTTATTTTTCTTCATAATAATTGGACATGTGGTTTTTGTAAACACTCGTCCTTTTTATGGCAACTACACAAAGTCAATGGACGTTTGATCTAAACCTCATATTAGAAACCCTCCTTGCCCTCCTCATGCCAAATATACAAAAGCCAATGAACATCAACCAGGACGTTTGTTCTTAAACCTCATACTGACTTGAAACTTGCATCATTTTTCTTGTGGAAACATGCACAAGCCCAGGCCATCATATGCAGATCGTACATAGAATTCAGCACTGGTCATGGTCTCGGTCTAGAGGGAGGTTAATATTGACAAAAAAATTCTGTGAATATAGGAACATAAATGACCAAAAAGATGATCAAATCTCGGACTATGGATATTAATGATGAACAAGCAAAAAAACAAACAAGACAAAAGGCCTAACTACTAATCCTACAAAAACATGAAACAAGCAAAAACAAACAAATACAGAAAGGTTCAATTCCTGAGTAACAAAAATCAACATAAACATTACCACAAGTCTGGATTCAACCATCGTGAAATAGAACAAATTAGTATCAGTGAATGGGTGAAACATAATAAAATTGAACAGCATCAACATCTTTTCAGTCTCCACTTCCCACTAAAACAAAAATCCAAAATTAAACTTTCTTTTCTCCTCCTAACAAAAAACATCTAACATAATCTCACATATCCAGTTCATCCTTCTGACTGAGCTCATCTATGTAATCCTCGCGGTTTCCAGCATCACCTCCCTCAACATAGTGGTTTCTCTTCTTCTTTAGGCCACCCAATGGTGCCTTCAACCATCCTGAAAGAGAACAAGTCTAGATTTAACCATCATGAAAGAGAACAAGTTAGTATCAGTGAATAGGTGAAACATAATAAAATTGAACAGCATCAACATCTTTTCAGTCTCCATTTCCCACTAAAACGAAAATCCAAAATTAAACTTTCTTTTCTCCTCCTAACAAAAAGCATCTAACATAATCTCACACATCCAGTTCATCCTTCTGATTGAGCTCATCGATGTAATCCTCATGGTTTCCAGCATCACCTCCCTCAACAGAGTGGTTTCTCTTCTTCTTTAGGCCACCAATGGTGCCTTCAACTTCAAGGGCCACAAGAAGTTGTTAGCCTCCTTGAAGTGTGGCCCAACGGTCATGATCTCACGAACAAGATCTTCAAAGCAGTTGATACCATATTTCCCCAATCCCTGCAACAAAAGAAAACTCATGTCAACTTTAGAAATTTGGTTGGGATAGCTTGAAACACGCACAGTTAGTGCATCCTTTAAATCACCTGCTCGACGACCGAATTATCTGTCAAAGGAATTCTCTGCTTGTTCAACTTCCCATACCCTCTCTTGTAAATCAGCTCCCAAACACTCGTGAGATTAGGATACCAAAACCATTGAATCTTCAGATCGAATAACAACAATGTATTGGTTTTATCTACTCTGCACAAATCATGGTAGAATAATGTTAATTTAGTAAGTCCCATTTTAGTCCCACATCAGAAAAATCAAGCTTATTATTTCATATTGTAATTATAAATAAGGGCTTGGGCTTTGAAGCTAGATGTACCACAAGAAAAGCCTAATAGTCTACTTTGGGTTTAATTTCTATTAAGTCCATACTTAGTTAAAATACTTTGGGCTTTTTTTTGTTTAGTAGTTTTGGGTGTTTTATGGCTTAGGAATATTTTCCT